>CP092873.1:91035439-91354987 GCA_030710605.1 Cordylochernes scorpioides | reverse complement strand
AGAAGGGTGACCCTTTGACGACGTTTTCTGCCAAGTTTTGATCACTGATGCCGATAGATCGCCAAAAAGGGTGTGTGCACCACATGGAAAATTGTCATTGAAGATGTGCCAGCATGACGAGAAAGAAGATCTAGGACGAGATGACGTTTCCTAAATTTGACACAACAAGGTGCTACGCCTGGACAATAGATGGAGCAGTGAAGTCCATCTAGAAATTAGCGCTAATTCCAGAACAAAATGTGTTTAGATTTGAGCTGAGGTGACCTCTCCATATCATATATACTCCTGTAAAATCCTTAGATGTCCACATGTATTCCACAGTGAATTATACTTGCTGCACACCTATATCTCATGAGCCAGGAATGTAATTTACCAGTCTGACAGTAATAAAGAATAATATGAATTCTCTGACGTAACAAACAAAACCCATGGTATGCAACAAAGACCAACAAAAGTAATTCCCCTACAAGATTCACAGTATTACATTATAACCCAACAGAAAACTCAGTTAAAATAGATGTCCAAAGGCGAAATTAACTTTGTCATCTCCAGTTCAAAATGCAAATGTTATCCCGTAGACAATGATATTATAACGCATTTGGATTTTGTATCCCCATGTGAAGAAGGATGAACCAATGGAAATGCAGCCTTTAATTATTGTACCTCATACTGTATAAATACAAAGGAAAGGCTTCTGATAACAGTCTCTAAGTAACAATGGACTCGTACACGTGTTATGAAATCAAGTAAATTGGTAGGATAGGTTCCCAGATATTCTACAATTGTGTATCCATTGTTTGTAAGTGTAAACAATGTGCCAGAGATCTTCCAGGTCTTAGAAGCGCCCATTCGAGTATGTCCCAGAGGGGAGAGGCACGACGACGGCCAATTTCCTAAAAAAGGCCTCCGTGCGGGTGTTGATAAAAGACTTGCAGCTGGCCCCCGGTCAGGGTAATTAAAATTAGAAACCGTGGCCCCCCCCCCCTCCCCTTTATGGATGGCGACAGACGGTGGGAAGTGATAGAAGGAATTACGTCTATGTTTAAAGCGTAGCTGTCGACCGCAATATCGCCTCGATAGATCTAATTTAATTTGGCCCGTCGCCACATAGCGCTAATAGATAATTTGTTTGAGACTAGATACCAATATCTGTAAATAGTACATATTTTTCACTAAGGGTTTGTGTAGGTGGATTTACCTGGATTTCAGCGATTGTGTCACTATGTATATAAATAGGTCTTTATTTGTTATAATATTGGGCTATATTAAATAACAAATATTTATTCTCCTGATAAGAAGCAATTTCTTATTGCCGCAATCTTTGCTTTGATGTTGGTATTTTATTTAAGAGTTACTCAGTTTTTTTTTTATTGACAACACTTTGTTCTTTTTGTTATAGGCTGTGGTTTAAAGAGTTCCAACTTTCTTTTATTTCTCTAGCTACGAGTTTGTTCTGCGTGGTAATGAAACTTAAATTTTCAATTTTATTTATGTTAACAATTTGTCTTAGTGTTATGTAAACTTAAATAGTTTACAGTCTACCTTTTATTTTAAAACATAACGCGTGTTCTGGTGCTGCGTGACCGTTGAAAGTAGCTTAACACCCTGTCTCAGTGTTTATGTGTTATTTGTCTCCGCTTTGTCTTTGTGCAGAATGTCGTTCTCACACCTCGCTTTAGTATAGCACGTCGTTGAGAGATTTTTTTATTACAACATTGTTTGTTTTAGATGTTGGTGTGTCATTTGTAACAACCTTGACACAACCTGTTTTAATATTAGTATCATCTTTAAAGGGTTTCACAACCCGTTTTTAAATGTCAGTTTATCATCCTTAAGGAGTCTTCACAACCTGTTTTAATGATAGTTTGTCATCTTTATGATTTGTGTCACAACCTTGTTGTAATATAACACATCGTTTTTGAAGAGCTTTCACAATCCTGTCAGGATATGATTTAGGAAAACTTTAGTTTTTACTTTGTTTTTTATGCTCCAATTTCGTTCAATTGTAGAACCTTCGTCCTTTAGCAACACGATGTTGTGTTCACATCACTTAGATTTCTTTATAGAACCTTCATTTTCACAACGTAATGGTTTGCGTTCACATCACTTAGATTTCTTTTATAGAACCTTCAAATTTCACAACGCAATGTTTTGCGTTCACATCACTAGGGTTTCTTTTATAAGAATTTTTTTTTTTTCACAACGCGATGGTTGCGTTTATCACACTCAGTTTCTTTTATAGAATCTCCAATTCTCACGACGCGATAGTTTGCGTTCACATCACACTAAGGTTTCTTTTATAGAATCTCCTCTTTTCACAACGCAATGGTTGCGTTCACATCACAATACTTACCTGTATGGTTTCTATGTTATTGAATACCAGTTTCCTTTGGAAACGTGAACCCCATAATGTTTAGGAACATGATTAAGAAAGGACCCCCCCCCTTTTCTTTCTGTTTTGTGTCCCTACTCGCCGCCCGCCCCTATGGGTCCTGATACTACAGTTACAACTAGGGTGAATGGCTAATACCTAGTTCCTGTAGATCCAACAACTGAGGACCATGCCTGCCGATGAAGAGAACGCCACAACTAGCCAAGCCCAGCTGCCCTCCATGCTGTACAACCTGGAGAAGTTTGAAGGGAAGGGCATAGTCCCCTTCACAAAGTTCATAAAGGACTTTGAACTTGTCTACGACTGAAGGCCCTAGACGACGCCAGGAAGAGAATCCTGTTGGACAACCACCTCCGGGGGGCTGCGAGAGAGTTTGCTCTACAATCTCAACAGATCCGCCTCGATATGAAGAATTGAAGGAGAGCCTAGAGGGGAGGTTCCGAAAGAGGTCTCTACAAGGGAGAGAGAAGCCAGTTCTTCTCATGTAGACAAGGGGCCGGGGAGAAAGTACGGGACTTCGCCGCGCGGGTGAGCGACCTTGCAGCGGGAGCAGAGTCGGACGGCCTGAAGATAGGCACCTCGGAAATCGCGGAGGTTTTCATCGACGGACTCTGCCCCAGCCTGTGGGAGAAGGCTCATCTATACCAAGGCGAACCCTGGGAAACCCTAGTAAGCAAACTACAGTGGCTGGAACAGAGGGAGGAAGACTACAGGGAGGCGCAGCGCTCCAGCGCCGACAGGAACGGCCAGAGGCTGGGTGACATGGGCAACAAATTGGCCGACCTGGAGAAGAAAATGGAGGCACTTGCAATAGAGAACGCAGCCCTCAGAAGACAAAGAGGGAGTGCCAATATTACAAATAGCGGGGGAGGAATGGCCATCACACCCCGCAGGGGAGGGATTACGGAGACGACTCCCAGGATAACAGGAGGGGAGCCCCCTTCAGGAACTGGCAGAGAAGACCAGCACAACAACCACCCAGACAACAACGGAATCCATCCCCGCCTAGACAGCAAAGGAGGGAACCCAACGGTGAAAGGGAAGAGAACCCTGGAGTGGACTACAAGAAGCAGGGTGGGAGACCGCCCCCCAAGTGCTACGGGTGCGGCGAGCCAGGGCATCTCATCCGAGACTGCCAGCAGAAGCAGAGAAAAAACTAGGTCCGGCTTGCCTCAAGGCAGGAGGGGATTTGCGGCCAGTTTACCTGCCATACATGTATATATTTTGAATAAAGGGAGGTCTCTGGACAGAAGTGTTTAAAATTTATCCTAGATTCAGGCTCAGAGGCCAACATTGTAAATATTGACAATCTAAATTTATGCACTGAGGGCTGGACAAGCCTACTTACCTTAAAGGTATATCAGGAAAATCTCTAAGGTCATTAGGGAGTGAGGTGTTAGAAATAGGGGCAGTGGTGAACGGTAAGCCCATTAGGGAGATAAGAACTACCTTCGAGTATTGTCACATGGGGAATTAGGAATAGATGGCATACTCGGATTACCAGGTTTCCGAGCTCTAAAACTACACCTTAGCTACGACGGTAGTTAGGTCCGACTACGAAAGGAAGGAGGATCCGACCAAGTCGGCCTTCCTCTCCTCACTACAAACCATAGAAATGTCTCCCCAACCACCCAGGATACCACTAAACGAGATCCACACGGGCCCACGATATTTTCAGGGCCTTCAGTCATTGCTTCTGCAATGATATAAAAGATATGGGGGATGGCTCCACCATCACAGCCCCTAAACTGAGGATGCTGACTAGCAAACCAGTATATAGGAGGCAATATCCAATCCCGAACAAACTGGTCTCAAAGGTGAAAGCGTTAGTGGACGAGCTGGAGGAAGTAGGGATTGTAGAGGGGAGCACCTCTCTGTGGAATTCTCCTCTATTCCCGGTTGCCAAAACTGATGGTAGTGTTCGCATCACCATGGACCTACGTATGATCAATGAGGCAACTGAATTCTTCCCGTTCCCCGATACCCCGTGTCGAAGACAATCTGCGCGCATTTGCAGGTGCGAAGGTCTTCAGCACATTAGATCTGACTTCTGGATTCTTCCAGATCCACATCCCAGAGAGTGACAGAGATTATTTTACCTTCTCTCTGCCCTGGGGGAGATATCGATTCACACGTTTGCCACAGGGAGCTAAAAACTCAGCACAGGTCTTCCAGTGGGCCATGAACTTGGTCCTGGGTGACTTGTTGTTCAAATGCGTTCGCCTGTACATCGATGACGTCATTGTCTACAGCGACTCTCACGAGCAGCATGTAGCGGGACCTCGCCGCTGTACTCGAACGCCTGAGTAAGTTCGGTTTGAAGGCCAAATACGGGAAGAGCTATCTCTTCAGGGACTCAGTAGAGTACCTGGGTCATGTAATCGACCAAAATGGGATCAAACCCATGTGGGATAATGTAGCCGCTCTCAGGAATTTGAACGACCTCATAACATCAAGGCAGTCAGAAGTCTATTGGGTACAGTTAACTACTACCGACGCTTTATTCCCAATGCAGGTGAGGTCCTGGCTCCACTGAGCAACCTATTAAGGAAGGGACATAGATTTGCTTGGGTGTGATAGAGCAGTCAGCCTTTGAGACGGTGTGAAGGGAATATTAACCAGCGAGCCACTACTAATCACCCAACAATTGGGGTTCCTTTCATCCTGAACACTGACGCCAGTGGGATAGCGGTAGGCGCTTGCCTCCAACAGGAGGTCAAATGGGACAGTGAGAGCCAATTGCTTATTATAGCAAGAGACTGACTGGTCCTGAGATCCGCTATTCCACAATAGAAAAGGAGGCTTATGCAGTAGTGGTTGTCCCTACAACACTTTAAAACACCTCCTGGCGGGCGGTAGAGTAGAAGTACATACTGACCATAAACCGATTACTTATAATAAGGGGTCTGATTATAAGAACGCCCGACTGTCTAGGTGGGCAGAGATCATCCAAGACTTCAACGTTACATTCATTTATGTCCCGGGGAAGGAAAACACGATAGCCGACTTCCTTAGTAGGTTCCCGTGCGAGGATGATCCAAACCTACCACAAGATAGGAGGGTAGTGGCCACGGTGGTAAGGGGACCGTCGGCCCCCCTTATTAAATAGTAATCAGATATGGGAAGGTTTACTTCAGAGAAAGGATGGGCCCCAGTAATGGAGAAGTTAACGAAATTAAAACCAAATAGCACGGAGAGGTATAATAATCGGGAATATAGGTTACTAGACAAATACCTTGTTACAAAGAATGAAAGGGGGTACCTGGGTGAAGGTGGTTCCTACAGGTTTTAGGGAAACAGTGATCAGCTATCATCATGACATCGCTACTGGAGGTCATTTCGGAGTTAGAAAGGTTATGAGAAGGCTGAAAGGTGACTATTACTGGCCTGGCATGAGGACACAAGTCCGGAAATACATACGCAGGTGCGAGAGCTGCCAGCTATCGAATCAAGGCGTAGCCAAAGCCGCTAGTGCTCCCCACTTTAGACCCGAAAAACCCTTTGAGCACCTAGCTCTAGACTTCATAGGAACCCTTAGAAATAACCCCACGGGGTTATCTAGCATTCTGACCATTGTGGATCTTTTCACTAAGTTCCCAATCCTGATTCCTACTAAGGACCAGTGTGCCAATACAGTGATTAGGGCCTTGTTGGAAAGGATAATCACTACCTTTGGGGTACCAAAAACGATACTCTCTGACCGAGGAATCGGCATTCATGAGTTGCGTATTCAAGGGAGTCTGCAAGGCTATGGGGGTTGGGTGCAGTAAATACCACGGCCTGGAGACCTCAGAGTAATGGCGCCGTAGAAAGGCTCAATAGGACGGTAATAGAATCTCTACGCAGGTGTACAGCGGGGAACAATTGGGATACCACCTTACCAATGGTAGCCTTAGCTATCAGGACCACTGTACACTCTAGTACTGGATTTACTCCAGCGAAACTGGTCTTCGGACATGAGCTGAGGCTCCCACAACCTTTTCAGGAAGGGGAGCTTAATCCTGTATGCGAGATTCAATTACCGAAATGGCGGCATTCTATGAGCGGGAATTGGTGGAGGAGGTTGAAAGGGCGAGAGAGGTAGTGAGGCAGACTTACTTGAAGGAGCAACAAGAAGCCAGGGCTGAGTTTGAAGCTAGAGAATTAAGGATCTTTGAAACAGGGGATCTAGCTTTGGTGAAGAGAATGCATGAGACGAAAGGACGTCACAAATTTGAGCCAAGGTATAGAGGACCTTATGAGGTACTAAAAAGGACAGGCGACTGTTATCTTTTGAAGGATTTGGAGACGGGGCACTTAGACAAGATTCACATAGACAGAATGAAGGCCTATCATGCACCGATAAAGACTTACCCTATGGGGGGACGGAAACACACAAGAACAAACAGATAGTATCACTGATGATGAGGGATCACTGGGTACATCCAACGTATCCCATATATTCCCATAGAGCTGTAGAACCAGTGGAACCCCGAGAGACAGCAACCTTAGGGAACCCGCCTGAGGTAGTAAATAGGGCAAATGGTGACAATATCGACGGCCCTGAATTACGCCGTTCCACCAGGGTTAAGAGACCCACTGATTGTAAATCATGCCCAGGTTGCATTGATTTGAACCTATAGAATGTGTACTAGAGTTAGTTAAATTTTGATCATAGTAAGAAGTGTTAGGATGTGAGTTAAAGGCCCTAGATTGTGGTTGTAAAGAAATTTCAGTTTTTTCTTTTTGGAGAAGCTATTCTGTATTGATAGCAAATGATGAATTAAGTTGAGAGTTCAACAGTGTATTTGTTTCGATTTTTTTTTTTTTGCAGGTTTTGAGCAGTGGTTCAACTTTAAAAACAATTAAGGGGCTTAGACGCACCAGACACTTGCTGTGCTTGTAACATATTCTCTATGGAATGACTTGGAGCTTGCGTTGGGTAAAACTTGACTCCCTGTAAATCCCTGGGTCCAGTTATACAGTCCAAAGAGAATTTCTAATGAGAGTGTGTAAGGCAATTACAGTCTAAGAATTGATGTAATAGGATAGCAAGTCATCTCTATTGTTAAACTCCAGAACGAGCTGGGGTACTGAATGCCCTATAAGTCCAAAGAAAGAGTTTAGCTGAATAGCAGGGAAAGGAGAATACTAATGATCCTATTGGGAAGCAGCGTTGGGGAAGCACTTGTAGACCTATCATATTCTTGGCATGAGGTGAATGCTTGAAGTTCAGTTCGCTCCATTTAGTGCTAGTTTGATGAATCATTTGTTTAGACACCAAGTGTCAAGATAAGAAGATTTTCAAAACTATTAGAAACACAGTTAGAGTGGTAGGTTAGATTTCAGAATACAATTGTTGACAATCAACATAGTTTGATTTATTTATCTGTTTAATTATAAATAATATCTATCTATGAGTAGATAATTTATAGAGAGTTTGTATGAGGCGTTTATTTAAGTTAATAGGGCTTTAGTTCCCAATTTGTTTTAATTTTATTATTTTATTTGATTTCACATTGTGTCCTGAAATATGTTATTATTTGTTAGGATCTATTGATATAGATAAATGAGTATTTTGGCCTTTATAACAGCTTTTAACTTTAGTCTGTTTGCATTCCGCGAATGATAGGGGGGAGGGTGTATGAAAGGATTGGAATAATGAATGTGTAAAAGGGTTAAAAACTATTATATTGTGAGCCCAAAATACATTAGAATAGGATTAAGAGATCATAGATTCAATTTTTAATTTTGATTTCAGTATTTGTTAGGAACGATGGCCTCACAGGACAGTACAACTCTACTATTAGGAAAGGAATTCGCTCCATTAGTTAGATCTCCTCCAATGGGAGTATAAGTTTGATTTCTATTATTAGGGTAATCAATCACCCTATTTCATCATGTCAACTTGAATTCTAAGAGTCGTAGGCAATGACCATGTCTCGATTCTCAGACTGGGGGATTTGTGGAAGGCCACGGTCAGGCCAGAAGTCTGCAAATCCCCTCCTCTTTAGAGGAAGCGGAGAGGTACCGGGTGAACTTTGTGCTAGGTGGGGGGATTCAGTAGCCGATGTCGTGGGCAGGTGCTTAACGACAAACCTCGGGTAACCGATCTGACATCGTAATTTACGACGCTTTAAGCGTGGCTGTGATGAGGGTGATTTCAGACGGGAGGTTGGGAAGGTTCGGTGCGTTGAAGCTCCTCTATAAATTGCGCAGCTTGGAACCAATCCCCGATAGACAGAGACTTCGAAGCATGTGCTGGGTAAATCAGTCCCTATAACTCCTTGATTTTAAGTCATAGTCTAAAGGGGGTTTCTAATGAGAGTTAACAATGAGAGAGCGTGTAAGGGACAAGCTATGATTAGACGACGCGATTCCGTCTACAGATTTTTTTTTTTTTTTTTAGGTACCAGTTAGCAAAGTGACAGATGGACTGTCCAGATTCTTTGCGTTTTATATCGCCCCAGGCTAGCAAAAGTTAATCACCTAATTAAAGATTATCAGTCTACCATACGTTTAGTTAGAACGAATTTAGGTCTAAATATCAGTTAATAAGTAGAAATTTTCTTTTTGTTACGAGAGTAACTCATCATAAGATAAGGTAAATTTTAAATTAGTAGGACTTTTAAATGAACTTCTGAGGCAGATCACCAGAACAAGCCAGTGTAGATTTCAGATCTAAGAAGGAAGAATTTTTTTTTTTTTTGGAAGATCGATTCGGCCGTGAAATGGCCTAGAGCAATGAGCTAGTCTTATTTTTATTATAGACATGGACTATAATATTTTCAGAGAGGTGTTAAGAACTCGAGTTGAGGGTAGAAGGTATTAGTACACATTCTATAGATCATCTAAACAATGTATAGTAGGGGTTAACTACATGTTCAGGTAAAGAACAAGGATAGGTTAGATTGTCATCACGATAAGGTGACTTAGAAATAACCTGGTTTGGGAAAGTATTGGCTACCATGATCCCTTCATATATATATCTTCCCTGATTTAAGAGAAGCGGGGGAACATACCAGACAAAACACTCCCAATGACGAGTTGATAAGAACATTTTTTTAGATATTCCAAGTAGAATTTGAAATACTAGTGAAATGTCCTAGACCCTCAGTGCACATTTATCCGTTTTTATTATCATTATATATTCAATATATCACTATATAGCGTGTATCATTCCTTTATTATATTCATGTATATTTAAGTATGTAGAAATAACGAATAATTAATATGTGTGACATTTTGGTAACAGCATTGTTACCATCTTCAGACAAATGTACCGAATGAGGATTCTAATTACAATTTATAGATTCACCAGTTCACCATAGTATATCCTATATATATGTATATCAAACCATTCCATTCATACCTATAGTAAACATCCATCTTAAATTTTTTTATTTTTTCTCCCGCGTATATCTGCATTGCCCCACTTTGACATACATAATATCCGTGCAAATTTAATGTGTATATTCACTTGCCACGTTTCTGTTTTGCCCTGATTATTAGTGTCATTGATAGGAGTTGCAATTTAGTATTCTTTTATATTACCATTACCATGGTAACCATGTATAGTCATTCCTTTGCTGTCATGTATATATCTCATAGAGTCAATAAAGTTTTTTTTTATATGTTTTAGGAATTGTACATATCTATATTAACACACACAATTCCTTGGCGCCCTTAATAATTATGTTTATCTAGGAGGTACTAATAGTTTGTTTGTATAGAATTGATGTTTAGACCATCCCACACCTCCACCATGAAGACCATGACTGAGAACATGTGGACTTGACTCACATCTGGGCCAAGATTCCCCGGATTCCAGACAGTGAAAGGGTGGGCTTAGTACATTGCCCATTAAATGGTAGAGTAGAATTTCCTCCAGTACTTACATTGAGCTAACATGTTCCAGGTTCATGGCCCGTATATTCCTCCTTTGTCCGAGTGTCAGTGATTGCTTGCTGATATCATAAAAGAATGCATTTCCCCCCGGCTTCATATTTCTCATAGACTATAAACAGATATGAATTGGAATAAACGCATTCTTTCACTCTGGTGGGGGAGGGAATTGTTGGGTCAGTTTTTCCATTAAACAAAACCCAACAAAGATGTAAACATTCATTTACATCATATAAACATATATATACGCAGTGTCTCGCCGAAGTGTTTGTTGCCTAGATGGAGAACTCCCAACGATGGCCGACGATGCTCTAAAGGCCCCCTTCCCTGACACAGGGCCTCTCTTGGAAGGATATACAAAAGGCAGACACCTGAAGACACCAGACTTCCATGCCAAAAGCAAATACCTGGTGGCAGAGGGAAGACACGACGGGTGACGTCCAGAGACATCCGTGCTGAGAACTGCTGTACCATGTGTACATATATTACTGTACCATATGTACATATATTCCCCTCATCTCTTTTTGGTAGTAGGTGACCTAAGGAAAACGATGTGTCCTATAAACATGTAAATCAATAATTTTTATATACTCGGGATATATATATATATTTTAATATAATCAAAATATATATATATATTAATTAATTCCCAAAGGAATTAATTTTAGGGGTTAATTTGTTTTATCCAATATACGATTTCTTTCTCGCGCGGCAACACGGGAAATTGGGGGCGTGGTCATGGGGGGACGTGCGTGTTTTCTTCCGACGAATGGAGATGCCCATTGATCACGTGGGTGTTTGCCCTCGGCGAATCAAAATGCCAGCCAATAAAGGCTTTGGCATGATCAACGAATGGAAATGAAGAAAGGCTAGGATAAAAGGGCCCGTTTTTGACTAAAAAGGGTTCAGATCAGATCAGACAGAGAGAGCCGCTCAGTGACAGTAGAGAATCTATCTAGTCGACCCCGAGATGTGAAGGAGACCAGTCCGTGCCGCCGCTTTCCCGAGAGAAGGTAAGCACGCCATTATGGCCCAACTCCCTTTCATAGTTTTCAATTAGAAACAGATCTATTTAGATCCAAGATGGCCCAAAGGGGGCTTTAAATACAAGATAGAATGTTTGTATTTTCGTGTCTTGTCCCGTTAGAAGGGATGGAGATCTATGTTCTCCAATCTATAGAGAGGGAATAGTATCCTTAAGTCACCTCTACCTAAATCATTATGTATATAGAATGTCTCGCTAGTATAAATGTCCCTAAGTCTCGCCTAATTAAATAAATTATCTAGTACATTGTTCATTCTTGTGTTTTATGGTACCACTCCCACCTCATTATAAATCCCCTTTAGTGTGAACTACCAACTCTGATGTAATAGAGTTGGGTACTGTGTATTTGCTGTGGCATGCTGACACGGCAACAGTTGCAAAACACGACTTTATCATGGTTGTTTTGAGGGTATATATATATATATCTGTTAGGTTTTAATAAATACTTGTATCCTCATGTGAAGAATCTACCTTTCCCCCATTGTCTGATCAAGATATAGTGTGATTCTTACCTATTTGAAGAGAATGTTGTTAATAATCAAGTCTCCCATAAATTGCTGGCCATGTACACTGTAGTGAATGTCTGTGTTTCAGTGCGCTCCATCATTGGCTTTCATTGTATTGTTCGTTGATTTAAAAGGGTTAATATGATACATGTTGTCTTAAAACTCATTAGGTTGTTCTCTTTACGGCTTTATTGAAGACCCAGGTTTTAGATATGTTACGATTATTAATGACAATAGCATAAGTCTATAGTATGTTTGTCTTTTATAACCTATCTGTTAGATTCCGGAATAATCTCTATAAAACGGGGTCCTTCACATGTATCCAGATGGTAACTTACTTGTTGCACTCTATTGAACCTTTAATATAAAATTGGGAATCAAATGATATCCGCACGTTTAATCAGATTTTCTACTAGAAGTCTGAACCTGGTACTTATGATATCTTCTTTGAAATATTGATTTTTAACTTACTGTACCTCAATAGAAATATTAATTTGGTCTTCTATATTCAGGAATTTAGTCTCTAATAGTAACATGTTCATCTTTCTGAGATTTTCCAAATTCGTTGGATGATCTCAATGGACGGGACACAAAGAGATGGGTGTGTCATGGTCCATTGGACTGTAGGGGCGGTAAAATGGATGGCAGTTCCATTCCAGCGTCTATCTTTATGATGGGAGAGCCGTCCACTATTAAGTGTATAGTTTGCTTGTCTTTAAATCTTATTTGTTAGTCTTCAGATATAATCTTCACAAGTAGGGTTCCTCCTACATATATCCAGATAGAAAAATAATTCAAATATCACAACCACTTGTTATATGCTAAGTACAGGCTATTTACATATTTCTAAACTAAGGTTAAATTTATTATATAATAAAATATGTAACTTATGAAATTTGAATTAGCCATGGAGCAGAGTTATGGCTATTGTATTTTTTTTATTCTGATTTCTGACTATTGCGCTTATGTCAGGTATGTTTCTATAATATATCCCTATACCATATTTTCTAATTCTTCGGGCTATTGTTAAGCAGTTAGGAGGGTAAGGTGTGATGCAAATAGATCTATATGAATGACTACTGTCTGTGTCATTTGGGTTATAAAAAGAAAAGGGGATGCCTTAATATGAATCTATCCGCAATTGACCTGTAGAAATTATAGAGATCTATTGCTATAATCTATTGCTATTGCTATGTCTTGATGACAGAGCCGACCATTATTTCACAAATCATTTTAACATAGTGAAGGAACAGGAATAATTCGATATTTCCCTCCTTTCTTCCTAATTACACGTGAGCCCTAATTTAATGGGGAGTGTCTTTACACATCTGTCCTAAACTTCCCACACTATATCCCTTGTGTATAAATCTATTTTTTTTTATTCATCTGTAGAAATATAGAGATCTGTTGCTATAATTTCCTCTATGAAGTAGCTAGCAGCGTCTTCAGTAGGTGGCTAAATCGTCAGAAGGCAATTCTTTTAGAGGAATGGTTGAAACAACGAGGGAGGCAAAAGGAAGGGTCCGCCATTTTTCTTTCATGGAAGAAGAAGCAGGAGAGAGTATGGATGTAAGTTGAAACCCCTGAGACGTTTGGACCCCACATTCCTGAGACATCGTTATTTTTCCCGCGCTATTCCCGACGCCCCCATATATTCCAGGAAGAAGTCCATCAACGGGGGGGGGGGGGGGGGGCTCCCCTGAGGGTCCCTCTCTCGCCGACATGAAACTTCTTCTTGGAACTGCATTCCTCCAAATTCTTCTGTACCTAGTATATTATCTGATATTCCATTCTTCCAATTATATTTTTTTATGCTCAAGTTCTACATTGCTTATCTCTATATCAAACGCCTTGCCTAATGTGGTAGAGACCCAGTTGCCAAAATGTTACACTTTCTGCTTTTAATAAGGAAATTCCTACTAAGCCGCTCCTTACATGCTCCGTTCTCGTAGGTCTAAAATAGGGAACGCGACAGTGGTAGGGGGGTTGTTGTCAAAATGTTACACTTGCAATTTTAATATAGAAATTTTTCTTTAGGCACAACATACATTCCAAGGATGGTGTTGACATTGTTGTCGAAAGTTTATGCTAGTAAAATTTAATAAGGAAATTGTATTAAGTCACTCCTTACATGCTCCGTTCTCGTAGGTCTAAAAAAAGGGGAACGCAACAGTAACAGCGTTGTTACCATATTTAAACAAAAGTACTGAAACATCACATGCTATTTATTTGGATTTGGTCTTATTACCTTGTGTTTATGGTTGCTGTATTTAGTTGTCTCTGTAACCCCATTGACTGTATTGGTTCATCCATTCTTCTTCTTTCTTATCTCCACTCAAACATATCAGGGTATCAATGAGCCTGTAAAGCTTGTTGATGGTGTCTGTGCTGGGGATACTGAGTAGAGCTCATCATTGGATGAGTCAATACAGTCACACACACACAAAGCCTTTATTAAGACATTAGTCTTATACAGATTCTCCGTACAAGGTGCAATATCAGGAAAAGAGCAGCACAGGAAACCAGTAGTTCCGCAACTATATACAATTATTAGTAATAAGGAAAAGTAAGATTTAATAAGAAAGGTCGACGCCATCGCCCCAAGTCTTCAATTCCATAAGCGCGGAGCAGAAATAGGGACTAAGTTATTTAGTTCGCCATAAATATAGCATCCAGACACAAAAAAAAGGAGGTTTACTCCAGCACAGCCATCCATATTACCAGCTCCGCAATCTCATCGTCGACCAATACGATGGCCCCTCGATGTTTCGTCATCATTCTGAGGTGTAAGAACAATAGCTTCCGAGTTTTCTTTTCTCCCTCTTTACACCTACTGCCTTGTAAAAATTATATGGGGCCTGAGCAACTAGTCTGCTTGTTTGGGCACTGGTTAACATCATTTGGATTGACCTAAGTTGATTGGTGTCTACCATTGAAAAGAATGTCCTTCTCTCCTCACTAATATATCTTGGCATTCATAGATATAATGAGATAGTTCAGTTTCCATATTTTCTTTGCAGAGATCACAAATCTTATCACCCTCTTTGAAAATGTTTGTATGGTTTTCCTTGAAAAACGAATATAGTATTCTCTGTTGTGCGATATAGCGTTTTACTGGGAATGGAAAGTTGCTAAGTAAATAGTTTTCAATTCGGAATGAACTGTGTAAATACTTATAGTGAGGGTAGAATTTAGAATTCTCTATTTTTGCCTGGTCACTTTGAATAGATTGTTCTATTGCAATTTTAGTTATTAAAGGTATTTCTTGCCGGATAATCCTTGCATCGTTGCAGTTAATTAACCAAGAAAATCCTGTTGAGTTGAGTATGTTGGCCAAACTTTCCGCAAGTCCAATATATATATTTCTATTTCTTGATATCTCATATAGTTGAGCTAAGCATATATGGGGGAGTCGGCTGCTGTTCATTTTTAGAATTCTAAGCCAGAACCCGAGTGTAAGTTTCAGCACCGTAACTCCCAGTGACGTTCTTCCGCACTCCATACGTAGAATAAAACCAGGAGTATATCTGGGTAAATTTAGAAGTCTCTGTAAGAAATTGTCTTGTACCCTGTCAACCAAGTCTATTTGGTTGTTTGCCCAAATTGGAACTGCGTAGAGCAAGGTTGACAGAGCCATTGAGTCTAGAAGGATCTGATAGAATTGATTCTTGTTTTAGTCGATATTGCTCAGACCGCATTAATAGCATTTAGCGCCTTGTTTTTAAAATGCTTTGCCGCCTGTTGAGTTGAGTTTGACGCTGTCAGCTGGTAACCCAGATACGTGTATTTAGATGTTATAGTGAGAGGAAATTGTCCCCAGAACCAAACATCCGATCGGGCATTTCGACCTCCATTTCTAAACACCATAACCTTTGATTTGCTCTGGTTCAGCGTTAAAAAATTATCTTCGAAGTATTTTTTCTGAGTACATTGATCTTTTTTTTTGTAAATTTATCTTGGATTCTCCGAGAAGTACGATGTCGTCTGCGAACAGAAGGAGATGTATATTTCCATAATTCGGTAAATAAATACTTGGCAAATCAGCGTCATCGTACAGAGAAACCAAGTCGTTTAGAAAAAGGATAAATAGATAAGGTGACAGGGGTTCACCTTGTAGAACACCAGCTTGTATTTTTATAAATTCTGTAAGTGATCCGTTCCATCTTATTGTTGCTGACATTTTATTATAATAGCTTTGTATAAGGCTGATAAATCGGGTACTTAAACCGTAAACTGTCAACTTTTTCCAAAGCAGGGAGTGTGGTACTGTATCAAAGGCCTTTTTGACATCTACGAAGAAGGCATATAACTTCCTCCTTTTGCGGCTCAGCGTCATCTGTATCAGTGAGGTAAGGGTAAAAATATGGTATTGACAGGAATATCCACTTCTGAAGCCCGCTTGGTTTTCCGCTAAGATTCCCCTTTTTTCAATCCAATTATTCAATCTTGTCTTTAATATGGATGTAAAGAGCTTTGATAAATTGGATAACAATGATATTCCTCTATAGTTTGATGGTATATTTGGGTCGCCATTTTTGAAAATAGGATGAATTATTGTTCTAGTCCACACTGATGGAACCGAGGATGTCGTCAATATTTTGTTATATATATTTGTTAATAGAATCAAATATTCGTCAGGTAAAACCTGATTGCTTCATTTGGTATGTTATCCAGTCCCGTTGCTTTATCCTCCCCCAGATTGGATATTTCCGTGGTGACCTCCATAAGCGAAATTTCAGCATCCAGATCCGGGAGTCAATACGGTCAATGATGTGGTTTGCAGGTTGACACTTAGTACATAGTACCTTGCAACCATTCTGTCATTGTCCATAGATGACCAGATACTTTAGATAAACATTACTTGCTAAACTGAAACTTTGACTCATGTAAAACTGACTTTACTACATGTATATAGCCATTGATATATGTAAATACTACTATGTAAGCAATGTTATGTAATAAAGAGTTTTAATACGTAGATGACCAGACTTAAGTCTGGAAATCAAAGACTGTTGCTCCCTTGGGAGGACAGAATTGTCCCTCCTGCTCTGTACCAGTCATGTGCAGCAGCAGATATCTATAAATTGTTTGTATTTTGAGTATTTCTCGCTTATAAGGTTCCAGAGCCCTGTTTGGTTACTTGTACTCACTGGTGGGGTTGGACTTGTGCAAAAAACTTGGGAGCCATTGAAGATATTTAAGAAGAAGAAATAAAAAGTGACCAATGCCGGATTCGAGCCCAGATCTTGGCTGTCAAAATCTCAGCGTTGTCAGGTTCCAGGGCTTTTAAATTACTGTAAATATAAAAGTAAACAAACGTATTGTTACGTCGTATCCAGATGTTGTTTGTGTACTTTGTTTACTCAGGTTGCCACAAAGATATACATGTGAGTTCGAAGCGATGCAGCTAAAGTTAGCGCTTTATTGTATCTCACTAACAGAAGGAATACAACAGTGGGACTTGTCTTCAACCCCCCCGTCAGAAAGATTCTTGGCGCCATGGATGTCACTCTTGTGAAACCTTCCGCTCCACACTGTACTACACCGCCTTGTAGGCCGCTCCGATGTCAGTCTTTCCTGGCACCGTCTTGTAGGATCATCCACACGCCCGGAGGCAAGTCGCCACATCTCCTTCCAGCAGATGTAACCAGACTCTGTCCTCCCCCACACAGAAATGCTGTTTTTAGCGTCTGCCACATGGCATCGGGGGCAGCTAGAGTCCACCCCTCTTTCCCCAACTTTACTCTGGTATCTTGGCCTTGTAGTATGTGTGTGGGAAATGTTACAGAAGTGAAATTGTACTGGGATCACGTGGATATATTAATAAAAAAAGGCATATTCTGATTGTGGGACTAAAAATTGCTGATAACTTGTGTCACAAGACTGGAGGGGGAGCACAGTAACAAGCTCGCTGAGAAACCTGGGCTCAGCTGTCCTGGGTTCCCGATAGGACAGAGCGTCTGTATTCCAAGATATAAATGGCTGTACTTGGTGTACTTTCCTCATACTAGAGAGGCAACACTATATATTTTATTATAATGTTATTTAAATGTAATTCTACTGTCCTATAAGCTTATGTCCATAGTTTTCTTGAAAACCATTTCTGAGATTCCACCCTTCAGTGCTGCGTATATAAGCAGAATCGTCCAATACAGTATTAGAGCTCTGAAGAAGCGGTCTGGTGGATTAAATTGGCGAAACCGCTGGGAGGGTTCACCACTGATGAGCCAAGCCCTACCAATACATATTTTTTCATCGCAGTAAGGGCAGTAGAAGTTTGTATTATGTATATAAAAGAAATATTCATGCTTTTAAATTCTTTCATTTTATATTTTATTGTGTCTGTGAATAATAAATTATCGTAGAATAAATAAAATAGAACTGAGTTGGCATCAATGCTGCTTCAATGTAGATGATGGTAGTTCTTTGTTCTCTCTTCCCATTGTTAACATCATATGACTATTCTATTCACGGCCTAAAAGTATTATATATATATATGTCATAATATATACTCTTCCAGGAATAATAAAGCCAACCTACAGACAACCCAGAGAGAGACGGGAATGTATAGTCCGGTCACTTGAGACACCAGCGATATTCCAAGGGGCGACCCCTGGGGTCCGTCAGTTAACACCTCAGGACTATTAAGACAGTTGGGGATTGTGTACGACACGAACGGCCGCCCGGCTGTGCCAGTCCCATCTCTCTCCTGGTTGTCTAGGTCTTTCTTTCAAATTGTGATGTGATTATTTCTCTTCCCACCTTATTATACCACATATATATCGGCACATTTAAAGGCATACATGTGTGACAGCGTAAGTGTCCCTAGGGGAACATAGCGCTTTAAATTGAAATAAAATAAAATGTAGCTGGTGATAATTGTGGAGATTGATTTTCTGTATTCTGCCCCAGTAACCGGGCTTATCTGTGACTGTCTCTCTGGGCACGATGTCTCCCTACCACATCCTGCCTCGAGACCTGGGGATCCAAGATTCACCACAGGTACTGGAGTGGCCGAGCCGTGCTCCTGCGAGTTCGGCGTCGACCTCCATCCCGAGCAATGAAGACCACAGCGGTGTCTACCATCTACAAGTGCCATCTTCAGGCATGGCCTAGACCAGCCCTGGCCAACCTAAATGACGCCACGGGCCGCACGGAATCGTAAACAAGGTCTAAAAACTTTAACTATATCAAAATTTTAACGTTAAAATGTATTAAAATATTTTAAATAAAAAAATTATTATAATTATTTCAACATATATTTTTTTATGTTTTTGAATATATAGACGAGAAATGAAAGTTACAAAAGAAATATAAAGTTAAATGGCAAGCCGAAAATTTTTTTTTTTACGGCGGGCCGCAGGTTGGCCAGGCATGGCCTAGACGATGACACCCTGACCATCCTGGCGTCTACCAAGACACACATCTATAAGTACTTCCTCGGTGAGGAACTGAGGAGTGAAGACCTTATCTGGAGGAGAACTCTTTCAAGGTGGGGAAGCCTTCCTTGCTGAAGAAATTTGTACACAACTATATATATTCCCCTACATTTTATCTACCCTTTATTTACTATTTTATTATATTTTTTTCCACCTTTGTAACAATTGATTAGAAGAATCAATATAATTGTTTAAATTGTCAATTGTCTACATCAGTGATTCTCAACCAATGTGCCGCGGTAATTTTGTGTGCCGCGAAATTCTAAAAATGTGCCGCCGAATTTTAGTCATATGATTATGTTCACGTTTGTATTGGTTTTTCTTTTTTTCTTTTTCATTTTTTTACTTTTTAAAATAACGAAATTAGCAAATTGAATGTTAGAGATGTATATTACTTATATTTTGCATAGAAATATTGATACATAATTTGAATTTTCTTGCATTCAAGTTAGCAAAAGTGTGCCGCGAAATTCTAAAATTGTGCCGCCAAATTTTCAAATCTTTAAAATAATGCCGCAACAAAAAAAAAGGTTGAGAATCACTGGTCTACATCCTTGGAACAGTGGTCACCCAGACCTTTCGGTCCATAAACCGGCATGCGAAAGCATGCCCTCTGCTGCATTACCTATTTGTCAATTGTCTACAAGTATCATCTTGAGGTAGACAATGACAGCCATCCAGCTCTGTGAGAAAGAACTCTGACGGTCCATCGGTGTGTAGCGGAGTCTTTCCCGCGGTGGACGTCACCAATGAAGACATTGTATACCTGTGTTTTATGCTGTGTCGATTATTGGTATTACCTATTAGCTACATTTTATAGGGGAAGACAAAAGGACAACACCCTAGAATGTCTATTGGGCTCTCATTAACTTCCGCTGATCTGCCGCGCCACACAGCGGTGGCCATCAGTACTATTTCCAGGCCCCGCTTGTATGTTTACCGTGGTCTGTCATCCCAGCAGGCTGGAAGGAAGTCTCCCACAATTATATATTTACTCTCCAACTTTTTTTTTCCCCATAGTAATCTCATTTTATTATATTTATCTTTTTTTTTGTATATAATTCTCTATATAACACATTGTGTATAATTATTTATTTATTATACAAGTACACGTGGTACAGGCCATGATAATCATGGTGGGTAGTTAGCGACTGCTTTTACTGTAAGCGCACCACATGTCTACACATGTGAAAACCAGTTCGACTTTATGACTTACAAGTATGCTAGAGCCCCGTTTGGTTACTTGCACCCTTTGGTGGGGTTGGACTTTTGCAAGAATCGGGATTATTGGATTTTTTTTTTTTTAATTAGAAAAAATAATTTATAATACAATATAATACGGCTTATGATTGTAGAACGATATTTGAAAATTATCCCGCATGTGTTTCTTTTGAACGAAAAATCGAAATTTATTTTAAGAAGAAATAACGATTATTTCTAACCTTAGGGATGAGGCATGAAAGGATGAATTGTGAAGAGTAATGATAAACGGAAAAATAAAAGTGTCCAGGGATGGGAATGGAACTTCCACTAGGCTACCCTGGACATATTTCTCCGTTCGTAAATATTATATAAAGTATTTTATAATACAATATAATGCGGCTTATGATTGTAGAACGACATTTGAAATTTATCCCGCATGCGTTTCTTTTGAACGCAAAATCGAAATGGAAATGGCATCTGCCCGGTAAGCGGAACACTGTGGGTTCTATTCCCATCCCTGGACACTTTTATTTTTCCGTTTATCATAACACTTCACAATTCATCCTTTCATACTTCATCCCTAAGGGTATAAATAATCGTTATTTCTTCTTAAAATAAATTTCGATTTTTCGTTCAAAAGAAACACATGCGGGATAATTTTAAAATGTCGTTCTACAATTAGGAAAAAGTGCCCAATGCGGGATTTGATCACGGGTCGTAGCGGTCGAAAACCAACGGTTTTGACCATCCTTCCACCAATCCCCCACTTGTATAAATGATATTTCAACGTCACTCTCTCTTATGATAAGAGTCTTATCAAAATACATTCTCCTGTCCCAACTCCTTGCTCCACGACAATAAATGTTGTGTCAGTGAGGGAATAATTAATTTAATCACTGATTTAAAGAAATCATTCTGCCACTATATTGAATTGGCCCCACTGCTGCTCAAAGTACCTGTTGATAATTATTATTGTAGAAAAGCCGTGTACATCCCGAAACAGACCCTACATGCATCCACTGTTCAGAAGAGCCACAGACAGTCGATCATCTTCTCTTCAGCTGTCCAGTATTCCTGAGACATAGGATACAAACAGCTGCTTGGACTGACCCACCTCAATCTATGGCCAGACTCCCAGACTCAACCTCAGCATGGACATTCCTGGTCAACTGGTTCAACTCAGCAATCAAAACAGGACACGAGTTAAAAGCGCTCAACACCAGTCCATACTGGTGACTCTCTGGCTAGTTGGTGTTCTGTGCTCCCTGGGTTATAAATATCTCTCTCTCTCTCTCTCTAGCTGTGCAACCTCAGCATGAAACTTTCTGGTCAACTGGTTCAACTCAGCAATCAAAACAGGACACGAGTAAAAGCGCTCAACACCAGTCCATACTGGTGACTCTCTGGCTAGTTGGTGTTCTGTGCTCCCTGGGTTATAAATATCTCTCTCTCTCTCTAGCTGTGCAACCTCAGCATGAAACTTTCTGGTCAACTGGTTCAACTCAGCAATCAAAACAGGACACGAGTAAAAAGCGCTCAACACCAGTCCATACTGGTGACTCTCTGGCTAGTTGGTGTTCTGTGCTCCCTGGGTTATAAATATCTCTCTCTCTCTCTCTCTAGCTGTGCAACCTCAGCATGAAACTTTCTGGTCAACTGGTTTCAACTCAGCAATCAAAACAGGACACGAGTAAAAGCGCTCAACACCAGTCCATACTGGTGACTCTCTGGCTAGTTGGTGTTCTGTGCTCCCTGGGTTATAAATATCTCTCTCTCTCTCTCTAGCTGTGCAACCTCAGCATGAAACTTTCTGGTCAACTGGTTCAACTCAGCAATCAAAACAGGACACGAGTAAAAGCGCTCAACACCAGTCCATACTGGTGACTCTCTGGCTAGTTGGTGTTCTGTGCTCCCCTGGGTTATAAATATCTCTCTCTCTCTCTCTAGCTGTGCAACCTCAGCATGAAACTTTCTGGTCAACTGGTTCAACTCAGCAATCAAAACAGGACACGAGTAAAAGCGCTCAACACCAGTCCATACTGGTGACTCTCTGGCTAGTTGGTGTTCTGTGCTCCTGGGTTATAAATATCTCTCTCTCTCTCTCTAGCTGTGCAACCTCAGCATGAAACTTTCTGGTCAACTGGTTCAACTCAGCAATCAAAACAGGACACGAGTAAAAGCGCTCAACACCAGTCCATACTGGTGGACTCTCTGGCTAGTTGGTGTTCTGTGCTCCCTGGGTTATAAATATCTCTCTCTCTCTCTCTAGCTGTGCAACCTCAGCATGAAACTTTCTGGTCAACTGGTTCAACTCAGCAATCAAAACAGGACACGAGTAAAAGCGCTCAACACCAGTCCATACTGGTGACTCTCTGGCTAGTTGGTGTTCTGTGCTCCCTGGGTTATAAATATCTCTCTCTCTCTCTCTCTAGCTGTGCAACCTCAGCATGAAACTTTCTGGTCAACTGGTTCAACTCAGCAATCAAAACAGGACACGAGTAAAAGCGCTCAACACCAGTCCATACTGGTGACTCTCTGGCTAGTTGGTGTTCTGTGCTCCCTGGGTTATAAATATCTCTCTCTCTCTCTCTAGCTGTGCAACCTCAGCATGAAACTTTCTGGTCAACTGGTTCAACTCAGCAATCAAAACAGGACACGAGTAAAAGCGCTCAACACCAGTCCATACTGGTGACTCTCTGGCTAGTTGGTGTTCTGTGCTCCCTGGGTTATAAATATCTCTCTCTCTCTCTCTAGCTGTGCAACCTCAGCATGAAACTTTCTGGTCAACTGGTTCAACTCAGCAATCAAAACAGGACACGAGTAAAAGCGCTCAACACCAGTCCATACTGGTGACTCTCTGGCTAGTTGGTGTTCTGTGCTCCCTGGGTTATAAATATCTCTCTCTCTCTCTCTCTAGCTGTGCAACCTCAGCATGAAACTTTCTGGTCAACTGGTTCAACTCAGCAATCAAAACAGGACACGAGTAAAAGCGCTCAACACCAGTCCATACTGGTGACTCTCTGGCTAGTTGGTGTTCTGTGCTCCCTGGGTTATAAATATCTCTCTCTCTCTCTCTAGCTGTGCAACCTCAGCATGAAACTTTCTGGTCAACTGGTTCAACTCAGCAATCAAAACAGGACACGAGTAAAAGCGCTCAACACCAGTCCATACTGGTGACTCTCTGGCTAGTTGGTGTTCTGTGCTCCCTGGGTTATAAATATCTCTCTCTCTCTCTCTAGCTGTGCAACCTCAGCATGAAACTTTCTGGTCAACTGGTTCAACTCAGCAATCAAAACAGGACACGAGTAAAAGCGCTCAACACCAGTCCATACTGGTGACTCTCTGGCTAGTTGGTGTTCTGTGCTCCCTGGGTTATAAATATCTCTCTCTCTCTCTCTCTAGCTGTGCAACCTCAGCATGAAACTTTCTGGTCAACTGGTTCAACTCAGCAATCAAAACAGGACACGAGTAAAAGCGCTCAACACCAGTCCATACTGGTGACTCTCTGGCTAGTTGGTGTTCTGTGCTCCCTGGGTTATAAATATCTCTCTCTCTCTCTCTCTAGCTGTGCAACCTCAGCATGAAACTTTCTGGTCAACTGGTTCAACTCAGCAATCAAAACAGGACACGAGTAAAAGCGCTCAACACCAGTCCATACTGGTGACTCTCTGGCTAGTTGGTGTTCTGTGCTCCCTGGGTTATAAATATCTCTCTCTCTCTCTCTAGCTGTGCAACCTCAGCATGAAACTTTCTGGTCAACTGGTTCAACTCAGCAATCAAAACAGGACACGAGTAAAAGCGCTCAACACCAGTCCATACTGGTGACTCTCTGGCTAGTTGGTGTTCTGTGCTCCCTGGGTTATAAATATCTCTCTCTCTCTCTCTAGCTGTGCAACCTCAGCATGAAACTTTCTGGTCAACTGGTTCAACTCAGCAATCAAAACAGGACACGAGTAAAAGCGCTCAACACCAGTCCATACTGGTGACTCTCTGGCTAGTTGGTGTTCTGTGCTCCCTGGGTTATAAATATCTCTCTCTCTCTCTCTAGCTGTGCAACCTCAGCATGAAACTTTCTGGTCAACTGGTTCAACTCAGCAATCAAAACAGGACACGAGTAAAAGCGCTCAACACCAGTCCATACTGGTGACTCTCTGGCTAGTTGGTGTTCTGTGCTCCCTGGGTTATAAATATCTCTCTCTCTCTCTCTAGCTGTGCAACCTCAGCATGAAACTTTCTGGTCAACTGGTTCAACTCAGCAATCAAAACAGGACACGAGTAAAAGCGCTCAACACCAGTCCATACTGGTGACTCTCTGGCTAGTTGGTGTTCTGTGCTCCCTGGGTTATAAATATCTCTCTCTCTCTCTCTAGCTGTGCAACCTCAGCATGAACTTTCTGGTCAACTGGTTCAACTCAGCAATCAAAACAGGACACGAGTAAAAGCGCTCAACACCAGTCCATACTGGTGACTTCTCTGCTAGTTGGTGTTCTGTGCTCCCTGGGTTATAAATATCTCTCTCTCTCTCTAGCTGTGCAACCTCAGCATGAAACTTTCTGGTCAACTGGTTCAACTCAGCAATCAAAACAGGACAACGAGTAATAGCGCTCAACACCAGTCCATACTGGTGACTCTCTGGCTAGTTGGTGTTCTGTGCTCCCTGGGTTATAAATATCTCTCTCTCTCTCTCTAGCTGTGCAACCTCAGCATGAAACTTTCTGGTCTACTGGTTCAACTCAGCAATCAAAACAGGACACGAGTAAAAGCGCTCAACACCAGTCCATACTGGTGACTCTCTGGCTAGTTGGTGTTCTGTGCTCCCTGGGTTATAAATATCTCTCTCTCTCTCTCTAGCTGTGCAACCTCAGCATGAAACTTTCTGGTCAACTGGTTCAACTCAGCAATCAAAACAGGACACGAGTAAAAGCGCTCAACACCAGTCCATACTGGTGACTCTCTGGCTAGTTGGTGTTCTGTGCTCCCTGGGTTATAAATATATCTCTCTCTCTCTCTAGCTGTGCAACCTCAGCATGAAACTTTCTGGTCAACTGGTTCAACTCAGCAATCAAAACAGGACACGAGTAAAAGCGCTCAACACCAGTCCATACTGGTGACTCTCTGGCTAGTTGGTGTTCTGTGCTCCCTGGGTTATAAATATCTCTCTCTCTCTCTCTAGCTGTGCAACCTCAGCATGAAACTTTCTGGTCAACTGGTTCAACTCAGCAATCAAAACAGGACACGAGTAAAAGCGCTCAACACCAGTCCATACTGGTGACTCTCTGGCTAGTTGGTGTTCTGTGCTCCCTGGGTTATAAATATCTCTCTCTCTCTCTCTAGCTGTGCAACCTCAGCATGAAACTTTCTGGTCAACTGGTTCAACTCAGCAATCAAAACAGGACACGAGTAAAAGCGCTCAACACCAGTCCATACTGGTGACTCTCTGGCTAGTTGGTGTTCTGTGCTCCCTGGGTTATAAATATCTCTCTCTCTCTCTCTAGCTGTGCAACCTCAGCATGAAACTTTCTGGTCAACTGGTTCAACTCAGCAATCAAAACAGGACACGAGTAAAAGCGCTCAACACCAGTCCATACTGGTGACTCTCTGGCTAGTTGGTGTTCTGTGCTCCCTGGGTTATAAATATCTCTCTCTCTCTCTCTCTAGCTGTGCAACCTCAGCATGAAACTTTCTGGTCAACTGGTTCAACTCAGCAATCAAAACAGGACACGAGTAAAAGCGCTCAACACCAGTCCATACTGGTGACTCTCTGGCTAGTTGGTGTTCTGTGCTCCCTGGGTTATAAATATCTCTCTCTCTCTCTCTAGCTGTGCAACCTCAGCATGAAACTTTCTGGTCAACTGGTTCAACTCAGCAATCAAAACAGGACACGAGTAAAAGCGCTCAACACCAGTCCATACTGGTGACTCTCTGGCTAGTTGGTGTTCTGTGCTCCCTGGGTTATAAATATCTCTCTCTCTCTCTCTAGCTGTGCAACCTCAGCATGAAACTTTCTGGTCAACTGGTTCAACTCAGCAATCAAAACAGGACACGAGTAAAAGCGCTCAACACCAGTCCATACTGGTGACTCTCTGGCTAGTTGGTGTTCTGTGCTCCCTGGGTTATAAATATCTCTCTCTCTCTCTAGCTGTGCAACCTCAGCATGAAACTTTCTGGTCAACTGGTTCAACTCAGCAATCAAAACAGGACACGAGTAAAAGCGCTCAACACCAGTCCATACTGGTGACTCTCTGGCTAGTTGGTGTTCTGTGCTCCCTGGGTTATAAATATCTCTCTCTCTCTCTAGCTGTGCAACCTCAGCATGAAACTTTCTGGTCAACTGGTTCAACTCAGCAATCAAAACAGGACACGAGTAAAAGCGCTCAACACCAGTCCATACTGGTGACTCTCTGGCTAGTTGGTGTTCTGTGCTCCCTGGGTTATAAATATCTCTCTCTCTCTCTCTCTAGCTGTGCAACCTCAGCATGAAACTTTCTGGTCAACTGGTTCAACTCAGCAATCAAAACAGGACACGAGTAAAAGCGCTCAACACCAGTCCATACTGGTGACTCTCTGGCTAGTTGGTGTTCTGTGCTCCCTGGGTTATAAATATCTCTCTCTCTCTCTAGCTGTGCAACCTCAGCATGAAACTTTCTGGTCAACTGGTTCAACTCAGCAATCAAAACAGGACACGAGTAAAAGCGCTCAACACCAGTCCATACTGGTGACTCTCTGGCTAGTTGGTGTTCTGTGCTCCCTGGGTTATAAATATCTCTCTCTCTCTCTCTCTAGCTGTGCAACCTCAGCATGAAACTTTCTGGTCAACTGGTTCAACTCAGCAATCAAAACAGGACACGAGTAAAAGCGCTCAACACCAGTCCATACTGGTGACTCTCTGGCTAGTTGGTGTTCTGTGCTCCCTGGGTTATAAATATCTCTCTCTCTCTCTCTAGCTGTGCAACCTCAGCATGAAACTTTCTGGTCAACTGGTTCAACTCAGCAATCAAAACAGGACACGAGTAAAAGCGCTCAACACCAGTCCATACTGGTGACTCTCTGGCTAGTTGGTGTTCTGTGCTCCCTGGGTTATAAATATCTCTCTCTCTCTCTCTAGCTGTGCAACCTCAGCATGAAACTTTCTGGTCAACTGGTTCAACTCAGCAATCAAAACAGGACACGAGTAAAAGCGCTCAACACCAGTCCATACTGGTGACTCTCTGGCTAGTTGGTGTTCTGTGCTCCCTGGGTTATAAATATCTCTCTCTCTCTCTCTAGCTGTGCAACCTCAGCATGAAACTTTCTGGTCAACTGGTTCAACTCAGCAATCAAAACAGGACACGAGTAAAAGCGCTCAACACCAGTCCATACTGGTGACTCTCTGGCTAGTTGGTGTTCTGTGCTCCCTGGGTTATAAATATCTCTCTCTCTCTCTCTAGCTGTGCAACCTCAGCATGAAACTTTCTGGTCAACTGGTTCAACTCAGCAATCAAAACAGGACACGAGTAAAAGCGCTCAACACCAGTCCATACTGGTGACTCTCTGGCTAGTTGGTGTTCTGTGCTCCCTGGGTTATAAATATCTCTCTCTCTCTCTCTAGCTGTGCAACCTCAGCATGAAACTTTCTGGTCAACTGGTTCAACTCAGCAATCAAAACAGGACACGAGTAAAAGCGCTCAACACCAGTCCATACTGGTGACTCTCTGGCTAGTTGGTGTTCTGGGCTCCCTGGGTTATAAATATCTCTCTCTCTCTCTCTCTAGCTGTGCAACCTCAGCATGAAACTTTCTGGTCAACTGGTTCAACTCAGCAATCAAAACAGGACACGAGTAAAAGCGCTCAACACCAGTCCATACTGGTGACTCTCTGGCTAGTTGGTGTTCTGTGCTCCCTGGGTTATAAATATCTCTCTCTTGTATAAATATATTTTTGTCTTATCTGTGTGATCAGTTTTATCATTTTATCAATAAACATCTCCTAGTCATCACATGACAATGGGAATTTCTTATTTGAATTTAGTCATTGGGATCTCCTGATTGTATCTTGTTGGCATTCTTTATAATGGATGATAAGGCACAATTTGGATTATAGATTATAAACACAAGGTAATAAGACCAAATCCAAATAAATAAATAGTGTGTGACATTTCGGTAACAGCGTTGTTACCGTCACACACAAGTTATTTATTTGGATTTGGTCTTGTTACCTTGTCTTTTTAATGGATATTCAACTCTGCAGGTTCCAAGCCCTGATGGAGGAGGGGGAGCAGTAACAAGATTGCTAAAACCCTGGATTCAGTTGGTCCGGCTGATAGTACCCTGTAAGGGCTCCAGGTATACAGGATGTACTCCATGTTAGGAGCGGCTGTACATGGCGTCTGTTCCTCATGTCAGAGGCGGCCATTTCATATTGGAGCTAAGTCGGCCTGCCACTGAGTAGTGCTCCCAGTCTTAACAACAAAGACATTCTACTTCACCCAGTCATGGTGGTTGTCAAAAATTACATCATTGACTGCATTGACTTATCCATTGATTACCTCTACTCACCATCCCCAGCACAGACACCACCAAAAATCTCAAGATCTACAGATTTGACAGTTTAATAAGGTTGAGTGGAGATAAGAAAGAAGACAACACCATCAACAAGCTCTACAAGCTTGATACCCTGATATGATTGAGTGGAGATAAGAAAGAAGACAACACCATCAGCCAGCTCTACAAGCTTGATACCCTGATATGATTGAGTGGAGATAAGAAAGAAGACAACACCATCAACAAGCTCTACAAGCTTGATACCCTGATATGATTGAGTGGAGATAAGAAAGAAGAAGACAACACCATCAACAAGCTCTACAAGCTTGATACCCTGATATGATTGAGTGGAGATAAGAAAGAAGAAGACGAAACCATCAACAATCTCTACAAGCTTGATACCCTGATATGATGTGAGTGGAGATAAGAAAGAAGAAGACGAAACCATCGACAAGCTCTACCGGCTCATTGATACCCTGATATGATTGAGTGGAGATAAGAAAGAAGACAACACCATCAACAAGCTCTACAAGCTTGATACCCTGATATGATTGAGTGGAGATAAGAAAGAAGACAACACCATCAGCCAGCTCTACAAGCTTGATACCCTGATATGTTGTGAGTGGAGATAAGAAAGAAGAAAACACCATCAACAAGCTCTACAAGCTTGATACCCTGATATGTTGTGAGTGGAGATAAGAAAGAAGAAAACACCATCAACAAGCTCTACAAGCTTGATACCCTGATATGATTGAGTGGAGATAAAAAAGAAGAAGACAACACCATCAACAAGCTCTACAAGCTTGATACCCTGATATGTTGTGAGTGGAGATAAGAAAGAAGACGACACCATCAACAAGCTCTACAGGCTTGATACCCTGATATAATTGAGTGGAGATAAGAAAGAAGAAGAAGGAATATACTCCAAACCGAAACCATGGTAGAAGGTTGTTAGCTTTTTGTCAAACTGGTGTGGTGGTTCATTCTTTGTCATCAATAGTAAAGGTTTTTCCCAGGGTGATGTATATGGTGCTTCGATCTGATGTTCAATTAAAGGGAGAAGTTCCTCTTTTGGCATATATTCCAATAGACACAGATGCACTGAGTCCAAGGTGACTAACGTGGCAATGGCACCCATTTCCCAATGAAGAGCAAAAGATAGAGGACATTGCGACTGCTGTGATAGAGATGCACGGAGACATCTGAGGCTCTTCATTGGACACGACAACAAGAACAGAAAATTGACATGGACCCAGAACTTTACACACCCAAGATAGAGAACATTGCTGTGATAGAGATGTACGGAGACATCTGAGGTTCTTTATTGGACACAACAACAACACAGATCTTCTTCTTTCTTATCTCCACTCAATCACACTAAGGTATCAAGTTTGTAAAGCTTGAGACTTTTGACGGTGTCTGCCGGGGAAGAGTAGAGCTCATCAATGGATGAATCAATACAGTCAACAATGTGTTTTGGGGTTGTAGGCTGAGAACGTGGTATATAGTGGGAAAACCTTGCAACCATTCTGTCATTGTCTGTAGATGACCAGACTTAAGTCTGGAAATCAAAGACTGCTGTTCTCTTGGGAGGACAGAACTGGTGCAACACAGATGCTTACAAAGAATAAGGAAATTCTAGGAGGGAGAGCCGCCTACATAGAAATAATGGACATAAAACTGCAGCAGAACAAGAGGATGCTAAGTCCTCAACACAGAGCTACTGGCCACACATGGCTTTGTCTCTTCTGGATGGATGGACAGACCTATGTCAGCCATCCTCACCAACTGCCACAACATGAGGATATTTCTAACCTGGATAACCTACACCAGGGTTCAATGGATCCATCACACATTGAACTGAATGGTGATGATGTAATTGTGGATAAAATTTATAACAATTTACTATTCAAAACTATTATAGATACGTATGATTCTTTTAAAAATTAAAGGGAGGGCCTGGCTCATCAGTGGTGAACCCTCCCAGGGGTTTCGCCAGTTTAATCTACCATTTAATTTAAAGTTTGCGGAAGTTTGCTCGATGCATATTATATATTTATAATTATATGTAATTCTGCTGTCCTCGAAGCTTATCTCCATAGTTCATCTAAAATATCCATTCCAAGAGTCTAGCATCAGTATCACTATAAAAGGAAGTTCCAAAAATGCAAATCTGAAGATGGTAACAACGCTGTTACTGAAACATCACACACTATTTGGATTTAGTCTTATTACCTTGTGTTTATAATCTATAATCCAAATTGTGCCTTATCACTGTAAGGTGTGTAGAGAAAATATATTTGAAGTATGATAAAGCACAATTTGAATTATAGATTATAAAATAAGAAAATGAAACCTAATCCATATTAAATTATTGTGTGTAACACACACTATATTAAATTATTTGGATTAGGAATTATTTTCTTGTTTTATATTTGAAGTAAATATTGAAAATAAACTCATTGCCAGTAAATTTGTTATAAATTTTATCAATAGATGACAATTGAATTAATGAATTGATAAGGCACAATTTGGATTATAGATTATAAACACAAGGTAATAAGACCAAATCAAAATAAATAAATAGTATGTGACGTTTCGGTAACAGTGTTGTTACCGAAACGTCACACACTATTTATTTATTTGGATTTGGTCTTATTACCTTGTTTGAATTAATGAAACTGTGGATGCCTTGGCTCAACTCTGCTTCAGTTTGGAGTATTTCAAGTCAAACCAGACTCACCACCATGGAGACTTACGGACTCCAAGATTGTAAATTTGATCCATGAATTCAGTCTAGTGATCTTGCATAACTCTACAATGGGATAATTAAAAAAGTCTGAAGAAGACACTGAAGGACCCACCAGTGTTATCTACCAGAGAGACCAGGGGAGATCATCACTACCAACTTATCCTGTGTCACCTGGTTGTACCGTGTCAAAATGGTACACACTATGCAAATCAAATTTGTGAGCGGAGTGAAGACCTTCCAATCTGTACCATATGTAATAGGAAGCAAGCAGAACATCTTCTGTCGTGTACGGGGACAACTAGAGAAGTCTTGTATCACAACCCTGAACAATTCTTACACTTTTAATTTGAATAAAAAAGGGTGTACCTGGATTTGTAAAGAAAAATTATTTTAAAAGATCCAGGTAAGCCGTTTTTTATTTAAATTTATGTAATGGATCGCCTTTTGTGACTCAAAATTTTAATTTAATGATATTCAAAGAAGCATCCAGGGCAAAGTTTCTTGTACAATTTCATTTCTCTCTAGCTTTCTGGTTAACATGTCCTTCAATAGGAGCACCTAGTTAGCTAGAAAAACACAAGGTAATAAGACCAAATCTAAATAAATAAATAGTGTGTGACGTTTCGGTAACAGCATTGTTACCATCTTCAGACAAAGAATGAGAAATTTTACCACCTAATTTAATAACTTCTTAGGTCCATTGAAGTCCACGCCATCACCATCTCCTCAGCAGCAAAATACGCGATCTACGTATTCTTCGTAGATCGTGAAATGCGTGGTGTCGCTGGAGACCCGCTGGCGATTCTCCACCGCAGCGCTGGCAGAGGCGCCATATTCATTGTACATAGTGTATATAATCCATATTATCTTTTTTTAAACAGTACAGACTGTGTAATTAGCATGTATTGACAAGATGTCAATAAAATTATTTGAATTATCAAAAATTGAAGTCTATAAAAATGATAAGGCACAATTTGGATTATAGATTATAAATTTTGTCTGAAGATGGTAACAACGCTGTTACCGAAACATCACACACTATTTATTTATTTAGATTAGGTCTTATTACCTTGTGTTTATAATCTATAATTCAAATTGTGCCTTATCATAGTTAGCCAGAAGTTATACTCCTAGCTGCTTCTGTTGAAGGACATGTTAACCCTAAAGCTAGAGAGAAATAAAATGATGTAAGAAGCTTAGCCCTGGATGCTTTATTGATTTTATTATTTTTACTTATCCCTAGTACATGTGGTACAGGCCATGATAATCATGGTGGGTACTTAGCGACTGCTTTTACTGTAAGCGCACCACCTGTCTACACATGTGAAAAGCAGTTTGACTTTGCACTTACAAATGTGCCAGAGCCCCGTTTGGTTACTTGCACTCGCTGGTGAGGTTGGACTTTTGCAAGAATCGGGGGCCATTGGAGCATTTTTTTTTTAAACAGAAAAAAGTGTCCAATGCAGGAATCGAACCTGGGTCGTAGTGGTCGAAAACCAAACGGTTTAACTAGCCTTCCACCAACCCCCGGATGTTTTATTGATTTTATTAAATCAGAGGATAAACATTTAGATCTTACACTTATGTAATCAATTACATAATAATTACAGTTAAACCTGTCAATAGCGCCCCCTCTTGGGACTCACCAAAATAGGGTGCTATAGAGAGAGGGGGTGTTATAGACAGGTCACTTTTAATGTAAATCACATCGTACTATGTATTTAAAATTGGGCGCTATAGAGAGGAAGGTGTTATTTAGAGGGGGCACTATAGACAGGTTTAACTGTATTTTAATTTGGCCTTGTTAGGTGGGTTTTTGTTTAAATGTGCATTTTTTTTTCTTTTCTCAAAACTCTATTTATATATTTTGTAAGTCACACAAAACCTTTATGATAAAATACTTGAGTATATATATAAATATGAAAAAACAATAGAAAAAAATAAAAGATAAGTAGGTCAGGTGTTGGTATTAAAAATAAAGAAGGCATCTCCTGACCACTTGATTTATCAAGAAATTAGGTTGGCCAAATATCACGGAGCAAACTAAATAAACGTTTAGTTTACTTTTGCTCCACTAGATGGCGCTCTGCCATCTAAAAAGCACATGTGCTCGTGGTCAGGAGATGCCTTCTTTATTTTTAATAGATATATATGTCGTAACTGTCGTGGTCGAATGGAAGGCCGCAGCCGTTGTGCATGTATGCTTCGAAAAGAACTTGTTCCACAGTCGTGAGCGCGCGCGCATGCGGCGGCGTGCCGTAGCATTTGCCTGCGCGCGCTGACTCCCGCGTTTATTTTGTACAGATTTATAGATGGATGAATTTGTATTTACATTTTAACATATTAATTATGGTGAAAATTAATTATATCTCTTGGGCATTAGGCAAATTATGACAGATGTATACTAATACAGCCGAGCATTTTTAAAAAGTCTTTATTATGGCATGTAGTTCACATGGATTCACATTATATTTACATAGTGGCATAATTACATAAATAATTCTAGATCCACACATTCTCATCAACAGGGCAATACATACCTACTCTGGGTATGGAAATTTATTTACAACAGAGAACAGCAAGAATGGAAATCTGCTGCTGCACATGGCTGGTACAGAGCAGGAGGGACAATCATCTCCTCCCAAGAGAACAACAGTCTTTGATTTCCAGACTTGAGTCTGATTATCTACGGACAATGACTTTCCAGAATGGTTGCAAGGTTTTCCCACTATGTACTAAGTGTCAACCTGCAATCCCAAACCATATCATTGACGGTATTGACTCATCCATTGATGAGCTCTACTCAATATCCCCAGCTCAGACACCACCAAAAATTTCAAGATCTACAGATTTGACAGTTTAATAGGATTGAGTGGAGATAAGAAAGAAGACAACACCATCAACAAGCTCTACAGACTTGATACCCTGATATGATTGAGTGGAGATAAGAAAGAAGAAGACAACACCATCAACAAGCTCTACAAGCTTGATACCCTGATATGATTGTTGAGTGGAGATAAGAAAGAAGACGACACCATCAACAAGCTCTATAAGCTTGATACCCTGATATGATTGAGTGGAGATAAGAAAGAAGACAACACCATCAACAAGCTCTACAGGCTCATTGATACCCTGATATGATTGAGTGGAGATAAGAAAGAAGACAACACCATTAACAAGCTCTACAGGCTTGATACCCTGATATGATTGAGTGGAGATAAGAAAGAAGACAACACCATTAACAAGCTCTACAGGCTCATTGATACCCTGATATGATTGAGTGGAGATAAGAAAGAAGACAACACCATCAACAAGCTCTACAGGCTTGATACCCTGATATGATTGAGTGGAGATAAGAAAGAAGACAACACCATTAACAAGCTCTACAGGCTCATTGATACCCTGATATGATTGAGTGGAGATAAGAAAGAAGAAGACAACACCATTAACAAGCTCTACAGGCTTGATACCCTGATATGATTGAGTGGAGATAAGAAAGAAGAAGACAACACCATCAACAAGCTCTACAGGCTTGATACCCTGATATGATTGAGTGGAGATAAGAAAGAAGACAACACCATTAACAAGCTCTACAGGCTTGATACCTGATATGATTGAGTGGAGATAAGAAAGAAGAAGACAACACCATCAACAAGCTCTACAGGCTCATTGATACCCTGATATGATTGAGTGGAGATAAGAAAGAAGACAACACCATCAACAAGCTCTACAGGCTCATTGATACCCTGATATGATTGAGTAGAGATAAGAAAGAAGAAGACAACACCATCAACAAGCTCTACATGCTTGATACCCTGATATGATTGTTGAGCAGAGATAAGAAAGAAGAAGACAACCCCATCAACAAGCTCTACAGGCTCATTGATACCCTGATATAATTGAGTGGAGATAAGAAAGAAGAAGACAACACCATCAACAAGCTCTACAAGCTTGATACCCTGATATGATTGTTGAGTGGAGATAAGAAAGAAGACAACACCATCAACAAGCTCTACAGGCTCATTGATACCCTGATATGATTGAGTGGAGATAAGAAAGAAGACAAAACCATCAACAAGCTCTACAGACTCTTTGATACCCTGATATGATTGAGTGGAGTTAAGAGAGAAGACAACACCATCAACAAGCTCTACAAGCTTGATACCCTGATATGGTTGTTGAGTGGAGATAAGAAAGAAGACGAAACCATCAACAAGCTCTACAGGCTTGATACCCTGATATAATTGAGTGAAGATAAGAAAGAAGAAGAAGGAATATACTCCAAACCGAAACCATGGTAGAAGGTTGTTGGCTTTTTCCCAAACTGATGTTGTGGTTCATTCTTTGTCATCAATAGTAAAGGTTTTCCCAGGGTGATGTATATTATGGTGCTTCATTCTGATGTTCAATTAAAGGGAGACGTTCCTCTTTTGGTATATATTCCAATAGACACAGATGCACTGAGTCCAAGGTGACTAACTAGGCAACGGCACCCATTTTCCAATGAAGAGCAAAAGATATTGAACATTGCGACTGCTGTGATAGAGATGCACAGAGACATCTGAGACTCTTCATTGGACAAGACAACAACACAGATAACTCCGCCTTTGCCAGTCCCAAGCCCAGATGAAAAAGGAGGAGGGGGAGCAGTAACAAGCTCACTAAAGAACCTGGGTTCAGCTGGTCCGGCTGATAGTACCCTGTAAGGACTCCAGGTATACAGGATGAGCAGCGTTTGTACTCCACGTTAGGAGCGGCTGTACATGGCGTCTGTTCCTCATGTCAGAGGCGGCCATTTCTTTTAGAGGTAAGTCGGCGTGCCACTGAGTAGTGCTCCCAGTCTTAATGACAAAGGCAGACGCATTCTACTTCACCCAGTCATGATCTCAAGCTTTACAAGCTTGGTACCCTGATATGATTGATTGGAGATAAGAAAGAAGAAGAAGAAGGTATCAAGCTTGTAAAGCTTGTTGATGGTGTCTGCCGGGGAAGAGTAGAGCTCATCAATGGATGAATCAATACAGTCAACAATGTGTTTTGGGATTGCAGGCTGAGAACTTGGTACATAGTGGGAACCCTGCAACCATTCTGTCATTGTCTGTAGATGACCAGACTTAAGTCTGGAAATCAAAGACTGTTGTTCTCTTGGGAGGACAGAACCGGTGCAACACAGATGCTTACAAAGAATAAGGAAATTCTAGGAGGGAAGGCCGCCTACATAGAAATAATGGACATAAAAGTGCAGCAGACCAAGAGGATGCTAAGTCCTCAACACTGAGCTACTGGCCACACATGGCTTTGAATCTTCTGGATGGATCGACAGAGCTATGTCAGCCATCCTCACCAACTGCCACAACATGAGGATATTTCTAACCTGGATAACCTACACCAGGGTTCAATGGATCCCCTCACACATTGAACTGAATGGTGATGATGTAATTGTGGATAAAATTTATAACAATTAAATTTACTATTCAAAACTATTATAGACGCGTATGATTCTTTTTAAAATTAAACAATTTCTACTGCCCTTACTGCAATGGAAAAATTAATGAGAGGGCCTGGCTCATCAGTGGTGAACCCTCCCAGTGGTTTCGCCAGTTTAATCTACCATACCGCTGTTATATTGCATTTTTGGAACTTCCTTTTATAGTGATACTGTTGGTAGACTCTTTGAATGGGTATTTTAGAAGAACTATGGACATAAGCTTTGAGGACAGTAGAATTATATATTTATAAATATATTTAATTCTGCTGTCCTCAAAGCTTATGTCCATAGTTCATCTAAAATACCCATTCCAAGAGTCTTACAACAGTCAACTATAAAAGGAAGTTCCAAAAATGCAATATAACAACGGTATGGTAGATGAAACAGGCGAAACCGCTGGGAGGGTTCACCACTGATGAGCCAGGCCCTCTCATTAATTTTTCCATTGCAGTAAGGGCAGTAGAAATTGTTTAATTTTAAAAAGAATCATACGCTTCAAATATTCACAATTTAATCATAGTTTCAAATATTCACAACACATGGCACGCTAATGCATCCTAATTAAATTTACTGGCAACTTGTTTCTTTTCAATAATTACATCAAATATTATTATCTTTTCACACCTTACTGCAATGATAAAATACAAGGTCTTCTTCTTTCTTATCTCAAAGCCATGATAATCATGGTGGGTAGTTAGTGACTGCTTTTACTATAAGTGGCCCACATGTCTACACATGTGAAAAGCAGTTCGACTTTGCACTTACAAATGTGCCAGAGCCCCGTTTGGTTACTTGCACTCGCTGGTGGAGTTGGACTTTTGCAAGAATCAGGAGCCATTGGAGCATTTTTTTTTTTTTAAACAGAAAAAGTGTCCAATGCGGGAATCGAACCCGGGTCGTAGTGGTCGAAAACCAAACGGTTTAACCAGCCTTCCACCGACCCCCAAACACAAGGTAATAAGACCAAATCCAAATAAATAAATAGTGTGTGACATTTCTGTAACAACATTGTTACCATCTTCAGACAAAAGTACTGAATCTGAAGATGGTAACAACGCTGTTACTGAAACATCACACACTATCTATTTGGATTTAGTCTTATTACCTTGTGTTTATAATCTATAATCCAAATTGTGCCTTATCACTGTAAGGTGTGTAGAGAAAATATATTTGAAGTATGATAAGGCACAATTTGGATTATAGATTATAAAACAAGAAAATGAAACCTAATCCATATTAAATTATTGTGTGTAACACACACTATTAAATTATTTGGATTAGGACTTATTTTCTTGTTTTATCTTTGAAGTAAATATTGAAAAGAAACTCATTGCCAGTAAATTTGTTATAAATTTTATCAATAGATGACAATTGAATTAATGAATTGATAAGGCACAATTTGGATTATAGATTATAAACACAAGGTAATAAGACCAAATCCAAATAAATAAATAGTGTCTGACGTTTCGATAACAGTGTTGTTACCGAAACGTCACACACTATTTATTTATTTGGATTTGGTCTTATTACCTTGTTTGAATTAATGAAACTGTGGATGCCTTGGCTCAACTCTGCTTCAGTTTGGAGTATTTCAAGTCAAACCAGACTCACCACCATGGAGACTTACGGACTCAAAGATGGTATATTTGATCCATGAATACAGTCTAGTGAGCTTGCATAACTCTACAATGGGATAATTAAAAAAGTCAGAAGAAGACACTGAAGGACCCACCAGTGTTATCTACCAGAGACCAGGGGAGATCATCACTACCAACTGTCCTGTGTCACCTGGTTGTACCGTCTCAAAATGGTACACACACTATGCAAATCAGATTTGAGAGCGGAGTGAACACCTTCCCAACCTGTACCATATGTAAAAGATGAACATCTTCTGTCCTGTACATGGAGACAAGTCTGAAGAGGACACTGAAGGACCCACCAGTGATATCTACCAGAGAGGACCAGGGGAGATCTTCACTACCAACTTGTCCTGTGTCACCTGGTTGTACCATCTCAAAATGGTTCAAACTATGCAAATCAGGTTTGAGAGCGGAGTGAACACCTTCCCAACCTGTACCATATGTAATAGGAAGCAAGCAGAACATCTTTTGTCATGTACCGGGACAACTAGAGAAGTCTTGTATTACAACCCTCAACAATTCTTACACTTTTTATTTAAATAAAAAAGGGTGTACCTGGATTTGTTGAGAAAAATTATTTTACAGATCCAGGTAGTCCCTTTTTTATTTAAATTTATTTAATGGATCGTCTCTTGTGACTCGAAACTTTTAATTTAATAAAATCAATAAAACATCCGGGGCAAAGTTTCTTGTACAATTTCATTTCTCTCTAGCTTTCTGGTTAACATGTCCTTCAATAGAAGCTAGTTAGATAGAAAAAACACAAGGTAATAAGACCAAATTAAATAATTATTCTGTGTGTATCAGAAAACTATCTTCACCCTTGGCAGAGCTGACTGCTATAGGGCGCGTCCCCAGGTGGCAGATAGGGGAACCACCTTCAGATATGAAGGCCAGCTGCGAAACAAGCAGAATAACTCTGACAAATAAGCAGTCACGGACCAACAGCAGCATTGTTAGAAGAGAGGAGAAAGACCTTTTTAAAAACCCTTACTTCAACTGACCCAGTTGATGGACCTCAGCAAGGGTCCAACTCCAGCGATTACGGAGGAGCTGCGTCTGTACTCAGGTTAGAGTAGGCAGCAAAGGCGTCTTCTTCCATGTTAGGAACGGCCTCTAACTACAGGCAAAGTCAGACTTTCACCAAAGTGTGCCTGGATCATGGTGCCATGATCAACGAAAGCTGCACCCCTACACCCCATTCCAAGAGATCAGATGCTATCTTGTTTACACACTTGATAACAGTAACTATTTAAAACATGCTGTGGTATAATTTCTCATTGAGTACTTTTGTCTGAAGATGGTAGCAACGCTGTTACCGAAATGTCACACACTATTTATTTATTTAGATTAGGTCTTATTACCTTGTGTTTATAATCTATAATCCAAATTGTGCCTTATCATAGTTAGCCAGAAGTTATACTCCTAGCTGCTCCTGTTGAAGGACATGTTAGCCCTAAAGCTAGAGAGAAATAAAATGATGTAAGAAACTTTGCCCCGGATGCTTTATTGTTTTTATTAAATCAGAGGATATAAACATTTAGATCTAACACTTATATAATTAACTACATAATAATTACAGTTAAACCTGTCTATAGCGCCGCCACCTCTTGGGACTCACCAAAATAGGGTGCTATAGAGAGAGGGGGTTATAGACAGGTCACTTTTAATGTAAATCCCATCTTACTACGTATTTAAAATCGGGTGCTATAGAGAGGAAGGCGTTATTTAGAGGGGGTGCTATAGACAGGTTTAACTGTATTTTAATTTGGCCTTGTTAGGTAGGTTTTTGTTTAAGTGTTCATTTTTTTCTTTTCTCAAAACTCTGTTTATATATTTTGTAAGTCACACAAAACCTTCATGATAAAATACTTGAGTATATATATATAAATATGAAAAAACAATAGAAAAAATAAAAGATAAGTGGGTCAGGAGTTGGTATTAAAAATAAAGAAGGCATCTCCTGACCACTTGATTTATCAAGAAATTGGGTTGGCCAAATATCACGGAGCAAACTAAATAAACGTTTAGTTTACTTTTGCTCCACTAGATGGCGCTCTGCCATCTAAAAAGCACATGTGCTCATGGTCAGGAGATGCCTTCTTTATTTTTAATAGATATATATGTCGTAACTGTCGTGGTCGAATGGAACGGAGCAGCCGTTGTGCATGTATGCTTCGAAAAAGAACTTGTTCCACACTCGTGAGCGCGCGCGCATGCGACGGCGTGCCATAGCGTTCGCCTGCGCACACTGACTCCCACGTTTATTTTGCACAGATTTATAGATGGATCAATTTGTATTTACATTTTAACATATTAATTATGGCGAAAATTAATTATATCTCTTGGGCATTAGGCAAATTATGACAGATGTATATTAACACAGCTGAGCATTTGAAAAAAGTATTTATTATGGCATGTAGTTCACATGGATTCACATTATATTTACATAGTGGCATAATTACATAAATAATTCTAGATCCACACATTCTCATCAACAGGACAATACATACCTACTCTGGGTATGGAAATTTATTTACAACAGAGAACAGCAAGAATGGAAATCTGCTGCTACAAATGATTGGTACAGAGCAGGAGGGACAATCATCTCCTCCCAAGAGAACAACAGTCTTTGATTTCCAGACTTGAGTCTGGTTATCTACGGACAATGACTTTCCAGAATGGTTGCAAGGTTTTCCCACTATGTACTAAGTGTAATTCTCAGCCTGCAACCCCAAGAACACATTATTGACTGTATGGACTCATCCAGTGATGAGCTCTAATCAATATCCCCAGTACAGACACCACCAAAAATTTCAAGATATACAGATTTGACAGTTTAATAGGATTGAGTGGAGATAAGAAAGAAGACAACACCATCAACAAGGTCTACAGGCTCATTGATACCCTGATATGATTTTGTGGAGATAAGAAAGAAGAAGACAACACAACACTCATCTTCAAATTGAAACAAAATTTTAACTCTATGACAGAGCACAATTTGGATTATAATCAAAAGGTAACAAGACCAAATCTAAACATTTCAATAATTTGGTCTTGTTACCTTTCTTCTTCTTCCTTATCTCCACTCAATCACACTAAAATAAAATAAAAAACTCCAACTGGCCGAAGTGTCTACTTTTTATATAAACAATCACACTAAGGTATCAAGCTTGTAGAGCTTGTTGATGGTGTCTGCTGGGGATGAGTAAAGCTCATCAATGGATGAGTCAATACGGTCAATACTGTGTGTTTGCTACCTTTAATTCTAATCTATAATCCAAATTGTACCTTATCAATTTGGATTATAGATTAGAATTTTAAGGTAACAAGTACAAATTCAATAAATTTTGTAACAATGCTATTACCAAAACATCACACACAAATTATTGAATTGGGATTTCTTCTTGTTATCTTAAATTTAAAAACTAGTAGTTTTTATATCATTTAAAATCTCTGTCTTTGTTGGTCCCAAGTCCGGATGGAGGAGGGAGAGCAGTAACAAGCTCACTAAAAATCCTGGGTTCAGCTGGCCCGGCTGATAGTACCCTGTAAGGGCTCCAGGGATACAGGATGTACTCCATGTTAGGAGCGGCTGTACATGGTGTCTGTTCCTCATGTCAGAGGAGGGAGAGCAGTAACAAGCTCACTAAAAATCCTGGGCTCAGCTGATAGTACCCTGTAAGGACTCCAGGTATACAGGATGTACTCCATGTTAGGAGCGGCTACACATGGTGTCTGTTCCTTATGTCAGAGGCGGCCATTTCATATTGGAGCTAAGTCATGATGGTTGCTGTTATTGTCATATCATTTTAAAATGTTTAGACAAGACCTGGAAGATGATGCAAATAGAGATAAAACTGGCGAAACCGCTGGGAGGGTTCACTACTGATGAGCCAGGCCTTTCCAACTCAATATTTTTTTCAAAAAAAAAATAATGAAAAATTAACAATACGTATCTTTTTTTATTGTAAAAAAAGCGAACTTCGGAGCTGCAAAGTTCTTCTACTGGCTTATCAATGTTAAGTGGAGAAATACAAACCGTTTATGACAATATGTAAATATATTGTTAATTTTTTTTATGATAAAACACAAAATTTAGATTATAGCTACAAGAAAATAAGACCTAATCCAAATAAATTGTTTGTGATGGTTTGGTAACAATGCTGTTACTGAAACATCACACACTATTAATGTTGTTGTTGTTTCTTATCCCCTTGTGTAAAGATTACACGAATTCCTTGAGTTCATGCTCCTCGAGCTACACTATTAATGTATTCGGATTAGGTCTTATTTTCTTGTAGCTATAATCTAAATTGTGTGCTTTATCATTGAATATAGATTAGAAACACAAGATAATAAGACCTAATCCAAATAAATTAATAGTGTGTGATGTTTCCTTAGAGTCCTTACAGGGTACTATCAGCCGGGCTAGCTGAGCCCAGGTTTTGTAGTGAGCTTGTTACTGCTCCCCCCTCCTCTTATTTTCCTGTAGCTATAATCTATAATCTAAATTGTGTGCCTTATCATTGAAAATAGATTAGAAACACAAGAAAATAAGACCTAATCCACATAAATAAATAGTGTGATGTTTCTGTAACAACGCTGTTACTAAAATATCACACACTATTTATTTGGATTTGGTCTTATTATCTTGTGTTTCTAATCTATAATCCAAATTGTATCTAATACTGAATTGGTATAAAATTTAAATGACGGAGGGCCTGGCACATCAGTGGTGAACCCTCCCAGTGGTGTGGTCAGTTTAATCTACCAGACAACTCTACTGTTGTAGTGTAGACCACAATGTCCTGTGATGTAGTGCAGCAATGTACACATATTGCACATGTGTGAGGGAACGCTGCCTTCCCATTGGCCGGCAGATATGGGCGGAGCCAGACTTCCCGCCCTACACCCAACATCTCTTAGACGGCCATGTTTGGTACAGACACACACTGGGGGCAATGTTACAGTCAGCAATTTGGACAAGCTGGAGAGAAATGCAAAAATGTATTCTCCAATTCTACAAGGTAATAGGTCCAAATAAATAAATAGTGTGATGGTAACAGCCTTATTACTGAAATGTCACACATAATTTATTTAGATTTGGACCTATTACCTTGTAGTTGTAATCTATAATCCAAATTGTACCTTATTCCAATTCTATCTGTAGTTCTGGGCTGGTTAGTTGGTAGAGAAGTGCTATGTACACATATACCTTCCCATTTGTGCTTTGGGATATGCAAATCAAATATGTAAATAAATAAATATATCCGTAAGATAGAATCCTCTGATGTATAAGTTGCAATAACACATGAAAACTCCGAGGATAAGTTTATTTATTTCATAAATGATATCTCGAGCTTTCAGGTATCGTAGACCCTTCGACAGGAGTCGTCTTATACACTCCTGTCGAAGGGTCTACGATACCCAAAAGCTCGAGATATCATTTATGAAATAAAGAAACTTATCCTCTGAGTTTTCATGTGTTATTGCAAAATAAATATATATACACCATGTACATATACCTTCCCATTTGTGCTTTGGGATATGCAAATCAAATATGTAAATAAATAAATATGTATACACCATGTACATATACCTTCAAGTTCTCTATTTGTGCTTTGGGATATGCAAATCAAATATGTAAATAAATAAATATATATACACCATGTACATATACCTTCAAGTTCTCTATTTGTGCTTTGGGATATGCAAATCAAATATGTAAATAAATAAATATATACACCATGTACATATACCTCCCAGTTTATCTATTTGTGTTTTGAGATATGCAAATCAAATATTATGATGATGGCCTTTAAAGTCAGCTCCAGTTGTATCTCTCCATGAAACATAATTCATCCCATGATAAGCACACATTCAGCTGTTATCTTCAAATCTTGCTGAGTTATCCAATGTTTATTTCATCTAATTCTTGATTTAAAACCTCAAATTAAACCACCAAAATATTGTCACATGGAAAATTAGAAAAGATAAAATTGATAAGGCACAATTTGGATTATAGATTATAAACACAAGGATTTGGTCTTATTACCTTGTGTTTAGAAAAGATAAACTTCAGGATTACACTGCAATTTAGTTAAGGCACAAGCATAAATGATAAGGCACAATTTGGATTATAGATTATAAACACAAGGTAATAAGACCTAATCCAAATAAATAAATAGTGTGTGATGTTTCAGTAACAGCATTGTTACCATCTTCAGACACTTTATTTATTTAGATTTGGTCTTATTACCTTATGTGCACAAGCATAAATTAAAATTGATAAAATATAATAAAATCAATGAGGGAAATTTATGCAGAGTAATAAACTATCAAAATTAATACTCTGTTAATAAATAATTTGCTACCATATTTTATGCCTCAAACTCTGTAATTTTATGTCATCAGAGGTCGAAGCTGAACCAATCAGTCGTCATAAATTTCCACACCCAGGGCAAAAACAATTCAAATTTCATGTTAAAGATAAATGACTGTGCATAATTTGAAGGGGGGAAAAAAAAGATTTGTTTTCAAAAATACACAATTTAACAATTGAATTTGGAAATTTACAATTTTGATCATAAAATTTGATTGGGTCCTGAAAGTTGACTGGAAGTAAATATGCAAAATGGTTCAGTATGCTTTTATGCAAATCAAATATGATCACAAGGCACCAAATATGTAAATTAAATGTTTGGTAAAAACATTCTGAAATGTCCCCCATGTTACATATAAGAATATTTTAGAATAAGTAATGGGAGAGTGATGGTAAAGTACAATTTGGATTATAGATTATAAACACAAGGTAACAAGACCAAATCTAATGATAAGGTACAGTTTGGATTATAGATTATAAACACAAGGTAATAAGACCAAATCTAATGATAAGGTACAATTTGGATTATAGATTATAAACACAAGGTAACAAGACCAAATCTAATGATAAGGTACAGTTTGGATTATAGATTATAAACACAAGGTAACAAGACCAAATCTAATGATAAGGTACAGTTTGGATTATAGATTATAAACACAAGGTAACAAGACCAAATCTAATGATAAGGTACAGTTTGGATTATAGATTATAAACACAAGGTAACAAGACCAAATCTAATGATAAGGTACAGTTTGGATTATAGATTATAAACACAAGGTAACAAGACCAAATCTAATGATAAGGTACAGTTTGGATTATAGATTATAAACACAAGGTAACAAGACCAAATCTAATGATAAGGTACAATTTGGATTATAGATTATAAACACAAGGTAACAAGACCAAATCTAATGATAAGGTACAGTTTGGATTATAGATTATAAACACAAGGTAACAAGACCAAATCTAATGATAAGGTATAGTTTGGATTATAGATCATAAACACAAGGTAATAAGACCAAATCTAATGATAAGGTACAATTTGGATTATAGATTATAAACACAAGGTAATAAGACCAAATCTAATGATAAGGTACAATTTGGATTATAGATTATAAACACAAGGTAACAAGACCAAATCTAATGATAAGGTACAGTTTGGATTATAGATCATAAACACAAGGTAATAAGACCAAATCTAATGATAAGGTACAATTTGGATTATAGATTATAAACACAAGGTAATAAGACCAAATCTAATGATAAGGTACAATTTGGATTATAGATTATAAACACAAGGTAACAAGACCAAATCTAATGATAAGGTACAGTTTGGATTATAGATCATAAACACAAGGTAATAAGACCAAATCTAATGATAAGGTACAATTTGGATTATAGATTATAAACACAAGGTAATAAGACCAAATCTAATGATAAGGTACAATTTGGATTATAGATTATAAACACAAGGTAATAAGACCAAATCTAATGATAAGGTACAGTTTGGATTATAGATTATAAACACAAGGTAATAAGACCAAATCTAATGATAAGGTACAATTTGGATTATAGATTAGAAACACAAGGTAATAAGACCAAATCTAATGATAAGGTACAATTTGGATTATAGATTATAAACACAAGGTAATAAGACCAAATCTAATGATAAGGTACAATTTGGATTATAGATTATAAACACAAGGTAATAAGACCAAATCTTAATAAATAAATGTAACAGTAATCTTGTGATGTAATCTTGATAAAGCACAATTTGGATTATAGATTATAATAAAAAAAGAAAATAAGACCTAATCCAAATAATTTATTAGTGTGTGAAATTTCGGCAACAACATTGTCACCATCATCAGACAAAAGACTTTTTTTTTTTTTAATAATTATTATTTTGTCTGATGATGGTGACAATGTTGTTGCAGAAACGTCACACACAAATTATTTGAATTAGGTCTTATTTTCTTTTATTAGGATGTGGTCTTGTTACCTTGTGTTTCTAATCTATAATCCAAATTGTTCTGAAAATAGAGCAATCCATACTTAATTCATTAGATAATAAAAAGGTATATATTGGATTGAATAAAATATTTATTTTGCCAATATTTCGGTTGGCTGAACGCCAACCTTTATCGAGGCATTACATTTTTGTATAAACAAACTCAGCGCCGCATAGTGTTATAATATCACAGTTGAAATAATTTAAAATACAAAGTAGGTGGGGGAAATTTGTGCATGAAAAAATTATTATAAAAATTAATAATAATAAAAATATATGCCTTTTTACTATCTAATAATCCAAATTGTACCTTATCATTAAGATTTGGTCTTGTTACCTTGTATTTCTAATCTATAATCCAAATTGTACCTTATCATTGGATTTGGTCTTATTACCTTGTGTTTATAATCTATAATCCATATTGTGCCTTATCATTAGATTTGATCTTATTACCTTGTATTTCTAATCTATAATCCAAATTGTACCTTATCATTAGATTTGGTCTTATTACCTTGTGTTTATAATCTATAATCCAAACTGTACCTTATCATTAGATTTGGTCTTATTACCTTGTGTTTATAATCTATAATCCAAACTGTACCTTATCATTAAGATTTGGTCTTATTACCTTGTGTTTATAATCTATAATCCAAATTGTGCCTTATCATTAGATTTGATCTTATTACCTTGTATTTCTAATCTATAATCCAAATTGTACCTTATCATTAGATTTGGTCTTATTACCTTGTGTTTATAATATATAATCCAAACTGTACCTTATCATTAGATTTGGTCTTATTACCTTGTGTTTATAATCTATAATCCAAACTGTACCTTATCATTAGATTTGGTCTTATTACCTTGTGTTTATAATCTATAATCCAAATTGTACCTTATCATTAAGATTTGGTCTTATTACCTTGTGTTTATAATCTATAATCCAAATTGTACCTTATCATTAAGATTTGGTCTTATTACCTTGTGTTTATAATCTATAATCCAAATTGTACCTTATCATTAAGATTTGGTCTTATTACCTTGTGTTTATAATCTATAATCCAAATTGTACCTTATCATTAGATTTGGTCTTATTACCTTGTGTTTATAATCTATAATCCAAACTGTACCTTATCATTAAGATTTGGTCTTATTACCTTGTGTTTATAATCTATAATCCAAACTGTACACTATCATTAGATTTGGTCTTATTACCTTGTGTTTCTAATCTATAATCCAAACTGTACCTTATCATTAAGATTTGGTCTTGTTACCTTGTGTTTATAATCTATAATCCAAATTGTACCTTATCATTAGATTTGGTCTTGTTACCTTGTGTTTATAATCTATAATCCAAATTGTACCTTATCATTAGATTTGGTCTTATTACCTTGTGTTTATAATCTATAATCCAAACTGTACCTTATCATTAAGATTTGGTCTTATTACCTTGTGTTTATAATCTATAATCCAAATTGTACACTATCATTAGATTTGGTCTTGTTACCTTGTGTTTCTAACCTTGTTACCAAAGCGTTATATAAAATGTAGTTATTTAGTCTCTTGCTATGTTTCGAGATCTATGAAAAAGATGTTGTGTACAACCAACCAATCAAAACAACCCGGAAATGATACGAGGGAGCTACTGGAAGAGAGATATAAACTGCGGATTTACAGAAGCTACTATCCAGGTTCAAATCTGGTATTGGGCACTTTTTTCTGAAGAAAAAAAAAAAAATTTCTGCAATGGCCCCCGATTCTTGCAAAAGTTCAACCAGTAAGTGTAAGTAACCAAATGGGGCTCTGGCACATTTATAAGTGAAAAGTTGAGTAGTATCTATAGGTGTAGACATGTGGTGCACTTACAGTGAAAGCCGTTACTAACTTCCCACCATGATTATCATTGGCTAGCACAGTATAACCTCCATGAGAGGACACCTGTGTTAGATGACACTTCTCTATAAATGATAAGGTACAATTTGGATTATAGATTATAAACACAAGTAATAAGACCAAATCCAAATAAATAAATAGTGTGTGACGTTTTGGTAACTACGCTATACCGAAATGTCACACACCCACTATTTATTTGGATTTGGTCTTATTACTTGTGTTTACTTCTCTACAAAGAACAGTTTCCATCACCAAAATTACCAATTTTACTCTTTAGCAACTCTCCAGTAGGAGGATACCTCTCCCTAAAGGATACTTTGGTTATGCAAATCGCCGTTGTCCTTTACCCGTGTACTAGTGTGTGACAATAATACAGTAGAACCTCTGTGATAAAGCACAATTTGGATTATAGATTATAATACAAGAAAATAAATCCATATTAAATTATTTGGATTAGGCCTTATTTTCTTGTAGTAGAACCTCCCTTTAGTAGACACCCCGCTAGTGAACACCTCTCTACAAAGGACAGTTTTCATTTGCAAAATTACCATTTTTACTATTTAGCAATTCTCCAGTAAGAGGACACCTCTCTCTAAAGGACACTTTGTCTCTGTAACTAGGTGTTGTCCTTTACAGAGAGGTAGTTCTATTGTAGCAACTCTCCAGTAAGAGGACACCTCTCTCTAAAGGACACTTTGGCTCTGTAACTAGGTGTTGTCCTTTACAGAGAGGTAGTTCTACTGTAGCAACTCTCCAGTAAGAGGACACCTCTCTCTAAAGGACACTTTGGCTCTGTAAGTAGGTGTTGGCCTTTACAGGGAGGTAGTTCTACTGTAGCAACTCTCCAGTAAGAGGACACCTCTCTCTAAAGGACACTATGGCTCTGTAACTAGGTGTTGTCCTTTACAGAGAGGTAGTTCTACTGTAGCAACTCTCCAGTAAGAGGACACCTCTCTCTAAAGGACACTTTGGCTCTGTAACTACATTTTGTTCTTTATAGAGAGGTAGTTCTACTGTAGCAATAATAATAAAATCCTCAATTTTTTAACAAATAGTGAGACCATAAGAAAAAAAAAGTAAAAAAGTGAATTTGTACTGGAATCAGATTTTGATAAATTAAGAAGAAAGCATTTCTTGATGATAGTTGCGCCATCTATCAGAATAAACTAATTGTTTAATTATTCCCCAGAGTATATTGACTAAAACTTCATTAATTAAGAAAATATAATTCTCACACACCTTTGGCCTTAAATACACACTTCCTGATTTTCAAGGACCACTTTTTTTGGTCATTGAGGTACAGCTTGGAACACATATGTGGTTGTCTTTTCTTGATTAATCCAAGACAAGGTATTTTGGCCAAAATATTCTGGAATAATTAAAAATCCACCAATACAGTAGAACAACCTCTCTGTAAAGGACAACACCTAGTTACAGAGCCAAAGTGTCCTTTAGAGAGAGATGTCCTCTTACTGGAGAGTTGCTACAGTAGAACTACCTCTCTGTAAAGGACAACACCTAGTTACAGAGCCAAAGTGTCCTTTAGAGAGAGGTGTCCTCTTACTGGAGAGTTGCTACAGTAGAACAACCTCCCTGTAAAGGACAACACCTAGTTACAGAGCCAAAGTGTCCTTTAGGGAGAGGTGTCCTCTTACTGGAGAGTTGCTACAGTAGAACTACCTCTCTGTAAAGGACAACACCTAGTTACAGAGTCAAAGTGTCCTCTAGAGAGGTGTCCTCTTACTGGAGAGTTGCTACAGTATAACTACCTCTCTGTAAAGGACAACACCTAGTTACAGAGCCAAAGTGTCCTTTAGAGAGAGGTGTCCTTTTTCTGGAGAGTTGCTACAGTAGAACTACCTCTCTGTAAAGGACAACACCTAGTTACAGAGCCAAAGTGTCCTTTAGAGAGAGGTGTCCTCTTACTGGAGAGTTGCTACAGTAGAACTACCTCTCTGTAAAGGACAACACCTAGTTACAGAGCCAAAGTGTCCTTTAGAGAGAGGTGTCCTCTTACTGGAGAGTTGCTACAGTAGAACTACCTCTCTGTAAAGGACAACACCTAGTTACAGAGCCAAAGTGTCCTTTAGAGAGAGGTGTCCTCTTACTGGAGAGTTGCTACAGTAGAACTACCTCTCTGTAAAGGACAACACCTAGTTACAGAGCCAAAGTGTCCTTTAGAGAGAGGTGTCCACTTACTGGAGAGTTGCTACAGTAGAACTACCTCTCTGTAAAGGACAACACCTAGTTACAGAGCCAAAGTGTCCTTTAGAGAGAGGTGTCCTCTTACTTGAGAGTTGCTACAGTAGAACTACCTCTTTGTAAAGGACAATACCTAGTTACAGAGCCAAAGTGTCCTTTAGAGAGAGGTGTCCTCTTACTGGAGAGTTGCTACAGTAGAACTACCTCTCTGTAAAGAACAACACTTAGTTACCATGCCAAAGTGTCCTTTGTAGAAAGGTGTCCACTTACTGGAGAGTTGCTACAGTAGAACTACCTCTCTGTAAAGGACAACACCTAGTTACAGAGCCAAAGTGTCCTTTAGAGAGAGGTGTCCTTTTTCTGGAGAGTTGCTACAGTAGAACTACCTCTCTGTAAAGGACAACACCTAGTTACAGAGCCAAAGTGTCCTTTAGAGAGAGGTGTCCTCTTACTGGAGAGTTGCTACAGTAGAACTACCTCTCTGTAAAGGACAACACCTAGTTACAGAGCCAAAGTGTCCTTTAGAGAGAGGTGTCCTTTTTCTGGAGAGTTGCTACAGTAGAACTACCTCTCTGTAAAGGACAACACCTAGTTACAGAGCCAAAGTGTCCTTTAGAGAGAGGTGTCCTCTTACTGGAGAGTTGCTACAGTAGAACTACCTCTCTGTAAAGGACAACACCTAGTTACAGAGCCAAAGTGTCCTTTAGAGAGAGATGTCCTCTTACTGGAGAGTTGCTACAGTAGAACTACCTCTCTGTAAAGGACAGAACCTAGTTACAGAGCCAAAGTGTCCTTTAGAGAGATGTCCTCTTACTGGAGAGTTGCTACAGTAGAACAACCTCTCTGTAAAGGACAACACCTAGTTACAGAGCCAAAGTGTCCTTTAGAGAGAGGTGTCCTTTTTCTGGAGAGTTGCTACAGTAGAACTACCTCTCTGTAAAGGACAACACCAAGTTACAGAGCCAAAGTGTCCTTTAGAGAGAGGTGTCCTCTTACTGGAGAGTTGCTACAGTAGAACTACCTCTCTGTAAAGGACAACAACTAGTTACAGAGCCAAAGTGTCCTTTAGGGAGAGGTGTCCTCTTACTGGAGAGTTGCTACAGTAGAACTACCTCTCTGTAAAGGACAACACCTAGTTACAGAGCCAAAGTGTCCTTTAGAGAGAGGTGTTCTCTTACTGGAGAGTTGCTACAGTAGAACTACCTCTCTGTAAAGGACAACACCTAGTTACAGAGCCAAAGTGTCCTTTAGAGAGAGGTGTCCTCTTACTGGAGAGTTGCTACAGTAGAACTACCTCTCTGTAAAGGACAACACCTAGTTACAGAGCCAAAGTGTCCTTTAGAGAGAGGTGTCCTTTTTCTGGAGAGTTGCTAACTAGTAAAAATGGTGATGAAAACTGTCCTTTGTAGAGAGATGTCCTGTAGCAGGAGTGTCCTCTCATGGAGGTTGTTCTACTGTAATTGATATTTTTTTCTGATAGATGGCGCAAGTCATCAGCAACTTTCAGTTGTACGATCAAGAGATGTCTGTTCTCAGTGGGAGGCAGCGATGCCGTCAGACCTTTCCCCGAACTACCAGTAGTGCCAGGTGATTGATTTCAACTCTTTTTTAGGCTTAACTCGCCTTGACATTTTTCTTTTGGCAAGATTTATAAATTACATAATCAATCAAACTTCTGAGGCATCTACATATCGGCTTCCAACAGACAATGTGCAAATAAGAAACAATATAGAAAAATTAATAACAATAAAGAAAAAGAACAACGCTGTTACCGAAACATCACACACTATTTATTTATTTGGATTTAGTCTTATTACCTTGTGTTTATAATCTATTATTCAAATTATGCCTTATCAAGAAACAATATAGGTTTAATATGGAACGCACAACTTCAGGATTTGCATAAACACCACATTGTGGTCCATGATTCAAGAAGTGATAAAACAAACTAATATCTAAATATAAAATGTATTATTACAACTTTATTTATCAAATGGTTTTTGACTAGATAGTTTTTAAAGAAGGTATAAAATATCTTTATGTAAGGCAGCAGAGACCTGTCAAATCTCCTCCCTGGGTAACCTCCGGAAGTTGTTGGAAGCGAGGGTCCGGGGAAGGCGGAGTGAAGTCCACTTCATACTCCGGTTCCTCAATCCGCTCTGGAGGTGGCGCTGGTGCGGATAGCTTGGCAATGCTGGTGGGCCGGACCCTCAGCTTCAGACGTCCCTTCCCCAGCACCACCTTCTCCTCCGGTGATTCATCCAAGCTGTCCGACTCTTCTGTGTCCAGGATGAACATCTCTACTGACAGATTTGCATATTCAGCACTTTCTGCGGATGGGGGTACTGAAACCTCTTCTGTTTCATTTGAAATTTCTTCTAACATCATCTCAGGACTTTCTGTCTGTTCTTCTATTGTTCCCATGGAACAATCCGTCTGTTCTTCTATCAACCCCATAGAATTATCCCTTGGTTCTTCTATCCCCATAGAGCTATCTGTTGGTTTTTCTATCCACCCCATAGAGCTATCTGTTGGTTCTGATTTCAACTCATCAACATCACTATCTGGTTGCATCTCTGAAACCTCCATTGGTTCATTAGGATTCATCCAATCTGCTCCAGGCTCTACTTGGCCCATCCTGTCTGCTCCAGGCTCTACTTGGCCCATCCTGTCTGCAGGACTCAGTTGTTCTTCCCTGGCTTGCTGCAGTTTGAAGTCGTCCAGACAGGATGGATGGAAGTACAGGTCGTCGTGCAGCACGGCGTTCTGGAAATGCCACTCTTCCAGCTCCTCCTGCCACACGGTGTCAAATATCTCCCAGCAGGTGGTACAGCGATTTCGGCTGTCGTTAGCAAGCACACTGGGCATCTGCTTTGGCTCAGGGCAAGCCTTCTTCTCCTCTTCCATGAAGAAACATGGCTTCGTATCCTCTGTGTCCACGAACTTGTTCCAGTCCTCCAGTCTGTAGAACCACGGCCGGCTGTAGGACTTCCTCTGGTTCTCCCTGCGGTTGATCCGGAAGTGCCAGTCCAGATGGTCCTTGTAGGCAGAGGTTTTCTTCAGCCGCAATCCGCAGGAGGAACACGACATGCCTGAGTACAGCTGCACAATCAGCTGCGGCCTCTTCACACGGAAGTCCTTGGGATCGAATGTGAGAGGGACTTCCTTTGGAGCGGAGGAAGTTTTGGTAATTATCCCACAGTCCACCAACTTGTTATACAGAGTACTGACATCGTGGCCTGCCAGCACCGAGCTAGGCTGAGTCTGAGTGAATAGAGAGGAGGTCTGGTGAGGCTGTACATGCTGGAGGAGACTGGGAGGCATCTGGGACAAGTTGAACAGAACCTCCTCCGATGGTAAAGATGTGGGACATTGGATGATGGCTGAACTTTTCTCTGGTGTTAAAAGATTTGGAGGCAAAGTGGTCATGAGGTAGTGGATGTTGGAAGGAGAGGGCAGGGCCGAGATAGAAGGAGGGTAGACTGGGGCATGGCTACCCCATGTTCCTCCGTTCTGCTGGGGAACATGGTGGTTCAGGGCAGGGGGGGATCTGGGGTCTACAGGGGCAGGCCTGAAGTCTACAAGAGGAGACGTGAAGTCTGCAGGGGGAAACCTGAAGTCTGCAGGGGGAAACCTGAAGTCTGCAGGGGAACACCTGGGGACAGCAGGGGGAGGGGGAGACCTGGGGTCGGCAGGGGGAAACCTGAAGTCTGCAGGGGGAGGGGGAGACCTAGGGTCTACAGGGGGAAACCTGAAGTCAGCAGGGGGAGGGGGAGTCCTGGGGTCGGCAGGGGGAAACCTGAAGTCTGCAGGGGGTGGGGGAGCCCTGGGGTCGGCAGGGGGAAACCTGAAGTCTGCAGGGGGAGGGGGAGCCCTGGGGTCGGCAGGGGGAAACCTGAAGTCTGCAGGGGAACACCTGGGGTCGGCAGGGGGAGACCTGGGGTCGGCAGGGGAACACCTGGGGTCGGCAGGGGGAGACCTGGGGTCGGCAGGGGGAAACCTGAAGTCTGCAGGGGGAGGGGGAGCCCTGGGGTCGGCAGGGGGAAACCTGAAGTCTGCAGGGGGAGGGGGAGACCTGGGGTCGGCAGGGGCAAACCTGAAGTCTGCAGGGGGAGGAGGAGCTCTGGGGTCGGCAGGGGGAAACCTGAAGTCTGAAGGGGGAGGGGGAGCCCTGGGGTCGGCAGGGGGAAACCTGAAGTCTGCAGGGGGAGGGGGAGACCTGGGGTCTACAGGGGCAGACCTGAAGTTGGCAAGGGCAGGCCTGAAGTCTACAAGAGGAGACCTGAAGTCTGCAGGGGGAGACCTGGGGTCTACAGGGGCAGACCTGAAGTTGGCAAGGGCAGGCCTGAAGTCTACAAGAGGAGACCTGAAGTCTGCAGGGGGAAACCTGGGGTCGGCAGGGGAGAACCTGGGGACTACAGGGGCTGGGGCAGGCCTGAAGTCTACAAGAGAAGACCTGAAGTCTGCAGGGGGAAATCTGGGGTCGACAGGAGCAGGGGGAGACCTGAAGTCCACAGGGGCAGGCCAAGACCTTAGATCTACATCCCTCCTTACATCCAAGTCTTGCAGTGAGGTCCCCTGACTCTGGAATCCTGTCAGGCTCAACTTGTCAGGGTTCAGCTTCACCTCGGGCGGAGGTCCGCAGAGCTGGATGGTGTGGACTCCTGCTCCCAGACGGATGCAGTGCCGGGGCTCCCCAAAATAGACGTCGTAGGGGGTCCCATCTACCAGTAGCTGCCCAGAGTGGAGGCCGAAGGTGAGACGATGCATATGGCTGTCCAGTATGATGTCTAAACCCTTCGCTGGGTCCACTTCAAACCTAGTGCCATCAATTTCACCCAGTTGTTTGTTCCACTCAGATATACCTCCTGGAAGTACTTGTCTATGAAGACACAGGTCTTCCCGTTGCATGTATAGATTTCATATTCTTTCCCATGGATGTTTATACGGGAGAGCATGCCGAGCTTTGGTTCGGCCATTTTTGGGGCTTCCTGACGACTTGGTTCGGTCATTCTTGGGCTTCCTGACACTTGGTTCGGCCATTCTTGGGGCTTCCTGACGACTTGAATTCAGGTCGGGTGAAGTTGATCCGTTGGAAGTGGCGCTCAGCAAGGCATGATCCTTGTACTGGGCCCAGCCCTGGTACACTCCTCGATTGTCCTGGTCCGTATGGCCAAACAGATCTTCATGATGGAGTGTCGCAGGCTGACTGTAATCTCGGATCTTGATTCTCATCCTGTTGATCCGGTAAACCTATTTCTCTCTTTTCTTTGATATTTGAATCTGATTTGATATTTTGGATTTGGTTGCGTTCTGTAATGTGCTGAGTTGATTTACAATTTTGCTTTAGTTCTTTGAGTTTTTTTAATTGGCTAACAAATTGTTCGCGTACAATATCTATCACCTTTGAGGTATTGCTTCTTAAGTTATTTTGTAACTTTTTACGTTCTCTTTTAGCTAAACGTGGATCCACTCGCTTCATGACACCTTCCTTTGCTGAATTAGGCTTTAAATTATCTCCTGCTGACTCAGTGTTTGTTGGATTCTGAACAAGATGATTCTCTATCTCAAAATTCTGAATTTCAGGCCACGCTGGGTCAATTTTCCTTACCTCATCATCTAATTTTTGTAAAATATTTGTATTAAATACTTTATTCCATGTTAATCTTAATTTAAATAAACTTTCCTTAACTTGTCCAATACTGTGTAAAAAAACATGAAGAAAAATAGAAATTATTACCTTAGAAAATAAAGATACGTATATTTTATTAACGTTTTTAAGAATAGAATCAATTAAATACAATGCTGGTAATTTAGAAGCAGTTGATACCGTTTTGATATGGCGTTCAATAACATTAACAATTTGTGGAGCGAAACTAATATTTTCTTCCGCTGCCATTGTAAGGCTCACAATAGTCGGCTTGCAATTACATTTTAATTCAGCAAGAAAAGTTCGATATTCATCTTCTATAGAACTAGCATTCATAATATGGTGGTTATTTAGTTATTTATAATTTAAAAAAATTTAAAAAATTACCTTTTTTTTTTTTTAATTGAAAATTTCCGATCAAGAAACCTTGATATTTTGGGTTAATAATATTTATTGGAAATATGCTTCAAAAGTTATGTTATTCTGTATAGTCACGTCTATTCTTTAATGTCAAATGCAGGGGGAAATTTTCCATTTTAACAAAACAGAACTAAAATTGGGTGCGCGGTAAACACGCAAAAATATGATGATATATATATTAAACTTTATTCACAGAGTAATAAAATTATTTTTAAATAAACCTAATATTAGTGTGTTAGAAAAATATTAACTTGTGGGAGTAGACGTTTTGTAATTAATTCTTTTGTAAAGATAATTAATATTAAGTAGTTATTAAAACAAGCTTTATTAAAGTAAAAACATTATGCCTGAGGGGGGGGGGGGGATTTTTTTTTAAGAAACTTTGGAGTCCTAATGTTTTAATTTAATATTGATTCAAAGGATTGTTTTTTTCGGAAACAGCTTTAAAAATTTCTCTAAAAATAAGTAAATAATATTTTGGATACCGCCATTGAACAATTAGATTTAGATGAGTAACAATAAAATCTGAGGAACTCGAGGAAGATATAAAATATTTAAGCAGAACATAAAAAATTGCTAATCGTTTGCTCCATTATATCGATATTCGCAATTATTGTCCCCCACCGCGTTTTTTATTAATCTAAATCGGATTGTTCACTGGCGATAGCTCATGAAGTTATAATGTCTGTGAATAAAGGAACATCAATAATAACTATCAAGAACAAAAAAATAATATTTTTGATATTAAGAAGGAAAGATGGTCTTTAATTTTTAAATAACCTTTTGTATTTATATATATTGTTGGATCATGGTTAATGCGCCTATTTTAAATTATATTTAATGCGCCTATTTTTAAATTAAAATATTTTAAATTTAAATTTTATATGTATCTGATTTTATAAATAAATAAATATAAAATATATATTTGAAATATATGAAAAATAATATTATCATTTTTATTTTTTTATCCTAATCTAAGTATTATTTATTTAGTTAATCCAGGTTCTTGGAGTAGGCAGAAATCGCCAACTACCTCTGTTGTCATTTTAACTTGAGCCTTCTTGGTTTTATTTATAATGCTATAGTGGAAGTGCAATTCATGAGGTGGCTCAATGCAGATTTATTTATTGGGAGATTTTCTAGGGATGCTGGATTTAGGTTGGTGATCCCTATGAGGGTGGCCATCAGGAATCTTTGGTATTGGAAGATTGGGCAGAGAGGTGAAAAGGAGGTATGTCCACGTTTTGGTCTTCATCACCTTGGTTATAGGGACAAATATTTGAGTAGTGTTTTATAAGTGTTTTTGTTTTATTTAAATTAATAAGATTTGTTTAGCACAAAATGTTTGTCATTCTTTTTATATATAACAAAATGATAATAATACAGAATACAAAATTTCTGATGATTATTCACAACACCTAACAACGAGAGTAGTTCAAGCAAAACACTCCATCTCAGTGATTATATTAAACTTCATATTAATAATCAAGAATTCAAGAATATATATATACTAGCCGAATGTGACCGGGGCAAAGCCCGTGTTTTAGACACGTAGACCTGTTGGATCATTAACGCCCATGTGTTACCCGATTGAATGTTTTTATTCAAATACTATTTGTTACAATTATAAATTGGCGCCTTAAATAAATGCATATATTAGTTAATAACTATAGCCTATGTGCTTTATCTGTCTATGTACTGTTGGCTTCCGTAGGCGTCTCTTACTGGGAAAAAGAAAGAGAGGATTCCATTTAGTTATTAACTAATATATGCATTTATTTAAGGAGCGACCCGCTCCAACACAATAGTTACAAAAACCAAAAAGCGAGTGGGGGAGGGGGGGGCAAAGTGTCTCGCGCAGTGGCGGCGCCATCGTAGCGAACCAATAGGAGAACGCCATTCCAAAAAAAAGCAAACGGTGACAGAGATGAAGAACGCATGACGCTCGTAACTGTATATAGAATATATTACATGAAATATTGATTTTCTGCTGATTTAGTTTTTTTTTTGCTTATCCCTATTACACGTGGTACAGGCCATGATAATCATGGTGGGTAGTCAGCGACTGCTTTTACTGTAAGCGCACCACATGTCTACACATGTGAAAAGCAGTTCGACTTTGCACTTTCAAATGTGCCAGAGCCCGTTTGGTTACTTGCACTCGCTGGTGGGGTTGGACTTTTGCAAGAATCGGGGGCCATTGGAGCATTGTATTGCATTTATAGCATCAATTGCATTTAGTAATTAGAGTTATATAGAACCCTTACCTACTGATGCTGATCATACTGAGGATTGGAATACATGATTGGGATTGCAGTCGTGGTAAAATAGAAAAATGTTTAGATCAATATTGCTTTATTTTGCTTATTAAAAATATTTAAACATATATTGAGAAAAGTACTGCCTGGATTAATGCTAGTAGAATAAGGAAAACAAAAGATTATTTACATAATTACAGAAAGGCTTGAGCTTGCCAACTGGGAAATATATATAACATATGTGGTTTAACGGGCTACTAACCAAAAGTAATGATTTTTGAGCCCATGCGCGATGTGAGGAGGCAAGGAATAGGAGGATGTAGCGGCAGGAGAAGACTCGCAGGGAAGTGGAAGCGTTGGGAAAGCAGGGGAACAGCGCCTGGGAGAAGTGAGGCAGGGGTCCAGTAACCAGTAGAAGGTGGCGGGAGGAGTTGGAGGCGGAGGGTTTTTTGAAGCCTAAAACGTGCGGGCCTTAGACCTCAGGATGGGGCAGATTGAGGCTCTCGCCTCGTGGTTGTCTGAGAGGCCTTTTTGGCAGCAGTTGGCACATTTTGAAGTGTGCTGGTCAGCTCTGGTTGGGCAGGAGCGGCCTTCATCGCCGTCTTCACCGCAGTGGAAGCACTTGGGAGCTCTGGAACAGTGGGAGGAGTTGTGGCCGAAGCCACAGCAGCGGAAGCAGACGCGGGCGCGGATGGACGCCTCGAAGTTGAGGATCACACCGTCAACCACGATTCTTCCGCGGTTGCCCAGGGCTCCAAAGGTCTTGAGGTCCACCTCGATGAAGGCGGTGCAGGTCCCGTTTCTGAGTGTAGAACGGTGCGCCACGCGCACCACTTTGTTCCCGGGGAGCTGGCTGACAGCGGCGGTTGCCAGGAAGGTCTCCTCGATTGTGGAATTGGAGGTCTCCTCATCCACTCTGAAGAGGCAGATTCTTGGCAGGATCTCCTTCTGCTGGCGGACCTTCATTCCCGTTAGCTTGCTGGCCAGGGAGGTAGTCACCTCAGGGATGATGTCGGGATTGCTGGAGTGGAGGACCAGCTTCCCCTTGGTGCGCAGAGAGGCCCAAACACCTTGGGGTAGGGTGTGGACAGCGCGGACAGCCTTGTAAATGTCCCTTGGGTCAGCCTGTGGGTCGTCAGAGACGACCACTGTGTGGGCCGCCGATTTTTCCCCATGGAGGACCACTTGGGCGGCCGCAGGCTTGGATACGCGGGATGACGCAAGTTTGGTTGGACCTTTTAGGTTGGGTCTTTTTGCGGGCGGGTTGAGAGCCTCAGGCTGCTTCCTCTTGGTTGCAACAGAGCAGGCAGGGGAGGCAGGCTTGTCAGCAGGAGAAGGAGTGGCAGGCTTTGTGGGGTCAGTCTGGGAGCTGGTTTCCTTGCAGGAAGGAGCAGGGCTGGTTTGAGTGTTTTGGCAGGCAGTCTGTGGAATGATTTTGTCCAGTTCCTTAAAGGACGCTAGGGTGCCAGAGAGGTTCTCTACCTCGGCAATGAGGGCCTGGATCTGCTCGGTCCGTGAACTGGTGATATTCGTAATGATTTGGCACAGGTATTCTTGGGAGGTAGGGTGAGGATAGCGTAATGCAATCTCGACGTCCTCCATAAACTGGCTATTCTCCAACTCTAATAGGGCGAGGGTTACGAGGGGCTCCTCGGCATTCTTCTCGGCATTCTTCTTCTTCTTCCTAGAGGGAGCCATGGCAGGGATAAGTATGGTAAGTGGTGAATTTAGTTTTCAATAAACAGAACAAAACGATTGGCCGGCCAACGAATGGAAGAAAAGTTTAAAATCGATTAACCCACGATTTTCAGTAAACCTCAGTTCAACTTGCAGTGATCCAATTTAATGCCAACTGGGAATTTTTTTTTTATTTCGTCTCAATTTACAGGTGTTACATTCGAGCACAGCTCGCGAGTCACCTTGTCCTGGATATTTACACATGGCGAGTTGGTGGAGTAGAAGTGGTCCCCCTAGGCCTTGCAGGAGGGCAGCTGTTGGGCGATGAGCTCTTGACTAAGTGTCAGGGCCGGGTCGTCGGAATCGGGGATTGATATCTCCTTTATTTTGTAGAATATCTTGTATGGTTGGATTATTTGAATTTTGCATTTGGAGGTATAAGTTCTTAACGGAAGTTTGGTACATATCTTCTAGATCGGGTTGGTTCAAGTCCTCCTTCAGTATCTTGTTTGATAGGTTAAATGGAGCTCCTATACTTGTCCGAAGGCAGATTCTCATAAATGCGTTTATCCGATTTTTGTTTGTGGTTGTAATATATTTACACCAAATTGGGAGTGCGTATGTTACTATCGGGAGGATACAACTTCTGTATAGAGTAAACTTTTGTTTTGTAGTCAATTTGCTTCTATAGTTGAACAGGCTTGATAATGTTATTTTTGCGATTTTTGCTTTCTTTATGATATTTTTGACATGCATGTTGAATTTCAACTTGGAGTCTAAGGTAACTCCAAGATATTTAACGCTGTCAGTCCAGTTAATAGGGCTCTGGTTTACCTTTAGGATGGATTGTGGCTTGAATTTTTTATTGTCTAGTGGAGGAAAAATTATTGCCTGAGACTTTTTTGGGTTGATGTCTAATTTCCAATCGTTGCACCATTTGGTTATACTGTTTATGTAATTTTGGAGTTGTGTAGTTATTATTCCTATTGATTTGGAGTTTGCTAAAATTGCTGCGTCATCTGCGAAAAGTTTTATTTGACATTTTGGATGTTGAGGGAAATCGTTGATGTAGATGTTGAATAGGTAGGGTCCAAGGATAGAGCCTTGAGGGACTCCAATCTGGGTTGGTTTTGCCGTGGTTATATAATTCCCTTGCTTAATTGAAAAGGTTCTGTCCTGGAGATAGTTTTTCAAGAATTTGATAAAATCCCTTGGAAATTGATTTTTTGTTATTTTTGCTATCAAGCCATCATGCCATACTCTATCAAAGGCTTTGGTAAGGTCTAGAAAAACAGCACCTACTGCCTCCTTGTGGGACTTTCTTATTTGGATGTAGTCTATTACTGTGATTAGCTGGAGGGTTGTGGAGTGTCCTTTTCTGAATCCAAATTGTTGAGGAATGATAAAGTTAATAGAATCCATGTATGTCTGCAATCTGCGAAGAACAATCCTCTCGTATACCTTACCGATGGTAGAGAGAAGGCTGATTGGTCTGAGATCTTCAGGTGATTTGACAGGTGATTTTTTTGGAATGGTTATGATGATGGCATGTTTCCATGTCTTCGGGAAGTAGCACAGGTGTAATGCAGCATTGAAGATCCCAGCGAGGAAAACTATCCATTTGATGGGGAGGTTTTTAGTCATTTGCGGCGTAATATTGTCGTGGCCTGGAGCTTTGTGATTACCTAGGTTTTTAATCACTTCCTTGACTTCATTTGGCGTTGTCATTGATAGTATATTCTCTTGGGGATGATGGCAAGTGTTATCTGTTAGGTAAGACGGAACCTCATCCTCCGCCTTGGAAAAGTGTTTGGAAAAATGCTCTGAAAGATCATTTCCAATTTCTTTGTCGGTCAGCAAGGTTTTTCCATTTGCATTTAAACTAGTGATTTTGTTAGTTTTTTTCCTAATGGGTTTAGTTTTTTTCCAGAAGTCTGTTGGGCTCGATTCAAGTTTGCTTAAAAAACTATTCCAATTTTCAGATTTCTCTGCTTCAAGGGCTTGATTTACCTTTCCTTGAAGATTGAGGTAAGTAGCTCTATGAGCTGGATCCCAGGTTGATTGCCATCTTTTCCTAGCTTTATTTTTCTCCCTTATTAAGGCTTTGGTTTTTGGGTTCTTTATTAATTTGGAAGATGAGACTATGGTGTTTTTCGAGTAGCTATTATTAATTTTCTCGTTTAAAATTCCAACTGCTGAATCAATGTCTACTTCAGTTTTCAAGGGGAGTCTGGGGGGCGTGGTGGAGATTAGATCTTGTTGAAAATGAACCCAATTAGTTACTCGGCTGAGCTGGGTTGTGAATTCATCCTTTGGGCAATTCAATTCAAAGATTACAGGGAGATGGTCAGATGATAAATCGTCGGAGGTTCTGGCATTTGGGGTCCAGGGAATGTTTTTAAGTACAGCGAAGTCTAGGAAATCGGGATTGCCGAGTGGACTGTAATGCGTGGGTGACGAAGGTGCGACAATGTCGAGGCTTTCTCTTTCAGAGAAATTGTGCAGCACGATTCCACTGTTATTTGAAGTCCTTGATCCCCAAAGAGGGTGTTTGGAGTTCCAGTCTCCTGCAACGATTATTGAGTGGTTGTGTTTTATCAGTTGGTTCAAATCTTCTTCCAATAATGGTGCATCAGGCTTCTTATAAATTGCTGTGATTTGCAAGAGTGTTTTTCCATCTGGTTTTATCAAAATTGAAGTATTTTCCAAGTTTAAAGTATGAATCAGCATATTTTTATATTTAAAAAAGGATTTTATGATGATGGCTGTTCCCCCACCTTTTCCTGTAATTCGATCAGTTCTAATGGTTTGATAGTTCCTGAACTTTAGATCAATTGAGGGTTTAAGGTGAGTTTCACTGAGCAGAGCAATGTCAATTGAGTTATCTTCTAAAAAGTGCAATAATTCTTCTTTCTTTGATCTGATTCCGTAACAATTCCAAGCAATAATTTTAAAAGGTAATTTGCAATTCATTGTAGGTATGTTTTGATTACTTGCATCAATTTTTCACACAGGTCCTTAGTTTCAGAACGAGAAGTTTTTCTTGTCACAACCTCAGCATTGCTTTGGTTTTGTTGTTCTACCATTTTCGGCAGTGTTTCAGATCTTTTTGAAATCGGAAGTGGGTTGTTAGGTTTGTACTGACCAGGGTATCTTGGCTGTTGCTGATGTACTCTTGGAAACTTAGGGCATCCGCGGTAATTGGCTGTGTGCGCTTCTTCGCAGTTTGCACACTTTGGGGGAAGTTGTCTTGACTTTCTTGGGCAGTCCTTCGATTGGTGCTCCTCGGCACACTTGACGCATTTTGGTTTCAGGAAGCAGTTAAGTTGACCGTGCCCGAAACCCTGGCAGTTGAAGCATTGAGTCACACGGTTTGTTGTTCTGAAAGATTCTACTGCAATTTTCTGATAAAGAAGTTCAGTTATTCCGTAAATTTTCTTGTTGTGTTCATTTTTCGGTAATTCTACCAGTACTAAATTCATTGGCCTTTTAGTTGATTGTCTGTGAAGTCTCTTCACAGAGGTCTCAGTAAAGCCCATTGTTGCAAGTTCTATTGCTATATCTTCAGTCTTGTAGGCTGTTGTCACGCCCTTTAATACCACTTTGAGCGGTTTTTCTTCTTGGAGTCTATAGGAGTAGCCGCCATTATTTTTTTGAACATATTCCCTGATTTTTTTGAAGTCTGAAATATTTTTGGCCTTGATAATGTGCTTATTTCCTGAGATCGTACATTGGAATTTATCTGTGCACAGGTCTTTCAGCTCTTGGCAGAGCAACTTCCAGTCTGTTACATTTTCTGCTATTACAGGTGGTATTCTTGGCTTTTTTGCATGTGTGACTTTTGTCCAAGGACCATCTTCATCAATGTCTTCTTCGTTAACCTGAGGAGGGGTAGCTGCGGACGTTTCTTGAGGGACTTCAGTTACCTCGTTCATGGAGACATCGTTTTCATTATGTTGTGAGACAACTTCCATTCTCGGTGTCTTATGGCTGCGTGATGTTGAATCTGATGGAGATTCGCGAGTTCGTTTCTTTGTTGAAAGAGTTTCTTCTACTTTGTACTCGATGCCACATCTTTCAAGAATTTTCAAAAGTATGTTGGTTTCGATTATACTGACCTTTTCGCCAGCTGGGCCGATCGTTGATTTGATTACAATAGGCTGCATTTTTTCCTGAAAAAATTAGCAGCAAAACTTCCTTGTTGTTTTTCTTCCCATTTATTTACAAGTAATCCCAACTGGGAAATAGGGAAACAACGAACAAATAGATTTATATATGGAAAGTCATGACCTCTGGTGGTAGATATAAACAGAGTAATTTGTTCTGGGAATTATAATTTTAATTTTAGATATTTAGATTTAGATATAATTTTTGTATAACATAGATATGATAAATCACTGACCAATACATAACATCCCTCCGCCCTTATTGAATATATTAAGATATAGAATTTAGTAAGGGAGGAGGGATGTTATGCTTTGGTAGTTGCAAAGTCTTTATTGGTCTCACTCATCTTGAAGATGGAGGATGGGGCGAAGTCTCTTCATCTGATATTTGGTGGCAAGCAGGGTCAGTTCAACCACATGGGTTGACCCAAAGAATAACTGAGAAGGGTGGACGGAACAATCAGGAAGCCCACCTGGCAAGAGTAAAGTCACCCTTGCCCTTGTCAACGGCGGCTGTTGGATGATGCTCTCTGTATGTTACTTGCATTGTTCTTCATAATGCAGTAAGCTAAATAAATAGGAGTTAAACAGAAATCATTACAATCCCGCGTGCTTATTTGACCATTCTTGACATATTAGCGGCGCAAAAGTACTAAGGACAAAGGACAATACATCCAGATGGCACATGAACCTATAGGACATGCAACAACTGTCCTGGTGTGAAACTAACACCTACTCACATATTCTCATGCCCAGCAATGGCCGCATCCTTGCAGAAAATTGACATGGACCCAGAGCAGCAGCTTTACACACCCATTGCTGCTGCTGTGATGGAGATGCATGGAGACATCTGAGGCTCTTCATTGAACACGACAACAACAACAAAAGTACTAAGCAATAAATGTGTTATATTATATTATTGAATTGAGTTTTCTAATCAAAAATACTATACCATAACACTTGATTAGAGCTTGTGTGAGGGTGACATATTAGAATTCAATAATTTATGTGTTTTTTAAAACTCCTCGTGACCATTGCATGCCACGATTTATCCAGAACCCAACTTAACCATGTCCTATCCTTCCCCCTATAAGCTGTAAGGTTCTCGTGATTGTGAGGCGTAGATGGAACCTGAAGCCTTCTGCTTTGACAAGACCGAGCCAAAGTCTGAGATAGACTTGGACGCCCCTTCCCTGTGGTTGAGCCACATGACCCATGGGGCTGATTTGACCCCAACAGTATCAAGCCAGACTCTGAGATAGAGTCAGACACCCCTTCCCTGTGATCGAGTCACCTGACCTATGGTGGCTGACTTGATCCCAATAGCACCAAGCCAAACTCCAGCATGTCCTATACCTATGAGCAAGCCACAGAACCATGGAAAAATCACCATCTTCAGATGGAACACCAGCTCCACTCCAAGCCCTAAACCTATCTCAAGCCCCAAAGATTTTTATGTCTCAACATCTTCATTTATAAATATATTTTTTATTAAAACCTTTATTTAACTTTCTTCCATGTCTGTTCACAAATTTTGTAATCGATTTTAAGCATACTTCTAGAGCATGTAGTAATCTGAAGTTTTTGTACACTTGTTAGAACCTGATGACAATGCAAGTTGAAAATTTTTCTGGACCTCTGGGGTTGTCAGAGTGAACGCAATACACAATTGCTTTTCAAATTTCAATATTCAATTTTAATATGCTTCCAGACCACATGAACGTCTTAAATTTTGAACTCTCGCTCAGTCCAACTACCATTTCAAGGTGTATAAATTTTCAGATATCTGGCTGGTCAAGAAAACTGTTGGTAGTAGCGACTCGAATCCTTCAGTGATTATTAAAGACTTCAAATAAAGGAGAAATTCAAATATTTAAGTCTTATCTGAAACATATTTGTGATTAAAAGCAAAAATCTGCTATAAATGAAAAATATGTATCTATTTATCTGTTATAATTGAGTAATTTGTTTCCAATATCATCATGCACACATTTATATTAAAAATATGCTATATATATGTTACAATGTATATGGGTATGTAAATATATGGGTAAAATTGTAACAAGGGGGTTTATAAATGACTATCTTCTAGGCATTTCTTAGAATGGGATAATGATCTAGTTCTTAATATACTGTAGCGTGCTCTACCCCTCTTAACGCTTCCTTACTGTGGCTGACCCTTTGGACCGTTGGCCTTCCCTACACTACCACCTGAGAGCCACGCCACCACGTGAAACTCCCCTAACCTCTGTCAGTATCCGTCAGCCTTACCACGGGTGGGGGGACAGTCAGGACTGACCAGAGGCGCAGCGATGTCGGAAGGAGAGTCACGCCCGCACAACGCCGAAGAACAAGGGGATTTATTAAAACACTTTATCTACATTATAAATGGTCGCAATATCATATAACAAGTACTTTACATAATACAGGTGGCAGGATGAGGCCGGAGGAGGAATCATGCACAGAACCATTTATTACAGGGGATGGCGAAGGAACAGGACCAACAACAGAGTCAGAGCAGAGAAACGCCGCATAAATCCATGGCGCCACCTATTGGCCACTTCTAGACCATGTAGAAGTCTGGGATTTTTGAGCTATTTCATTATTGCTAACAATGCAAGTTTACAAAATTTCAGAAATAGTTCTTTTCAAATGAAGCTGTTTCTGTGGTGTAAAGAGCGGCCAGCATTCTATAAAAATGTGGTCAGGTATGGACTAATTTCCATGTTTCCTTTCAACTTTTGTGATCTATTTTTGATATACTTCCAGTCCACATAGAAATATTAAATTTGATATACTCGCTTAAAACAGCTTAATAAGCAAATTAATAAATACCAAACTTATAACTGACTTTGGTGGCCAGGTATAAGACATAGAATTGAATTTATATATATATAAATTTCCTTCAAAATGAATTAAATAGGCGCAACAATTTCTTAAGCGTAATGAGGTACTGATATCACAAATATTTAACCTTCCAAAAAGGAACCCTGTTTCTTTTGCTTGCGATTACAGCTTTAGGTTTTTACATGTACCATAGATGAATAAATTTGTGGTTCGCAGCAACACTGGCGCCCAAATTTTGAACATGTAGAGATCTGGAAACAGTTCATAAAATAAGAGTAATAATAAAAATCTTCTATTTTTCATATTTTCATATGAATTATTTGGTTCAAACACATATGATGATTAACAGGTTAAATATATCTATAGCTGGGCATGGCACATTTCAAAGACAAGAGGTAAAAAAATCGTGCAGAACACTTACTTATGTTCACAACGAATCTGTGAAAATATATTCAAACGTCACAGTTATGAAACTGGGTAAAGGTTAAGCGGCAAGCATCTGGTGGGAATATAGGAAAATTTCAACGCCATAAGCGATGCTTAACTTTATTTGAGAGAAATTTAAAATTATAGATTTCTATTCCTTTTGATTAAACAATATAAAAATGTCTAAATTTGACCAAAATCAAATTAAAATAAAAGTATTCTGGAATAGTTTGTATAAACTAAAATTATCTATAATAAAATTATTTTTATATTAAAAAATCGAAAATATTGATTAAAATGAAATGTTATTAAAGTACAAAAGTTGTTCTGATATAGGCTTAGCAAAATACGGTTATTCTTTTTGAGGATTTGTGGTTGTTTTTGTACTCACGTATGTTGTAGTTACGAGGACATCCCTTTAGATATAAACAAATATATATTTATTTAAGGAACGACTTGTTCCATTACATATTGTTAAAACGAGTTAGCGGTAAACAATACAGCAAGGTTGAAGGTAGAAGTTGGAAGTAGTGCGTCATCGTAGTGACGTCAGCATCTATGATGATTAAAGTCAAAGTTTGCGTAACAATTCCCTCCTTACTTTGGCTTTATTCCCACGATGCTGAGGCTCTCCAGGTGTTTCTTCATCTGGTCTCGGGATAGGTCCTTTGTGAAGATATCCGCCTCCAGGTCCTGAGATGGCTTGTACAGAAGGCAGATGTCTCTGGATTCATAACAGTCTCTAAGAAGTGGTACTTTCTGTTGATATGTCTACAGCGACTGCTTTGTTTAGGGCTGGAGATCCAGTTGATCAATGACTGACTGTCTGTATAGATCGCAGTTGGTTTTTCCATGAAATTCCATTCTTCCAGCTCCTGTAACAGGTTTATTATCCACTTGATTTGACAGCAGCTTTCACAAGCAGCTATCATTTCCGCTTCCATTGTAGAGAGGGCGACGAGTGGTTGTTTACTACTTTTCCAGTCTATAGTTGCTTCGCCGAGCTTCAATACATATCCGCCGTAGGATTTCTCCATCATGAGTGGTCGACCAGCTGGCATCGGTGTAGGACTTCAGGATTCCAGTCTTCCCTCTTTCAAATTTCACTCCTAGGTCAATTGTTCCTCGTAGGTATCTCATCACTCTTTTGATTGCTGTCCAGTGCATCTGTTTTGGTTGTCTGGAGTATTGTGAAAGTTTGCTAGTGATGTAAGCGATGTCGGGTCTGGTGTTAACAGCTAGAAACATTAGCATTCCAAGGGCTTCCTGGTAAGTGTGCTGATCACAATTGTCATCTTCAATATGATTGTCCAAATTGATTTCTTTGGAACCTGGTGTTGGAACTTCCTTACAAGTTTCCATTCCATATTTCTGCAATATTTGTTGTACATAGTGGCTTTGCTGTAGCGAAATTCCCTCCTTGTCTTGTATGATCTTGATTCCCAAAAACATGCCTTTACATGTTACATCCTTTATTTCCAGGTGATGTCTCAATTTATTGATGAATCTGTTTGAGGTATCTTCAGAAACTGAGACAGTGATAAAGTCATCAACATATATCCCTACATAGAAGTATTTGTCTTCATTCTTCCATTTAAATAGGCAAGGATCAGATTTAAGTTTTTCCAGTCCACAGTCATGAAGTACTTGACTGAATTTCTCATACCACGATCTTCCGGATTGAGGTAGACCGTAAATACTTTTGTTGAGTTTGCAAACTTTGTTTCTGTCTTGGACAAATCCAGCAGGTTGTTGCATGAATATTGTATTTTCAATGTTTCCATTTAGATAGGCTGCTTTCACATCAAATAGTTTAATGACTGAATCTTTTGTTGCTGCCATTGACAAAATAGTCCTGAGGGTGGCATTTTTAATTACAGGGCTGAAACTTTCGTTGTAATCTCTTCCTGGGATTTGGTTGTATCCCATTGCAACAAGTCTAGCTTTGTAAGTTTTGTTTTCTTGGTCTTTAGATATTTTGAACACCCATTTACTTTTGACAACTTTAGCGTTTACAGGTCTAGGTACCAGTTCCCATACTTGATGCGAGTACATGTTCTGTATTTCCTCAAGCATTGCGTTCTCCCAATGTTTCTTGTCTTCGCATGCGATGGCTTCTTCATAGTCTTTCGGAATGATGGTTTCATTCGTAGTAGCCAGAACGTAGTCATAGAATCTTTTAGGTATTGTTCGAGTTCTTTGTGGTCTGTCTGATACACTTGACTCTGTCTGTCTGTTGTTCATGGTATCTGGTGCTGGCTCTTCAATATCAACATCTGATAGAACATGATTGTCCAGTTGTTCATCCTCCTGAATGAAGAAATATGTGTCAGTGTCCGTATTATTATCACTTTGCTTTTCTTCCGAGATGACATTATTGTTCTCTCTGAAGTGAATGTCTGCGGTTTCAAGAATGACTCTCGCTGTGATATCAAATACTCGATAAGCTCTTCTGCATCTTGAATAGCCTACAAATATTCCTCTCTTAGATTTAGCTTCTAGTTTGTGTCTTTGATGATTCTCGAGTTTATAGAAGACTTCACAACCAAATCTCATGATGTGAGAGACGGATGGCTTTTTACCTTTCCATTTTTCCATAGGGGTAGTGTCTGGGTCACTGGTTGTGGGAGTTAGATTGTACAGATATGCAGCTGTATTCACAGCTTCTGCCCAGAAGTGTAGGGGTAATTGGGAGTCTGCCAGAAGTGTTCGGCCTTTGTCTAATAGTGTTCTGTTAGCTCTTTCAACTCTCCCATTGCTTCTTGGGGTGTACGGGTGTAGTTAGTTCATGTTTAATTCCTCTGGATTCTATGAAGGTTTCAAGGTTTTTATTGATAAATTCTGTTCCGTTATCTGTTCTAAGTCGTTTTAGTTTTGAGCTTAGCTCATTTTCTCTCTTGACAATAAACTTCTTCAAAACTTCTGCTGCTGAGAGTTTATCTTTGAGAAATTCTACAAATATTCTCCTAGAAAATCTATCTACGATGGTCAAGAAATATTTACTTCCGCCCAAGGAGTTTATTCTCATTGGACCACAGAGATCGACATAAATGGCTTCAAAGGGGTAGCTTTCCTGATTGCTATCTGTGTGAACATAGGGTACTTTGGTCATTTTTCCCAAGGAGCAAGCATCACATTGATCAAGGGTACCATTTATAGAGTTCAAGCCTTTTAGAAGATTGTTCTTCAAAATCAGGTCTAGTTTTTTGTTACTAGGATGTCCTAACCTTCTGTGCCATGCAGTCCTAGAATTGTCCTTTGAAATCAAGCAATGTTCGTTTGGGACATGAGTTGCTTCAGATAAACGTGATAGGTTCAATGTGTACATGTTACCATCAAAGTTGCCTGTTCCTATTAGCTTGTCATCAGAAGAGTATATGTATGCTCCTTCAGAGTTCAAAAGAACAGAGTTCCCTCTTCTTACTACGCTTGGAATGGACATTAGATTTCCTTTCAGGTGTGGTACATGGAGGACATTATGCAGGGTTACAGCGTTGTTAAGTTTGTCCTTACCTTGTACAGTAGCTTGGATTAATCCCGATGAGGTAGATTCGATGTGCCTCCCTTCTTCTGCCACTTGTATGCTTCTTCTCTCCTCCGTCTTGTGCTCGATCCAATCACCATGGGAAGTCATGTGGCTTGTGCACGCAGAATCAATTATCCACACGTCCTGAGTTGTCGGGCGTTCCTCCCTTGTGCTTGCATGTAGTGTGTATTCTGAAGTGGAGTCTCTTCGTTGGGATGGTTCCTCCGTTCGTTCTTGGATTGCTGACCTGGCTGTGTCTTTGTTTTGTTTTGGTCCTTTATGGTAGTTCCTTGTACTGGCCATGTTATTTTTGTTTGTTGTATTCTTTTGATTTCCTTTGTTGTCAGGGTTGAACCAACAGTCTTTCTTGAAATGTCCTTTTCTTTTGCAAATGAAGCATGATTTTTCTTTGAATTGGTTGCCTGATGATCTGAAAGCATTTTCATGATTTTTGCTTCTGTCCTGTCTTTTCTTCTCGAAATCCAGTAGAGTTTGTCTCAAGTCTGGTAAGGAGATTTCTCTGTTTATTGACAGTGCTGCTGCGATCGTGTCAAAGTTAGGTGTGAGTCCTTCAACAATGTATCGTACAAGTTCTCTTTCTGTTACAGTCTTTCCTAGCTGGGTGATCTCTTGTGCTAGTTTCTGTGCTCGTACAATATACATGTTAACATTTTCATTTGGGTTCAATTTTAGTCTGGCTAGATCCAACATTAGGTCTATCCTTTTATTTTCTAGAGATCCTTCAAACCTTTTCTTTATGTCGTACCAAATTCTTTTGGCTCTTTTATCGCCTCGAAAGATGATTGTTAAGTCATCCGAAAGTGACAATATTATTAGGCTGTATGCTTCCCGATTCTTTTTCTTCCAAATATCATATTCTAGTTTATTATTTGTAAAATCTGGCTCGTCAATAACAATTACGTCCTCGAAGAGATCTTTTGAATCTAGAATTGCTTCCATTTTCATGGACCACGTTGTATAGTTGTTTTCTGTTAACTGTTCGATTTTTGCTAAGTTATGTGTATCCATTTTTATTCAATATTTATTTTCTAAATTGGCGGTTAGTCCAATTATTTATTTTCTTTATGATTTAAATGGATCAATTGGCGGTTAGTCCAATTCGCGCGCCCAAACAACGCACTGCTACCAAATTGATATAGGCTTAGCAAAATACGGTTATTCTTTTTGAGGATTTGTGGTTGTTTTTGTACTCACGTATGTTGTAGTTACGAGGACATCCCTTTAGATATAAACAAATATATATTTATTTAAGGAACGACTTGTTCCATTACATATTGTTAAAACGAGTTAGCGGTAAACATCAGCAAGGTTGAAGGTAGTCGTTGGAAGTTGCGTCATCGTAGTGACGTCAGCATCTATGATGATTAAAGTCAAAGTTTGCGTAACATGTTCTAATAATGTGTTGTCTTTAAAGTGCAAAATCTATATTTTGACTCTGTTTGAAGAGAGATATAGACATAATTTTCCAAATAAAATATATTAAAATAACTCATTTATTAATCACTTACTTAATTTATTGAATATAATTAAATTGGGTAACACCCTCAGGCTACTGGAGCGTATAGAAGTCTCCAACTACCTGTTTGTTCTGTAAAGTGGAGGTCCAATTCATAAGGTGGCGTCAACCAGGTTTATTTTTCCGAAGATTTCCAGGGATGATGGGCTTAGCTTCGTGGTTCTTAGAAGGATGGTTCTCTTGAATCTTTGTTATTCAAATACTGAACAGGTGGAAAAGAGTTGGTCCTTTGTTTGGTTTTCGCTCTTGGAGTGGGGACAGATTGGATCTTCTTTCAATATCTTTGCTGATGTGCCTGTATTCATGACCAGTCAGTATTGTTGTTGAGATAAATAAATGCTTTATGTTAGGTAAGATGGAGAGAAATATTCATTGATTGATTGGGATACTGAGATTCTATTATTATAGATATAGCTATTGTAAATAATCTCTGTTTTCTCTATTTGCGAGAGGAGAGTAACACATTCGATTCCCACAGCCATGAAACAGGATCAAAACCCACGTTAATATTTTGTTTAAAAGTGAATAACCTTCACAAGTTATTGATTGTTGCATATTTCATAAACTAGGTTGCTCTTTTTGAGCGGTACCTAATAAAGTGATTTTGGAACAAGCAATTTGCAAGAGAACAAATAATATAAACAATGAAAATATATTTATTGTAATTATTTTTTAAAATACTTTTAATAATATATTGAAAAGTCTTATCGAAAATTAATATATGAAAAATAGAAATTATATATGGGGGGATTTTCAACACTCGCACTATTTTAAAAATAATATTCTTTGAATGAATTTACACATTTAATCAAATTGATCTTGCTTCGTGGTTCTCGTGTAATGTAAACACTTTGTTTACGTCTGTTTTCTTTTTAAATGCCTGTTTACTCTTTTAAATTTTTAATATAACGGCTTTTCACCAATATATTTTAACTTATTATTTCAAAATGTGTAATATAAAACATTAAAACACTTAAAGTATTCATCTAACAATGCATTTTTAAACGGTAAGATTTAAAAATATATATTTATATATATATTATTTCAAGATTGTATGCGCAAGAAGTATATTCGCATAATCGTGCCAATTAAATTTTAAAAAATTAGGTACCGAAACATATTTTTAAATACTTGTCATTTGTTTCTATGACTACTTGCAAAAGATACCGTTAGAAAGCTACCACATCTGGAAGCCATTGCGTAAGTTTACAATGACGTCAGTTCCGTTATCAACAGATAATTAAAAAGTTTTTCCAATGGGAAATTCTAAATTGGGACGAACAATTGATTCAAAGTTTTACCACCATGATGAAGAGAACTAAATGAAACAATGATTCAAGTGATTTTTGCAATATTACCCAATAGGAAATTTCAAAAAATAATTTTGCATAAAAATATATTTTCTGTAACTTTCAAAATCTATCTTAAATTTTATTATAATGAACCACAATCATTCTAATTCTAAGCTATATTCATTTTTTGCATATGAATAGATTAATTTATTGTATTTCTTGAAAATGAAGATACTTTGGCCAGTAAATCTTTTTATTACCTCGACGTTTCGACAAAAATCTTTTGTCCTCGTCAGGAGAAAACAAAAATTAAACATTCAGCAAGGCGTTAAAAATCTTTCTAAAGTTCCAAGGGCGTTCTCACGCGATTTACTGGCCGAAGTATCTTCATTTTCAAGAAATATGAATGCCGGCCAGGCAGCCTCAATATTTACGATAATTTATTGTAGGTTATTTAGAGGAATTAAAAATAGCACTAGAAATGGATGCAATGATAAAATAGGACAAGATTATGAAAGATGAAGGCATTTCTCTCAAAGACAAAGAAAAGTATTGTAGAGACATTGGTATTTCCTGTGGTCAACACTTATGGGTGTGAGACTCTCAGAAAATAAGGAAGAATTCAAGCTTCGGTTTCAAAATCACTTTATCAGGTACCACTCAAAAAGAACAGCCTAGTTTATGATAATTGAAACAATGAATGTGAAGGTTATTCACATATATTAAACTAATTGAAAAGGTACAATTTGGATTATAGATTATAAACACAAGGTAATAAGACCAAATCCAAATAAATATATAGTGTGTGACGTTTCGGCAACAGCGTTGTTACCATCTTAAGACAAAAGTACTGAATGGAGTTTGTCTGAAGATGGTAACAACACTGTTACCGAAACGTCGCACGCTATTTTTTATTTGGATTTGGTCTTATTACCTTGTGTTTATAATCTAATAGAAGTTTGAGAAATGTAGACATGGAGAAAGCTTCTCAGAGTGCCATGGACAGATAAAAGACAAATGTTTCAATCTTAAATGGACTCAATCCTGGTAGATCCCTAGAAATATGTAAACTGACCTACTTCAGACATATAATGGGTGTGCCTGGATCATGGTGCCATAATCAGCGAAATCTGAAGCTGATAAGGCACAATTTGGATTATAGATTATAAACACAAGGTAATAAGACCAGATTCAAATAAATAAATAGTGTGTGATGTTTCGGTAACAACGTTGTTACCATCTTCAGACAAAAGTATTGATGCTGTGGTAAAATTTCACATTCAGTACTTTTGTCTGAAGATGGTAACAATGCTGTTACCGAAACGTCACACATTATTTATTTATTTGGATTTGGTCTTATTACTTTGTGTTTGAAATCTAAAGCTCTACACCCCATTCCATGAGATCAGAGCTGGAGGAGCATGAACTCATGGAATTCGTGCAATCTTTACACAAGGGGATAAGAAACAACAACAACAGACATATAATGTGAACAAATGGTTTATAAAAGATGTTGATGTTGGGAAACATTGAAGGAAGAGAGGAAGACCTCCAATGAGATGGCTAGAAGAGGACAAGAAAGCTACCAGAAGGTCACTAGATGGTCACTGACAGATATCAAATTGGAGATTAGTTGTCACCATAGTGTCACCAAAGTCATGAATATCATAGGTCACAATTTGGATTATAGATTATAAACACAAGGTAATAAGACCAAATAAATAGTGTGTGACGTTTCAGTAACAGCATTGTTACCATCTTCAGATTTTTTAATTTTTTTTTTTTTTTTAACAACATACAAAAAAGCCTTTATTTAGGGTCACTGACCCTATACAGGATTCACCAGAGGTATGCATAAGAACAAAGCAGTGAGACAAAGGAAATAACGATATATACAGAGTAAGAAGAAAAAGAAAAAAAAAAAAAACAAGAAAAGAAAAAAAAAGAAAGAGGGAAGCAAGAAATCAACACAAAAAGAGTAGCAGTAAGAAAGTGAGGAGTGAGTATCACTTGGCCTTCTTCTGAGATATGGACTTGTGGAAACCATAAAACGCTGTAGCAATATACTTATTCTGGGTCATATTGTCAATTATTGATGGAAGTGAAGCACAGAGTTGCCCAGTTTTGAGCATAAGGGTTCTTCTTTCAGAGCAGGGCAATCAAAAATATAGTGAGTGATTTCATTTGATTTTTTAAATTGAAGATTCATTGAAGAGATGTTAACAACGCTGTTACTGAAACGTCACATACTATTTATTTGGATTTATTACCTTGTGTTTGCAAAGTTATGAATACTAACATTAGGGAAATAAAGGGTCGCCATGATGTAGGTTTGTTATCCAGGGAACTCTCGGCCTTCTAGCAGGTGGCAGTCAGAGTTGGTACCTCCATGACACAAGGGAGAATTAAACAAATTAGGAATATTCAGCAAAACTATAGCAGAGAAGCCAATTTAACAAACCTATAAGAATTGATATGGCACAATTTGGATTATAGATTATAAAACATGGTAATGTGTACTAGGAATAAGCAAAAAAAAAAGAATAGCTCTGTGTGTCTGAAACAGATTCCGAATATATAAGTCACAATTTGGATTATAGATTAAAACACAAGGTAATAAAACCAGATTCTGAATTGATAATGCACAATTTGGATTATTAAAATATACAAGTATCAGAGTCATCAAGAAATTCTTAATCAATTCTGTCACCGTTTGCTTTTGTGAATGGAATAAATACCCAAATATGGCCATTTTTTATAACCATCGGTGGTTCAGTGGTAGAATGCTCGCCTGCCACGCGGGCGGCCCGGGTTCGATTCCCGGCCGATGCATTTTTTTTTTACAATTTTTTAAACTCATTTATATTATTATCCCTATATATATAAAAGTTGGCGTATGTATGTATGTATGTTTGTCAACTATACACATCCACAATACGTAACTAATCTGACTGAAATTTTAACAGTATATAAAGTAGAACCTGGAAAAACTCTTAGTGAAAATTTCAGGTCTCTATCCCAAATATCCGTCGTGTTATTTGCAAATTTGCTCTTTCGCTCGCGCCTCTAGCTGTAAAAATGAGGGGTAATACCAGCTGACCTAATGTACATGTAAAGTTTGGAGCGGGACATTTCACAAGAGTGACATCCACAGCTCCAATTTATAATTGTAACGAATAGTATTTGAATAAAAAATTTAATCGGGTAAAACACGGGCGTTGCCCGGGTCATTCAGCTAGTAGATTATAAACACAAGGTAATTAGACCAGATTCTGAATTCTTCGCAAGAGGAATCGTGTTGATGACAAAACTATAAGAAATAAAAGATGATAAGGTACAATTTGGATTATAGTTTATACTACAAGGTAATAAGACCAAATATAAATAATTTGATAGTGTGTGATGTTTCTGTAACAGCATTGTTACCATCATAAGATAATAAACATTTTTAAATAATTATAAATTAATAAAAACATTTTTTTATTCTTTTGTCTGAAGATGGTAACAGCGTTGTTACCGAAACGTCATACACTATTTATTTATTTGGATTTGGTCTATTACCTTGTGTTTATAATCGATAATCTAAATTGTGCCTTAACAAGACCAAATCCTAATGAATAAATATTGTGTGTCGTTTCAGTGTAACAGTGTTGTTACCATCTTAAGACAAAAGTGCTGAATGTGTACTTTCAGAGTTTTTTTTTTTTTTTGCTTATCCCTAGTACACGTGGTACAGGCCATGATAATGGTAGTTAGCGACTGCTTTTTACTGTAAGCGCACCACATGTCTACACATGTGAAAGCAGTTCGACTTTGCACTTACAAATGTGCCAGAGCCCCGTTTGGTTACTTGCACTCGCTGGTGGGGTTGGACTTTTGCAAGAATCAGGGGGTCATTGGAGCATTTTTTTTTTTTTTAACAGAAAAAAGTGTCCAATGCGGGGATCGAACCCGGGTCGTAGTAGTCGTAAACCAAACGGTTTAACCAGAGTTTTTGAGTAATTTGTCTGAAGATGGTAAAAACGCTGTTACTGAAACATCACACACTATTTGTCTTATTACCCCTTGTGTTTGCAACAGTAGGCAATAAGGGGGTTCGCAAATGTTGTCTTCAGGTTTATTCAGTAAAAAACACCTGAAGGTTTGTCCTGTACATTGCCAGTAAGTGTACAAGTGTTGTGAAACCATTGTGTGAGCCAAACAAGGGAACTAGCCACAATGGAAAACTGCTTCACCACTTATTCCTCTGCTTTCAAACATTTAAACTAATTTAAGGGGGGTCGGTGGAAGGCTGGTTAAACCGTTTGGTTTTCGACCACTACGACCCGGGTTCAATTCCCGCATTGGACACTTTTTTTCTGTTTAAAAAAAAAAAATGCACCAATGGACCTCGATTCTTGCAAAAGTCCAACCCCACCAGCGAGTGCAAGTAACCAAATGGGACTCTGCCACATTTGTAAGTGCAAAGTCGAACTGATTTTCACATGTGTAGACATCTGGTGCGCTTACAGTAAAAAACAGTTACTAACTACCCACCATGATTATCATAGCCTGCACCACGTGTACTAGGGATAAGCAAAAAAAAAAAATAATTTAATGTTAAAAAAATAGTACAAATGTAATATTGTACTGGGATAAGGTGCATAATTTAAGAAAAAGGCTTCTCCTTATTGTGCAACTGAAAGTTGCTGGTGGCTTGTATTTATTCCGATAGATGGCGCAAGCCATCAGCAACTTTCAGTTGCACAATAAGGAGAAGCCTTTTTCTTCAATTTAATGTTGTCGGTGGACAAGTGGTTTTCAATTGCTACGCCCCGGGATTGGATCCCACATTGGGTCTTCTAATTAAAAAAGATAAAACACAATTTGGATTATAGAATATAGCTACAAGAAAATAAGACCTAATCCAAATAATTTAATAGTGTGTGATGTTCGGTAATAGCGTTGTTACCATCATCAGACAAAAAAATAAATGAGAAAAAAAAATATCACAGCATGTTCTTGAAAATTCCAATGGGCCCCTAATTCTTGTAGAAGTCAAACCACATCAGTGAGTGCAAGTAACCAAATAGGGCTCTGGAACACTTTTAGTGCAAAAGTATAATGTGTGTTTTAACTTATAATACCTTGATAAAGGTTGACGTTCAGCCAACTGAAATATTCGTAAAATAAATGATATTTTGATCCAATATATGCCCTTTTTAAAGATTTATTTATGGATGGCTCTATTTTCAAAATGTACGTTTAAAGTGTATAGCGACTTTTGTGTTTTTTCAAAAATTATTTATTTATTCATGAATACCTATTTTGTCCCCTTCAAAGTAATCCCCATGAGATATTATACACTTGTGCCAACGGTTTTTCCAATCTTCGAAGCACTTCAAAAAATCATTTTTAAAAATCTTTTTCAGCTCCTCTTCGATGCCGTCTTTATCTCGTCAAGCGTAGCGTAACGTCGTCCTTTCATAGGGCCTCTTCAGTTTAGGGAACAAGAAAAAGTCACAGGGGAGCCAGATCTGGGGAATACGGTGGCTGCGGCATCATTAGTGTGTTGTTTTTGGCCAAAAAGTCGCGCACAAGCAACAATGTGTGAGCAGGGGCGTTATCGTGGTGCAAAAGCCAATTTTTGTTCTTCCACAAATCCGGGCGTTTCTGGCGATTGCTTCGCGCAAATTGCGCATAACTTGCAGGTAATATTCCTTATTGACCGTTCTACCCTGTGGCAAGAACTCATGATGCACCACGCCCCTGCAATCGAAGAAAACTGTCAGCAAAACTTTCACATTCGACCGAACTTGGCGCGCTTTTTTCTGTCTTGGTTCGTGCGGCAGCTTCCATTGAGATGATTGAGCTTTGGTTTCCACGCCATAACCATAAACCCACGCTTCGTCACCAGTTATGACCCTCTGGAGCAAATTTGGGTCGTCGCGGACAGAGTCCAACATCTCATTAGCAATGTTCATGCGATGCTGTTTTTGGTCGCAATTGAGCAATTTTGGTACGAATTTCGCGGCGACCCGTCTCATGCCCAAATCATTGATAAAAATCGAATGGCACGAGCCAATCGATATGTTTAGGTCCTCAGCAACTTCTCTAACGGTGATTCGACGATTGGCCAATATCATTTTCTCCACTTCATTAATTTTTTCGTCTGTTGTTGAAGTGCTCGGGCGTCCGGCACAGCTCTTCGTCGTTCATATCTTCTCGGCCTTCTGAGAACATTTTGTACCACCGATAAACGTTGCTTCGGTCCAAGGTAGCTTCTCCGTATGCCACAGTCAACATTCAGAATGCATCCGCGCACTTAATTTCGTTTTTCACACAAAATTTGATACAGGTTCTTTGATCCATTTTTTTTAATAGGTAAAAATCGAAGACGATCCAAAACACCTGCAAGCAAAGCAGCTGTCAACAATTAAGTGAACATTCAAAATGGCCGAGCTTGTCGGCATAAGTGAGAGACATGAGTACCAACATAAAGCCACAAAAAGATCGAAATTCGAATATACGTAACCCGTGAAAATTCAAAATTCACGATACTTTCCCGAAGATTCCCGACAGTCATGAACCGGGATTGAATCCAGCGTTAAAAATTGTTTAATATGTGAACTTCACATATTATTCATTGTTCAATTATCATGAACTAGGTTGCTCTTGCTGAGCGGTACCTATTAATGTGATTTGAACCAGAGAGACGTGGTACACTTACAGTAAAAGCAGTTGCCAACTTCTACCCACCATGATTATTCATGGCCTGTACCACGTGTACTATGAATAATTTAAAAAAAAAATGGACTAGATATTATTGGCACATTACAAAGAAATTAAAAGGAAATCCCCTCAGAGTTTGTTATCAGCAGTAGTCAGCCCACAGAAGTACATTTCAGCCCTTCCCAAACTTAAATAACAATTCTATCATACAAACCAAAGAAGATGATAAAGACACAATTTGGATTATAGATTATAAACACAAGGTAATAAGACCATATCCAAATAAATAGTGTGTGACGTTTCGGTAACAACGTTGTTACCGAAAAGTCACACTATTTATTTATTTGGATATGGTCTTATTACCTTGTGTTTAAAACCAAAGAAGAATAAATTTGTTTCATAAGAAATTGAAACTTATTTTTGATGCTTATGATTCTTTTTATAAATAAAATAATTTTCTACTGTCTTTTAGCCAGGAGAAAGTCATGGTTACTGTATTTAGTCGTCTCTGCAAACCCCAAAACACATCATTGACTGTATTAACTCATCCATTGATGAGCTCTACTCATCATCCCCAGTACAGACAGCATCAACAAGCTCTACAGACTCATTGATTCCCTGATACGTTTGTTGAGTCTTCTTCTTTCTTATCTCTCTCTCTCTCTCTCTCCACTTAATCATATTTGGGCATCAAGTTGTGATGGTGTCTGTTTGACAACCATCATGACTGGGTGAAGTAGAATGCGTCTGCCTTTGTCATTAAGACTGGGAACACTACTCAGAGACAGGCCAACTTAGCTCCAAAAGAAATGGCCGCCTCTGACATGAGAAACAGACTCCATGTACAGCCACTCCTAACATGGAGTACAAACGCTGCTCATCCTGTATTCCTGGAGCCCTTATAGGGTACTATCAGCCGGGCCAACTGAGCCCAGGTTGTTTAGCGAGCTTGTTACTGCTCCCCCTCCTCCTTTTTCATCCAGGCTTGGGACCGGCAAAGGCGGAGTTTGATTGTGGAGTGGAGATAAAAAAGAAGAAGAAGAAGATTCTTTGTGATTCTACATTTTGCCTTTTTTGCAGTTGTTCTTATTGCTGTAAGGTTACTGCTACTGTAGGTTGGAATTTTATTTATTGAACCTTTTATTATAGTACAGTTAAACCTGTCTATAGCGCCCCCCTCTTGGGACTCACCAAAATAGGGTGCTATAGAGAGGGGGTGCTATAGACAGGTCACTTTTAATGTAAATCGCATCGTACTACGTATTTAAAATCGGGCGCTATAGAGAGGGAAGGCGCTATTTAGAGGGGGCGCTATAGACAGGTTCAACTGTATTTTTATTTATTAGCAGTTGCGACACGCTATATCCGATCTGGATAATTGCGCATGAAACTATTTACAGTAATTGTAGTAGAGTAGGTAACAGAATTATCAAAAAGAAAATAAACAATTAAGAAAAAGAGCATTAAATAAACATATACATTAAACAAATAAGCAACAACATAAGCAGATAGAAGAAATTGCAAGGTAGTTATTTACAGTATGTTAAGCATTGATGGAAGTTGATGAAGTTATCTGTAATAATGATAAGGCACAATTTGTATTATAGATTATAAACACAAGATAATAAGACCAAATAAATAAATAGTATGTGATGTTTCGGTAACAGCATTGTTACCATATTCAGACAAAAGTACTGAATGAGAAATTTTACCACAGCATGTTTTAAATAGTTACTGTTATCAAGTGTGTAATGGGGAAAACTATCTTCTTCTTATCTTGTTTACACACTTGATAACAGTAACTATTTAAAACATGCTGTTGTAAAATTTCTCATTCATTTGTCTGAAGATGGTAACAATGCTGTTACCGAAACGTCACACACTATTATTTATTTGGATTTGGTCTTATTACCTTGTGTGAAGTTATCTGTAATAATTAGTATCGTGGAGAGAGAAAGTTGATCAAGTTGAGCTATTTACAATGAGGTCAAAGTGGTTTTATTCCTGCAGGTATAAATGGATTATTTACAGAAAGGTTGTAGAAATCAATGATAAATTTGGATTATAATAAATAATACAATTTTTGATAGACTTCAATGGACCTAAGAAGTTATTCTTCCCATGAGCTGAATTCCAAAGTGCAATGTTGAAGCCATCACTTGAAGATTCTATTTTAAAGAGTTCAGGATCTGAAGCTCTCCTCTACTATGGATTAGGTCTTATTTTCTTTTGTTGTAGAAATCAATATCTCCTGTAGTCTAACTACTTTTCACATGTGTAGACATGTGGTGCACTTACAGTAAAAGCAGTCGCCTACTTCTACCCACCATGATTATCATGGCCTGTACAACGTGTACTAAGGATAAGCAAAAAATATATATATATGTCGTAAACCCAGGTAAGCCAACAAGTGAGTTGGAAGCAGTCGGGGTTGAGTGGCAAGGCGTGCAGAGTGGGAAGTCCGCACGGGACAGTAAGGACAAAGTTTGGGATCAAAAGACGCTCTCCCAGTACGTCTCACGTGGCACCAGAACCAGGGGAAAGTTGAGGATTAACTGGGGAAAGCTCGGCGTCCTGCATGAAGGACGAGGGCCGCTGTGAGATGACAACCCAGCTAGACTCAGCGGGCCTCCCCGAGAATATACACTGTAACCTAACTGTCAACATCCGGACCAACGCCCCTTCTTTGTCCCTCTCTAGATCCCCCGGGTGTCCGGTAGCAAGCTGGTGTCACTTTGAGACGACTAGAAAAGACGTCATACTTTATTACTTACATATCACATTGTTTAAATTACGATATAAATATCTCCTGTAATGTGCATTTCTCTGACAACACAATTTAGCTGATCGGTCGATACAAGATTGTGGTGAAACTCAGGTTTTGAACCAAAGTTGTGGTTACTGTCAGCTTGGACGTGAAATATCCAGCTGTGTGAGCAGCTTGGTTATCATATTGACATCTGGATGGGTCTTCAGTGATGAGCCGGCCACGCTCTACTTGCCAGCCCATTACATCTCAGGTAGGTGGAAATGGAATTTAAAAAAACATCAATTTTTGAGAAAAAGGGCATTTCCTGATCGTAAAAGTTGCTGATGGTTTGCGCCATCTAACAGAATAAATCTCAACTAATTGTTGATTTTTTAATTATTCTAGAATTGGACTGTGGGCGGCATGGAATTCTAGGCGGAATTAACATTAATATCATATTAATTGTTGTCAATATAATTTTAATAAAGTATATTTTATGAGCATTATATATTTATAGGATAATTTAATTTAATATTTGAATTAAATAGTTATTAAACAAATTAAAACTTATAAAGAAAATATGAAAGTTAATATTTGGGAGCCGCTACAGGACAAATACCATTTCTTGTTTGTCCAATTCTGGAATAATTAAAAATCAATGATTAGTGGATATTTATTCTGATAGATGGCGCAAGCAATCTTTACTTGCACAATCAGGAGAAGCCAATTTATCCACCTGATCCAAGCACAAATTCACTTTTTTACTATTTTTTACACTTCAATTTTTGTTCTTTTTTAGCTGCTGCTTTCCTAATCACAGATGGTGATAATGGAGGAGTCTGGAGAAGATTGCCTTCTAAATGAAGTAAATCAAAAGAGATTTTTCCAAAAAAAGCCTTAAAGAATGCAAACACAAGGTAATAAGACCAAATCCAAATAAATAAATAGTGTGTGATGTTTCGGTAACAGCTTTGTTACCATCTTCAGACAAAAGTACTGAATGAGAAATTTTACCGCAGCATGTTTTTAAATAGATTTAAATAGAATAACAAGAGCTATTTAAAAACATGCTGTGGTAAAATTTCTCATTCAGTACTTTTGTCTGAAGATGGTAACAATGCTATTACCGAAACGTCACACACTATTTATTTATTTGGATTTGGTCTTATTACCTTGTACTTTTTTACTATTTTTCACACATCAATTTTTTTTTTTTTTAGCTGCTGCTTTCCTAATCACAGATGGTGATAACGGAGGAGTCTGGAGAAGATTGCCTTCTAAATGAAGTAAATCAAAATAGATTTTTCCAAAAAAAGGCTTAAAGAATGCTTAAATGTTTTTTTGGTAAGTTTTTCCTGTAGGGAGGTGAAGCACAGGGATATTGACCAAAAGAACTGGGGCGGAAACTTAATACTTTTGGCTCTTCTAAGAGTGCTAGAAGAATCTTTCAAATAGGGGGACAAAGAAGTTTGGGGGAAACACAAGGTAATAAGACCAAATCCAAATAAATAAATAGTGTGTGACATTTCAGTAACAGTGTTGTTACCATCTTTAGACAAAAGTACTGAATGAGAAATTTTACCACAGCATGTTTTTAAATAGTTCCTGTTATCAAGTACCACATGCTGTGGTAAAATTTCTCATTCAGTACTTTTGTCTGAAGATGGTAACAATGCTGTTACTGAAACATCACACACTATTTATTTATTTGGATTTGGTCTTATTACCTTGTGTTTATAATCTACTAGCCGAATGACCCGGGCAATGCCCGTGTTTTACCCGATTAAATGTTTTGATTCAAATACTATTTGTTACAATTATAATTTGGCGCCTTTAAATGCATATGTTAGTTAATAACTATAGCCTATGTGCTTTATCTGTCTATGTACTGTTGGCTTCTGTAGGCGTCTCTTACTGGGAAAAAGAAAGAGAGGATTCCATATGGTTATTAACTAATATATGCATTTATTTAAGGAGCGACCCGCTCCAACACAATAGTTACAAAAACTAAAATGCGAGGGGGGGGGGGGGGGGGCAAAGGTGATCGTAGCCGACCAATAGGAGGGCGCCATTCCAAAAAAAAAAAGCAAACCGTGACAGAGGCGACAAAGAATGACGCTCGTAACTGTATATAGAATAATCCAAATTGTGCTTTATCAAGTTTGGGGGATAGTTAATCGAGAGTGTAACCATCTTCTGTGAAGTAATAAAAGAAATAGAAGTTTCCAGAATTCCAAGGTTCATCTGAAGAACGTCCATTGACTATACTGGAGGTGGGATTGAAGAATGAAGGGAAACCAAGGAGGCTTGATTATCTAATAGAATGGTGGCTGGATTTGGATGATAGGGAGACAATTTGCATATAGGTTATAAATATATATAATTTGCGTCCATATCTCAGAAGAAGGCCAAGTGACACTCACTCCTCACTTTCTTACTGCTACTCTTTTTGTGTTGTTTTTCTTGCTTCCCTCTTTCTCTTTCTTGTTTTTTTTTTTCTCTTTTTTTTTTTCTTTTTCTTCTGTATATATTGTTATTTCCTTTGTCTCACTGCTTTGTTCTTATGCATACCTCTGGTGAATCCTGTATAGGGTCAGTGACCCTAAATAAAGGCTTTTGTGGTTGTTGTTGTTGATATAATTTGCATATAGGTTATAGTCATAATTTTGCAAATGAAAACTGTCCTTTGTTGAGAGGTGTCCGCTAAAGGGAGGTTCTACTGTATATATAATCTTCTTCTTCTTTCCTATCTCCACTCAACAATTATATCAGGTTATCAAGCCTGTAGATCTTGTTGATGGTGTCTGCTGGGGATGAGTAGAGCTTTTCAATGGATGACCCAATATAGACCATCATGACTGGGTGAAGCAGAATGTGTCTGCTTTTGTCATTAAGACTGGGAGCACTACTCAGTAGCAGGCCTCTGACTTAGCTCAAGTATGAAATTGGCACCTCTGACATGAGGAACAGACGCCATATGCAGCCACTCCTAACATGGAGTACAAACGCTGCTCATCTTGTATCCCTGGATCAGGAGTATTTACAGGCTTGTTACTACTCCCCCTCCTCCTTTTTCATCCGGGCTTGGAACCGGCAAAGGTGGAGTTCATATATATAATAAAAAATATATGTAATAGGTATATGCATATAGGTATCAGAGATATTACATGATGATATTGATACAACTGATGGCTTGTGCCATCTATTGAAATAAATACAAAGTAATTGGTTGCTGGAATTGTGTAGAACAGGGTGGTGTTCCCTGACCTCCATGTTGGAGACAACTGTGCCACAATTATCACATATTTGCACATGCGCGCGCGTAAGGGAAATTTATTGATCAATCTTCAAACTTAAATTTGATCTCCTCTCCAATGATCTTTTTGTAGTAACTATGAAGTGTCAAAGTCGTGCTTCATTCAAATAATATCTTTCTATTTATATACTTAGCTCTACAAAGATCACAAATATAGATTTAATGCAGGAAATTTTATCTTATCAAATGTTGTCATAATTCTCAGCCTGATCCAAGTGACTACAGTGTAATCTCTCTTTTATAAATAAATTACTAAACTAATGACCTGACTTAGCCTAGGTATGTGGAACATATGAGATATGCAAATTATTTGCATATTCTGCTATATGGAAGTTGCACATTCTGCTATATAAAAGTAAGTTGCATGATCTACTATATGAAATTAAGTTGCATATTCCGCTATATATGGAAATAAGTTGCATATTCAGCTATACGGAAGAAAGTTGCATATCCTGCTCTATGGAAGTTGTTCAATCCACTATATGGAAATAAGTTGCACATTCAGCTATATGGAAGTAAGTTGCACATTCTGCTATATAAAAGTAAGTTGCATGATCTACTATATGAAATTAAGTTGCATATTCCGCTATATATATGGAAATAAGTTGCATATTCAGCTATATGGAAGAAAGTTGCATATCCTGCTCTATGGAAGTTGTTCAATCCACTATATGGAAATAAGTTGCACATTCAGCTATATGGAAGTAAGTTGCATATCCTGCTCTATGAAAGTTTTTTAATCCACTATATGGAAATAAGTTGCACATTCAGCTATATGGAAGTAAGTTGCATATCCTGCTCTATGGAAGTTGTTCAATCCACTATATGGAAATAAGTTGCACATTCAGCTATATGGAAGTAAGTTGCATATCCTGCTCTATGGAAATTTTTTAATCCACTATATGGAAATAAGTTGCACATTCAGCTATATGGAAGTAAGTTGCATATCCTGCTCTATGGAAGTTGTGTAATTCACTATATGGAAATAAGTTGCACCATCAGCTATATGGAAGTAAGTTGCATATCCTGCTCTATGGAAGTTGTGTAATCCACTATATGGAAATAAGTTGCACATTCAGCTATATGGAAGTAAGTTGCATATCCTGCTCTATGGAAGTTGTGTAATCCACTATATGGAAATAAGTTGCACATTCAGCTATATGGAAGTAAGTTGCATATCCTGCTCTATGGAAGTTGTGTAATCCACTATATGGAAATAAGTTGCATATTCAGCTATATGGCAATAAGTAAGTGTGGTGCAGATGTTGGTGGTGCTGCGAGGGCTGCAGCCCCCCCTGGTGGTGTTCATCCTCTGTCTCTTCACCTTCGGATTGACACTGATGGGGCTCGCCTACATCGTGCGGGAGACTGAGCTGCCCAACCCTGACATCACCCTGGTATATATGCATACTTCCCTATCTGCAACTTGTCAACAAACATGGTCGCTTAACTTGGTGGTGGAAGACTCGCAGTGAAGGGTTCAATAGGAAAGATAATACCTACAGTGGAACCTTCCTTGTAATAACATATTTCCTAATATCTCAACTTGGTTAGAAAATCCTGTCCCAATTGTTTTAACTCGGGTGTTAACAAATTGCAAGTGATGTGGTTATAGCAAGATTCAGCTGTATTTCTCCTAAAGGTTCTGAGGAGCAATAAAATAAATTATATCGCAGAAAGGCATTTGATGGAATAGATTCCTGGAATTTCTAGAAATTCTCTGTAGTTCTCTCCAGGACTAATCTTGATGTCTCTATGGGCTGGTTGTTTCTTGGAAGTTCAGGAATTGCTGTGGGCATGGTCTACCAAGAGTAATGTACAGTACCCAGCCTCTGTGTAAAGGACAATACCTAGTTGTAGAGCTAGATGTCCTTTAGAAGGAAGTGTTCTCTTACTGGAGAGTTTCTAATTATTAAAAATGATAATTTTAGTGATGATGTCCTTTGTAGAGAGGTGTCCTCTAGTTAGAATGATCCTCTCATGAAGGCAGTTCTACTTTATCACTCTATTGGTTTAAAGGTTGCTTTATTCTGTATTGGATCATTCTGCTTATATAGGCTATACTGAAGGGTGGAATCTCAGAAATGGTATTCAAGCAAACTATGGACATAAGCTTTTAGCACAGTATAAATGTGTAACATATATATAATCAGAATGATCCAATACAGTATTAGAGATCTAAAGAAGCCATTTGGTAGATTAAATTTGCAAAACGGCTGGGAGGGTTCACCACTGATGAGCCAAGACCTTCCAATATTTTTTCATCGCAGTAAGGACAGTATATTGGCTCTTTCTTGTCAAAACATTGGAAGATGGAACTGACCTCAGGCAAGTGTTGTCCATGGAATACTGTGACACATACGGATGACCCACCATTCTGTGCAGGACTGGAATGTCTTCCTGGAGAAACTGACTGGGATCAAGTACTGTATCCCCCATTCCAACCTGCCTCCCCTTCCTGCCTCTAGTGAGTCCTGCGCTGGGAGCCTGCACGCAAAGTGCTACAATTGTCTTGTTGAGCAGACAACGGGACTACCAGCACTGCGGGACTGAGGGTGGTGGAGAAGAGCATGAGTGCACTGCTGCCGGACCTGGGGTACGAGGAGGCGGAGGAGGAGTCCGCTGAGAACCTGACGGTGTCCGTGTACGTTCCGTTCCATATCCAATCTTCCCTGTCTCTGCCGCCCATCCTGCTCACCACAGAGTTACCGGCGGACCTGCTGGGACAGCGCGGTCCCGGACTACATCTCTCCCTCGGCCTGCCAGTGGGCCGCGAGCTGTCGGACTGCAAGGCCTGTCCAGCCTGTCTCACCCTGGTGGGTCCGGCCCGGCTGCTGCCCCGCACCAGGTCCGGCAAACATCTCTGTCAACCTGATGTCTTATCAGCCAGTCAACCAAACCTCTCAAATTCCTCAATCTTCCCCTGTTGAATTAGAAGTGGTTCAGTCCCAAACCTCAGGTCCAACTCAACCTCTCCATGATCTTCCCCTGTTGTGGTTAAATGACATAAGTTGTACCTAGGATCAAACCTCAGCATTCCTGGGGTTATAACAAAATAACATGGGAAGGGTTCACCACTGATGAGCCAAGCCCTCTCTATAGTTTTTCATCGCAGTAAGGATATTAGAAGTGTGGTGGTGGTGCTTATCTCCATGGGTAAACCAATTCCTGAAGTCCACTCCTCTCCACAGAATGGTTGCAGGGTTTTCCCACTATGTACTAAGTGTCAACCTGCAACCCCAAGACATATTATTGACTGTATTGACTCATCCATTGATGAGCTCTACTCTACCCCGGCAGACACCATAAAAAATCTCAAGCTTTACAAGCTTGATACCTTAGTGTGATTGAGTGGAGATAAGAAAGAAGAAGAAGAAGTCTCCTCTCCACATTAGAAGTGTGATTTATTTGTGAAAAGAAACATTCACATCTTAATGTTTTCATTAGTTATATATAAGGATGGCATGTTATTGCTTTGTATGGTTATAACATTGTAAATTCCTAGTGAAGTTGGTGGTTATAGTGAGGTTTCCACATATATAGAATTAACATTTCAAACTTTACGTGAGAACCTTGATGTACCTTTCAAATAATTATTTGAAATTTGTTAAAATAATTCAATTTTCAAACCTTTATACATCTTCATTCTAATTCAAAACTTTTTTCCAATCCCAATCAAAATAAATAATGTCAACACCTACTTTAATTTCATGTGTGTGTGATTCAAATCCCAATAAAGATATTTTCTTTATGATAAGGCACAAATTTGGATTATAGAATAGTAACAAATGGTAATTTGACCAAATATAAATTAATAAATTACAGTAGAACAACCTCCATGATAGGACACCCGCGCTAGAGGACACTTCTCTACAAAGGACAGTTTTCATTTGCAAAATTATCATTTTTACTATTTAACAACTTTCCTGTAAGAGGACACCTCTTCAAAAAAGGACACTTTGACTGTAACTAGATGTCCTTTACAGGGAGGTTTTACTGTATGTGTTTTGGTAACAACCTTGATACCATCTTCAGATATTCAGTACTTTTGTCTGAAGATAGTAACACCATTGTTACCAAAACACACAATTTATCTTATGATGCACTAACGCGCCATCTGTTATCAAAATTCAAAGCTATTTTAAAGGCGTAAGATTCTTTTTGATATTAAACAATTTCTACTGCCCTTACTGCAATGGAAAAATTAATGAGAGGGCCTGGCTCATCAGTGGTGAACCCTCTCAGCGGTTTCGCCAGTTTAATCTACCATACTGCTGTTATATTTCATTTTTGGAACTTCCTTTTATAGTGATACTGTTGATAGACTCTTTGAATGGGTATTTTAGAAGAACTATGGACATAAGCTTTGAGGACAGCAGAATTACATACATTTATAAATATATAATACTAGCGGATGTGCCCGGCTTCGCCCGGGTTTTACCCGAGTGAATGTTTGTCTAACGAACATTTGTTAAAACAATTCTCTTTAAACTTATAAAACGTACTCGGCTTCGCCCGGGGTTTTACCCGAGTAAAGGTTTGTCTAGCGAACATTTGTTAAAACAATTCTCTAAAAACTTATTAAAAAAAAAAAGATATATTTTGATAATTTGAAACTCGTAAATTTGAATCTCTCGATAAAGTGAACATTTTTTCCCGGTCCCTGTGTGCCGTGTCATCCTGAATTTTGTCTTTCCTAATTTTCTACATGAGAAAATCATAGTTTTATCTAGTGAACACTTTTTCCCAGTCCCTTGAAAAATACTCGATAAGTTGAATAAAATCAATATTAATTGGTTCCCTCGGTAATTGGAATTTAAAGGAATAGTATCTTCGCCTTGGAATTGTATCATTTTTCTTGTCGCAAATAAATTGCCGTGTCATCCTGAGATAATCTTACTTTTGATAAATAATATTTAAGATAACAAACTTAGTGATAAGAAAACTTGTTATCATCGTCACAATGGGGGCGCTGCTTGCGAGTTAAATCTGCAAATAACTCTAAGGATATTCAAGATATTCATGAAATTATTTTTCAAAAACCTTCCCGGTGATATACCTAATAATATCCCAAAATTTCACGGCGATTGGATGTATGGTTTTTGAATCTATAGAGTACACACAGACAGACATTCAATTATATATATCTATATTAATAAAATGGAAATTTCATAACTGGTGTTCGCTAAAAACTTTCGTTACAATGCATCAATTTCGACCAAATTTTCAACATTTATGTAAAACGAGATGGAGCAGGTTTTGCTTAACATCAAAATATTTTTCCTAACTTTAACATGCGTAACTTCGCTGTTATCGATTAAATACAAAAAAAAATCAACAGAGTTAATTTTATTTATATATAAATACAAAATTAAATTTCAACAGAGTTTATTTTTTTACATACTAGCTAATAATCTCAATCTAAAAAATATTCATATTGTTTTATCATGTTTCTAATTTCGCCTAACAAATATACAAATTTATAGTGACCAACATATGCAAATTTTATCTTTGTTTTTATTTAACTTGATATCGTAAACATATACATCCATTGTAAGCATTTTTCTGTTCGCCTTCCGTGGTTTCTCTTTTCTCTGATAGTTTTTAGGTGTACTATATTTTCTTATTACTAGACTACAAACATTCCCTTGAGAAAAACCTGGGCGAAGCCGGGTACATCCGCTATATTATATAAATATATGACGTAACGAATATAATTATCATTATTATCATAATATTCTGTGTGTTCCCGAATATTATTATCAAAAATATTCGTTAGGCAAACTTTCACTCGGATAAAACCCGGGCGAAGCCGGGTACACATCCGCTAGTATAGATAATATAAATGAGTTTTAAAAATTGTAAAAAAAAAAATGCATCAGCCGGGAATCGAACCTGGGCCGCCCGCGTGGCAGGCGAGCATTCTACCACTGAACCACCGATGCTTAAAAAAATGGCCATATTTAGGTATTCATTCCATTCCGGATTAGTCCGCGTAAAAAAAAGTTCTTCAAATGAAAAAAAGAAATAGCCAAAAATACTAATCAAAATGCAGCCGAAAATTTTCCTCAGGTTTATAAAAAGCGACATGCAAAATTTGGTACCAATTGGTTCAGTAGTTTTTGAGTTTATCGCGAAACAGACAGACAGACAGAAATTGACTTTTATATATATATAGAGATTTACTCTTCATTGTTGGCTTTTTAACTTACATTCATTCTTCATTGTTGGCTTTTTATATTACATTCACTCTTCATTGTTGGCTTTTTATCTTACATTCACTCTGTTGGCTTTTTATATTACATTTACTCTTCATTGTTGGCTTTTTATCTTACATTCATTCTTCATTGTTGGCTTTTTATATTACATTTACTATTCATTGTTGGCTTTTTATCTTACATTCACTCCTCATTGTTGGCTTTTTATCTTACATTCATTCTTCATTGTTGGCTTTTTATCTTACATTCACTCTTCATTGTTGGCTTTTTATCTTACATTCATTCTTCATTGTTGGCTTTTTATATTACATTCACTCTTCATTGTTGGCTTTTTATCTTACATTCATTCTTCATTGTTGGCTTTTTATATTACATTCACTCTTCATTGTTGGCTTTTTATCTTACATTCATTCTTCATTGTTGGCTTTTTATATTACATTTACTCTTCATTGTTGGCTTTTTATCTTACATTCACTCTTCATTGTTGGCTTTTTATATTACATTTACTCTTCATTGTTGGCTTTTTATCTTACATTCATTCTTCATTGTTGGCTTTTTATATCATATTTAGTCTTCATTGTTGGCTTTTTATCTTACATTCATTCTTCATTGTTGGCTTTGTTGGAAAAAGATTTAATAAAAAGAGAAAGATGTATATTTACATATTAAGGAAAAGAAGAAACAAGATGATAATCTTCTATTTGCATAACCATTTGTTTTTTGTATAAATATTTGCATATTTTATTTGTTTTTAGACATATATATAGAACCTGTGAGAGTTAATAAAAGTGTGGTTTTGATGTGTGAATAGGCTCTAAATCTTCAATTATTGAAAGAATAACAACAAATTGGTAGCAGAGCGCGGTTAAAAAGAAGTAAGTTCTAACAGGCTTGGCTTCTTACTAAGTTTGCATTTATTTTTAGAAAGTGAAATTGAAAAGAAGTGAGTTCTAACAGGCTTGACTTCATGATATTTGAATTTATTTTTAGAAAGTGAAATTGAAATAAAAGTTGATAATTCAAAATGGACGTGTTTAACAGCACGAAAATAGAATATTTGAATGATCGAAATTATGCTATTTGGAGCATGAGAATGGAAGCGCTACTTGAAGCAAAGCAACTTTTTGAGGTGATTGCTAATCAAACGCCAATTAAAAATGAAAGGGATCCAACATCCATTAAAATTTTTGAAGATTGGAGCAGAAAAAATAACGAAACTCTTGGATATATGATTTTAAGTATGTCTCCTGAGATTGCAATAATCTACAAAGGAATAAAGAATGCCAGACAAATTTGGAATTCATTGAGAGAAAGATTTGAGGGCGAAACAGAAGACAAGGCAATGAATCTTTTCTTAGAACTTACTAAATTAAAGAAACAGCACAATGAAAATATAGAAAACTAGACGAATGGCCCGGGCAACGCCCGGGGTTTACCCGAGTGCGAATATATTCTAAAAACGTTGACTTGGGTGGTCGCTATTAACAGGGTGGTCTGTATAGACAGGTGGATGTATCACACAGCTGATAACAGGGTTGTCTAGAGTGGTCGCTATAGACAGGGTGGTCTGTATAGACAGGTTTATGAGAGAGGCACAAACTTACAGGTTGTTGACGCCGCAACTCTATGTTATATGATAAGGAAAACGGAATAAGGAATACACTACGCAACTTTATTTCTAGTATTTCAAGTTTAAGAATAATTGAAATTCAATGAGTTTACACTTTAAAAAATTCTCCAGTATGTATCTATCTTTTTACAACGAATGAAGACATTAATACGCGAGAGAGAGTGTTTTTTGTTGCATCATGCTGTGACTCACACGACGACCCAAGGTCAACAGGGGTGGAGCAGCAAGCTTTAGCCTATCACCGTCTGGCGGCGCTGCTTGCGAGTTATATCTACAATTCTGCAAATAACTCTAAGGATATTCAAGATATTCAAGAAATTATTTTTCAAAAACCTTTCCGGGGATATACCTAATAATATCCCAGAATTTCATGGCGATTGGATGTATGGTTTTTGAATAACAGGGTTGTCTAGAGGGGGGCAGGGAGGACACGTGTTCCCTTGCAGCCAATGAGCGCGCATTCTATCCGTGAGCTTCAGACAAACAGACAGAATAAGGCAAATATATAAGTAGATTATATAACTAGAGCTGAAGGACTATGTAATCAAATATCACAGCTCGGGAAAGTCATATCTGAAAGAGAATTGGTTAGATACATAATTGAAGGACTCTCAGATAATTTCTCTAGTATTTCTACAGCTCTAATCATGAACAGAAATATTTCTATAGGAAATTTAAGACAAATCCTTCTTGACTTCGAAAAAAAAATGAAATTAAATGCAACAATGCCTATAGGGCACGAGAAAGGAAAATATTTAAAACATGTTATATATGCCATAAACCTGGCCATCTCCAAAACCAATGTTGGCATAATCCCGAAAACAAAAAGACTTCAAATAGATATAATAGCAACAGATCAAAAGGGATTCCATTTTCACCAAAAAATAGAGAAGAAGCAAATTTGTCAGAGACTCAAGGACATTCATCTAATTCAAAAAGAGAATTTGCACTTGGTGCAGAACTGGGCTTGGAGCAGTCCCGTAAGGTGATGGAAGAAAAGGAGTCCCAGACCCAAGAGCTACAGACACAAGTTACCACTCTCAAGGCCAGGATCTCGGTGCATGAACAGGAGAAGGAAAGTCTTATGGACAGACTGAAGAATTCAGAGACCACCCTGAGACACCTTGAAGAACAGGACATGGAACTGTGCAAAGGGGAGGTGCTAAGGAGACAGAGAGAACAGCACGAAGCCCTGGAAGCAGGACTGAAGCAGCGCCACCAGGAGGAAGTGATAAACCTACGCAGCCAACTGGAAGCAGCCAGGCGTACCATTGAGGAACTAAAGAGAGATAAAGGACAACTAGACCAACAGGTTAAAACATTAATTGATGAAAATGTCAAGACAAAAGAATCTTTGCTCCAACAAATTGAGCAAGATAAAAGGAAGATTGAAGATTTGCAATTTCGTCTTGAAGAAGAAGCCCTAATTCGTATGGAAACCTCTGATTCTAGAGTAGCTCAACTTCAAGAAGAAACTTTTCAGAAAGATGAACAAATTGCCCAATTGCAATCACAGTTGGAACATTATCGTAAAGAAAGCACTACTCTCTTAGAAAAATTGAGAAGTTTGCAACGTGATTATAATATTCTTCAGGATGACTTGGTCAAAGAGACCAAATCCATAGATGTTGAAAAGCTTAAAGAAAGTCATCAAGTGACCTTAATAGATTTAAAAAGGAATTTTTCTGAAACTGAAAAAGGCTATATAGTTAAACTGGAAGAATTGGAAAACCAACTAAAAAGCATCGAAATGGAAAAAATCAATGTGGATTCTAAAGTTGCTGATTTGCAAGAAGAAAATTTCAAGAAAGATGAACAGATATCTGAATTGGATTCACAATTGGCTCAGCAGTATAAGGAAAATTCATCAATCCAAATGAGTTTAGAACAAATGAGAGAAAATATGAAGATTTTGGAAGAACTAAAAGAAAAAGGTTCTTCTGAGCAACAGGGCACCGAAAAGAAAATTCAAGAGCTAAAAGAAAATATGGAGGCACAAATGGATCTTAAAAATAGGCAAACAAAGGATGCAACATATTTAAAGAAGGAAGCAACAAAAAGGAAAAGAAGAAAAAGGGGAAAAAGAGAAAAAAAGAAAAAAAAACTTTTTATTAAATAAGGGGGGATTTGTTGGAAAAAGATTTAATAAAAAGAGAAAGATGTATATTTACATATTAAGGAAAAGAAGAAACAAGATGATAATCTTCTATTTGCATAGCCATTTGTTTTTTGTATAAATATTTGCATATTTTATTTGTTTTTAGACATATATATAGAACCTGTGAGAGTTAATAAAAGTGTGGTTTTGATGTGTGAATAGGCTCTAAATCTTCAATTATTGAAAGAATAACAACAGGCTTTTTATATTATATTTGCTCTTCATTGTTGGCTCTATCTTACATTTATTCTTAATTGTTGGCTTTTTATATTATATTGTTGTTTTCTTGGCCGACTGTTTTACATATGGTGTTATCTTAAAATTGCTTGTTTTGAATATTTTTTTAGATTGAGATTATTAGCTAGTATGTAAAAAAATTAACTCTGTTGAATTTTTTTTTTGTATTTATATATAAATAAAATTAACTCTGTTGATTTTTTTTTATTTAATCGATAACAGCGAAGTTACGCATGTTAAAATTAGGAAAAATATTTTGATGTTAAGCAAAACCTGCTCCATCTCGTTTTACATAAATGTTGAAAATTTGGTCGAAATTGATGCATTGTAACGAAAGTTTTTAGCGAACACTACTTATGAAATTTCCATTTTATTAATATAGATGCTTCGAGCAATCGCTCTTCCGCAAATATCAAATTGTTTCTTTTATTAGAACATTTATAATACGATGCACTAGCGCGCCATCTGTTATCAAAATTCAAAACTATTTTAAAGGCGTAAGATTCTTTTTGATATTAAACAATTTCTACTGCCCTTACTGCAATGGAAAAATTAATGAGAGGGCCTGGCTCATCAGTGGTAAACCCCATCTAAAATACCCATTCAAAGAGTCTACCATCAGTATCACTATAAAAGGAAGTTCCAAAAATGCAATATAACAGCGGTATGGTAGATTAAACTGGCGAAACCGCTGAGAGGGTTCAACACTGATGAGCCAGGCCCTCCCATTAATTTTTCCATTACAGTAAGGACAGTAGAAATTATTTTATTTTTAAAAGAATCCTACACATCTATAATAGCTTCACAATTTGATAAAAGATGGCGCGCTAGTGCATCATACAATGATAAATGAACAACAGTCCTGTTATTTGGGTTCCACGCTGTGCCGTAGCTAGGCCTAACATGGCGGCGGTGCAGGCGGCCGCTGCAGTGTCTCAACGTCCGCACAGCAGCGGTGCCAGTCACTCCAGTGGGACTCAGCGGGAAATGTCCACACGGCTCTCTGGTCCTGCGATACACTCCCAACCCCCAGCTCACCGTGATGCTCAGCCGCCAGGACCGTGCTTTGGTCATCCTGCGTTTGCTCAACACTTCCTACTTCCTCTTTGGGTCGGCCATCTTGCTGGCGAGTAGCTCCCTGCTCGGCCGGTTCCTGCCTCGTCAACGGCACTACGATAAGGTGCGCTGCGTCACACTGCACAGAATTGTCTCTAAAATTGTCTCTTCTTAAAAAAAAAAGGCCATCTTCAGAACTTTTCAAAGTGAAATAACACAGGCCAAAAATTTCAGAACATGTTAAAATATAACTTTTCTATTATAAGAGATAAAATAGAAGGGTATTAAAATTGTTACAAAGAGGAATCAACCCCTACTTTTGCCGCTATTGTGCGTGGTAGGGCTAAAAAAAAAAAACCTTCAAATAAATGAGCTCATAATGCAACAATTTTTTCTTTTATGCCCTGAACTATGGTGATTTTAAAGCCAGCAATGGTTTGCATGACAAGTTCAAAACAAAACCAAATCTAGACTTAATGTGAAGACTATTTAGTCTTGATAAGGCACAATTTGGATTATAGATTATAAACACAAGGTAATAAGACCAAATCTAAATAAATAAATAGTGTGTGACGTTTCGGTAACAGCGTTGTTACCATCTTCAGACGAAATTTCTCATTCAGTACTTTTGTCTGAAGATGGTAACAACGCTGTTACCGAAATGTCACACACTATTTATTTGGATTTGGTCTTATTACACCTTGTGTGTGGAATATTTATAATTGAAGTAACCCATGTTTCAACCTTTGCTATACCTTTGTTGTTGCTGCATGGATGGGAAATTTAGGCCCTAGGAGTGATGAGTTATAGAGATCTTACTGTGTTGTTGTTGTTTCTTATCCCCTTGTGTGAAGATTACACAACTTTCATGATCTCATGGAATGGGTTGTAGGTTTGCAGCTTTCATTGATCCTGGCACACTTTGGTGAAACTTTGCCTGAAGTTTAAGGCCGTTCCTAACATGGAAGCCTTTGCTGCCGACTCTAACATGAGTACAGACACAGCCTCTCTGTTTCTCTCCGAGAGGAATCTTTTCTGAGGTCTATCAACTGAGTCAGTTGAACTCGGGATTTTTAAAGAGGTCTTTCTCCTCTTTCTAACAATGCTGCTGTTGGTATGCGACTGCTTTTTGTCAGAGTTATTCTGCTTGTTTCACAGCTGGCCTTCATATCTGAAGGTTGTTCCCCTATCCGCCACCTGGGTACTATAGCAGTCAGCTCTGCCGTACTGTACTGCCCTGTATTTAAACCACATGTGCCAGGATGATGATAATATGATGATAACTTTGTGTTGTGTTGTCCCACAGGGAGATGTCTAAAGTTCTGTCCAGAAAGAAAGAAAAAAAACCTCAACAATAAGGTAACCAATCCATAGCTGATGTTTTTGTAGCCCAATGGTAGTAACCTCATCTACGTAAATGTGATAATAATCTATGTAATTAAACCTAATCCAAATAAATAAATAGTGTGTGACATCACAGCATTGTTGTTTCTTATCCTTAGTATACATGGTACAGGCCATGATAATCATGGTGGGTAGAAGTAGGTGACTGCTTTTACTGTAAGTGCACCACATGTCTACACATGTGAAAAGCAGTTTGACTTTGCATTTACAAATATAACAGTGTTTTTACCCTTATTGATTGTCTATATTCAGTACTTTTGTCTGATGAAGGTAACAACGCTGTTACCATGACGTCACACACTATTTATATATTTGGTCTTGTTGTGTTGTTGCTTGTCTCAGCTTTTTATTATAGTCTTGGGGTTTTCCCAGAGGTCTTTTTTATTTGGTCTTATTACCTTGTGCAATAAATAATATAAAGAAGCAATTGATCACTTGAATGGATTTTGTTAATTTGAATTTTATTTTTTTATTAAGAATTTTTTGATTCAGATTTAAGAGTTTTATTGAAATCAAAAATGTTCTTGATTCACAGATATTTTTTGAGTTCTTTACAAAAATTTATATACATTGAATTGACTTGAATTAAAACGATGTAGAAAAAATAATAGATTCTTCTTATTTTGTACAAATAAATTTACTGGCAATGTGTTTCTTAATTAATATTTGATGATATAATTTGAATAAACATATGACTCAAAACTCTGCCTTTGCCGGTCCCAAGCCCAGATGTAAAAGGAGGAGGGGGAGAAGTAACAAGCTCACTAAAAAACCTGGGTTCAGCTGGCTCGGCTGATAGTACCCTGTAAGGTCTCCTAATCCAGGGATTCAGGATGAGCAGCGTTTGTACTCCATGTTAGGAGCAGCTGCACATGGCGTCTGTTCCTAATGTCAGAGGCAGCCATTTCATATTGGAGCTAAGTCGGCCTGCCACTGAGTAGTGCTCCCAGTCTTAATGACAAAGGCAGACACATTCTACTTCACCCAGTCATGATGGTTGTCAAACAGACACCATCACAACTTGATACCCTAATATGATTGAGTGGAGATAAGAAAGAAGAAGAAGAAGAAAGAAACACATTGCCAGTAAATTTATTTGTAAACAATTTTAATGATAGATGGCAATTAAATTTATAGATTTTCTTATTATATTAATGGATTTATTTTAACAGATAAATTGAATTTAGGTACAGTAGAACCTCCATGAGAGGACCCTCGCGCTCTCTACAAAGGACAGTTTTCATTGTCAAAACAGTCCAGGATATGTGCTGGAGTTGGAGCATTTTGAGCAGACAGCTTTTTCTCCATCAATGAACATAATGGGTCTAGTACTGCCTTTTCCGGTCCCAAGCCCGGATAAAAAAGGAGGAGGGGGAGCAGTAACAAGCTCGCTAAAAAACCTGGGCTCAGCTGGCCCGGCTGATAGTACCCTGTAAGGGCTCCAGGGATACAGGATGAGCAGCATTTGTACTCCATGTTAGGAGCGGCTGCACATGGTGTCTGTTCCTCATGTCAGAGGCGGCAATTTCTTTTGGAGCTAAGTCGGCCTGCCACTGAGTAGTGCTCCCAGTTTTAATGACAAAGGCATTCTACTTCACCTAATCATGATCTCAAACTTTACAAGCTTGATACCTTAATATGATTGAGTGGAGATAAGAAAGAAGAAGAGTCTAGTATGTCCGGTCTTGTAAATAAATTGATTGTAAGTAGAACAACCAGTTTCATCTCTAGCGTTACAATCCTGGCAGCTTAGTAGGAAATGACGCGAGATTGTTGGTTTTGTAGTCAGGTTCTGGAGTAGTCAGCCTATTGAAGGGTGGATAGCAAAGACATTATAGACAGATTCTTTTAAAAATTAAACCATTTCTACTGCCCTTACTGCAATGGAAAAATAATTGGGGAAAAAAATGTAATGCCTTGGTAAAGGTTGGCCTTCAGCCATCCAAAATATTGGCAAAAAAATATTTTATTCAATCCAATATACAGTTAAACCTGTCTATAGTGCCTCCTCTTGGGACTCACCAAAATAGGGTGCTATAGACAGGTCACTTTTAATGTAAATCGCATCGTACTACATATTTAAAATCGGGCGCTATAGGGAGGAAGGCACTATTTAGAGGGGGCGCTATAGAGAGGTTTAACTGTATGTCTTTTTATTATCTAATATAGTTTTTTTTTTCTTAATTAAAAATACATAATTCGGATCAAAATATCATTTATTTTACCAATATTTCAGTTGGCTGAACGCCAACCTTTATCAAGGTGTTATGACATTTTAAAGTGTGTCAACAACTGATAAAGGTTGGCGTTCAGCCAACTGAAATATTGTTAAAATAAATGATGTTTTGATCCAATATATGTCTTTTTAATTAAAGATTTATTTATGGATTGCTCTATTTTCAAAATAGTTATATATTGGGAACAAATATCTTCAGCGAGGAAGGCTTCCCCACCTTGAGAGAGTTCTCCTCCAGACAAGGAGGGAGTCCTTTAGAGAGAGGTGGCTTTTTACTGGAGAGCGACTAATTAGTTTTTTTGCTTATCCCTAGTACACGGGGTACAGGCCATGATAATCATGGTGGGTAGTTAGCGACTGCTTTTACTGTAAGTCCACCACATGTCTACACATGTGAAAAGCAGTTCGACTTTGCACTTACAAATGTGCCAGAGCCCCGTAACTAATTAGTAAAAAAGAGATAATTTTGACAATGAAAACTGTTCTTTGTAGAGAGGTGTCCTCTAGCGATAGTGTCTAGAAGTTGTTCTACTGTAACCTTGTTATGATATCATAAAGTCTTGTTATATAACACCATAGGTCCCAAGTTATATGGCTATAGCCTGGTGTAACTTATATAGACACAAATATAAGGAACAAATTGGATTTTAGATTAAAGTTAAACATGATGTTTCGGTAAAAGAGTTGCTATTAAAATTACACATGTAGTTTATTTATTTGAATGTTATATTTTCACCTTACATTTTTATGATAAAGCGATAAAACAGCCTTTAATTATATATTTAAAAAAATCCACTTTAAATTCTAAGAAGAATATTTCAAGTTGTCTTAAAAAACTATTTTTCCATATCTGTTATCTTGTTTAAACACTTGATAACAGTACTATTTAAGAACTTGCTGTGATATTTTATCTCATTTATTCTTTTGTCTGATGATGGTGACAATGCTGTTGCCGAAATGTCCCACACTATTAAATTATTTGGATTAGGTCTTATTTTCTTTTACCTTACATTTTTATATATAGTGCAAAAAGAAAGTTGTTGCAATATGTAAAGTAGTGTGGCTCTGTTGTTTTGAAACTTTTGATAGAATCACAGAATTGATAAACTTTACTGCTAGGTTTCGCAAATCTGGATAAACTGGAGTGATTAGGTACAATTTGGATGATAGAGAAACATAAGACCATTTATTTGGATTTGGTCTTATTACCTTGTGTTTCAGGGTCTCTATTTCTCTTTCTCTATTGACCTACAAGCCCTTTGTTGAATTACCCCATTGTTGTTGTTTACAGCTATAAATTCTGCAACCTCTGCCAATTGTTGCACCCCATTCAACCATTGTTGTTGCATACCAACAATTGTTGCATATCGGCCCATTGTTGCATATTGGCCCATTGTTGCATATCGGCCCATTGTTGCATATTGGCCCATTGTTGCATATTGGCCCATTGTTGCATATCGGCTAATGTTGCATATCGGCCCATTGTTGCATATCTCTGTGCAGGTCCAGAAAGCCGGATCAATCTGCCACAATGGAACTTCCAAAATTTTGGTGTTTGGACCACAACGAAAGTACTTTTAATTTTATATTTTTGTTCAATTTTTTTTTTCTAAAATATCTATTGGGCCATTTTTGTTTATTTTTTATGTAAATAAAAGATTTTTATTTTAATAATACCTTGTCTTTTTTTTCCCCCCTACTATTTGTCTGAGCTATTGAGAAAAATAAATATAAAAACATCCAGCAGAGTAATTAGAACTAGCTGGGAAACAAGAATTGGTCAAAGGTTGAAAAATACAGCTTTCGGTCAAGGTGGAATTTTATTTCATTTATTTAATAAATTAGAAGAAAATAAGAAAATTTCCAACATCATCGCAAATACAATTACTAATATTTTCCAGAGTCAAAAAAGGAGTAAAATGATAATAACATTTGTCATAACACAATATTCTTTGGGCAAATATTCACCCCTGGATCACCCTGCCAAGTCATATTTGACAAATACTACAAAATACTAAATGTGACATTTATATCAATTTATCTTTTTATTTTACTTTGATTCAACTATTCCTTTCTTTGGTAAAATTCTGAAATGGGTCATTTAACCTAAAAGAGATGCAATAAAAAATCATGCCATTATAACATTACTTTGGAAAATTCTTATTTTAAACCTGTCAGCAAACTTACAGCAATATGACAAACTGCAAAATATCAAAATACAGAATTACAGAGAACTGAATTACCAATCTTTTTCTTCTTTCTTTCTTATCTCCACTCAATCATATTAAGGTATCAAGCTTGTAGAACTTGACAACCATCATGACTGGGTGAAGTAGAATGCCTTTGTCATTAAGACTGGGAGTACTGCTCAGTGGCAGGCCGACTTAGCTCCAAAAGAAATGGCCGCCTCTGACATGAGGAACAGATGCCATGTGCAGCCGCTCCTAACATGGAGTACAAACGCTGCTCATCCTGTATCCCTGGATTAGGAGCCGGAGTACTATCAGCCGGGCCAGCTGAGCTCAGGTTTTTTAGTGAGCTTGTTACTGCTCCCCTTCCTCCATCCGGGCTTGGGACCGGCAAAGGTGGAGTTCCAATCTTTTTGATAAGGTACAATTTGGATTATAAACACAAGGTAATAAGACACCAAATAAATAACCCTCGGCAGAGCTGACTGCTACAGTCCCCAGGTGGGGAACCACCTTCAGATATGAAGGCCAGCTGTGAAACAAGCAGAATAACTCTGACCAATAAGCGGTCGCGGACCAACAGCCTCATTGTTAGAGAGGAGAAAGACCTCTTTAAAAATCCTGAGTTCAACTGACCCAGTTGATAGACCTCAGCAAGGATTCCTCTCCAGAGATACAGAGGTCTGTACTCATGTTGGAGTTGGCAGCAAATACTTCGATGTTAAAAACAGCCTCAAATTACAGTCAGACTTTCACCAAAGTGTGCTATGATCAACAAAGCTACACCCCATTCCTTTTTTTTTTTTGCTTATCCCTAGTACACGTGGTACAGGCCATGATAATCATGGTGGGTAGTTAGCGACTGCTTTTTTTACTGTAAGCACACCACATGTCTACACATTGTGAAAGCAGTTCGACTTTGCACTTACAAATGTGCCAGAGCCCCGTTTGGTTACTTGCACTCGCTGGTGGGGTTGGACTTTTGCAAGAATCGGGGGGCCATTGGAGCATTTTTTTTTTTTTTTAAACAGAAAAAAGTGTCCAATGCGGGAATCGAACCCGGGTCATAGTGGTCGAAAACCAAACGGTTTAACCAGCCTTCCACCGACCCCCCCACCCACCCCATTCCTGAACTCATGGAATTCTTGTTATATTTACACAAGGGGGATAAGAAACAACAACAACAAATAAATAAACAATGATAAAGCACATTATAGATACAAGAAAATAATACCTAATCCAAATAATTTAATAGTGTGTGAAGTTTCGGCAACAGCATTGTTACCATCATCAGACAAAAGAATAACTCATTTATTCACTTCACAATTATTCTTTTGTCTGATGATGGTAACAATGCTGTTGTTGAAACGTTACACACTATTAATTTATTTGGATTAGGTCTTATTGTAAAAAGTAAAAAGTATGAAATCTTGAGGCCAAAGGTTTCTTTTGATGGCTAGCTGTGGGATTTCTTAACTTCTTATAACGTTCGATGTTTCATTCAAAGTTTGATCCATTTATACCTTTCGTCTCATGATTTTTATTATTTGCTCCAGGTGATTATATAACCTAAAATAAACAATGTGTGATGTTTCAGTAACAGTGTTGTTACCATCATCAGACAAAAGTACTGAATGAGAAATTTTACCACAGGATGTTTTAAATAGCTACTGTTATCAAGTGTGTACACAAGATAACAGATAAGAAGAAGTTAAAGAAACGCAGAATATTATTCTTAGAATTAAAAGTGGAAAAAACCCTTTTTTTTTCCATAATCCAAATTGTGCCATATCAATTCTATATCACAGCATGTTACACACTTAATTATATGATAAAGGACAATTTGGATTATAGATCATAGCTACACAAGAAAATAAAACCTAATCCAAATACTTTAATAGTGTTTGATGTTTCCGTAACTGCATTGTTACCATCATCAGACAGATATCATTTTATTCTTTTGTCTGATCAACAAACAACGTCGGTAACAACGTCGCACACTATTAAATTATTTGGATTATATCTTATTATATTGTGATGTTTCTTATCCCCAAGATTACACAAATTCCATGAGTTCATGCTCCACGAGCTGTTTGATGATGAGCAGCGGCCTCTCCCAAAGGTCCTGTTTAGTACATCTAATACAAGCCAAAATGTGTTCTGGAGCTGCAGGTGCCAAGCTACATTTTGGGCAAGTGGAGTAGATTTTGTTATTATTTTCTATCTTCAATGGCTTCTTGTAGCACTTGATAACAGTACTCACCATTGATAAAGGACAATTTGGATTAGAGTAACAAGAAAGTAAACACGTTGTTAATTTATTTGTATTAGGTTTATTTTATTGTAGTACCAACTATTTAAAAATATGCTGTAATATAATTTCTTGTTTAGTATTTTTGTGATTGGTAGCAACGCTATTACTGAAATCTTGCATACTATTTATATGTATTTGGTCTTATTACCTTGTATTTCTCCTTTTCTTATCTCCACTCAACAAATATATCATGGTATCAACTCCACCTTTGCCGGTCCCAAGCCCGGATGAAAAAGGAGGAGCAGTAACAAGCTTACTAAAAAACCTGGGTTCAGCTGGCCCGGCTGATAGTACCCTGTAAGGGCTCCAGGGATACAGGATGAGCAGCGTTTGTACTCCATGTTAGGAGTGGCTGCACATGGTGTCTGTTCCTCATGTCAGAGGCGGCCATTTGGAGCTAATTCGGCCTGCCACTGAGTTGTGCTCCCAGTCTTAATGACAAAGACATTCTACTTCACCCAGTCATAATCTCAAGCTCTACAAGCTTGATACCCTAATATGATTGAGTTGAGATAAGAAAGAAGAAGATCAGGGTATCAATAAGCCTGTAGAGCTTGTTGATGGTGTTTGTACTGGGGATGTTGAGTAGAGCTCATCATTTGATGAGTCAATACAGTCAATGATGTGGTTTGGGGTTGCAGAGAGTTAACCACTAAATACAGCAACCATAAACACAAGGTAATAAGACCAAATCCAAATAAATAGTGTGTGACGTTTTGGTAACGCGTTGTTACCATATTTAGACAAAAGTACTGAAACGTCACTTACTATTTATTTGGATTTGGTCTTATTACCTTGTGTTTATGGTTGCTGTATTTAGTCGTCTCTGTAACCCCAAACCACATCATGGACTGTATTGGTTCATCCATTCTTCTTCTTTCTTATCTCCACTCAATCATATTAAGGTATCAAGCTTGTAAAGCTTGTTGATGGTGTCTGTGCTGGAGATACTGAGTTGAGCTCATCAATGGATGAATTTGACAACCATCATGATTGGGTGAAGTAGAATGCGTCTGCCTTTGTCATTAGACTGGGAGCACTACTCAGTGGCAGGCCGACTTAGCTCCAATGGCCGCCTCTGACATGAGGAACAGACGCCATGTGCAGTCGCTCCTAACATGGAGTACAAACGCTGCAGGTTCATCCATTGATGAGCTCTACTCAGTATCCCCAGTACAGACACCATCAACAAACTCTACAGGCTCATTGATACCCTGGTACGATTGTTGAGTTACCTTGTGTTTATAATCTATAATCCAAATTGTGCCTTATCATAGCAGCCATGTCTTTCTCATGGCTAGGAGGGCCAATAAGTGGACACTACACAAACATAGGAAGAGAGATGTACAATACTTACTGTAAACTGGGAGTTTCACAACGACTGGAAATACTGTGGTGGTAGTTCTCTGGATAACATCAGCATTCCAGGGTTAAATTAAGAAATGGCATCTCCTTATCGTGCAACTGAAAGTTACTGATGGCTTGCTCCATCTATCAGAAAAAATATCAACTAATTGTTAATTTTTATGATAAGGTACAATTTGGATTATAAACACAAGGTAATAAGACACCTAATACAAATAAATAGTGTATGACATTTCGGTTACAGCATCTTCAGACAAAAGTACTGAATGGAAAAGAACTGAAATTCAGTACTTTTGTCTGAAGATGGTAACAACGCTGTTACCAAAATGTCACACACTATTTATTTGGATTTGGTCTTATTACCTTGTGTTTATAATCTATAATACAAATTGTGCTTTATCAGTTTTCTTCTTTCTTATCTCCACTCAATCATATTTTGATTAATGGTTGATACTGGAAATGGTACTTCTAGGTCTCCTGTTGATGGACATATTGGCCTGAACACTTGAGAAATAATAAAAAAGAATAAATTTTTAAAAAATAATTAAAAGAGACCTGGCCCTGGATTGCTTGTTTATTGTTAAATTATCCCTATATATAGTCACGACCGTCTTTCCTCATCGGCCTCTGTCACGGATGCGTGCGCACAGGGAGGTCACGTGCTCGCCGGCAGCCAATAAAAATAAAAAAATAAAAACTCCCTCAAGCCGGATTTGAACCAGCGACCTAAGGATCACCGTTGTAACATCTACAGTCCTCCGCTCTGCCAACTGAGCTATCGAGGGATACAAACTGTATGAATAAGTTCACCTTATAAAGTCAACTAATTCTATTTCTACACACACAAAATGTACTCATACATATATTATATTATATATATATAGTCACGACCGTCTTTCCTCATCGGCCTCTGTCACAGATGCGCACGCACAGGGAGGTCACGTGCTCGCCGGCTCCCTCGAGCCGGATTTGAACCAGCGACCTAAGGATCACCGTTGTAACATCTACAGTCGGGTAAAACACCGCGTTGCCCGGGTCATTCGACTAGTATATTTATATGTGTGAAAATATAAGAAAAATATATATCTACAGTTAAACCTGTCTATAGCGCCCCCTCTTAATAGCGCCTTCCTTTCTATAGTGCCCGATTTTAAATACGTAGTATGATGTGATTTACATTAAAAGTGAGCTGTTTATAACACCCCCTCTCTATAACACCTTATTTTGATGAGTCCCAATGTTGGGTGCAAGGAGGATAGAGCTGGTACCTTGTTTAATAATATTTTCTATTAATGCTTGCGGAGCCCTTAAAGAGGAAAAAACAAATATACCCTTATGAAGAAATTATATTTATTTTAACAATAAAGTTAAAGTAGAGACTTTTAAGAAATTATATAAACATATTTACAATAAGAGAAAAACTAACCTGAGAGCAACTAGCTTCTCTGCCCAAACAAAACTACACTTTTCTTTTTAACTAACTAGACATATGCAAATCCTCTATTATTGATTTGTTTTGCACAAGAATTTACATATATAAATTTAGAATTTTTTTATAATTAAATTTAAAAATACAAATTATTTAAACAATATAATTTACAAATATTAAAGTATCTTACATTTAATGAAAAGATGATCACCTCTAACACTCAAGAAGGGGGCGACAGGTTCAACTGTAGTTATATTCAGATAATGGAAACATTCGTGTCTTAATTTTCCATTTGCTATATATAGATGGTGTGTTATTGCTTTATACAGTAGAACCTCCATGAGAGGTCACCTCTCTATAAAGGACAGTTTTCATTTGCAAAATTATCATTTTTACCATTTAGCAACTCTCCAGTAAGAGGACACCTCTCTATAAAGGACAGTTTTCATTTGCAAAATTACCATTTTTACTATTTAGCAACTCTCCAGTAAGAGGACACCTCTCTATAAAGGACAGTTTTCATTTGCAAAATTACCATTTTTACTATTTAGCAACTCTCCAGTAAGAGGACACCTCTCTATAAAGGACAGTTTTCATTTGCAAAATTACCATTTTTACTATTTAGCAACTCTCCAGTAAGAGGACACCTCTCTATAAAGGACAGTTTTCATTTGCAAAATTACCATTTTTACTATTTAGCAACTCTCCAGTAAGAGGACACCTCTCCCTAAAGGACACTTTGGCTCTGTAACTAGGTGTTGTCCTTTACAGAGAGGTAGTTCTACTGTAGCAACTCTCCAGTAAGAGGACACCTCTCTCTAAAGGACACTTTGGCTCTGTAACTAGGTGTTGTCCTTTACAGAGAGGTAGTTCTACTGTAGCAACTCTCCAGTAAGAGGACACCTCTCTCTAAAGGACACTTTGGCTCTGTAACTAGGTGTTGTCCTTTACAGAGAGGTAGTTCTACTGTAGCAACTCTCCAGTAAGAGGACACCTCTCTCTAAAGGACACTTTGGCTCTGTAACTAGGTGTTGTCCTTTACAGAGAGGTAGTTCTACTCTAGCAACTCTCCAGTAAGAGGACACCTCTCTCTAAAGGACACTTTGGCTCTGTAACTAGGTGTTGTCCTTTACAGAGAGGTAGTTCTACTCTAGCACTCTCCAGTAAGAGGACACCTCTCTCTAAAGGACACTTTGGCTCTGTAACTAGGTGTTGTCCTTTACAGGGTAGTTCTACTTTATACATATTTAAAAAATTGAAGCTGTCCCTGTACTGCTAAGGACCATAGCCCAAAACTATGGTGCATATAGGCTGTTGGCGGGTTTGGTTTGAAATTGCTGAAACAGGTGTTGTGGATTATAAACACAAGGTAATAAGACCAAATCCAAATAAATAAATAGTGTGTGACGTTTTCGGTAACAGCGTTGTTACCATCTTCAGACAAAAGTACTGAATGTACTGGTCTTATTACCTTGTGTTTATAATCTACTAGCCGAATGACCCGGGCAACGCCCGTGTTTTACCCGATTGAATGTTTTGATTCAAATACTATTTGTTACAATTATAAATTGACGCCTTAAATAAATGCATATATTAGTTATATATAATAACTATAGCCTATGTGCTTTATATGTCTATGTACTGTTGGCTTCCGTAGGCGTCTCTTACTGGGAAAAAGAAAGAGAGGATTCCATTTAGTTATTAACTAATATATGCATTTATTTAAGGAGCGATCCGCTCCAACACAATAGTTACAAAAACCAAAAAGCGAGTGGGGGGGGGGGGCAAAGTCAAAAATATATTTGCGGACCTATAATGAGGTATTGTTAACAATAGATTATTTAAGGAGCGACCCGCTCCAACACAATAGTTACAAAAACCAAAAAGCGAGTGGGGGGGGGGGGGGTCAAAGGTGGCGTGATCGTAGCCAACCAATAGGAGAGCGCCATTCCAAAAAAAAAAAAGCAAACGGTGACAGAGATGAAGAATTATTAAGAACGCATGACGCTCGTAACTGTATATAGAATAATCCAATTGTGCCTTATCATGTTGTGGTTTATTTAGTGCGTTGTTGCTTATTCCTTTTGATAGAATTCAGGTGATCTCCAACAGGAGAGTCTCAGTTTGTCAATTACAACCTTCATGGAGAGATTGAATCAACTTTTATTACATTGTTCATAAAATATTATGGTGACAGATGAAAACTAAAGAAAATAATAACAAGGATGAATATACATAATGAAATCTAAACAGGCTTCATTGGTTTAGATCAAGGGCTACAAGACATCCTGAATTCGGCCCTTGGTTATAAATGGGTCTTTGTTCCCTACATGTTCAATTGCCATGTTGAGGAAATCTCGCAGAATTATCTTGTTTTCTGTCGAAGAGTGTCTTGGAGAGAGCAAAGAGGATGCTGTAGGTCAGGGGAAGTATAACTCAATGTGGTGGTTTGGTCCTAACAACACAGTTACAGTGTGTGACACAGAGTACAGTTTTAGCCTCTGTAGAATAAACAACTTGTACCTTCCTGCTGGTTCTATAGCACAGGATGGTACTACCAGGACGTACTGTACTTCCTGTTTCACTCTCCTGTCACAATGAGGATTCTGGGATTATTTAGTATTGAAAATTGGTGCAATTTGCATAGTACATATCGACAAAATGCATCATATATATATATATGAAAAAATAGTACAAATGTAACATTGTACTGGGATAAGGTGCATAAATCATGAAAAAAGAAAAAGGCATCTCCTTATCGTGCAACTGAAAGTAGCTGATGGCTGAGCGCCATCTATCGGAATAAATATCAACTATTCTCGTTGATTTTTTATTCCATAATTGGCCAAATACCCATTCTTGATTAATCAAGAAAAGCTAACCACGGACGCGTTTCGGGCTGTTGGCCCTCATCAGCGTGGTGCAAGCTGTACCTCAAAGACCAAAAAAATTGGTCATTAAGGCATCCTGAAAAATCATGAAACGGGTAGTTAAGGCCAGAATTGCGTGAGGACTCTACACAATGTGAAAAAATAGTACAAATGTAACATTGTACTGGGATAAGGTGCATAAATCATGAAAAAAGAAAAAGGCATCTCCTTATCGTGCAACTGAAAGTTGCTGATGGCTGATTCTTGATTAATCAAGAATGGGTATTTGGCCAATTATGGAATAAAAAATCAACGAGAATAGTTGATAGTTATTCCGATAGATGGCGCTCAGCCATCAGCAACTTTCAGTTGCACGATAAGGAGATGCCTTTTTCTTTTTTCATATATATATATATATACAGCAGAACCTTGCCTGAAATGTAGCTTGGCACCTGCAGCTTCAGAACACATTCTGACTTGAATTAGATGTACTGAACAGGACCTTTGGGAGAGGCCGCTGCTTATCATAAAAAAACTTGAAATTTGAAATTTAATTCGCTGAGAGGATTCCAGCAAACCGCATCTAAAATATCAATTTTTTTTTTTGCTACCTGTTCTAATTTGCATTTATCTATTTTTAAAAAGCTTGAGGAACATGGACTCATGAGATTGGTGTAATCTTTACACAAGGGGATAAGAAACAACAGAACCTTGCAATAACAACATGATGTGGGACCAAGACAGTTTCTGTTGTTATAAGTAGGGACAAATTTATATCAAAGTTTCTATTTAAAAGAGGAGGTTGTGATGGGGTTCCACTGTCCCTCCATAATATAATGATAAACAACGATTACTGAAACGTCACACACTATTTATTTATTTGGATTTTGTCTTATTACCTTGCGTTTATAATCTTTAATCCAAATTGTGCCTTATCAACACTTCCTTTAATTCAACTGAAAGCTCTGATCGCTTGGGGTGTTGAATTAAAGAGGTTCGACTGTATAGATTTTAAACAATTTTCTTCTTCTTCTTCTTTCTTATCTCTGAAGTAGAATTCTTTTGTTGTTAAGACTGGGAGCACTACTCAGTGGCAGAACACTGACTTAGCTACAAAAGAAATGGCCGCCTCTGACATGAGGAACAGTCATGTTCAGTCAGACACAGTCAGCTCCTAACATGGAGTACATCCTGTATACCTGGAGTCCTTACAGGGTACTATCAGCCGGGCTAGCTGAACCCAGGTTTTTAGTGAGCTTGTTACTGCTCCCCCTCCTCCTTTTACATCCGGGCTTGGGTCCGGCAAAGGAGAAGTTAAACAATTTTAAACACAAGTTAATAAGACCAAATCCAAATAAAATATTTGGATAAATTGTGTTTATAATATATAATACAAATTGGGTCTTATCATTAAACAATTTTATTAACATTGGTTGATGGAAAACACACATTAGATATTGTTGAGGTAGGAAGACATGTGGAGGAATCAAAATGAGGATTTGGTGTTGGGTCCATCAGGTCCTTGGGTCGGGTCCAGCTGGACTTGGGGTTGGTTTCCTGGCAGTGGACATCTTGTCTCTGTTGTTGATAAAGCACAATTTGGATTATAGATTATAAACACAAGGTAATAAGACCAAATAAATAAATAGTGTGTGACGTTTCGGTAACAGTGTTTTCATTTTTCATTCAGTACTTTTGTCTAAAGATGGTAACAACGCTGTTACCGAAATGTCACACACTATTTATTTATTTGGATTTGGTCTTATTACCTTGTGTCTCTGTTGTTGTTCTCGTGTCTAATGGAGAGTCTCAAATGTCCCCGTACATCTCTATTACAGCAATGTTCTCTATCTTGGGTGTGTAAATCTTGTCTCTTATCTCTAAAAATTAATTTAAAAAAAGGTTGATGAAGCAGAGACATGGTCCGTGGTCAAAGTACACCTATTAATTTCTGTGATATACAACAGATTAATAATGTAGATCGAATAAAATGAAATAAAAATATAGTCAAGATAGAGGCTGCCTGGCCGGCATTCATAGTTCTTCAAATGACACTTCAGCCAGTAAATCTTTTTATTATCTTGACATTTTGACAAAAATCTTTTATGTTCGAATAAATAAATAAATAAATAAATTCTTTTATACTGTCAGGAGCAAATAAAAATTAAAGCATTCGGCAGGTGTTAAAAATTAGAAATGAATAATTTTTAATACCTTGCCAAATGCTTTAATTTTCAATGATAAGGCACAATTTGGATATAGATTATAAACACAAGGTAACGTCACACACTATTTATTTATTTGGATTTGGTCTTATTACCTTGTGCTTTAATTTTTATTTGTTCCTGACGAGGACAAAAGACTTTTGTCGAAATGTCAAGATAATAAAATCACCATTCTGGAAAGTCATTGTCCGTAGATGACCAGACTTCTCTTTCTTCTTCTTCCTTATCTCCACTCAATCATATTAGGGTATCAAGTTGTGACCCTTGATGGTGTCTGTTTGACAACCATCATGACTGGGTGAAGTAGAATGTGTCTGCCTTTGTCATTAAGACTGGGAGCACTACTCAGTGGCAGGCCGACTTAGCTCCAAAAGAAATGGCCGCCTCTGACATGAGGAACAGACGCCATGTGCAGCCACTCCTAACATGGAATACAAAGCTGCTCATCCTGTATCTCTGGATTAGGAGCCCTTACAGGGTACTATCAGCCGGGCCAGCTGAGCTCAGGTTTTTTAGCAAACTTGTTACTGCTCCCCCTCCTCCTTTTTCATCCGGGCTTGGCAAAGGTGGAGTTATGACCAGACTTAATTTAATATAGTGAAAGTTAGGAATAAAGACAGAAATATGCAATTATGTACGTGACCTAGAGGAGGTTCCTCAAACAACAAAATAATCCTCCATGTAATCCTTGGTTCATCTCCCCTCAGCATCCTGGTTGGTGAAAACATTCTTTTTTTCTTATCCCTAGTACATGTGGTACAGTTCATGATAATCATGGTGGGTAGAGGTAGGTGACTGCTTTTACTGTAAGTGGTCCACATGTCTACACATGTGAAAAGCAGTTCGACTTTGCACTTACAAATGCCCCGTTTGGTTACTTGCACTCACTGGTGGGGTTGGACTTTTGCAAGAATCAGGGGCCATTGGAGCATTTTTTTTAATTAGAAAAAAAAGTGTCTAATGCGGGAATCAAACCCGTAGTGGTCGAAAACCAGAGGTTTAGACCATCCTTCCACAGACCCCTGTGAAAACATTTACGTGAATAACATTGAGGAAGTAAGACATCTCCTGATCATGCAGCTTAGAGTTGCTGATGGTTTGCACCATCTGTCAGCATAAATATCAACAAATTGTTGATTTTTAATTATTCCAGAATTGGACAAATAGACATTCTTGATTAATCAAGGCAAAGTTAACAACGTACGCATTTTGGACTGTTTGGCCCTCTACACAGGACAGTTTTCATCACCAATACAGTAGAACAACCTCCATGAGAGGACACTCCCACTAGAGGACACCTCTCTACAAAGGACAGTCTTCATCACCAATACAGTAGAACAACCTCCATGAGAGGACACTCCCGCTAGAGGACACCTCTCTAAAAAGGATAGTTTTCACCACCAATACAGTAGAACAACCTCCATGAGAGGACACTCCTGCTAGAGGACACCTCTCTACACAGGACAGTCTTCATCACCAATACAGTAGAACAACCTGCATGAGAGGACACTCCCGCTAGAGGACACCTCTCTACAAAGGACAGTTTTCATCACCAATACAGTAGAACAACCTCCATGAGAGGACACTCCTGCTAGAGGACACATCTCTACACAGGACAGTTTCCATCACTAATACAGTAGAACAACCTGCATGAGAGGACACTCCCGCTAGAGGACACCTCTCTACAAAGGACAGTTTCCATCACTAATACAGTAGAACAACCTCCATGAGAGGACACTCCTGCTAGAGGACACCTCTCTACAAAGGACAGTTTTCATTCACAAAATAATCATTTTTACCAATTAACAACTCTCCAGTAACAGTACACCTCTCCCTAAAGCACACTTTGGCTCTACAACTAGGTATGGGAGTCGGTGGATGGATGGCCTAAACTGTTGGTTTTCGACCGCTACGACCCGGGTTCAATTCCCGCATTGGGCACTTTTTTCTGTTTTAAAAAAAAAAAAAAGCTCCAATGGACCACGATTCTTGAAAGAATCCAACCCTACCAGCAAGTGCAAGTATCCAAATGGAGCTCTTGCACATTTGTAAGTAAAACGACATTTGAAAATTATCCTGCATGTGTTTCTTTTGAACGAAAGATCAAAATTTATTTTAAGGAGAAATAATGATTATTTCTAACCTTAAGGATGAGGTATGAAAGGATGAATTGTGAAGAGTAATGATAAACGGCAAATTTGTGAGTGCAGAGTCAAACTGCTTTTCACATGTGTAGACATGTGGTGCACTTAGTGTAAAAGCAGTTGCCTACTTCTACCCACCATGATTATCATGGCCTGTACAACGTGTACTAGGGATGAGCAAAAAAATAATAATACCTAGGTGTTGTTCCTTTAAACATAGGTTGTTCTACTGTGCTTGGATTTGTGGCCTTAGAATTTTGATCCAATTGGAACAATGTCACCCAGGAGAGAGATGCTATGTTAGAGATACCATCCAGTGTGTTGTTTCTACTAAATGGCTGCCGACCAGGTTGCAAACTCTTCTGTGATCTGAATTTCTTTTTTAATTGACTTATTTTAATCACAAACCCCTAAGACTAACCCCAATACTTTTTTCTGAAGATGGCAACAACGCTGTTACAGAAAAGTCACACTATTTATTTATTTGGATTTGGTCTTATTACCTTGTGTTTATAACATTCAATACTTTTGTCTGAAGATGGTAACAATGTTGTTACCGAAAATTCACACACTATTTATTTATTTGGTCTTATTACCTTGTTCTACAAGATATATTTGTTCCAAAATCACTTTATTAGGTACCGCTCAACAAGAACAACCTAGTTTATGATATTTGAAACAATGAATGTGAAGGTTATTCAGATATTAAACAAAATGTTAATGTGGGATTATATCCCGGTTTATGACTGTCGGGAATTGAGACCCACTTGTCCAACGAATCTTTTTCTACAAGATACAAGACCAATTAACACACTATTAATTTGATAAGGCACAATTTGGATTATATATATCTATATATATAAAAATGAATGTCTGTCTGTCTGTCTGTCTGTGTGTGTGTGTGTCCTCTATGGATTCAAAAACCATACATCCAATCGGCGTGAAATTTTGGGATATTATGAGGTGTATCCCCGGAAAGGTTTACGAAAAAAAATTTCTTGAATATCTTGAATATCCTTAGAGTTATTTGCAGATTTGTATATTTAACTCGCAAGCAGCGATACCATTGAGACGGAGATAGGCTTAGTTTGCTGCTCCTGATGACCTTGGGTCATTGTGTGAGTCACAGCATGATGCTACAAAAACACTCTCTCTGGGGATTTTACAGCGTCGACAACCTGTAAGATTGCCTCTCTCATATATTATACTTTAAAACATCTGCTTAATTAAAGCATTTTTCATTTGAAAGAGACTGCTCTCTTAACCCCCTTTAGACAACATTAAATGATATCCCGTGTCGATGATTTTGTAATGTATAGAATTAGGAAAGACAAAATTCAGGATGACACGGCTCACAGGGAACGGTAAAAAATGTTCACTTTATCGAGGAAATACAAAATTCGGGATGACACGGCACACAGGGACCGGGAAAAAATTATCACCTTATCGAGAGATTCACGACCATGATTTTATTCAACTTATCGAGTATTTTAAAGGGACCGGGAAAATATGTTCACTTTATAAAACGATTATTTTGTAATATAGAAAATTAGGAAATACAAAATTCAGGATGACACGGCACAAGGGACCGGGAAAAAATGATCACTTTATCGAGAGATTCAAATTTACGAGTTTCAAATCATCAAAATATATCTTTCTTTTTTTATATGTTTATAGAGAATTGTTTTAACAAATGTTCGTTATACAAACCTTTACTCGGGTAAAACCCGGGCGAAGCCGGGCACATCCGCTAGTATATATATAAATGAATGTCTGTCTGTCTGTGTGTGTGTACTCTATAGAATCAAAAACCATACATCCAATCGCCGTGAAATTTTGGGATATTATTAGGTATATCCCCGGAAAGGTTTTCGAAAAATAATTTCTTGAATATCCTTAGAGTTATTTGCAGATTTGTAGCTTTAACTTGCAAGCAGCGCCACCTTGCGACGGAGATAGGCTTAGGTCTGCCCCACCCCCTGTCGAGAGAATGTAATCGTCCGGCCGCCGGCCGGGATGGACAGTCCAAGTACCCACCGACCAATCAGAGGGGTCAAGAGGTCCTGGCGCGCGGGGGCAGAATTGGTGACACAGCTGTGCCAAATAGACAAAAAAAAAACCTTGCGGGGGCTTGCCCAAGATGACCTCCGGGAACTTCGTCCATCTTCCATAAACGACCATGCTTTTATTCAACTTATCGAGTATTTTTCAAGGGACCGGGAAAAAATGTTCACTAGATAAAACGATGATTTTGTAATGTAGAAAATTAGGAAAGACAAAATTCAGGATGACACGGCACATAGGGACCGGGAAAAAATGATCACTTTATCGAGAGATTCAAATTTACGAGTTTCAAATTATCAAAATATATCTTTTTTTTTTTTTATAAGTTTATAGAGAATTGTTTTAACAAATGTTCGTTAGACAAAACTTTACTCGGGTAAAACCCGGGCAAAGCCGGTACATCCTCTAGTAGATTATAAACACAAGGTAATAAGACCAAATCTAAATAAATAAATAGTGTTGTGATGTTACCATCTTCAGACAAAAGTACTGAATGAGAAATTTTACCACAGCATGTTTTAAATAGTTACTGTTATAAAATGTCTTGGTACTCTTGATAACAGTAACTATTTAAAACATGCTGTGGTAAAATTTCTCATTCAGTACTTTTGTCTGAAGATGGTAACAATGCTGTTACCGAAACGTCACACACTATTTATTTATTTATTTGGTCTTATTACCTTGTTTTACAGTTGAATTAGTTAATTCTAATGAATATTAACGTTGGGTCATCTCCTTTTAGCACCCTTGACATTTTTCATTTTCCTATTTATTTATTACAGTTACTTTTTTTAAAACCAATTTATCTTATTCATATATTCATTTATATTTTCATATTCTAGTTGGTTTCTAGGCTACAAAGACTAACTGCAATATCCATCCTTTTTTCAAATCCCCCAATTTTTTTTTTTTTTTTTAATAAGGATATTAAAAATTTAATAATAATTTTTAAATATATTTATTTATTTTTTTAACTTTAAAAAAATCGTCTGAAAAAAAATTATCCGTTTTAAAAATATATTTTGACCTAAATTAAAACGATGTATTCAAAATTATGGTTGAAAAAAAAAAACTGTTGATCCAAGGTAATAAATGCAAAAGATAATTTAGTTAAGTTAAATATATGATGCCTTACGCTTTTAGGAAAATTAAAAAGAAAAAAAAAACGAAATTTTAAAAAGTGCAAAAAAAAAAAAAAGTCTATCGGGTTATTTAAACGTAAAAAGAAACAAAATTGAAGGCCATTCGCGATCATTAAGTTGGCACGCTTGTTGCTAACCTAGACCAAACGATACCAAAAAAAAAAAAAAAGAATGAGATAAAATTATTTCGAGTTTCCGAAAAATTTCTTAAATTATTTTGAAGTGGAAAATTACGCCTAAATGTCAAAAGTAAATTTCATACTATTTGTAAATATTTACGAACTTTCCAGCTCTCTTTCGAAACAATGCTATTTACAGTGGGGACCAATGGGAATGAGGCGAGAAAATCAAAGGAAATGACGTTGTGCGCAAAGGAAATTAAAAAATATATATATCAAATACACGTGACCAATAGGCGCATGGCCTCCCGTCTTTCGAGTCAATCAATACAAAAGGCAGTTATAGTCTTTATATACTTTTGTTCTTTGTTAATTTATTAAAGCACTACATTTGACACAATTATACCTTAGATATAATAAACTGTAAGGCTTGAAAAAAATTTATACATATTCCATAACCTTTTTATTACATTTGGGGAAGCCACATTATAAAGGCGAGCACGTGATTTCAAGCTCCACCCACTGACCTCATGCTTTCTTCCTATTGGCTAACCGAGCACATGTCAATAAATATAGTTTCTTTAAAATCGTTAATTTCAATATTTAAACGCGTGTTTTGTGATTTAATCTGCTTCAATTTAATTTATTTAAACAATAATTGTGTGTATTGAATAATTTATTAGATGGATTTTGTTCAATGTGAATAATGGTTAGCTTCACCCAACCAAGGCAAACACTATACTTCCGCTTTACCACGTGGTGCGTCGGCATTTTGCATGGTGTGCGCTAAACGATATGTCCCGCCATCTTGACGGTAAAATATAAATCTCGGTTCCAATATATTGCATATCATATGCGCCCATATCAATTATATTCTACATACAATCTACGTGAAGATTCATGAAAATATTCCTTCATCTTCAAATGAGCAGAATTGATCTTCTTCTAGAAGCTGTTGATTTTGTTGAAAAAAATGAGAAAGGTAAGTGTTTTGTTTACATTTGTGTTATTACGAACACCCTAGCATGTTGTTTTCGCAAGCCAAACGAAGATAAAGGTGATGACGTTTGGCAGAGCGTCATAATGTCAAAACAGTAAACTAATCACCATTTCGAAAACTAGATGTAAACAAATACCCATCACACACAGACGACCCATCAAATTTCTTTTAAATTGAATTAGAGGATAAAGTTATATTACGATGTTATTTCACGCCCAGCTATGCTAACATCGTCTGATAAGATTTAGGGCTAGACGCCTAAACAAAGTCACGTTGTTTTATCTTTCAATCAAATGGATGACAGAAATCGGCGTCATTTAGTTCACATACAGAAGAACACTCTAGCAATAATCAATTTTAAAAAATAAGAGTGAAAAGTTATTTGTTTTCATCGATCATGTACCTTGTTTCGATCAGTATTTTGAAAGGAAAAATCTATCACTAAGCATCGTCTGTAAAATACAGAAATAATACTGATATTTTGATTAGTATAAAACGTACTTTTCATCATAAAAAGTTCTTCTAAAGCATTAAAGTGTTTTGATATATAAAGTGTACATTTTTTTTCACTAGGTATAGATAAGAACAGATAAGTTTTTAAGCTTAAATATAACTATTTATTTATTAAAAATGATATTTATTTATGATCTTTTGCTATAAAACAAAAATATGACAACAAATAGGCAAATGTCATTCAAATGTTTGTAAATAAAAGAAGCAAAATTTGTCAATTTATTATTTCATCAGAGAGTGAAATACTGAATTAAAAAGTTGCAGTGAGATTTTTAAACATATAATTGTCAAAATATATATATTTTTTTATATGAAAAAAAAAATTTCAGAAACAAAAGTAACTTATATATCTAATTAATAAAACCTATAACAAATAAATTTACTGGAAATGTGTTTCTTTTAAATAATATTATCTCTACAGACCTTACTGTAACAAATAAATTTCAGGCAATGTGTTTCTTTTCAATAATATCATAAAATATTATCTCTATAGATCTTACTGCAATAATATAATCTCTACAATAGTAGAGCGGTCTAGAGATTAATTTGGTGAAACCGTTGAGAGACAAACAACAGCGTTATTACCAAAACATCGCACTATTTATTTATTTGGATTTGGTCTTATTACCATGTGTTTATAATCTATAATCCAAATTGTGCCTCATCAATGCTGTAACTGAAATGTCACACACAATTTATTTGGATTTGGTCGTATTACCTTGTGTTTCTAAGGAATACAGGGGTTTTAAGGGATCTCTGAAGCACGTAGGACTATAAATGTGCCATAGTGTGATGCCATGGACTGGATCACTACACAGAGTGATGTGAAGACCAAGATCAGATATTTAACTTGCTGTGGGAGATGTCCTGGCTAGAGGCCGCTGGGGAAGACATTCGGGAATATGTCCAGCTGTAGGTCAGCTATGTCAACAGCCCTTGTTTGTCAAGATTCTGGTGTCCCCTCAAACTGGGTTTAGTGGGGGACAGTCATTGTCCTGCCCGTGGTGTGACTCCATTCCATAGAAGCTGTGGAAAGTCTATCTTGATAATAAAAAAAATAGTTTCTGAGCATGATAAGGCACAATTTAGATTATAGATCATAAACACAATGTTTCGGTAACAACGCTGTTACCGTCACACACTATTTATTTATTTGGATTTGGTCTTATTACCTTGTGTTTAGCTTCTGAGGATAAATTTCTTGCTCTGATTACAATTCTCCCAAGCCCTCCTCCGGCCCCACAATCCCCGTCTACAGGAGTATTTGACAACAACAAAAAGTGTATCTTGGTGTAGCTGGGCCAAAGACATCCCTATTTTAACATTGAAGTCACTTTAATCTTCTTTCTTTCTTATCTTCACTCAATTATATTAGGGTATCAAGGTTAGGAGCGGCTGCACATGGCGTCTGTTCCTCATGTCAGAGGCAGCCATTTCTTTTGGAGCTAAGTCGGCCTGCCACTAAGTAGTGCTCCCAGTCTTAATGACAAAGGCAGACACTTTTTACTTCACCCAGTCATGAAGATAAGAAAGAAGAAGAAGGGTATCAAGCTTGTAAAATTTGTTGATGGTGTCTGCCGGGGATGAGTAAAGCTCATCAATGGATGAGTCAACACAGTCATTAATGTGTAGTCACTTTAATGAAAACTTGACACTGAGGTAGATGGGGTGGTACTTACAATATGACTTAAACTAACAATTCAATGCATTGAGCACAACCACAGTGAAGAGATTCACCATTGATAAGCCCATTCCAACATATATCAGTTACATAAGGGGACCAGTACAAATATGTTGCAATCCTATATAAAATAAAGTGGTATTAAAATACACTCATAGACAATGGTTAAGAAAGTGGAAAGTCTTCGATGTTACCACTTTTTTTTTTTTTTTTTAATGGAGACAAAGGCTGTTTACACTTGGTTATCTTGTTTGTCTTCAATAAAGGTCACTGTAATATATTTCAGAGTTATTGTCTCAATCCCGATATACATGCTGAAAGGTACAACTTCCTTAAATTTTGTCCATGAGTGTAGTTATCAGCAACAGAAGGAGATATTTGACAAATTATGTGATGCAGCATCTCGTCATGTATTCACAGAGCTACAAGACCAATTATGTATTTGTTTCGGCCTTGCTGCCTGTTTATTACACAACGGAGAAAACCCGCAAGTTGCATAATCTTACTTTATAAGCCTCCTCCGTTTATGCAACTTTTGCATAGCCCCCAATGCCGATATATGTGCATATTGGTTTGTATATTTATGTAGAAAAAACAGCATTTGACAAATTCATATATAGCTCAACAAGACCTTCATATAATTATATAAAAGGGCCTACCTGGATCTGAGGTACGCCCTTTTATATAATCTTAAGCAATGGATTTTGACTCAAACTTCATATAATTGTTATATGCCTATATTCTCCCACAATAGCATTGAGAAAAAGTGTGGTAGGTGAAAGAGTCACTGTACAAAAGATCCACTTTGTAGAAAACAAAACCAAAAAGTTGTTGCTTGCCAAAACTTACACAACACCCATGATCCAAAAAAAGTCAACAGTGCGGCATCACATTTGAGTAACACCATGTCAAACAGGCCTTAGTGCTGCTATGGACATTTCTATTAGTGTGTCTCTCCTTCCATTACAATTCTATGGGAGGTAGCTATTGTGGTGACTAGAGCTAAACCTTAATCTGACCACCTTGATAAGATGGGAACAATATTTGTCTTGTGGCTCTGTTTACTCTGGATGTATCACAGCCTGCTGGGGGCTTCCACCAATAATATATATTTACATATACCCCAACTGTCATATATATATGTTATATTAAAATATTATTTTATTTAAAATTATATTTCATAGATTCAAATACTCTGTTAAATCAACCGCCAGAGGTCACGCTTCCCCTATACAAATTCATTGTTGTTGTTTCCTGATGGCAGGCTCAAACCTTTTGTACATTATGTAAATAAGTTTTTCATTTATTTATTCTTACGCCTTAAGTCAGGCATACCTTTCTCAAGTTATGTTTTTCATATATTCCTTTAGTGCAATTAAAGCTATTTTTGATAACTAATTTTATTATAATCTTTTCCACGACTGCATACAAAAATCAAGCAATAGCTAATAATTCTCTATAAAAAAAAATATCAAAATACAACAGAAAATCTCATTTTTTATATTATATGCTTCGGAACAATGTTCATCACCCAAACTTTAATAATGATGACATTCTTTATCATCATTATTAAAGTTTGGGTGATGAACATTGTTCCGAAGCATATAATATAAAAAATGAGATTTTCTGTTGTATTTTGATAATTTTTTTTATAGAGAATTATTAGCTATTGCTTGATTTTTGTATGCAGTCGTGGAAAAGATTATAATAAAATTAGTTATCAAAAATAGCTTTAATTGCACTAAAGGAATATATGAAAAACATAACTTGAGAAAGGTATGCCTGACTTAAGGCGTAAGAATAAATAAATGAAAAACTTATTTACATAATGTACAAAAGGTTTGAGCCTGCCATCAGGCTCCACAGGAACCACAAAAAATGATATACAAATTCATTCTTCTGTCTGATGATGGTAACAATGCTGTTGCCGAAACGTCACACACTAATAAATTATTTGGATTAGGTCTTGTAGCTATATTCTATAATCCAAATTGTGCTTTAACAGCTTTAGCTATCAGTGAGAGGACACCCACAGGTGGCTCTGCAGCTGGGTATTGTCATTTAGAGAAAGAGAAGTTCTACTGTATTAGGCTGTTTTGTTAGTCTTTATATTTCAGGGCTCATCACACATTGTTGTGCAATGGGCAATTTTAGCTGATAAGGATTTAATTACACTGACACATGACACAATTTGGATTATAGATTGTAATCAAAAGGTAGCAAGACACCAAATTATGTGTACTAAATGGTAAAAGTAATAAATTTACTACCTTTTTTAATAGTGGTAACAATGCTGTTACTGAAACAACACAAACATTTCAATAATTTGGTCTTATTACCTTTGTTTATAATCTATAATCCAAATTGTACCATATCATTAGATTTGGTCTTATTACCTTTTTGATACACAGATGTGTTTAAAAGTTTAATTAATGAAATTTTCTGTGTTGCATATCTACAAAGACTAATGTGTAAATAAATAAACAGACAACAGTGTCTACCAGAGCTATAAACCCCCTCATGTTATCTACGGCTTTGTTATCTGTGGCTCCATTCCTTGGCCAGATACTGAAACCTAAAGTAAGGCTCAAGTGTAGCTGCAGCTAGGAAGTTCTTGTACCTCTTGTCTTCCTCTGTGGTAAATACAAGTTAATAACAAACACAAGGTACCCCAGGACTAAATCCAAATTAATAAATAGTGATTGACATTACAGTAACAATTGATAAGGCACAATTTGGATTATAGATTATAAAACAAGGTAATAAGACCAAATCCAAATAAATAAATAGTGTGTGACGTTTCGGTAACAACGCTGTTACCAAAATGTCACACACTATTTATTTATTTGGATTTGGTCTTATTACCTTGTATTACAGTAACAACGTTGTCACTCTATCATTATATAAAAATACTGATTGTAACAGCATTGTTACCAAAATGTCGCACACTATTTATGTATTTGGATGTGGTCTTATTACCTTGTTTCTATAATCCAGATTTTACCTTTCTTCAAGTTAACAAAGATAAAATCCAAATAACATATTTATCTTCTGAGTGTACAAACTGAAAGTTACTGATGGCCCAGTTAGTGGTTAAAACTAATAACATCGCAGATATTGTTCTAACAAATTAAGGTGTTGACAGCAGCCATGTTAAGAAAGACCAAATGCTGAGTGTGCTGTGCAGGGAGCAGCAGCAGCAGTAGTAGCAGCAGTGCGGCTGAGTCCAGCCAACCTCGCGCAAGCAGCGCATGGGGAACCAGGGAGGTCCACAACAAGCTGGAGAAAAACAGGTGTGTGTGTGCACTTGCGCAGGCTGACAAACCAGAGGGAAGGTTTTGTTCAACTTGCGCATGTGCAGGAGGGCCCACCTCAAGGAATGTTTCGAAAGGCTCAAAAACACGCTGCCGTCCATGGACAAGAAGTCGTCCAACCTATACATCCTCCAGAATGCCTTGCGCACGGTTCAGGTAGCGTCCTCGGACTGTTTACAAACACAAGAACAAATAAATGTGTGACGTTTCTGTAACAGAGTTGTTACCATCTTCAGACAGAAGTAGTGAATCACAGTACATAGAATCAGTACTTTTGTGGCATCTGTTCCTCATGTCAGAGGCAGCCATTTCTTTTTGGAGCTAAGTCAGTGGCTTGCTACTGAGTAGTGCTCCCAGTCTTAATGACAAAGGCATTCTACTTCACCCAGTCACGATGGTTGTCAAACAGACACCATCAAGGGTCACAACTTGATACCTTAATATGATTATGGGGAGATGAGAAAGAAGAGTACTTTTGTCTAATGATGATAACAACACTGTTACTGAAATGTCACACACTATTTATTTGGATTTGTGATCTTGTTACCTTGTGTTTGTAATCTATGATCCACATTGTAACTAATCATTCCTGGCTCCCAGATAACCAACCATCCAGTAGAATAAAAAATTAACTGAATGCAGAATTATTTGATGTTGTCCCCACTACCCATTCCTCTGATAGACTGGAGTATAATGAAGGAGTTATGCAGGAGCTGCGGAGGAGGCAGGATGAGTTGGTGGAGGAACACAAACGGCTGGAGTGGCACAACCGCAACCTGGAGAACAAGCTGCGGGTCCTGACAGGCAACGCCACGGTGCTCCCCGCGGTGATCCTTGCTCCCTCTACGTCCTCCGCGACGACAGCCACAGCCGACTCTGACTCAGAGTCTACCACCACTGCATCAGGTGGGAGGATCTGGCAGCCATTGGCGCGCCGTGTGACTGCAACAGTTGCTCGCAGAGTGTGGAGCGTTCTCTGACACAGAGGAGTCTGTCCCGGCCGCTGCCCCCAGTCCGCCCTCCATCTCCCTCCTGGACAGGACCGTTACATTCCAGAATGGTGAGGACATCTTCCTAGTTGCACGCCGGCCTATTTGCATAGTTAGCCTACCTACCATCGATGTTCTCATGGAATGGGATGCAGCTTTCGTTTATCATGGCACCATGATCCAGGCACACTTTGGTGAAAGTCTGATTTTGCCCATAATTTGAGGCCGTTCCTAACATGGAAGCCTTTGCTGCTGATTCTAACATGAGTACAGACACAGCTCCTCCGTATCCCTGGAGTTGGACCCTTGCTGAGGTCTATCAACTGGGTCAGTTGAAGTCAGGATTTTTAAAGAGGTCTACTCCTCTTCTAACAATGCTGCTGTTGGTCCACAACTGCTTATTTGTCAGTTATTCTGCTTGTTTCGCAGCTGGCCTTCATATCTGAAGGTCGTTCCCGTATCCGCCACCTGGGGAAGTGCCCTATAGGAGCATGAACTCTTGGAATTTGCGTAATCTTTACACAAGGGGATAAGAAACAACAACATTGATGTTGGTTGAAAACACCAGCTGCTGTATACAAGAGATGAAACTATAATGTGAGATTGTTGTTTATAAAATATTTCTTGCCTCTCATTAGTGCGATGAAAATATTGGAAGAGCCTCTGACTCATCATTGTAGAACCCTCCCAGTTTAATCTACTATACTGCCAAGATGTATTGGGAGAATTTCTGCTTCTATATTACCCAGCCAGCCAGAGTTCAAAGCTGTTGTTCCCTATCCCAAGTATGCCATGATAACCATGGTGGGTACTTAGCCACTTCTTATACTATTATAAAATAAATGAAGATTCCAGGGTCAAGTTTCTTGTTCAACTTTTCATTTTCAAGCTTTCAGTATCACGATAATAAATTGATGGTATATTTTTATATACACATTATTATATCCATATTTTAAATATTAATGATATTGAAAGGGGGAGAAAATATATATTACATTCTTTGTGTGTTATAAACAATTTTGTAAATATATACGTGCATTGTGGATGATACGTGCTGGTTGAACGATATCTCGAGATTTGAAATTAAATTTAATAAATTTGTGAAATATTGTGGTATATATAGAAAGTGCCTAACTATGGGATAGTATTTGACCATATTGTTTCCTATGTTTCTGATATTTGCTGTTTGGTTATCATAGATTCTATTAAAAGTCCTTGGTATTTACTATGGATATTGTCATAATACACTATGGGTTGAGATTTATTTTTATTTATGCTTATGAGGTGATACAGCAACGTCTTTACAATAAGAGAGGAGACAAAATGAATCAAATCTAGAAAAAAGAAGTGAGGACTTCTCGGTCATTAAAGTCTGAGAGGCAAGGCCTTCAGCCAGTTCAGGGCTTCCGGGGTGACAGAATGGAGATTGGAGATTCCTCCATTGAATTTGTACAGCGGGCAGTCATCTAGTATATGGGACATTGATTGTGGGACGTTGCAGGCACAATTTGGATCTTTGGTGTAGCCCCATAACTTCATCAGCTCTGCACACCTTCCCTGTCCTGTCCTAAAGTGGTTTAGAAGCACCCATTCTCGTCGAGGGAGGGAAAAACCTGGGATCTTGACACTTGGGCTTGTGATGAGGTTCTTGTTTGGGATATCGGAGCTGATCCAGGAATTTGTCCATGCTTCTGAGATATTAAAATTTTGGGAGAGAAGTTGGTTTCCTCTGGACCATATCGGATTCCTTGATTTTAGTCTATGTTTTGGGGGAGACTGTAGGATTGGGTTAATTTCGAGGTCGGGTGAATCCAAGAGTTTTTGGTACATTTTCTTGGTGGCTTCCTTTCTGCGTAGCTCAGGTGGAGAGATGTGAGCAAGAACTGGAAGCCAGTCGATTCTTGTAGGTTGGCAAACCCCTGTTATAATTCGTAAGGTAGAATTTAGTTGTGTGTCTATTAGCTTCGTGTGGGTTGAGATAAGTTAAATTTATGGCCTGTTTCTGTTATGTGTTGAACTATTAAAGATCTTGGATCGCTCTATTGTTAATATTCCTATTATGTTCGGCTATTCTATTATGGACTTTTCTCCCAGTCTCCCCTACATATTTAGAACTACAGTTATTACATGATATGGAGTATATGGCATCTTTTCTATTGAATGGAATATTGGATTGATTCTTTGTTAATGGGTTTCTAATCATATTGCCTAAATTTGGAGAATTATTGTACATAGTTTTGATACCATATTTTCTAAGTGTTCTAGCTATGGATACTTTTTTTTTGCTTATCCCTAGTACACGTGGTACAGGCCATGATAATCATGGTGGGTAGTTAGCGACTGCTTTTACTGTAAGTCCACCACATGTCTACACATGTGAAAAGCAGTTCAACTTTGCACTTACAAATGTTCCAGAGCCCCGTTTGGTTACTTGCACTCGCTGGTGGGGTTGGACTTTTGCAAGAATCGGGGGCCATTGGAGCATTTTTTTTCTTTAAACAGAAAAAAGTGTCCAATGTGGGAATCGAACCCGGGTCCTAGTGGTCGAAAACCAAACGGTTTAACCAGCCTTCCACCGACCCCCTAGCTTTGAGTTATTGATTTGGTATTTTCTGCTGTCGGATGAAAATGTCGTAGGTATCCACCACCTGTATAAACATGCAGAAGCACTTCGACTGTTACACTTTGGCTCTGTAACTAGGTGTTACAGAGAGGTAGTTCTACTGTAGCAACTCTCCATAAAGAGGACACCTAAAAAATACTTTAGCTCTGTAACTAGGTGCTGTCCTTTACACAGAGAGAGGGGGTGACTTAAGTCTGGTCATCGACGGACAATGACAGAATGGTTGCAAGGTTTTTCCACTATGTACTAAGTGTCAACCTGCAACCCCAAAACACTTTACAGTAATCCCTCGTTAAGACGAACTCAACGGGGGAACGAAATACCCTTTTCGTCTTAAAAGAATATATACCGAATTCGTATAAACCGAATTTATAAACCGAATAAATGTATAAACGGAAAAGAAACGGTTCGCACAAACCGAGAGTTTGTATAATCCGAGTTCGTGATAACGAGGGATTACTGTATTGACCCATCCATTGATGAGCTCTACTCTTCCCCGGCAGACACCATCAACAAGCTTTACAAGCTTGATACCTTAGTGTGATTGGGTGGAGATAAGAAAGAAGAAGACAGAGAGAGTACTGTAATCAGGTCTGGCGGAGACTCTCAATGGTTAATCAACACTGTGAAGTGTACTGACGTCCTCCATGTTGTGTCCAGCTGTGGTCTCCGCGGCCCCCACCCTAGTACAGAAGGATGCCTCCACAGCGTACCCTTCCACACAGGTGACATTCCCTTATAGATTGTGGTTCTCCTGTAGTTGATACTGAGGTGGTACAATTTGGATTAGAAATAAAAGGTAATAAGACCAAATCCATTTATATGAATTGTGTGACGTTTTGGTGTCGTTACCATTATCAGACATGTAACTTAACAAGAAAAAATATCGCAGCATGTTTTTAAATACACCAATACCTCGCTTTGCATCATTTCATTTTGCATTTTTTTTTTTTTTTCGAAGTTGCGTCGCTGCTTAATTTTTACTGATTTTCACTGTGCGTCGTTAGTTTTTGGAAGTTGCATTGTTTTGGATTCGAGTCTTTAATTTTTTATTTTTTTCCTAAAATATGGCAACACCTTTTTTTTTATTGCGCCTTCACATATTTTCACTCTGCGGCGTTTCAATTTGCGTAGTGTTTTTTTGGAACGTAACCCCGACGCAAAGCGAGGTATAGGTGTAGTTGGTACTGTTATATCAAGTGTATATATCAGGTTGGGTCATTAAGTAATGCACAATTATCAATAATATTTGACAAACCATAAACTTTGTATTTATGTAACTATTAGCTATATATCATTCAATACCTTCCCTCTGTACACATTTGGTCCAGCGTTCAACTCACGAAAGCACTTTGGTAAAATGCTACATCTTGCTTTCTGAATCACCCTCTAACCTCATGGAGTAACATTTCATCATTTTCAAATGTTCTACAGCGTAGAGAATTCTTTAATTCACCAAACAGGTAAAAGTCGGAAGGAGCCAGGTCAGGACTGTAAGCTGGGTGAGGCATCAAAGTCCACCCATATCTGGAAATTTGAACCAATGTCTGTTGCGAGGTGCGAGGTCTTGCATTGTCCTGATGAAATTTGATTTGACAGTCTTTTAGGCCCAGGCCTTTTTGTTGAAATGGCTCTTTTTTATCTTTTCTAATGATTTACAATATCTTGTTGATGGAAGTATTTATTTCAAGCATGTCCTTGAATATGAGTCCATCTTGGTCCCAAAAGACTGTGATTATGATTTTGTCTTTGGAAAGAGAAAGCCTTGTTTTTTTTGACTGGAGACATTTTATGGGTCCATTGAATTAATTGATGCTTTGAAGAAGGGTCATAATGATAAACCCAAGTCTCATCACACGTTATGACTCCTTTAAAGGCCTCAGAAGCTGGTCCTGGGTAAGATTCGATGAGGTCTAAACAAATTTCTTTCAGAGTTTGCATCATTTCCCGTGTTAGAAGCTTTGGCTCCCATTTTGAGCACAATTTTCGATAGCCAAGATCTGAAAGTAGTTTAAGAACACTTCCTTTAGAGATTGAAAGTTTTTTCATCAATTGATATGTCGTTATAGTCCAGCTTATTCTTTACAATTTTCTCAACAAGAGCCAAATTTTGGTCTGTTGTGACAGTTGAAGGTTTACCTGACCTCTCTTTGTCATGAAGATCAAAATCACCTTTCTGGAAGCACTCAACCCATCTCTGTCTAATGCTTCTATCCAATGTTTCCATATACTGGCTTAAGTTTTAGGTGAATTGTTGTAGCTGAAATGTCACCCGACTTAAAGAGGAACTCAGTCACCGACCGTTGTCAGATTCTTGTGTCCACATTAGGCTCCATATCTGAAGAAATACAAAAGATAAATCAATTCTGATTGCAGATATGAAAAGCAGAGTGTTTTGATAAGGCACAATTTGGATTATTCTATATACAGTTACGAGCGTCATTCCTAATCTCCTAATCAATCAACCAACTCTGTCAACGTTTGCTTTTTTTTTTGGAATGGCGCCCTCCTATTGGTTGGCTACGGTCACGCCACCTTTGCCCTCACCCCCCACTCGCCATTTTACTATTGTGTTGGAGCGGGTCGCTCCCTAAATAAATGCATATATTAGATAATAACCAAATGGAATCCTCTCTTTCCCAGTAAGAGACGCCTACGGAAGCCAACAGTACATAGACAGATAAAGCACATAGGCTATAGTTATTAACTAACATATGCAATTAATTAAGGCGCCAATTTATAATTGTAACAAATAGTATTTGAATCAAAACATTCAATCGGGTAAAACACGGGCGTTGCCCGGGTCATTCGGCTAGTAGATTATAAACACAAGGTAATAAGACCAAATCCAAATAAATAAATAGTGTGTGACGTTTCGGTAACAGCGTTGTTACCATCTTCAGACAAAAGTACTGAATGAGAAATTTTACCACAGCATGTTTTTAAATAGTTCCTGTTATCAAGTGTGTAAACAAGATAACATATAGGAAGAAGATAGAAACACAGAATATTATTCTTAGAATTAAAAGTGGAAAAAAACTTCTTTTTTTTTTAAATATAATTAAAAGCATATCTATAAATATCATTTATATTTCCTCTTTCTTCCATTCTCTTAATTGTAGCACATTTCTTTTGAATGAAAAAGGATTCTTTAAATTGTGTCACAACAGAAAAAAACATGAAAAAAGGCATCTCCTTATCGTGCAACTGAAAGTTGCTGATGGCTTGCGCCATCTATCGGAATAAATATGCAACTATTCCTCGTTGATTTCAGTTGCACGATAAGGAGATGCCTTTTTCATCATTTATGACCTATCCCAGTTCAATATCACATTTGTACTATTTTTTCACAGAAAAAAACATGTATTTTATGATAATAAATTGTTTATATATTTTGATAGGGGATGTGCATTACTTATTGACCCTAACCTTGTATATCAAGTCTATATATCTATTTAAAACATGCTGTGATATATTTTCTCATTCAGTACTGAACTGTCTGATGATGGCAACAATACCTCACACTTTATTTATTTGGTTTTGTTGATACTTTAGTTCAACTCTTGGACCCAGGAGTGAACCTCACACAGCACCAAACAACCAAGATTTAGAGCAGGCCATCTCAAGGCTTATTTCAGTTGGCTGAACACCAACCTTTATCAAGGTATTATAATATAAGTGTGTCAACAACAAACAGCAAAATTTTTATTGACACACATTAATATGTTATAATACCTCGATAAAGGTTGGCGTTCAGCCAACTGAAGTATTGGTAAAATAAATGATATTTTGATCTAATATATGTCTTTTTAATTAAAGATTTATCTATGGATTGCTCTATTTTCAAAACAATACTTTTATATGTGAAAAAAATGATTAAAAAATATGTTTAATATTGAAAATATATTTTTAATACTTATATATGTACATCATTTTCTAAAATATATATGTGATACCACCCTATATATGTAAATATGGACAATTTTAAACAGTTTTATGTATGACATATATATATACTTTTTCAACTTGCAAAATATATCTTTTATATCAACCTCTTTTTTTCCCCATATAATACATGTACTTAACTCTTTACATGTAATTTAGAAAATCTTGTACATATATACACTCATGGACAAAACTTAAGGAAGTTGTACCTTTTAGCATGTATATCTGGACAATAACTCTGAAAGATATTACAGTGACCTTTATTGAAGACATACAAGATAACCAAGTGTGAACAACCTCTGTCTCCTTCAAAAAATAAATAAATAGGCAACAAGCAATATCAGAGACTTGACACTTCCATAAGTTTTGTCCAGGAGTGTATTTTATGTTCCATTGTTTTACACCTTGGCAATATAAGAGATAGATTACAGATCAATAAATTACCATTTTGTTAACAACTCTGTTCTCAAAATGTCAGACACAATTTATTGATTTGACCTTGTCATATCTTATGTTTCTAATCTATAATCCAAATTGTACCCGTACTTTGATAAAGTTTGGCATTCTGAAAATTGTAGTAAAATAATCTATTCTGTTTGTTTTTATAAATGGCAGCCAGTTCTTTGAATTCAAGTTGCACACTTCTATTTTTTCATTTTTAAAAAGGCATATCTTTTTTTTTTTTTGTGCTTATCCCTAGTATACATTATACAGCCCATGATAATAATGGTGGGTAGAGTAGGCGACTGCTTTTTACTGTAAGTACACCACATGTCTACACATGTAAAAAGCAGTTCGAATTTGCACTTACAATGTGCCAGAGCCCTAATCAGAAAAAAGTGCCCAATGCGGGAATCGAACCCGGGTCGTAGCGGTTGAAAACCAACAGTTTAGACCCTACTTCCACTGACCCTCTTTAGGCATATCTTGCATCTCCATGGAAAATTTTAAATTTCAATGAGTAACACCCTCACAAACTTTTAACGAGAGAAACTCTCAAGAATCCTAAAGATTGATTTGATAGAGTTATTTCAGCGGATACCTTTCTGCCCAGTTCTAGAAGCAAATGTCCATAGTTCCTTCAGAGCACCAATTTCCTGTATTCAAACTGGCGAAACCGCAGGAAGGGTTTACTAATGATGAGCCATACCCTCATCTCTCTTTCAATTTTTTAAAATTCGAGTATAAGGGCCATATAGAAAGAGTTGTAATTATATATGGTAGAACTTCCCTTTAGTGGACACCTCTCTATAAAGGACAGTTTTCATTTGCAAAATTACCATTTTTACAATTTAGCAACTCTCCGGTAAGGGGACACCTCTCCCTAAAGAACACTTTGGCTCTGTAACTAGGTGTTGTCCTTGACAGGGAGTTTCTTCAACTGTAATGTAAAAATAAAAGTATCCCTAAAATATATTTATAATTTTTAAAGTAGAATGCTCCAATGACCCCCGATTCTTGCAAAAGTCCAACCCCACCAGCGAGTGCAAGTAACCAAACAGGGCTCTGGCACATTTGTAAGTGCAAAGTCGGACTGCTTTTAACATGTGTAGACATGTGGTGTGCTTACAGTAAAAGCAGTCGCTAACTACCCACCATGATTATAATGGCCTGTACCATGTGTACTAGGGATAAGCAAAAAAAAGTAGAATGTGTTGCGCACATTGAAATATAGAATTTTAGATAATTTAAAAGATTGAGAGACAATTGACAATTAAGATACTTTATTGACATCAATACAAGGTCAAAATGCTAGACCCCTTTCAAATTTCTGCTCTATAATCCAAATTCTACCATATCATCACCATGCCATAGAAATGTGTGAACCTATGGGCTATTTATTTGAAGAGCTGAATCTGACACGCTGATGACCTGCCGGCCTCACAATAAAAAGAAGATATATTTCTGAACATCACTTACATAGTATGCTCTATGGATTATTTGGGAAACCTATTTACATATTTACCAGCCACTAACACTGGAGCAGTTTTTGTGGACCTAACCGCCGCATACGATACAGTTTGGAGAGAGGGATTATTATACAAACTATCCAAAATAATCAACTGTAAAAATATCATCAAACTAATAAATAATTTTCTCACCAACAGGAAAATAACAGTACACCTCAACAACAAAAAAAGCAGACCTCGCACCCTAAATAACGGACTGCCACAGGGGTCAGTTCTTGCTCCCTTACTATTTAATGTCTACACTGCTGATATCCCAGCTACTAATTCTCAAAAATTTCTGTATGCTGATGATATAGCTCTTCTTCACCAAGAACAATCTTTCTCAACTCTGGAACAGATACTCAATGAAGACCTAAAGAAATTGGAGAATTTCTTCTCAAAATGGCACCTGATTCCCAACCCTTCCAAGACAGTCTCATCAGTATTCCATCTGAATAACCATAAAGCCAATAGACCCTTGAAACTCACATTCTGCAACAAACCACTCAGCCATGATCCATGCCCCAAATATCTGGGAGTAACCCTTGATAGATCTCTCACTTTTCGCCAACACCTTGAAAAAACGAGAGATAAATTAAAAACAAGGAATAATATCATGACTAGGTTGGCAGGCACCACGTGGGGCTGTAGTGCTGACACTCTACGCACGACTGCCCTCGCCTTAGTATACTCAGTTGCGGAGTACTGCGCCCCTGTGTGGGAAAGAAGCTCCCATACAGACAGCATAGATGCTCAACTTAACCAAACTATGAGATTAATAACGGGAAACATGAGACCCTACCCCTATAGACTGGCACCCATATCTCTCTAACATAGCACCTCCTGACCTCAGAAGAAAGAAATCTACCTCCAACCTTCTCAGTAAAATTAAAGCTAACACTAAGCTTCCAATCAACACTGTTCTCGAAATTCCTCCCCCAACTCGACTAATATCAAGGAATCCTGCATGGGTGGCCGATGAAAATGTAGATCTTAAAGAAGAGTGGAGAAACCGATGGAGCAATCTTGCCATCGCCAACAAAGACCTGGTGGAGGATCCTAACACCAAACCTCCCGGCTACAACCTACCTAGGAGGACCTGGTCAACCCTCAATAGAATCAGGACCTCTACTGGTAGATGCAACTACCTACTAAATAAGTGGAACATGAGTCCAGACCAGAACTGCGACTGTGGACAAATACAAACAATGCACCATATCCTAAGGGACTGTCCTCGAAGATTCTTCCAGGGAACACTTGGGGATATCCACCGGTGCACAGAGGAGGCCCTGGAGTGGATTCGTCACCTCGACATTCCACTCTAGAGAAACTTGCCAACATTGTTGTATTGTGCTGTAAAAAACAATATCATACGCAATATATATATATACTAACAGTAAAGTACACTTGTTGCCAGATGTCGGTGGTGACCAACGGGCTGAGATTCTACCCCAAGTGCATCAAGATGGTGCAGCGGGCGCCCACAGTGACGCTGGTACCCTCTGTAGTGGTGGCCAGCAAGCTCCAGCCTGCCACCTTGGTGAAGACCTTCCCAGCTCCCAAGTCCTCCCTGGTGCTGCCCACTGTGGGTGAGTCAGCTGCCATAGGTAGCTTGGTAGCTCTACAACATCTTATCTCCACACTGGGTGAATGTCATTAAGACTGGGAGCACTACTCCCATTCTGAGATAAAGAAATGCTGTACACTGATTGGCTAATGAACTCAATGCTGATTGGCTGAATAAGATCACATGATGGTGAGCAACCAATTAGAGATTGAAGAAAATTAACATTGTCACTGTATAGTATTTTACATTATTTTCCAAACATTCAGCCATATTTGATCTCTGTTCTTTGCTTAAAGTATCTTCTTCTTTCTTATCAACAACAACAACAAAACAGCTTTATTAGGGCATGTTGCCCTGTACAGATTCGCCTTTGAATTACTGACAATATTCAACACAAGAGAAAAAGGAGAGATGGAGTATTTACAATTAAAGTATGGCAAATATTTTTATTGTGCCCCTGTTCTTCTCTCTTCCACGAGTGCAATTTTATTTACAACCGATTTTTGGTAGTTGAACAGTTCTATTGCCCAACATTTCTTATCTGAAACAGTTTTTATTGTCTTTAATGAGTTCAAATGTGGTCTAGGAAGACTTTTCAGGATCTTTTTTCTCTCACCTTCCAGATCTCCGCACTCGGCAGTAAAATGGTATATCTCATCGGTTATCTGATATATCGGTTATAAAATAGTTTTATAATTTGATAACAGATGGCGCTCTAGTACATCATAACTTACAGTACAAATTTTCTTTCTTAATTACGTAGATATGATTTTCTTTGATCAATGTTGATATCATCCTGATCTGTGCAATAAAACTCACTAAAGCTGAGGACAGATTGCATGAAAAATAATGTTCTGGAATGAATGAATCATAAAGTAACCTATAGTTTGAGTATGTTTTCGTAAGAGATAATTTTGCCAGATCTTGCTGCAATAGCTGTTCAATTTTATTTTTAGTATATTGGGTAGTTCGATCTGTATGTCATCATAATTTAACCTAAGGTTTAGCCGTGTGAGTCCACAATGATTGATGATATCCATGATATTTTTACAGAATCCTATAGGTTTTTTTGTCATTAAGGAAATTTCCTTCAATCTATTCCAGCATAGCTTAGGTAGTCTATTTTCTTCCATTTCCTGTAATCTAATGAAATATTTCATAATTAGTTTGATCGTTGTAAAAGTCAGAGATAATCTGCCTGTTTCCAACCTTACAATATACCCCGGTATATATCTTGGCAGATTCAGAAAGTTTTTGATAAACGTATTCTGTATTTGGTCTATAATATCAATATTGTCCCAAGCCCACACAGGGGCTGCATAGAGTAGTATTGATTTAATAACTGAGTCAAATAAATTCAGTGCAACTTTTAATGAATTAATTTTTTCCCTTTTTATCAGTCTAATAGTTGCATTTATTGCCGTTCTTTCTTTTCTCTATTCAATCATATTAGGGTATCAAGCTTTGACAACCATCATGACTGGGTGAAGTAGAATGTGTCTGCCTTTGTCATTAAGACTGGGAGCACTACTCAGTGGCAGGTCGACTTAGCTCCAAAAGAAATGGCCGCCTCTGACATGAGGAACAGACGCCATGTGCAGCTGCTCCTAACATGGAGTACAAACGCTGCTCATCCTGTATCCCTGGATTAGGAGCCCTTACAGGGTACTATCAGCCAGGCCAGCTGAGCCCAGGTTTTTTTAGTGAGCTTGTTACTGCTCCCCTCCTTAACAACAAGATAATATACACAAGGTAATAAGACCAAATAAATAAATGGTGTGAGGTACCAGCGTTGTTACCATCTTCAGACAAAAATACTGAATACAGTAGGAGACATGTTTTGGGAGAAGAGAAATTTTCCTGTAGAAGTGAGGGAAAAGGAAGTGTTGTGTATTTGCATGTTTGACCTTGTTATTTTTGGTGCTATTTTTCATAGTTGTTGATTATGCTCTTGTTGTTGTTGTTGTTTCTTATCCCCTTGTGTAAAGATTACATGAATTCCATGAGTTCAGATCTCATGGAATGGGGTATAGGGGTGCAGCTTTCGTTGATCATGGCACCATGATCCAGGCACACTTTGGTGAAAGTCTGACTTTGCCTGTAATTTGAGGCCGTTCCTAACATGGAAGCCTTTGCTGCCAACTCTAACATGAATACAGAGACACAGCTTCTCCGTATCTCTGGAGAGGAACCCTTGCTGAGGTCTATCAACTGGGTCAGTTGAAGTCAGGATTTTTAATGAGGAAGGCTTGTTTTTTTTTTTTGCTTATCCCTAGTACACGTGGTACAGGCCATGATAATCATGGTGGGTAGTTAGCGATTGCTTTTATTGTAAGCGCACCACTTATCTACACATGTGAAAAGCTGTTTGACTTTGCACTTACAAATGTGCCTGAGACCTGTTTGGTTACTTGCACTCGCTTGTGGGGTTGGACTTTTGCAAGAATTGGGTCATTGGAGCATTAGGAAGGCTTGTTGTTTACACAACCCTAGAATTGGCGTGATGGTGCAGGTTGGTTGCAACCTCCCCAAATATGGTGATTATGATCTTTGGTGCTATAAATACAACTTGTGACTTAGTTAAGCTGATAGTTGGTACTGTTTAATAGTAAGCTAGCTCTGGTGGCTAGCTGAGGATTTATTGATACTGGAATTGAGGCATGGTACGACAGGAAGGTTTATATGGGAGTGGGTGGTATACACCGTCAGTTTCCAACACTTGGGATTGAATCCTGCATTTGGCCACATACACTTGCAAAATTCCTACTGAATCAATGATAATGCACAATTTGGATTATATATTATAAACACAAGGTGATAAGACCAAATCCAAATAAATAAAAGATGATAACAATGCTGTTACCGAAACGTCACACACTATTTATTTGGATTTGGTCTTATTACCCTGTGTTCCTACTGTATCTTAATTTATATTTTTTTAATAGATGGAATTGGTAAACTTTTCCCTTTTGCTTATCCCTAGTACACGTGGTACAGGCCATGATAATCATGGTGGGTAGTTAGCGACTGCTTTTTACTGTAAGCGCACCACATGTCTACACATGTGAAAAGCAGTTCAACTTTTGCACTTACAAATGTGCCAGAGCCCCGTTTGGTTACTTGCACTCGCTGGTGAGGTTGGACTTTTGCAAGAATCTGGGTCCATTGTAACTTTTTTTTTTTTTTTAAATCAGAAAAAAGTGCCCAATGCGGGAATCGAACCCAGGCCATAACGGTTGCAAACCAACGGTTTAGACCATCCTTCCACCGACCCCCTTTTGGTAAACTTGAGTGTAATGAATGTCTTGATTTATGTAGGTGTGATTATTTAGTATATCCAGGTATTGTTCTGGTATTTCAGTATATTAGTTGAGATTGAATGGTGTACCTACTTTCTTCCATAGCTTCTGATAAAGTAAAACCTTGTTAAAACAAAACAGGGGATAGAGCACACACATACACAAAGCTTTATTAAGACACCAGTCAGATTGTACTCTCTCATTGACGGCTTACAACGATATCCTCACCATGATCAATCACAATCATGTAGTGGAGGAGATCCTACTTACTGTAAAAGTTATACAGGGACAGACTTGATATGGCGCTGGTACTTTGTACTGAGGTTATAGCGAACCTTCCTTAAGATAATTCCAGTCTATTGAAAATACCCTTTGTTATAACAAATTTAATTTATTTTTTTGCTTATTCCTAGTACACGTGGTACAGGCCATGATAATCATGGTGTCATGGTGGGTAGAAGTAGGCGACTGCTTTTACTGTAAGTGCACCACATGTCTACACATGTGAAAAACAGTTCGACTTTGCACTTACAAATATGCCAGAGCCCCATTAGGTTACTTGTACTCGCTGGTGGAGTTAGACTTTTGCAAAAATCAGGGGCCATTGCAGCATTTTTTTCAAATCAGAAAAAAAGTGCCCAATGCGGGAATCGAACCTGGGTTGTAGCGGTCGAAAACGAACTGTTTAGACCCTCCTTCCACCAATCCCCGTTGTAACAAATTTTTAAAATAACAAACTCTCCCTATACTCAACCTAATTTAAAGTCCCAAAAACAATAAATTCTTATTAAAATACTCGACTTTAAAATGAACTTAACTTTTAATAATTGATATTTAAAATAAAAGCAAAATTATGAGCCAATTCTAGCCCATTGATTCAAAACAATAGATTTGGTGGCGGTATTGTTTGTTTACATCATCTACCTTCTATTGTTGCCACATGTGTTATATAAATATTGGCATTGTAGTTATTGTTACATTCAGTCAAGTATTTAAAATGGGAAATTATTTGGAAATGGCTTCTCCCAAAATATGAGGAAGAAGATTACAAGATACCAATTGACAAAAAATAGCCATTATCAAAGCTTTTTAAATTGAAGTAACACAACCAATGAACAATTTAAAAATAAACTCAAGGTAATAAGACCAAATCCAAATAAATAAATAGTGTGCAACATTTCGGTAACAATGCTGTTACCATCTTCAGACAAAAGTACTGAAGGTATAGACATTCAATACTTTTGTCTGAAGAGGGTGAAACACTGTTACTGAAACGTCTGCACACTATTTATTTATTTGGATTTGGTACCTTGTGTTTATAATCCAAATTGTGCCTTATCAAAGTTAAAAATAAGAAAATGTAACAATTCTACTAAGGTGATTAAGTACAATTTAGATTGTTGTTATTTCTATTCCTCTTGTTTGCAAAGATTACACAAATTCCTTGAGTCCATGCTCCTCAAGCTATGTTTGTTGTTGCTGTTTATATCCCCTTGTGTAAAGATAACACAAATTCCAGGAGTCCATGTTCCTCGAGCTAAGATCTCATGGAATGGGATGTAGGGGTGCAGCTTTCATTGATCATGGCACCATGATCCAGGCACACTTTGGTAAAAGTCTGACTTTGCCTGTAATTTGAGGCCGTTCCTAACATGGAAGCCTTTGCTGCTGACTCTAACATGAGTACAGACACAGCTCCTCCGTATCTCTGGAGAGGGACCTTTGCTGAGGTCTCTCAACCAGGTCAGTTGAACTCAGGATTTTTAAAGAGGTCTTTCTCCTCTCTTTCTAACAATGAGGCTGTTGTCCAGCTGGATTATAGATTAGAAACATAAACATCTCTTGTGTCATTTTGATATAGTGCTTTAATGAATGGAAATATTTTACAATAGGTATCATGCATCAGATACACAAGTAATAAATCGTGTGCGATGTTTCCCTTACAACGTTGCCATTTGTGTTTGACTGCGGTGACAATGGCAGTTGTGTGCAGTGAACGGCTCAACCATCAACATGGGGCGGCACGTAGCGCTGAAGCCGCTGGTGGCCGGCCATATCTTCCCCTCGCCCCAGCCTATGGTGGTGGTGACGTCCGCCGCCCCTCAGCCTCGCTCCAAGTAAACAAACCCCTCGAGATATTTATTTATTTCTTCTTACTTTGTGTCTATCTGGGAATCTTGTGTATAAACAAAAAATATTTATCTTTTGTACATTTTTTTTTCTCCTTTTTTTTTTTGGCTTCTTGTTGTGATTTTTTTTTTGCGGATACGAATTTATTATTTGGTACTACATATATATATATATATGTAAATAACCATTTTTTTTATCCCATCATTTGTTCATTATTCTATTCTATTGTTTTTTTCCATTTTTTTTTTTTTTTGTTTTCCTCTAAACCTTCTCTTCATGTCTCTAGAAATAATCTTTCTCCTTCTTCTAGTCATTTGCTCGACATTTTTTTTCCTCCCTCGCTGTTTCCTCCACTCTGTGGTATTTGAGCTTCAATCTGGCAACACTGTCAGTTCGACCACTATGGAGACCTCCATTCTAGCGTTTGTTTCTTCTTTGTCTGAAAGATATCAGGGATATTGCGGTGGTGTTTACCTTACAGGTGGTGCCACCTGGTGGTATGTTTTTTTCCCCGATAGCGGCGCCCCCTTGTGGCGACGAGCTCACCTAATATCCATCCACTGCAGTGTTGCACAACTTTTCATTGAAATATCTTTGTAACTTTCAATTCTGTTTGAATGTTGTTTTTTTTCCATCCACCAAGCCAGTTTTTTTTTCTATCTCAAGCAAAAAAAAAAATTTTTTTTTTTTCTTTTTTTTTTCAAAATTTGAATACACTGATTCTCCCAGGAGCTGGTTTCTCCTGTAAAAAGATTATTTTTTTTATTTATTACATTTCTATTTATTTATAAAATATTATTTATTTTATATATTTTTGTTCTTGGGGGGATTTCTATCTTTTGTATATGAGTTTTTATTAAAAATTTTATATAAAAATATATTTGTGTTTTTTTTTTCCTCTTTGCTTTAAAAAGTTCTTTTTTTTTCCCCCTACTTTCTACTTTAGAATTTATTGAAACAAAAATATGGCTTGAGTATTTCCTCCATATTGGTTTCCTTCCATCTGACACCGTACATGTATTATGTACATATGTAGGTGGGAAATATGTATATATGTATGTGATAACTATTTGGAGGAGGGGGAAGTTGTTTGGTTCATTTGGTGTTTTGTTTGTTTGTGTTTCCCCTCCTCATTTTTAAACAAATTTGTCACTTGGAAAGAAAGCGCATGCACAGGTACCTCTAAAAAAAATTGTTGTGATATATATTAAAAAAGGAATTTCTTTGCGCCGTCTGTTTGTCTGCCGCCGCTGCGTGTAAAATACTCAACTAGTTGTAGGACCTCCCCCTGTTGATGTCCAGGCTTTGTTATTCCCTCGTGTGAGTCGCGCAGGTTTTTTTTTTATTCATTTTTAAAAACTTGCGCGGGGACCATTGTTGCCATCTATTTGTAGGCTTAACTGTCGTTTATTCTTTTTTTTTTACGTCTTTGCAGCTGGGCACATTGATTTCCCCCGATGTAGCTGTGGAACTCGGTAGAATTGTCTGTACATAGATTGTGTTTCTCTCTCCACTTTTGTACATAACTAGCGACTTCTTCCATCCTGATATTGTTGATATTGGGCAGCTGTTGTGTGGTTGCTTTTTTTAGTAAACTCCCCCCCCCTCCCTCCCTCTTGACACACCGCACTTGTACCGACTCATTCATTTCCTTATTTACACACACTGGCACAAACTCTATTTACATATTGGAGTTAATTACATACTTAGTCACACAGTAGAATCTCTCCAGGAGAAAACACTGGTGCTAGAGGACACCTACTGCTCTATAAAGGACAAAGGACAAGTGAATTTGTACTTGGATCAGGTGGATAAATTGAGAAAAGGGCATTTCCTGATTGTGCAACTAAAGGTTGCTGATAGCTTGCGCCATCTAACGGAATAAATATCAACTAATCTTTGATTTTTAATTATTCCAGAATTGGACAAATACCGTTTCTTGATTAATCAAGAGGAGCTAACCACGTACGCGTTTCGGGCTGTTGGCCCTCGTCAGCGTGGTGCAAGCTGTATCTCAACGACCAAAAAACTGGTCTTTGGGGCATCCTGAAAAACCATGAAAGAGGTATTTACAAAAGTGAATTTGTACTTGGATCAGGCATATAAATTGAGAAATAGGGTATTTCCTTATAGCGAAAGCCATCAACTTTTAGTTGCACGATCAGGAAATGCCCTTTTTCTCACCATTTTTGCTATTTAACAACTCTCCAGTAAGAGGACACCTCTCTCTAAAGAACACTTTGGCTCTGTAACTAGGTGTTGTCCTTTACAGAGAGGTAGTTCTACTGTAACAAGACATAATAAATAGTAGGTAACAATGCTGCAATGTCACCAACTATTTGGTTACCTTGTGTTACTAATCTAAATTGTCGACTACAGTGATATCATCTGCACCAAGGGATCAGAAATCTGTGTTGAATAATAGATGGTTGAATCAATTAAAATATCCTGATTGGGATTTTTAAAAAAAGGATTGAATTATAGAGGGCAGTTGAATTAAAGAGGATATCTGTGTGAGATGAAACAAATAATAATGACTTTTTCAGGTAAAACCAAGTTCTTATTTGGAGAGTCCAGTTGGAGATGAAAAGGTACAATTTGGATTATAGATTCAGGTTAACACAACAGTGTACCAACTGTTTACATAACATGCTGTATATATTTTCCCTCATTCAGTATTTTGTTTGAAGAGGGTAACAATACCATTACTGTCATGGACAGTTTATCTAGACACTTGTAGACAGAACCTAAGGAAGTTGTATCTTCCAGCATGTATATTGTGATTCAGACACTGAAAGATATTACAGTGACCTTGTGGGGGATGGTCTAAACTGTTGGTTTTCAACCCGGGTTCAATTCCAGCATTGGGCACTTTTTTATGTTTAAAAAAAAAAAAAAAAGCTCTAATGGCCCCCGATTCTTGCAAAAGTCCAACCCCACCAGCGAGTGCAAGTAACCAAACGGGGCTCTGGCACATTTGTAAGTGCAAAGTCTAACTGCTTTTCACATGTGTAGACATGTGGTGCACTTACAATAAAAGCAATCACCTACTTCTACCCTCCATGATTATCATGGCCTGTACCACGTGTACTAGGGATAAGCAAAAAAAAAAACAGTGACCTTTATTGAAGACACACAAGATAACCAAGTGTGAACAGCCTCTGTCTCCTTAGAAAAAAATAGATGACCAGTGAATCAAAGACTTTCAACTTCCTTAAGTTTTGTCCCTGAGTGTATTTGAATGTGGTATCTTTCACACATGCATACCTCCATAGTTGATCAACAAAGCTCTAATTTCAGCGAGTGTTGATGGTGGCACTTCCTGGGACACTAGCAGCAACACTCCAGTATGTAAATATAAGCTCCCCAAGTTGCATACTACACAAAATCTCAACAACAACAAAAAAAATTAAAAGATTGAAAAAAGATAGAGTAACATTTTATTTTTTTGATAGAAAAGTAAAAAAATATATTTATTAAAACCAAAATATAAAAATAGGCTTAAATTATTTATTTATAGATGTAATGAATGAAAATTTTAAAAAAATAAATGATTATTTACAAAAAAGAATTTGACCACAACGTGACAAATTAGTTCAACTAGATGGCAGGAGCTTGGCCTTCATTCTATTTACATATTGTAAACTCATGTAAATATGTAACATTGTAAAACAAAAGGTGTTATGTAACTTCTAGAGAGTATGGTAGATGACGTTCTGCAAAGTAATCGATAATTAAATAAAAAATATTGAAGATAGAGGCTGACTGCTGGCATTCATAGTTCTCAAATATAACAGAAACTTTGGCCAGAATATTTTTTTGACATTTGGACAAGAATCTTTTGTCCTCGTTTGGAAAAAAATAAAAATTTAAGCATTTAGCAAGGCGTTATGTATATGAGGTTGTATGGGTGTTCTCACATGTCTTGCTAAATGTTTTTATTTTTTCTTGACAAGGACAAAAAAATTTAGTCAAAAAGTTGAAAAAAATAAAAACCTTTTCTTGCTGAAATGTCAGTTATTTTTAAGAACTAAATGAAAACTATCCAGAGTTATTGGTGGGAGGACGGCAAGCTTTCTTTGACATGCTCTTTAACAGGCCAATATGCAACTATGTAGTACAGTGGTTGTAAGAGACCACGGCTTACAAACCTGTGTTGGGTCAAAACTGTAATCATTTAATTACATTTTCTATGATCACAAGTAATTGATAAGGTACAATTTGTGTATTATAGATTAAAGAAACACTATGTAATAATAGACCAAATTAATGATAATGCACAATTTGGATTATAGATTATAATCACAAGGTAATAAGACCAAATAAATAAATAGTGTGTGACGTTTCGGTAACAGCGTTGTTACCATCTTCATACAAAAGTACTGAATGTGAAATTTTACCACAGCATGTTTTAAATAGTTATTGTTATGTGTGTAAACAAGATAGCAGATAAGAAGAAGATAGTTTTCTGCTATCTTGTTTACACACTTGATAACAGTAATTATTTTAAAAAGCTGTGGTAAAATTTCTCATTCAGTACTTTTGTCTGAAGATGGTAACTACGCTGTTTCCTCACACACTATTTATTTATTTGGTCTTATTACCTTGTGTTTAGACCAAATTAATTTTATTATTACACATGTTATTTATTAAAATTTGGTTTTATTGCGTTTCTAATCTATAATACACAAATTGTGTATTTTCACAATCTCAAGATAAAATTGCCATACATTTATTATGTTTTGAAGAAATTTGGTCATCATAAATAAAGTATTTTACACATATAAATTTACTGGCAATGCGTTTCTTTCAAATATCATCAAATATTATCTCTACAGACCTTACTGCAATGATATGAGTTATTGAATGAGAGGGCTTGGATCATCAGTAGTGAACCCTCTCAGCGGTTTCACCAAATTAAATTTCGCTGAGAGGGTTCACTACTGATGATCCAAGCCCTCTCATTCAATAACTCATATCATTGCAGTAAGGTCTGTAGAGATAATATTTGATGATATTTAAAAGAAACACATTGCCAGTAAATTTATATGTGTAAAATTTTAACGATAGATGGCAATTAAATTTAATTTATAAATAAAGTATGTTGTTTTCAAACAGAATTCCAGTTAAGAATTCTGATTTCGGCAAATTATTTATTTTTTTATTTCTTTTAAATGGGAATCAAAGAATTATATCTTTAGATGTTGAATCCATGTCAATCCACAATTATGGATGCATTAAATCATGTGATAAAAGAAAATAAATTGAAGAAACTTCAATTATCTTGTGTTCATACTTTTTCAATAATTTTAAGAGTCTTTAATCAAACAGTATTTTATAAATTACTCGTAATTATAGAAAATGTAATTATATGATTACATTTTACGTCCAACACTGCTATAAATCTGGTGTTTCTTAGAAGTGGTCTCTCATCAGAAACAGGGTTGAAAAGACTCCACAGGTCTGCATTGTTGATGTTTCTTATCCCCTTGTGTAAACATTACATAAATTCCATGATAAAATTCCCTACTTCCCTTTACTATAATGATTAAATATTGGGAGGGTATTAAAATAAAAAAAAAAGCCACATGTTTAAAAGCAGCTTATAATTTTGAAAACAGATAGGTGGTGTGTTTATATAGTGTAATTCATGCAAGAAAATAAGACTGGGATTAAGGGAGGAATCTGAATACATTAAGATGTACTAGCGCCATCTGTTATCAAAATTAGAAACTATTTTAGACACGCAAGATTCTTTTTGAAATTGAACAATTTCTACTGTCCTTACTGCAATGGAAAAATTAATGGGAGGGCCTGGCTCATCAGTGATGAACCCTCCCAGCGGTTTCGTCAGTAGTAGTTTTTGGTAGATTAAACTGGCGAAACTGCTGGGGAGGGTTCACCACTGATGAGCCAGGCCCTCCCATTAATTTTTCCACATTACAGTAAGGAAAATAGAAATTGTTTAATTTCAAAAAGAATCTTGCGTGTCTATAATAGTTTCTAATTTTCAGACATGATTGAATTGGTTAGTAGCAGCTGTGGAACATTCTGGTGATGTTTTACAACAGACGGGATTGTAGCTGGCATACGATGGAGGTACACTGACCGACCCAAGTTGATCTATTTGGTGCCATCTTTCTCAAATTCCAGCCATCAGGAATGGATGGATGGACAAGTGGAATGTTATACATTGTGCAACCATGACAGCCAATACCAGGACATACACTATAAGATCCTTCATAGGCCGTATCAATGAGATCTCCATTTTGGCTTGCATTAGATGCACTAAACGGGACCTTTGGGAGAGGCTGTGGTTATCATAAAACTGCTTGAGGAACATGAACTCATGGAATTGGTGTAATCTTCACACAAGGGGATAAGAAACAACAACAGGAGATCTCTACACTGTCAGTTTTGACACATTCCACGTTCCTCAGCTAGTACCAATTCCTGTTCCCCAGACATTGTGTCCAACTTTATAGATTCCTCACTTAGAACCTTGCGAAGGTCCGTTAAAGACGCTGTGGTCGAAAGCTTGCCCTCTCCTTGCTACCTAACAAAAGCATTTTCTCTCACACCTGTGAGGAATCTTCATTTTCTATCTACAGAACATTGGAGGCTGTGCCATCATGGAAGTTTTCAATGTTGCATTTGGTACAAATTTCTGAAGCTTTCAAAACATTATCTTCGAGTGTGAGGCAAGATATGTAGATGGGGGATTGAATAATCAGCTAGAGCGTGTTTGTTCAGAGTGGGCTGTGCATGGCGCAGTGCCCTTCTTTGGATGTTTGCTGAGCAGTTGTTCAGGCCAAGAGCACATATGGGAGTAAGGGCAGCTCTGGCACTTGAGTGGAATGTCCTCGATGTCTTTGACGCCGCGCGGGCTGCGCAGTGAGAGCCAGAAGTCCAGCAAATCCTCAAAGTCTGTCCGCAGGTCTGCGTGGGGCAGGTCCTCAATGAGGAAGGTATCTCCAGTACCCTGGTGGACATATTCAAGGAGCAGCGTGGGCCGCGCAGGCAGGCAGGGAGCCAGTTCACGCAGTGAGCACAGCAGAGCTTCCAGACAGGGAGCTCCTAGCTGGCGGGACACACCCTGACTGAGGGGGTGAGTGGACCTCAGCCCGAGGATATTGGTGAGCGCAGATGTTCTCAGAGAGGCCAGGTCTGCCAGCAGATGGCCGTAGAGCCGTGTTTGGAAGGTGTGCATCCTGCTCTGTGCACTGCCAGGTACACTACGCGATTTCCTCGTCTTGAGCTCCACCACAGGTCAGCTCGTGTCTGTCTGCATCGTACCTCAGCTCATCTATGCATCCCTTCACCACGACAGGGCGGCCGAAACGGCATCCCGAATATGGGAATCTCCCTGCGGACACTCGCCCCGCAGACAAAGAAGTCGTTCAGGACATCAACCAGGTTGAAGACTTCCACAGCGAAGGCATCCTCCCGCGTAATGACCTCCACGTCCACACTGACCTCAACCTCCCGTTCTGGAACAACACACACACAGGTTAAACCTCGTGCATGTCGGCACAGGAGGGGGGATTGATTGACAAGTGTCTCTTTTTTTTTTCAATTGCAAAACAAGGTTTGAATCAAGAATTAACAGATTATATACACAACTTGCAATAAAAACGATTCATTTGTTTATAACACTCCCATAGCTAGTGCCTTCAAGCTAAAATCCCTTTTACAATCCAATAGACAATATCTACAATCAATGCTATTGTCTATTATAGTAGCTGAATTTGCATATAATGGAGGTGCATCTAAGGAGGAGAGAGAAAATGAACAATATATTATATTTACATATCATGATTAAGAATTAAACAAATTTACATATTTCATACAAAGGAATACTTAATAACAAATATGCAGTAGAACCTTCACGAAAGGACACCTCCCTACAAAGAACAGTTTTCATTTGCATAATTATCATTTTTACTATTTAGAAACTCCGGTAAGAGGACACCTCTCCCTAAAGGGCACTTTATCCCTGCAATTAAGTATCCTTTACAACTCTGCCTTTGCCGGTCCCAAGCCCGGATGAAAAAGGAGGAGGGGGAGCAGTAACAAGCTCACTAAAAAACCTGGGCTTAGCTGGCCATGCTGATAGTACCCTGTAAGGTCTCCAGGGATACAGGATGAGCCGCGTTTGTACTCCATGTTAGGAGCGGCTGCACATGGCGTCTGTTCCTCATGTCAGAGGTGGCCATTTCTTTTGGAGCTAAGTCGGCCTGCCACTGAGTAGTGCTCCCAGTCTTAATGACAAAGAGATTCTACTTCACCCAGTCATGATGGTTGTCAAGCTTACAAGCTTGGTACCCTAATATATTAAGTGGAGATAATAAAGAAGAAGAATGTCCTTTACAGGGAGGTAGTTCTACTGTAATATCAAAAAAATATCACTAAATATTATAAACAAAATAAAATCCTGAAGATGGACCTGGATAATTGGTGACTTCTGTACGTGGCTCCAGGAGTCAGAGTTACACATAGCTAGTTTATATAATATAATGATAAAACTTTATATTCTATTTCATCAAGGCTTATTGGCCTCTCATACTTCCAGTCTTCAGCTGTCAAGAAAGGAATTCGAAACTATTTTAATGGCGTAAGATTCTTTTTGAAAATTAAACTTAAATTTCTACTGCCCTTACTGCAATGGAAAAATTAATGGGAGGCCTTACATTTATAAATATATAATATGCTTCGAGCAATCGCCTTTTCCGCAAATATTGCAGTAAATCTTCCATTGCAGTAAAGGAAGTAGAAATTGTTTATTTTCAAAAAGAATCTTACGCCTTTAAAATAGTTTCGAATTTTGATAAGAAAGGAATTGGATAGAGAATATCTTTATAATTCTTGATTTCAACCTCACTCAAGTGGACAAACACTGCGGCTACAACACCAATGTGTTAACTTACAGTACTGTGTAAACAAGGTAACTACACCAAATACAACAAAAAAATGTAACAACAACATTACTGTAAATACAGTGAAACCTTGCTATAACTTGGTTAGAACATCAAATAATTCTAAAGTCCCAAGTTTCCATTCTCCATAAGTCCCCAAGATGAGAGCTGGGGAGGTCGGTGGAAGGCTGGTTAAACAGTTTGGTTTTCGACCACTACGACCCGGGTTCGATTCCCGCATTGGACACTTTTTTCTGTTTAAAAAAAAAAAAAACGCTCCAATGGGCCCCGATTCTTGCAAAAGTCCAACCCCACCAGCGAGTGTAAGTAACCAAACAGGGCTCTGGCACATTTGTAAGTGCAAATTCGGACTGCTTTTCACATGTGTAGACATGTGGTGCATTTACAGTAAAAAAAGCAGTCGCTAACTACCCACCATGATTATCATGGCCTGTACCACGTGTACTAGGGATAAGCAAAAAAAAAAAAATGATGAGAGCTGCTGACATTGGTCGGCCACCACGTGACAATCAGTTCTTTGTCCCCAAGTCTGACTTTGTCCCATAATTGTAAATTTAAACCATGAATTCAGTCTCTATTGACCTTATAACTACATATTATATCATTTTAACTCCTTGCCTAATGTTTTTAATTGCTCCTGACAAGGACAAAATATTTTTGTCGAAACTTCAAGACAATAAAAAAGATTTACTGGCCGAAGGATCTTTAAAGAACTTTTATATAACTGCACACAATAGGATAATGATAAAAATCTAATTATTTCCATTGTTTTAATCATGTTGATCCAAGTTGAACTGCTTATCACATGTGTAGACATGTGGTGCACTTACAGTAAAAGCAGTCGTCTACTTCTACCCACCATGATTATCATGGCCTGTACCACGTGTACTAGGGATAAGCAAAAAAAAATGTTGATCCAAAGTGATGTTGGTATGAACAAGGTGTGACGACCAAAAATTTGGTCCAAAAGGCTTCCTGAGAAATCCAGAGGGCCAACAGCTTGAAACACGTATGTAGTTGACTTTTCTTGATTTATCAATAAAATGGCTTGGCCAAATATCACAAAACAAGTTAATTCACATTTAGATATAATTTTTGTTCCACTAGATGGCGCTCTAACCATCTAAAATGCTTAATGTAGCAGTCAGGATATGTCTTTTTTATTATTTTTAATATCAACATCTGACCTTTTTATAAACACAAGGTAATAAGACCAAATCCGAATAAATAAATAGCGTGACGTTTTGGTAACAGCATTGTTACCATCTTCAGACAAAAGTACTGAATGGTAAGATGGTAATAATGCTGTTACCGAAACGTCACACACTATTTATTTATTTGGATTTGGTCTTATTACCTTGTTTTATAGATCTTTAATCCATATTAAAGATCTATTAATGGATTATTCTATTTTCAAAACGATATACATATGTGAACAAAATAGGCATTTTCTGACCACTCGCATGAGTATTTTTTTGACGGCAGAGTGCCATCTAGTGGAACAAAAATCAACTAAATATATGTTTTCTACTAAACTATGTTTTCCTTGTGAGCTATCTTAGTCATCAATCTACTACTGAGGACAATTCTCTTTGGTCTGAGCCCACTTTTATCTGAATAATGTAACGCCTCGTTTAGGATTTAGTTTTTATACTGTAATAGAGAATTAATCAAACAATAAAATACAAACAGATTTCAACTTAATATTTGTTATTATTAATTTGCCACAATGTGAATTACCTTGTTGCTTGCTTAAAAGTCCCGATTGTAAATAAATCGTGAACGGTAATTTTCAACACTTTTATTTTATGAATAAATTCAACTCCGCCTTTGCCGGTCCCAAGCCCGTATGAAAAAGGAGGAGGGGGAGCAGTAACAAGCTCACTAAAAAACCTGGGCTCAGCTGGCCCGGCTGATAGTATCCTGTAAGGGCTCCTAATCCAGGGATACAGGATGAGCAGCGTCTGTACTCCATGTTAGGAGCGGCTGCACATGGTGTCTGTTCCTCATGTCAGAGGCGGCCATTTTTTTTTGGAGCTAAGTCGGCCTGCCACTAAGTAGTGCTCCCAGTCTTGATGACAAAGGCAGACGCATTCTACTTCACCCAGTGTGGAGATAAGAAAGAAGAAGAAGAAGAAGAATAAAATCTTAAATCTTTATTTATGTTAATTAGAATGACCCCTTGTCCTTACTACCATGACAGGATTTTGTCAGGATTCTAAGATCCCAATTGCTGTTAATGGTGGTGATATCAACAATGTGGTTCTTGGTCCCCCATGTTATAACATGGTTTCACTTTTTCTGTTTAAAAAAATGTTCCAATGGCCCCCGATTCTTGAAAAAGTCCAACCCCACCAGTGAGTGCAAGTAACCAAACGAGGCTCTGGCACATTTGTAAGTGCAAAAGTCGAACTGTTTTTCACATGTGTAGACATGTGGTGTACTTACAGTAAAAACAGTCATCAACTTCTACCAACCATGATTATCATGGTGTGTACCACATGTACTAGGGATAAGCAAAAATATATATAATAGTCCACCACATGTCTACACATCTGAAAAACAGTTCGACTTTTGCACTTACAAATGTGCCAGAGCCTTGTTTGGTTGCTTGCACTCGCTGTTTGGGTTGGACTTTTGCAAGAATCGAGGGCCATTGGAGCATTTTTATTTAAATCAGAAAAAAAGTGGCCAATGCGGGAATCAAATCCAGGTTGTAGTGGTTGAAAACCAACAGTTTAAACCATCCTTCCATCCACGCTGTGATGTTACAAGCACATTACCTGGTTGGAGAGGCCACCTGGCCACGCACAAAACTCACCTCGCTTGAGATGCACCGCGGACCCAGCAGCCATGTTGGCCACCTGCTCCCGCGGCAGTGGGATGGCCGGCTCCGTGGCCTCGAACACCAACTGCAGCTCGCACCATAGCTGCTTCGCCAACAGAGACACCTGCAGGTGTCTACGTCCCAGTCGCAGCTCTGCGCAGCCCATATTGTAGATGATCATATTAGAAACTCCTAAGAGAAAATATGGTTTTTTTGATAATCATGGTGGGTAGTTAGTGATTGCTTTTACTGTAAGTGCACCACATGTCTACACATGTGAAAAGCAGTTCGACTTTGCACTTACAAATGTGCCAGAGCCCCGTTTGGTTACTTGTACTCGCTGGTGGGGTTAGACTTTTGAAAGAATCAGGGGCCATTCGAGAGAAAAAATGTAAATTGTTCTAGCTGTTTGATTTAGAAGTTGTGTATGCAAATTTCTTTTTGTAAAATTTTTTTTTTTATTATTTGGTGTTTTGTATGTAAGAGAATATATGTCTTCTTTGAGTTGCTTGTTAAGTGTGTGTGGAAGCTATGTGTAATAAATATTTTTTTAGGATAACAAGAAGTCCTATTGATTTTATTGAAGATCTTCTTCATAAAAAGGTAAATCTCTGCACAACAACAGTTCAACACAGCCGTGGCTGCCAACTTACTCGGTGTCTTGAACAAGATGGCCGCCACCTCCTTGTCACTGATTGGTCCCCAGAGGTCATCGTCATCCTCCTCCTCCATTGTGAGTTTAGGCCTAGGTCACCTGCGCAGCGGCGTTTGTTAAAAGGAGCAGAGCTGAGGAAAGAATACGACGCTGTACAGTATGGACAGGAATGCCAAGATGGCCGCATCTATACACGGTGGCACAATATTCCATATAGTAATTCCCAGTTATCCAATAAGCCATGTCCATGGAGGAGTTTATTTTTATTTAATATTTAGCATTTTTTTCTTTATTATCATTTTCTTCTTCTTTCTTATCTCCACTCAACAGCCATATTAGGGTATCAAGCCTGTAGAACTTGACAACCATCATGACTGGATGAAGTAGAATGCTTTTGTCATTAAAACTGGGAGCATTACTCAGGCGGTTTCTTTAGAGTTTATAAACACAAGGTAATTTATTTATTTATTTGGATTTGGTCTTTTTTTTTTGACGTGACAACGTCTTAAATTAGGTTGCGGCTGGGAGTCACTTATGAAAAAGTGTAACGCCCGGTAACGTTACGATGAGTCACCGAACGAGAGTGCTGCGCGCGCAGCGCTAGAGAATTAGGCGCATTGAATCGGCGCATGCTTGTCTCTGTCTTTGTCTTTCTCGAACGTTCTTGGCGTTGGAAAAACAAGAAAGCGTCATAATACAAGTTCACACGTGTGGTTAAAGTATCGTCAGCTGTGTCTGTAGTGAAAATGTGGAGTGCTTAGATTCGTCATTTACAACAACTACAACAATAAAGGTAAATAATTGTACACTGATATTTCATTATCGTAAACTATGATTGATTGATTAATTGTTAGATTGACACAAAAGTTGAGAAACTGAGTTTATAGGTTATGTCATACTATTGATAAATGTTGATAGTGTTAAGTAAATTATTAGTTTAAAATTAATTAATTAATTAATTATTATTTTACAAATTTTAAATAGTTTCAAATTTATTTAGCAAAAATTTGAACCTTCGATCTGAATAAATGTTTTGATTTTCGAAATGATTATTTAAAATTACAAATATTAAGAAAAAGTGGCAGATATAAGAAAACTTTATTTAAACTGTGTTGAGCAAGAATTTTAACATCTAATATAAGTAAATGTTTTAATTTTCAACTTCATCATTTACAATTACAAATTTTATTTAATTTCAAATTTATTTAGCAAAAATTTGAACCTTCGATCTGAATAAGTGTTTTGATTTTCAAATTGATTCTTTAAAATTAAAAATTCATCCATTCAATTTCAAATGTTCAACAGGAATCACCACTCTCAAAACAATGGAAACGGTGCCTTCAACTTCCAGTACTTCAATGGAGACGGAGGATATCGTGCCGTCAACGTCTGCAGTACCTTTCGTTGTTCCACACACCACCTCTACCGCCAGAACGAATGCTCAGCGACAACGTCAGTACAGACTACGAAAAGCATTGACCAGAACTCCTGAACAAGTAAGAGCCTTTGCAAAAGCGGCTGCGGAGAGGCAACGCAGGTTCAAGCTACGTAAATCTGCTAACATAGCCCTCACCAGCGGTACGTCAGAGTCACCTGCTTCAACGTCTTGTTCTGTGGCGGAGAGAACAAGCGTTCCTGTCGTGGCGGAGAGAACGAGCGTTCCCCTAACTAACGCTCAACGGCAACGTGCATTCCGACAACGTAGAGCAGCATCTTCTCGGACTGATGTACAACCGACTACTTCTTCAAGCCAAACAGCAATACAACTGGAACAATCCACCTGGTATACCAAATGGTCATCGTCAATACGGAGATTTCAATCTACTTTCCTGGACAACGATTTTGGCCATGCTTGCTCGGTTTGTGACAGATTGTGGTTCAAGAATGACCTTAAAACCATCACTGCACTACAACTGAAGGTAATCTCGGATTGGTACGTTAAGGAAAATCGGCAGCTACGCAAGGAGGATTATACAAAGTCTTGCAACACCTGTAGACAATCACTGAATAAGCGTAAGCTTCCTACTCTCGCAAAGGTCAACGGCTTCTCATATCCTGACATACCTCCAGGTCTACCGCCTCTGGATCCTATCAGTGAACGTTTGGTCTCACCGCGCCTTCCATTTATGCAAGTGCGTCGACTGCGTCATGATTTCTCTTATGGAATTATTGGACAAGTGATAAACGTCCCAGTCAACGTACAAGACATGGTAAAATGCTTGCCTCGCCATCTAGAAGAGGACGATGTTATCAACGTTAACATCAAAAGGAATCTTGCACACAGAACAAATTACATCAGCAGGTACATGTCTAAGCGTACGGTCAAAGAATGGTTAGATGTACTTCAAAATTCAAGTCTATATCGTTTGTACGATATCAAAATAGATTTGTCAAGACTGCAGCCTGCATTGCCATCAGATGAAGGCCTTCAAGATGATCCTGCTAATCGGATCGAAGCAATCTCCGCCGAATATACGCCCGAGTCTGAAGTTCTTGCTGCGAGACAGCACACACTACTGTGGAATGAAGAGGATTGTCTTGACATCGCACCAGGACATCGAGCAACGCCTCTTAACATGTACATTGTTTTAGTAAACAAAATATATTTCTATAGTTAAAATTTGTGCAATTCTTATTTTCATTCAATTCCTTGTTCCTATTGTGCAATTTAATTATATTCATATCAATAAATATTCTACCGTTGTCACGTAAAATCTTCGCCCGTAAAACCGACTTTACAGGCAACCATTGTTTTTTTTTGCTTATTCTTAGTACATGTGGTACAGGCCATGATAATCATGGTGGGTAAAACAAGGCGACTGCTTTTACTGTAAGCACACCACATGTCTACACATGTGAAAAAGCAGTTCGACTTTGCACTTACAAATGTGCCAGAGCCCCGTTTGGTTACTTGCACTTGCTGGTATGGCTGGACTTTTGCAAGAATCAGGGGCCATTAGTGTTTTTTTTTTTTTATCAGAAAAAAGTGCTTAATGTGGTAAACGAACCTGGGTAGTAGCGGCCGAAAACCACGGTTTAGACCATCTTTCCACCCTCCCCCGGGTTTAGTCTTATTACCTTGTGATGCACTAGCGCGCCATCTGTTATCAAAATTCAAAACTATTTTAAAGGCGTACGATTCTTTTTGATATTAAACAATTTCTACTGCCCTTACTGCAATGGAAAAATTAATGGAAGTGCCTGGCTCATCAGTGGTGAACCCTCCCAGCAGTTTCGCCAGTTTAATCTACCATATCGCTGTTATATTGCATTTTTGGAACTTCCTTTTATAGTGATACTGTTGGTAGATTCTTTGAATGGGTATTTTAGAAGAATTATGGACATAAGCTTTGAGGACAGTAGAATTACATATATACATTTATAAATATATAATAATTATTACCTTGTGTTTATAATCTATGATCCAAATTGTGCTTTATCATTCAGAGTTTATATTTAGCATCTCTTTATTAGCATTTTAAATTAACAAGGTTCTCCTGTAGAAGGAGATTTTAAGCCTGATAGAGAGATACAATAGTACAACCTCCATGAGAGAACACTTGTACTAGAGGACACTTCTCTACACACCAAAATTACCATTTTTACTATTTAAAAACTCTCCAGTAAGAGGACACCTCTCTCTAAAGGACATTTTAGCTCTGTAACTAGGTGTTGTCATTTACATTAGAATAGAAAAATTAGGTTCTATTAATTTCTGCAATTATAGGATTGGATTTTTTAGTATTTATTAAAACACTTTGATAAGGAATTAGTTAATGGTAGAATTCTCGTTATATTTATTTCCGAGTGCAAAATACATTTTAAAAAAATCCAAAAGAGCCATTCTTTAATGCTTATAACACTGTTGAAATATATTTATAGACTCACCTATATATATTTAAAATAAAATACTTAACGAAAACAAACATTTAAAGCGTAGTGCGTTTTTTTATTTGTTAGTTCCTTTTAACGATAAAGAAGCTCTGTTAATCTATTTTCAATTAAAATGTGATTTTTCAAAAATTTGACAACCATTATATATATAGTGATTATTTCTGATTAAATATAATTCTTAAAAATAAAACACAAAAACATTTATTGTGCGTCCTTAACAAATAATTTTCAAACACCAATATTATTTTTTCAAATTTTAGAGTAAAATAAAATTGCGCGCTATCAAAAATATTTTAGAAAAACTTTGCTTAATTATTAAACTTCATTTTTACTCTTTATATTTTAAATAAATATTATTATATCTCTAAGACAGAACTTTTTTTGGTATGAATCCTCCAATTCTTCTGTTTAATGTGTTCAGGCTGGATCCAATTTTTTTTCTTAATGCAGATAGATGGCCTATTGCAGCTCCTGCAACCTGGGTTATAAACATTTTTTTTTCTTTAAAAATATTTAGGCTATAAGATTTGCACTTCATTCAGATTATTGTAATTTTATATTTTAATAAACCAAATATTTTTGTCACCTGCGCAATTACTTATCTCACTCATATTGTTTATTAATCGATTGAAAAATAAAAGTAAGATAATAAATAAGAATGGAGTAGCCTAGTTAAAATAAATTTGCAATAGTTTACTACTCCATCTTCCCTAAATCTTAGCCCTCAGCTTTGCCCACTCATTGAATAAATATATAGATCATTATCCACACAGCAAAATTTCCATCTATATTTTGGGCATAGATTTGGGCTAGTCACTTTGCCTGTTAAGCACCTATACCCTCATTCAAATTTAAGTTATATAAAATCGATTTATATAAATTTTACTAATTTTTTTTTTTTCAAATTACTTACTCGCGATGACAATTTAATTATTTGGAATATTCATTGAATTTATTATAATTATTTGCCTGCTCATTTCAACTATCCTTCGACTGGTTTTCAAGATTTCTATACCTCTGGTTTCTAAATACATCAAGGTATAGTAGGACGCTCTAATATTCAATCGCTGCCCATCGATTCTTCAGACTCAGCAATCACATCTATTGCTATATGACTGGGGTACAATCCTTTCTCGGTCATCCCAGCATACTAGCACAGACAAAGGGACATTGACGAATTTCTTCCCCACATTGTTATTCATCAACAGCAGGTTCCTGTTTCCTCTAATCATAGCCATGGACGCCAATTCTCACTCCCCTTGCTGGGGTAATAACGCCAGATTTGACTCACGTGGAGAATATTGTGAGAACTTTGCCTGCCTTAACGACCTCTTAGGCCCACCTGTGTATTTTACGTGGTCTACTGGTTTCCTCACTATCTATATTGATGTCACACTGGCCTCAAGTTCCCCAGCAGCCCATTCTAAAAAGCTTTTGGTGAGTAGGTCTTACTGGAGAGTTTCTACAGTAGACTACCTCTCTGTAAAGAACAACAACTAGTTACAGAGCCAGAGTGTCCTTTAGAGAGAGGTGTCTTCTTACTGAAGAGTTGCTACAGTAGAACAACCTCTCTGTAAAAAACAACACCTAGTTACAGAGCCAAAGTGTCCTTTAGAGAGAGGTGTCTTCTTACTGGAGAGTTGCTACAGTAGAACAACCTCTCTGTAAAGAACAACACCTAGTTACAGACCCAAAGTGTCCTTTATAGAGAGGTGTCTTCTTACTAGAGTTGCTACAGTAGAACAACCTATCTGTAAAGAACAACACTTAGTTACCATTCCAAAGTGTCCTTTAGAGAGAGGTGTCCTCTTACTGGAGAGTTGCTACAGTAGAACTACCTCTCTGTAAAGGACAACACCTAGTTACAGAGCCAAAGTGTCCTTTAGAGAGAGGTGTCCTCTTACTGGAGAGTTGCTACAGTAGAACTACCTCTCTGTAAAGGACAACACCTAGTTACAGAGCCAAAGTGTCCTTTAGAGAGAGGTGTCCTCTTACTGGAGAGTTGCTACAGTAGAACTACCTCTCTGTAAAGGACAACACCTAGTTACAGAGTCAAAGTGTCCTTTAGAGAGAGATGTCCTCTTACTGGAGAGTTACTACAGTAGAACTACCTCTCTGTAAAGGACAACACCTAGTTACAGAGTCAAAGTGTCCTTTAGAGAGAGATGTCCTCTTACTGGAGAGTTACTACAGTAGAACTACCTCTCTGTAAAGGACAACACCTAGTTACAGAGCCAAAGTGTCCTTTAGAGAGAGATGTCCACTTACCAGAGAGTTACTGCAGTAGAACTACCTCTCTGTAAAGGACAACACCTAGTTACAGAGCCAAAGTGTCCTTTAGAGAGAGGTGTCCTCTTACTGGAGAGTTGCTACAGTAGAACTACCTCTCTGTAAAGGACAACACCTAGTTACTGAGCCAAAGTGTCCTTTGTAGAGAGGTGTCCTCTTACTGGAGAGTTGCTACAGTAGAACTACCTCTCTGTAAAGGACAACACCTAGTTACAGAGCCAAAGTGTCCTTTGTAGAGAGGTGTCCTCTTACTGGAGAGTTGCTACAGTAGAACTACCTCTCTGTAAAGGACAACACCTAGTTACAGAGCCAAAGTGTCCTTTGTAGAGAGGTGTCCTCTTACTGGAGAGTTGCTACAGTAGAACTACCTCTCTGTAAAGGACAACACCTAGTTACAGAGCTAAAGTGTCCTTTAGAGAGAGGTGTCCTCTTACTGGAGAGTTGCTAGAGTAGAACTACCTCTCTGTAAAGGACAACACCTAGTTACAGAGCCAAAGTGTCCTTTAGAGAGATGTGTCCTCTTACTGGAGTTGCTAGAGTAGAACTACCTCTCTGTAAAGGACAACACCTAGTTACAGAGCCAAAGTGTCCTTTAGAGAGAGGTAGTACATTTGGTCCACATCCCCAATACAGAATGTTACTATGGTCATAAAGAAAGTCCTACAACACCAGTTCTGACCAATTCAGACAAAAGCATACAACCTGTTAACCATGGTCTCTTTACTCTACCATACCATTCTATACTGTGGAGTGATGAAAGAAAAAGTATTGTTTTAATACATTTTTAAAGGGAGAGGTGTCTCTTTTGTTACCTGAATATAAAAAATGAAACCCAACTGCTGAGATAATTTTTTATTGAATCCTTCAAATGTTCATATAACAATTTAGAGAATAGTTTTTATATTTCAGAGAAAATATAAATCTCTTTAACAATTTTACAGCCATTCTGGTAAAGAATCTCAGTGCAGTAGCAACAATGTACAGTAGCAATATCTAGTTTACTGGTCGGTAAAAACAGCTGATTTTCTACTCTGATGAAAGATATCTGGGCTTTCTGGATATATGGAAGATTGGTTCAATTCAATAAAGCTATGCAAATATATCAAATATGTAAACAATGTGAATTAACAGTATACAGTGTGTATGCAACATCGCTATACTGGGAATCCTTTGTAACAATACTGCTACACATTTACAATACTTCTTTGTTACCACTGTGTTTAGCTCAACTTGTACACACAGTATGTAAATTAAAATAAATTGTTACCTGGGCATTCAAATTTTTATATGCAAATATGTATTGCTAGCAAATTTCAATAACAAGAAATTATTTTACTGCAAGTTTTATTTACATAACTGAAGCTTTCAGATATGTGCCCTTCGCTAATTAAAAATACAACAAAGTTCTATATTTGTAGAACATGCAATCTCCCCATGGGAACATACTCCACAAGCCAACACTCTCAGCAATTTATTCCAGTTGTGTGCCGAAGAAGGTCATGTCTGAAAGCTTCCAATATGCAAATAAAGAAAAGGTTTCTCTAAGAACATCTCGTATACACCTATCCCCCGATTTACACGGTACTTGTTTTACACGTTTTTGCTTTTTCACGGTTTTCCAAATAAGTTTTTTTTTTGTTTTTATCGCACTATACTAAATGCTACTGTGATTGAACACATGCGCTGTGTACACATCTCACGAGGAATCCCGAGCTTATGTGCTGACTTGCTGCACACGCACACTGTGTCCTGTATTTCTTCGCATAAAAATTTCGCAAAAATTTTTAATTTTCGATTTACACGTTTTTCTCAGGAACGTATCTACTGTGTAAATCGGGGAGATAGGTGTATTTTAAATGCAATATAATATATGCAATATATAAATATTTTTAATGCATATTGTTTGGAATAATAGAGTGCAAGGATATTTCCAACATGTGTATATATTACAGAGGACATTTTGAGATTTCACAACTTTCTAAGTACAGATCATTACATCCGAGTATGCAAATATATCAGTGTTTTCTACCACCTTATTTACATATATATAAATACTTGGAGGAGGGGTGTGGCAGGAATACTGGGAGTGGTGTAAACAACAGCTGGTGCAATGTGGGAATTGAATACAAGGAACCTCCACTATGCAACAGTGTGCAGTATGCAAATAGGCTGCAATATGTATTTACATAACCCAGAGAGAAATCAGAAGTATAAATACAAGAAGCAAAACTGGAACAGCAATGTCCAATTAGATGTTATTGCAAACATTTTTGTTTTACTTTTTAATATATTCATTGAGATAATTTTTCCAGACCACAATCACAATCCAACCACGCATTAAATTTGCATATACTTTCTGAGGTGTGAAAGAGGAACATACAGGATTTGCATAAAGATATATGAGGAACAAAATAATGGAGGAGTGTTTTACTCTTCAGTTTCTGTGACGGACAATGCCATTGAGCGGCTGAAAACCTGGGAGAGAGACCTGCCTCCAACTACATCCTAACATGGAGGACTTGTCTTTGTAGTTGGAAACAGCTTATAGAGGAACCTACTGTTAGGTCAACTGTGGTGTATGGAAGACAAGGGGAAACCACCTGTTTATTTTTCCCATGAAAACCCTCAATAAACAACCCAACTGGACCAAGACAACGGATCAATGAACTTGGAGGACTGAGGAACATGGTATAAATAATTTATAGAGGGCTCTCAATAGACAAAATATGAAAGAAAAAAAAAATCATTAAACTGCTAAAGAAGGTTCCCCACTAATGAGCCAGCCATCCTCTAATTCTTCTCCATTTAGCACAATTGTAGAGAAATATTTTATAAGAGTTCAGGCTAGCATAATACCATGCACATAGTGTTGCGGTAAACTGACAGTGTTGTACAATGGCAGTCCATTGTAATCTGTGGAATCTGTTATCATGCCACTAGCTGTGGATACAACCAACAATTGGAACATAGGAATGGGTTGAAGCTAGTTGATTCAACTGTAAGAGAGAAAGGACCTTCCTGTTGAATTAAAGAGATTATAATGTAACAAGATCCACAATTTGGATTAGAGATTTGAATCAAAAGGTAACAAGACCAAATCCAAATTATTGAAATGTTTGTGATATTTCGATAACAGTATTGTATAATAAACACAAGGTAATAAGACCAAATCCAAATAAATAAATAGTGTGTGATGTTTCTGTAACAACGTTGTTACCATCTTCAGACAAAAGGGCTGATTGAGAAAAAATATTACAACATGTTTTAAATAATTACTGTTATCAAGTGTGTTAACCAGATTTTAGGTTTCTCAGAAAACTATCTTCTTCTTATCTGTTATCTTGTTTACACACTTGATAACAGTAACTATTTAAAACATGCTGTGGTAAAATTTCTCATTACATTTCTCATTAAATCATTCATTTTGGTGAGCAGCCCTGTAAATAAAGCTATTTCTTCCTTTTTTCTCATTCAGCACTTTTGTCTAAAGATGGTAACAATGCTGTTACCGTCACACACTATTTATTTGGATTTGAATTTGATCTTATTACCTTGTGTTTATAATCTAAATTTTGCCTTATCAGCAGTGTATAATATGTTTCGGTAACAGAATTGTTACCGAAAGATCTGACAAGCATCTCAATTAATTTGAGTTTGGTCTTGTTACCTTTTGATTCTAATGTCATTTATGGAGGAAGCACGGATGGCAGTTATATTTGACACACATATATGTAAATAGGTATGCACATAGGGGATATGTAAAATCAGGATGTGTAAATAAAATAATATTTCTATTTGTATAAAAAATACTCACAAAAAGGGTATAGCTTCTGAACATATATATTAGTAAATTACTATTAAAAAATAAGGTAAAATATTATAATGCAAAAAAGTTAACGGTAAATGATTTAAAATTTAATGTTTTTATTGGAAATGTTTACATAGAGCTTGAAGAAAACCATTCCCACTCAAATCACTATGCAATTTCACAAGCTCGAGTTGCATAATAAAGATGGAAGACATAAATCAAGAATATTTGCATATAGAGAGATAAAAACATATTGGACAAAAGATTGAAGCCTTACAATTCTCTCGCCTTCACTATATTTCAAATGGCTTCAAGAGATTTTTCAGGATTTCCTTCATTTTTATTCTTCCTCTTCACAATTCAACTATCTTAATTGCATACTGAGGCAGAAACTTGAATATTACAACAATCGGTCATAAAGACATAAACTCAGCACAATGGGATATTTGTTTGATAAAGTATGCAATTATGGCTCATAAAATTTTGAACGTTTACTTATTTAGACTTGTGTGGGTGGTCACATTGCCTACTAATTTACATATTTACTGGAATATTTTATTTTGATTACTCTGTGTTATATTACAAATTATCTATCATCATCATTTATTGCCATTGACATTTTATAAATTTTTTCCTGCTAATTTTATTGGTTGTCAACTTCAATAAAGCCAAATATGGTCATAAATGGTTTATCCTGCATCTAAAACCAAAGTTGGTCCCCATGTTGGGCATCATTAATGGGGCATATATACATATCTTATATGCAAATAAGTTTAAACTATGCAAATTTATCTAATTAATGTTTTATGAATGATAAAGTAAAACTTGAATTATAGATTATAAATACAAAGGTATTTATTTATTTGAATAGAAAACATTTTATATAGAAAAAGGTTAAGTTCTGTTATAAAAAAATGGAGAAAATAATTTAAAATACATCATAAAAATAGGAAAATAAATCTCATGCCAAGATTTGGAAGAAAGGGCAATAGTTTGGTAGCATTAAAAAAGTACACATGAGCAACACATTTATAAAAAATATAAAATAATCGGTAAATCTCATTTTCATCAAAAATTATTTACAATAAAAACATTTACATAAATAAAACAGATTGGTAGCGCATGTTGGAAACTTCAGAAGCCTAACACAAACCTTCCTCGACTGATAGCTCAAAATTGCATAACTAATTTATTTTTAAACCATTATTTGCATATTTTCAGCCACATGGAAATAAATGGGAGCACCAAACAGATGTTTTAACAGACGTGGGCTGGAGTATGTCATAGAGAAACAAATAGATGTAAATACTAATTCCAAACGTTGTGTTATATGGCTAAAATATATCTAGCCGATATGTAACTATACCTCCCTCCATAGTTATGTTGAAGGTCATTTTAGGAACAGAGAGCAATAATTAGATCTTCATAATGGTCCTATTTTACAAAAAATATGTTTTTCCCATTTCTAATAATTAAAAAATATTATCTATAATATTATCTATATAATAATAAAAAAAATATTAAAGAAGGAAACTTTTAAATGGCAGAATAAAAAAAGAAAGTTATGTTACAACTTTGTAAGTCCAGGAAAATGTTTTTGTTTGTTTTACCCATAGGATGGTCCACAGAAAAAGTTTTTGACCAAAAATTGGAAATTCAATTTCAGCTTAATGAATGGATTTCTTAGGTTCAAAACTTGTTAAAAAATGAATTTTGCAAACAAGCTGTAAGAAGCGCAGGGTTGAATAAAGATTTTAAGTTGGATGAGCCACGGAGCTTTTAAAGAATACCCTTGTATGTCCTGTATGTGCAAAAAAACAATAAAATTATATTTTAAAAATTCCGTTATAAAAATGTATAAAATAAATCTGTAACACAACCTATAATGCAACAGTGAAAAAATAAATAAAAATAGTAAGTTAACAATAAAAATGCAGTGTTTTAATAATAATAAAAATAATTAAAGATATAGATAAAAGAGAGTGTAAAAAAACGTTAGTAAATTGTCAGTACCAAAGTACTGGAGTAAAAAGGAATTCTGATTTGTGGACAACAATTAGTTCAGAAATTGTGAAAATGGTCAAAGAATTAATTCACAATTTCCTCTGTGAGAAATGAAATATTAAAATTTGACCGTCAATTAGAAATATAGAAATAAAACAACAGAGAACAAAGAATCAATTCACAATTTCCTCTGTGAGAAATGAAATATTGAAATTTGACCGTCAATTAGAAATACAACAACAGAGAGCAAAGAATTAATTCACAATTTCCTCTGTGAGAAATAAAATATTAAAATTTGACTGTCAATTAGAAATATAGAAATAAAACAACAGAGAACAAAGAATTAATTCACAATTTCCTCCATGAAAAATAAAATATTGAAATTTGACCATAAGAACAAAGAATTAATTCACAATTTCCTTTGTGAGAAATGAAATATTGAAATTTGACGTCAATCAGAAATATAGAAATACAACAACAGAGAACAAAGAAATAATTCTCAATTTCCTCAGTGAGAAATAAAATATTGAAATTTGACCGTCAATTAGGAATATAGAAATACAATAACAGAGAACAAAGAATTAATTCACAATTTCCTCTGTGAGAAATAAAATATTGAAATTTGACCGTTAATTAGAAATATAATAACAGAGATGTCAGCTGATCCTGCTGGGGAAAGGAAGAGTTGCGGATGATGTTACACCAACCAGGGGACTGAGCGGTGCATTTATGGTTTCCTGCGCACAGACACTGGGGCTCAGTGAAACCAAACAGTGGAGCTTTGTAAGTGCAAGGTTGAACTGCTTTTCACATTGTAGACATGTGGTGCACTTACAGTAAAACCAGTCGCATTCTTCAACCCACCATGAATATCATGGCCTGTACCACGTGTACTAGGGATAAGCAAAAAAAAAAAAATGAGTGGAGCTAATCAAAGTGGTTGCTGAGGTTGGGATGAACCAATGCCATTTCTGGTAACACCTGATTGGACTGTTGTTGTTTCTTATCCCCTCGTGATTGCAGGAATTCCATATGGAATGGGATGTAGAGCTACAGTTGATCATGGCACACTTTGGTGAATGTATGAGAGAGAGGGGTGTCCTCTTACTGGAGAGTGCTAAATAATAAAAGCCATTGAAGATTGAAAATAACAACAAAATCTACCCCACTTGCCCAAAATGTAGCTTGACACCTGCAGCTCCAGAATACATTTTGGTTTACATTAGATGCACTAAACAGGACCTTTGTGAGAGGCTGCTGCTTATCATTGAACAGCTTGAGGAGCATGAACTCATGGAATTGGTGTAATATTTACACAAGGGGATAAGAAACAACAACAAATAATAAAAGTGAAAATTTTGATGTTAACTGTCCTTTGTAGAGAGGTGGAAGCAATGTCTTAGAAGATAATGGAAATAAATGTAAACATTGACCAAGGACTCACTCGGGCGGCGGCCAGCGGTACGAGTGGTAGAGTGTTTCTTCCTCGTCATCATCCTCGTCTTCTGAGTTGGCGTTGTCATGGTACGGCTTGGTCGAGGACAGCAGGGAGGCGTGGTCCTTCAGCGCGGCCATCCTACGCCGCTTGGGAGCCTGCCTGCGCCGCTGGCAGAGTGTGACAGCGCACAGTATGGCTACTAGGAGGGTGAGGGAGCCTGCGCCAGTGGCTAGGACCACAGCGGTGCGCGGGAGGCCGGCAACGTGGGTGGCGTATGGCAGCTCCAACACAACGTGAGTGGCCATGTCAGGTACGACACGCACCACCTTGGAGGTCGGCATAAAGCCAGGCATCTGGGCTGCCACAGTGAGTCCGGCTCCGGGGTTGTCTGGCTGCACCAGCATGGTGAAGTGGCCGTCCTGTCTGACGTGGGCCATCCGCCGGCTTCCCTCCACCGCCACCTCTGCGCCAGACAGCCCGGCTCCGTGGGGATCCACCACCTGGCCTCGGATACCCTGCCTCGTAACCTGCGCAACCAGACCTAACAGGGCATCACGGTGGGCAGCCCAAGTCTGCTGTGGCAGCGCAGGTTTGGCGCAGCAGTCCACGCTGATGGTGAGGTGCAGGACTTCGCCCAAAGAGAAGCTGTAGTCCTGTACAACAACTCATGTTCGGGCCGACACATACGCAGGAGGCTGCATGTCACCTACCATGAAACTGCCATTGTAGGGCCGAATGGACGACCCCTCTCCTTCAAAGTCTTCTGCGCACACAACCTCTGAGTGAACCCCAGTAAGTTGGAAGTGTTGTCGAACCTTTTAAGATATTCTTGTTCGTCAGGACTACAACATTCTGTAAGGTGACAAGACCACATCAAAAAGTAACACAGCAGTATTTCTTTTACTACTTTTATCTGAAGATGCTGTTACAGAAATGTCACACATAATTTATTCATTTGGAGATAGGGTCTTGTTACGTTCTAATCTATAATATAACTCTATCATCCTTATCTACAAGGATATTCCAACATCGTGCAAATACACCCTATGACACCTGGCCATCTACAGTGGATGCCGTGGTACAGCGCCATGATAGTGGGACTTAGTTAACTAAGTAGGCTTCAGGTACATCACATTTTGCATATTTACAATGAAAAGTTATGGAAGGATGGTATTCATATATCCCATGACCAAACTTAGGGAAGTTGTACCTTTCAGCATGTATATCTCAGACAATAACTCTGAAAGATATTACAGTGACCTTTATTGAAGACACACGAGATAACTACACTCATGGACAAATCTTAAGGAAGTTGTACCTTTCAGCATGTATATCGGGATTCAGACAATAACTCTGAAAGATATTACAGTGAGCTTTATTGAAGATACACGAGATAACATACACTCATAGACAAAACTTAAGGAAGTTGTGCCTTTTACCATGTATATCGGGATTCAGACAATAACTCTGAAAGATATTACAGTGAGCTTTATTGAAGACACACGAGATAACATACACTCATGGACAAAACTTAAGGAAGTTGTACCTTTCAGCATGTATATCGGGATTCAGACAATAACTCTGAAAGATATTACAGTGACCTTTATTGAAGACACACGAGATAATTACACTCATGGACAAATCTAAAGGAAGTTGTACCTTTTAGCATGTATATCTCAGACAATAACTCTGAAAGATATTACAGTGGCCTTTATTGAAGACATACGAGATAACCAAGTGTGAACAACCTCTGTCTCCTTAAAAAAAAACTAGATGACTGGTAACATCAAAGACTTTCCACTTGGTTAAGTTTTGTTCGTGAGTCTACTTGTGATAATGGGGTCGGTGGAAGGGTGGTTTAAACCATTGGTTTACGACTGCTACGACCCAGGTTCAAATCCCGCATTGGGCACTTTTTTATAATAAAAAAAAAAAAATGCTCCAATGGCTCTCGATTTTTGCAAAAGTCCAACCCCACCAGTGAGTGAAAGTAATCAAACAAGACTATGGCATATTTGTAAGTGCAAAAGTCAAACTGCCTTTTAGATGTATAGACATGTGGTGTACTTACAGCAAAAGCAGTCACCCACTTCTACCCTTCATGATTATCATGGCCTGTACTAGGGATAATAATAATACATCACAGCGTTGTTACACAAACCTCACAGTGAAACCATGTTATAACATGGGGGACCAAGAACCACATTGTTGATATCACCATGGTTAAAGCAATTGGGATCTTAGAATCCTGATGTTATAGACAAAATACTGTCATGGTAGTGACAGTACGTACTGGAGAGGGAGCAGGAGGTGAGACTAGAATGGACGGTGGACAGGTAGCTGTGGGCCAGGAACTTGAACATGTGTTTGTCCACGGCCGGCATTCCTACACAGACAGTCTGTACATGTCCGGACACTGTGGGTGTATGTGTGACTCACTGGAAGTGACGTGGGCCTGGAATGGATAGCTGACTCCGACGGATGACCCAGTGACCAGGTTGGCTCCCAGCAGGAAGTTGGATCTCTCCAGCCATTGCTTGACAGCTGTCACCTCTGGAGCCTCGTGGGAGGGTCCAAGCTCTGCCATGGAGCAGTGACAAGGTGGACAAGTCAGTGACAGGGTGGTGACAGAACATTTATTGTCCATCAATGTGAATCACATCATTAATTGTATTGATTCATCCATTCTTCTTCTTCCTTATCTCCACTCTGGGTGTGAAGTAGAATGCCTTTGTCATTAAGACTGGCAGCACTACTCAGTGGCAGGTCTCTGACTTAGCTCCAAAAAAAATGGCCGCCTCTGACATGAGGAATAGACGCCATGTGCAGCCACTCCTAACATGGAGTACAAACGCTGCTCATCCTGTATCCCTGGATTAGGAGACCTTACAGGGTACTATCAGCCAGGCCAGCTGAGCCCAGGTTTTTTAGTGAGCTTGTTACTGTTCCCCCATTGATGAGCTCTACTCATCCCCGACAGACACCATCAACAAGCTCTACAAGCTTGATAGCCTGATATGATTGAGTGGAGATAAGAAAGAAGTTGACTTTTGGTGCCAATATGGACAAATATTCTCCAATTAAAAACACAAGGTAATAACACCAAATAAATAGTATGTGAGATAACAGTGTTTTTACCATCATCAGAAAAAAGTACTGAATGAGAAAATATATCACAGCTTCTTAAACCATCATGTATGCAAGTTAAGAAGAAATTTTTTTTCTATTAAAAACCTAAACAATTCTATTCTTAGAATTAGATGTGGGGGAAAAAAATTCTTTCTTTTTTTCTGGACAGAAATCTGCAGAGAAGAAACAAAAGCTGGAGGGAATCAAAGAACTTATTGGACAACTATGTATGCAAATAAGTAACCTGAGATACAATTTTTTTGATGACGATTGCAGTTACTTTTAGCAAATTTTATTTAAACATTTACACAATTTGAATATATTTTTTTAATACAGTAGAACCTCCATGAGAGGACACTTTCAAAAAGGACAGTTTTCATTCCCAAAATTATAATTTTTACCAAATGCAACTACTCTCCAGTAAAAGGAGAGTTTAGCTCTGTAAACTAGGTGTTGTCAGGGAGGTAGTTCTACTGATTTACAAGAAACATTGGAATCAGTTATATTGCATATCTGTTGTACATATATTAATTAATTGTTCCACAGAGTGTGTGTAAGCTCACAGGTAAATAGGCGCTAACCGAAACAGAAAAAGTTCCTTTGTTTCAATATTAGTTTCCCTTTTATATTTTGTTCTCTCTCTTGTAAATCAATAAATATAATGTTTAATTAATAATTATTGGAATCAGTTTCATTAATAATTCTAACCAAAGTCAACAATATCTCAGTTTTATTTTTATATTTTTTTCCAATTTTACTCTTGTTTCAATTATACTTAATACCTTATTTTGTATTTATAAGGCACAATTTGGTTTATAAATTATAAAACACAAGGTAATAAGACCTAATCCAAATAAATAATTGATGTGTGATGTTTCGGTAACAGTGTTGTTACCATCTTCAGACAAAATACTGAATGAGAAATTTTACCACAGCATGTTTTAAATAGTTACTGTTATCAATACTGCTATCTTGTTTACACACTTGATAACAGTAACTATTTAAAACATATTTCTTGAAAAAGGACACCTCGGCCAGTATAAATCTTTTTATTACCTCGACGTTTCGACAAAAAGCTATTGTCAAAAGCGACAAAGAGACTAATTTTTAACGCCTTGCTATATGTTTTAATTTTTATTTGCTCCTGACGAGGACAAAAGCTTTTTGTCGAAACGTCGAGGTAATAAAAAGATTTATACTGGCCGAGGTGTCTTTTTTCAAGAAATATGAATGCCGGCCAGGCAGCCTCTATCTTCACGATATTTAAAACATGCTGTGGTAAAATTTCTCATTCAGTACTTTTGTCTGAAGATGGTAACAATGCTGTTACCGAATTGTCACACACTATTTATTTATTTATTTGGATTTGGTCTTTTTACCTTGTGCTTATTTTGTATTCCTATCACATATTCTCTGCCATTCTGCAGATACTTTCCCATCACAGAACATAGGCATTTGTTTGTTACCTGTAGAAATGGGATGTCTGGGAATACATTTGCCACCAGGGGGCTCCTCCCTATATACAATAGGCTCTCGCGAGAGATTACAGCCAGTGTTGGGCAAATATTAATTAAAATGATTTATTAAAGATTAACAATTGATTAATTGTTAATTGTATTCATAAAATTAACAATTAATTAATTGTTAATTATTAATTCCACTTTTCTAATTAGCAATTAATTAATTGTTAATTGCACTTTTCTAATTAACAATTAATTAATTGTTAATTGCACTTTTCTAATTAACAATTAATTAATTGTTAATTGCACTTTTCTAATTAAAAATTAATAAATGGTTAATTGCACTTTTCTAATTAACAATTAATTAATTGTTAATTGCACTTTTCTAATTAACAATTAATTAATTGTTAATTGCACTTTTCTAATTAACAATTAATTAATTGTTAATTGCACTTTTCTAATTAACAATTAATTAATTGTTAATTGCACTTTTCTAATTAACAATTAATTAATTGTTAATTGCACTTTTTTAATTAACAATTGATTAATTGTTAATTGCACTTTTCTAATTAACAATTAATTAATTACACTGATTACAGCTTTGAAACATGGCTTAATAACAGTCTCTCCTGGAGGTGGTCTCTTATTGAGAATCTGTTTCAACTGAAAGACTCCTCGTGACTTGACCAGACATTGGAGTATTCTGATAAGAGAATACCTCCAGGAATTTAGTCATGATTTAACCCGTGGTCTCTCACAGGAGACTGACTACTGTATCTAGGGAGGGAAGGAGCCACAGTTCTTGCTGGGAAATTGTCAGCAGCTTCAATTAAAACAAAAGTTGTGAGACTCTCTCTACTGGACAGTTGCAGAAAAAGTGTCCTACTGGAGAGTTGCAGAGCCAATGTCCTACTGGAGAGTTGCAGAGCCAGTGTCCTACTGGAGAATTGCAGAGCCAGTGTCCTACTGGAGAGTTGCAGAGCCAGTGTCCTACTGGAGAGTTGCAGAGCCAGTGTCCTACTGGAGAATTGCAGAGCCAGTGTCCTACTGGAGAGTTGCAGAGCCAGTGTCCTACTGGAGAGTTGCAGAGCCAGTGTCCTACTGGAGAGTTGCAGAGCCAGTGTCCTACTGGAGAATTGCAGAGCCAGTGTCCTACTGGAGAGTTGCAGAGCCAGTGTCCTACTGGAGAATTGCAGAGCCAGTGTCCTACTGGAAAGTTGCAGAGCCAGTGTCCTACTGGAGAACTGCTGAATGGCAGGAATTTTTCATGAAAACTTTCCTTTGTACGAGTGTTCTCTTATGGAGGTTGTTCTACTATATTGGTGATGAAAGCTGTCCTTTGTACGAGTGTTCTCTTATGGAGGTTGTTCTACTATATTGGTGATGAAAGCTGTCCTTTGTACGAGTATTCTCTTATGGAGGTTGTTCTACTATATTGGTGATGAAAGCTGTCCTTTGTACGAGTGTTCTCTTATGGAAGTTGTTCTACTATATTGGTGATGAAAGCTGTCCTTTGTACGAGTGTTCTCTTATGGAGGTTTTTCTACTATATTGGTGATGAAAGCTGTCCTTTGTACGAGTGTTCTCTTATGGAGGTTGTTCTACTATATTGGTGATGAAAGCTGTCCTTTGTACGAGTGTTCTCTTATGGAGGTTGTTCTACTATATTGGTGATGAAAGCTGTCCTTTGTACGAGTGTTCTCTTATGGAGGTTGTTCTACTATATTGGTGATGAAAGCTTTCCTTTGTACGAGTGTTCTCTTATGGAAAAGTTGTTCTACTATATTGGTGATGAAAGCTTTCCTTTGTACGAGTGTTCTCTTATGGAAAAGTTGTTCTACTATATTGGTGATGAAAGCTTTCCTTTGTACGAGTGTTCTCTTATGGAAAAGTTGTTCTACTATATTGGTGATGAAAGCTTTCCTTTGTACGAGTGTTCTCTTATGGAAAAGTTGTTCTACTATATTGGTGATGAAAGCTGTCCTTTGTACGAGTGTTCTCTTATGGAGGTTGTTCTACTATATTGGTGATGAAAGCTGTCCTTTGTACGAGTGTTCTCTTATGGAGGTTGTTCTACGATATTGGTGATGAAAGCTGTCCTTTGTACGAGTGTTCTCTTATGGAGGTTGTTCTACTATATTGGTGATGAAAGCTGTCCTTTGTACGAGTGTTCTCTTATGGAGGTTGTTCTACTATATTGGTGATGAAAACTGTCCTTTGTACGAGTGTTCTCTTATGGAGGTTGTTCTACTATATTGGTGATGAAAACTGTCCTATGTACGAGTATTCTCTTATGGAGGTTGTTCTACTATATTGGTGATGAAAACTGTCTTTTGTACGAGTGTTCTCTTATGGAGGTTGTTCTACTATATTGGTGATTAAAACTGTCTTTTGTACGAGTGTTCTCTTATGGAGGTTGTTCTACTATATTGGTGATGAAAGCTGTCCTTTGTACGAGTGTTCTCTTATGGAGGTTGTTCTACTATATTGGTGATGAAAACTGTCCTTTGTACGAGTGTTCTCTTATGGAGGTTGTTCTACTATATTGGTGATGAAAACTGTCTTTTGTACGAGTGTTCTCTTATGGAGGTTGTTCTACTATATTGGTGATGAAAACTGTCTTTTGTACGAGTGTTCTCTTATGGAGGTTGTTCTACTATATTGGTGATGAAAGCTGTCCTTTGTACGAGTGTTCTCTTATGGAGGTTGTTCTACTATATTGGTGATGAAAACTGTCCTTTGTACGAGTGTTCTCTTATGGAGGTTGTTCTACTATATTGGTGATGAAAACTGTCTTTTGTACGAGTGTTCTCTTATGGAGGTTGTTCTACTATATTGGTGATGAAAACTGTCTTTTGTACGAGTGTTCGCTTATGGAGGTTGTTCTACTATATTGGTGATGAAAGCTGTCCTTTGTACGAGTGTTCTCTTATGGAGGTTGTTCTACTATATTGGTGATGAAAACTGTCTTTTGTACGAGTGTTCTCTTATGGAGGTTGTTCTACTATATTGGTGATGAAAACTGTCTTTTGTACGAGTGTTCACTTATGGAGGTTGTTCTACTATATTAGTGATGAAAACTGTCTTTTGTACGAGTGTTCGCTTATGGAGGTTGTTCTACTATATTGGTGATGAAAGCTGTCCTTTGTACGAGTGTTCTCTTATGGAGGTTGTTCTACTATATTGGTGATGAAAACTGTCTTTTGTACGAGTGTTCTCTTATGGAGGTTGTTCTACTATATTGGTGATGAAAGCTGTCCTTTGTACGAGTGTTCTCTTATGGAGGTTGTTCTACTATATTGGTGATGAAAACTGTCTTTTGTACGAGTGTTCTCTTATGGAGGTTGTTCTACTATATTGGTGATGAAAACTGTCTTTGTACGAGTGTTCTCTTATGGAGGTTGTTCTACTATATTGGTGATGAAAACTGTCCTTTGTACGAGTGTTCTCTTATGGAGGTTGTTCTACTGTATTGGTGATGAAAGCTGTCCTCTGTACGAGTGTTCTCTTATGGAGGTTGTTCTACTGTATTGGTGATGAAAGCTGTCCTCTGTACGAGTGTTCTCTTATGGAGGTTGTTCTACTATATTGGTGATGAAAGCTGTCCTTTGTACGAGTATTCTCTTATGGAAGTTGTTCTACTATATTGGTGATGAAAACTGTCCTTTGTACGAGTGTTCTCTCAGGGAGGTTGTTCTACTATATTGGTGATGAAAGCTGTCCTTTGTACGAGTATTCTCTTATGGAGGTTGTTCTACTATATTGGTGATGAAAACTGTCTTTTGTACGAGTGTTCTCTTATGGAGGTTGTTCTACTATATTGGTGATGAAAACTGTCCTTTGTACGAGTGTTCTCTCATGGAGGTTGTTCTACTATATTGGTGATGAAAGCTGTCCTTTGTACGAGTATTCTCTTATGGAAGTTGTTCTACTATATTGGTGATGAAAGCTGTCCTTTGTACGAGTATTCTCTTATGGAGGTTGTTCTACTATATTGGTGATGAAAGCTGTCCTTTGTACGAGTATTCTCTCATGGAGGTTGTTCTACTATATTGGTGATGAAAGCTGTCCTTTGTACGAGTGTTCTCTCATGGAGGTTGTTCTACTATATTGGTGATGAAAACTGTCTTTTGTACGAGTGTTCTCTTATGGAGGTTGTTCTACTATATTGGTGATGAAAACTGTCTTTTGTACGAGTGTTCTCTTATGGAGGTTGTTCTACTATATTGGTGATGAAAGCTGTCCTTTGTACGAGTGTTCTCTCATGGAGGTTGTTCTACTATATTGGTGATGAAAGCTGTCCTTTGTACGAGTATTCTCTTATGGAAGTTGTTCTACTATATTGGTGATGAAAGCTGTCCTTTGTACGAGTGTTCTCTTATGGAGGTTGTTCTACTATATTGGTGATGAAAGCTGTCCTTTGTACGAGTGTTCTCTTATGGAGGTTGTTCTACTGTATTGGTGATGAAAACTGTCCTTTGTACGAGTATTCTCTTATGGAGGTTGTTCTACTATATTGGTGATGAAAACTGTCCTTTGTACGAGTGTTCTCTTATGGAGGTTGTTCTACTGTATTGGTGATGAAAACTGTCCTTTGTACGAAATGTTCTCTTATGGAGGTTGTTCTACTGTATTGGTGATGAAAACTGTCCTTTGTACGAGTGTTCTCTCATGGAGGTTGTTCTACTATATTGGTGATGAAAACTGTCCTTTGTACGAGTGTTCTCTCATGGAGGTTGTTCTACTATATTGGTGATGAAAACTGTCCTTTGTACGAGTGTTCTCTTATGGAGGTTGTTCTACTATATTGGTGATGAAAACTGTCCTTTGTACGAGTGTTCTCTTATGGAGGTTGTTCTACTATATTGGTGATGAAAACTGTCCTTTGTACGAGTGTTCTCTTATGGAGGTTGTTCTACTGTATTGGTGATGAAAGCTGTCCTTTGTACGAGTGTTCTCTTATGGAGGTTGTTCTACTGTATTGGTTATGAAAGCTGTCCTTTGTACGAGTGTTCTCTTATGGAGGTTGTTCTACTATATTGGTGATGAAAGCTGTCCTTTGTACGAGTGTTCTCTTATGGAGGTTGTTCTACTGTATTGGTGATGAAAGCTGTCCTTTGTACGAGTGTTCTCTTATGGAGGTTGTTCTACTGTATTGGTGATGAAAGCTGTCCTTTGTACGAGTGTTCTCTTATGGAGGTTGTTCTACTGTATTGGTGATGAAAGCTGTCCTTTGTACGAGTGTTCTCTTATGGAGGTTGTTCTACTGTATTGGTGATGAAAGCTGTCCTTTGTACGAGTGTTCTCTTATGGAGGTTGTTCTACTGTATTGGTGATGAAAGCTGTCCTTTGTACGAGTGTTCTCTTATGGAGGTTGTTCTACTATATTGGTGATGAAAACTGTCCTTTGTACGAGTGTTCTCTTATGGAAGTTGTTCTACTGTATTGGTGATGAAAGCTGTCCTTTGTACGAGTGTTCTCTCATGGAGGTTGTTCTACTATATTGGTGATGAAAACTATCCTTTGTACGAGTGTTCTCTTATGGAGGTTGTTCTACTATATTGGTGATGAAAGCTGTCCTTTGTACGAGTGTTCTCTTATGGAGGTTGTTCTACTGTATTGGTGATGAAAGCTGTCCTTTGTACGAGTGTTCTCTTATGGAGGTTGTTCTACTATATTGGTGATGAAAACTGTCCTTTGTACGAGTGTTCTCTTATGGAAGTTGTTCTACTATATTGGTGATGAAAACTGTCCTTTGTACGAGTGTTCTCTTATGGAGGTTGTTCTACTGTATTGGTGATGAAAGCTGTCCTTTGTACGAGTGTTCTCTTATGGAGGTTGTTCTACTGTATTGGTGATGAAAGCTGTCCTTTGTACGAGTGTTCTCTTATGGAGGTTGTTCTACTGTATTGGTGATGAAAGCTGTCCTTTGTACGAGTGTTCTCTCATGGAGGTTGTTCTACTGTATTGGTGATGAAAGCTGTCCTTTGTACGAGTGTTCTCTTATGGAAGTTGTTTCTACTATATTGGTGATGAAAACTGTCCTTTGTACGAGTGTTCTCTTATGGAGGTTGTTCTACTATATTGGTGATGAAAACTATCCTTTGTACGAGTGTTCTCTTATGGAGGTTGTTCTACTATATTGGTGATGAAAGCTGTCCTTTGTACGAGTGTTCTCTCATGGAGGTTGTTCTACTATATTGGTGATGAAAGCTGTCCTTTGTACGAGTGTTCTCTCATGGAGGTTGTTCTACTATATTGGTGATGAAAGCTGTCCTTTGTACGAGTGTTCTCTCATGGAGGTTGTTCTACTATATTGGTGATGAAAGCTGTCCTTTGTACGAGTGTTCTCTCATGGAGGTTGTTCTACTATATTGGTGATGAAAGCTGTCCTTTGTACGAGTGTTCTCTCATGGAGGTTGTTCTACTATATTGGTGATGAAAGCTGTCCTTTGTACGAGTGTTCTCTCATGGAGGTTGTTCTACTATATTGGTGATGAAAGCTGTCCTTTGTACGAGTGTTCTCTTATGGAAGTTGTTCTACTATATTGGTGATGAAAGCTGTCCTTTGTACGAGTGTTCTCTCATGGAGGTTGTTCTACTATATTGGTGATGAAAGCTGTCCTTTGTACGAGTGTTCTCTCATGGAGGTTGTTCTACTATATTGGTGATGAAAGCTGTCCTTTGTACGAGTGTTCTCTCATGGAGGTTGTTCTACTATATTGGTGATGAAAGCTGTCCTTTGTACGAGTGTTCTCTCATGGAGGTTGTTCTACTATATTGGTGATGAAAGCTGTCCTTTGTACGAGTGTTCTCTCATGGAGGTTGTTCTACTATATTGGTGATGAAAGCTGTCCTTTGTACGAGTTTTCTCTCATGGAGGTTGTTCTACTATATTGGTGATGAAAGCTGTCCTTTGTACGAGTGTTCTCTCATGGAGGTTGTTCTACTGTATTGGTGATGAAAACTGTCCTTTGTACGAGTGTTCTCTTATGGAGGTTGTTCTACTATATTGGTGATGAAAGCTGTCCTTTGTACGAGTATTCTCTTATGGAAGTTGTTCTACTATATTGGTGATGAAAGCTGTCCTTTGTACGAGTGTTCTCTCATGGAGGTTGTTCTACTATATTGGTGATGAAAGCTGTCCTTTGTACGAGTGTTCTCTTATGGAGGTTGTTCTACTATATTGGTGATGAAAGCTGTCCTTTGTACGAGTGTTCTCTCATGGAGGTTGTTCTACTATATTGGTGATGAAAGCTGTCCTTTGTACGAGTGTTCTCTAATGGAGGTTGTTCTACTATATTGGTGATGAAAGCTGTCCTTTGTACGAGTGTTCTCTCATGGAGGTTGTTCTACTGTATTGGTGATGAAAACTGTCCTTTGTACGAGTGTTTCTCTCATGGAGGTTGTTCTACTATATTGGTGATGAAAGCTGTCCTTTGTACGAGTGTTCTCTTATGGAGGTTGTTCTACTATATTGGTGATGAAAGCTGTCCTTTGTACGAGTGTTCTCTCTATGGAGGTTGTTCTACTATATTGGTGATGAAAACTATCCTTTGTACGAGTGTTCTCTTATGGAGGTTGTTCTACTATATTGGTGATGAAAGCTGTCCTTTGTACGAGTGTTCTCTTATGGAGGTTGTTCTACTGTATTGGTGATGAAAGCTGTCCTTTGTACGAGTGTTCTCTTATGGAGGTTGTTCTACTATATTGGTGATGAAAACTGTCCTTTGTACGAGTGTTCTCTTATGGAGGTTGTTCTACTATATTGGTGATGAAAGCTGTCCTTTGTACGAGTGTTCTCTTATGGAGGTTGTTCTACTATATTGGTGATGAAAAGCTGTCCTTTGTACGAGTGTTCTCTCATGGAGGTTGTTCTACTATATTGGTGATGAAAGCTGTCCTTTGTTACGAGTGTTCTCTCATGGAGGTTGTTCTACTATATTGGTGATGAAAGCTGTCCTTTGTACGAGTGTTCTCTCATGGAGGTTGTTCTACTATATTGGTGATGAAAGCTGTCCTTTGTACGAGTGTTCTCTTCATGGAGGTTGTTCTACTATATTGGTGATGAAAGCTGTCCTTTGTACGAGTGTTCTCTTATGGAAGGTTGTTCTACTATATTGGTGATGAAAGCTGTCCTTTGTACGAGTGTTCTCTCATGGAGGTTGTTCTACTATATTGGTGATGAAAGCTGTCCTTTGTACGAGTGTTCTCTCATGGAGGTTGTTCTACTATATTGGTGATGAAAGCTGTCCTTTGTACGAGTGTTCTCTCATGGAGGTTGTTCTACTGTATTGGTGATGAAAACTGTCCTTTGTACGAGTGTTCTCTATGGAGGTTGTTCTACTATATTGGTGATGAAAGCTGTCCTTTGTACGAGTGTTCTCTTATGGAGGTTGTTCTACTATATTGGTGATGAAAGCTGTCCTTTGTACGAGTGTTCTCTCATGGAGGTTGTTCTACTATATTGGTGATGAAAGCTGTCCTTTGTACGAGTGTTCTCTAATGGAGGTTGTTCTACTATATTGGTGATGAAAGCTGTCCTTTGTACGAGTGTTCTCTCATGGAGGTTGTTCTACTGTATTGGTGATGAAAACTGTCCTTTGTACGAGTGTTCTCTTATGGAGGTTGTTCTACTATATTGGTGATGAAAGCTGTCCTTTGTACGAGTGTTCTCTTATGGAGGTTGTTCTACTATATTGGTGATGAAAGCTGTCCTTTGTACGAGTATTCTCTTATGGAGGTTGTTCTACTGTATTGGTGATGAAAGCTGTCCTTTGTACGAGTGTTCTCTTATGGAGGTTGTTCTACTATATTGGTGATGAAAGCTGTCCTTTGTACGAGTGTTCTCTTATGGAAGTTGTTCTACTATATTGGTGATGAAAACTGTCCTTTGTACGAGTATTCTCTAATGGAGTTTGTTCTACTGTATTGGTGATGAAAACTGTCCTTTGTACGAGTGTTCTCTTATGGAGGTTGTTCTACTATATTGGTGATGAAAGCTGTCCTTTGTACGAGTGTTCTCTCATGGAGGTTGTTCTACTATATTGGTGATGAAAGCTGTCCTTTGTACGAGTGTTCTCTTATGGAGGTTGTTCTACTATATTGGTGATGAAAACTGTCCTTTGTACGAGTGTTCTCTTATGGAAGTTGTTCTACTATATTGGTGATGAAAGCTGTCCTTTGTACGAGTGTTCTCTCATGGAGGTTGTTCTACTATATTGGTGATGAAAGCTGTCCTTTGTACGAGTGTTCTCTCATGGAGGTTGTTCTACTATATTGGTGATGAAAGCTGTCCTTTGTACGAGTGTTCTCTTATGGAGGTTGTTCTACTATATTGGTGATGAAAGCTGTCCTTTGTACGAGTGTTCTCTTATGGAAGTTGTTCTACTATATTGGTGATGAAAACTGTCCTTTGTACGAGTATTCTCTTATGGAGGTTGTTCTACTGTATTGGTGATGAAAACTGTCCTTTGTACGAGTGTTCTCTTATGGAGGTTGTTCTACTATATTGGTGATGAAAGCTGTCCTTTGTACGAGTGTTCTCTCATGGAGGTTGTTCTACTATATTGGTGATGAAAGCTGTCCTTTGTACGAGTGTTCTCTCATGGAGGTTGTTCTACTATATTGGTGATGAAAGCTGTCCTTTGTACGAGTGTTCTCTCATGGAGGTTGTTCTACTATATTGGTGATGAAAACTGTCCTTTGTATGAGTGTTCTCTTATGGAGGTTGTTCTACTATATTGGTGATGAAAGCTGTCCTTTGTACGAGTATTCTCTTATGGAGGTTGTTCTACTATATTGGTGATGAAAGTTGTCCTTTGTAGACTTCAACTGGCTATATGTCCTCTGCTGTCCTACCAACGGTGTGACCACTGTAGTCCGGATGACTGTGAGATTGTGTAAGTTACCGTAGAATCCCTGGTCCAGATCGGCCTTGATGGCGTTGAAGTACTCCGGCACCAGGATGCCATCTTGGCAGTCCGGCTGTGGGGCCGAGTTCAGGCTCACTCCGTCTGGATTCAACAGTGGGGCCAGATGGAGGCTGATCTTGGGTGGCTGCACAGTCGTGTAAATAGGATGGTAGGTATGTAAATATGGGGTTATGTAAATAGGATGGTATGTAAATATGGGGTTATGTAACATATTTAAAATAAGAGTAATATAAATACCTTCATGGACAAGACTTGAGGAAGTTTCATACAATGTCTCTGGTCATCTCATTTTTTCCAAGGAGACAGAGGCAATCTTGTTCATATTTGGTTATCTCGTGTGTCTTCAATAAAGGTCACTGTGTATCAAATATCTTTCAGAGTTATAAAAGGGGGGACAACTTCTTTAAGTTTTGTCCATGAGTGTAATTATATAGGCCCACAATATCTTAAAATAAGATTTGAACAGCTGCATATATAAAACAACAACAAAAAAGCCTTTATTTAGGGTCACTGACCCTATACAGGATTCACCAGAGGTATGCATAAGAACAAAGCAGTGAGACAACGGAAATAGCGATATATACAGAGTAAAAAAAAAAAAAAAAAAAAAAAATATATATATATATATATATATATATATATATATATATATATTGTTCTGAAAACAGAGCAATCCATACTTAAATCATTAGATAATAAAAAGGCATATATTGGATTGAATAAATATTGGCAAATAAATATTTTATTCAATCCAATGTTTTTACTACCTAATATATACATGTCATAATTTTCCTAATGCCCAAGAGATATAATTTATTTTCACCATAATTAGTATGTTAAAATGTAAATACAAATTGATCCATCAATAAATCTGTACAAAATAAACATGGAAGCCAGCGCGCGCGAGCGAATGCTATGTCACGCTGTCGCGTGCGTGCGTACTCACAAGTGTGGAACAAGTTATTTTTCGAAGCTTACATGCATAACGACCGCGCCCTTCCATTCGATCACGACAGATACGACATATATTATTATTTATTTAAGTAACCCAGGTTCCTGGAGCGTACAGAAGTCGCCAACTACCCGGGATGTCCTTCTGACCTAAGTCTTCTTGGATTTATATACAATGCCAGTGGAAGTCCAATTAATGAGGTGTTGCCAGGCAGATTTCTTTCTTGGGAGACCTTCCAGGGATGCTGGACATATGTTGGTGATACCTAGGAGAGTGGCCGTCTGGAATCTTTGGTATTGGATACGACATATATATATAAATGTAGCATATGTAAATAGAAATATAGCATTTCTGTAACAGCATTGCTACATATACAGAGAAATGTACTGAAATGTGTTTTTGTTGGCATCCATCAAGTCAAGTTCGACTTTTGATGATTATATGGTGACAAATAATCTCCAATTTGATATCTGTTAGGGACCATCACTCTCATCTAGTGGGGGGTCGCTGGTTAAACCGTTTGGTTTTCGACCACTATGACCCGGGTTCGATTCCCGCATTGGACATTTTTTTTCTGTTTAAAAAAAAAAATGCCCCAATGGCCCCCGATTCTTGCAAAAGTCCAACCCCACCAGCGAGTGCAAGTAACCAAACGGGGTTCTGGCACATTTGTAAGTGCAAAGTCGAACTGCTTTCACATGTGTAGACATGTGGTGTATTTACAGTAAAAAGCAGTCGCTAACTACCCACCATGATTATCATGGCCTGTACCACGTGTACTAAGGATAATAAAAAAAAAAAACTCTAATCTAGTGACCTTCTGGTAGTTTTCTTGACCCCTTCCAGCCAGTTCATTGGAGGTCTTCTTCTCTTCCTTCAATTTTACCAACATCTTTTCTGTACCATGTGTTCCCATTTTGTGTAGGTCAGTCTTTTTTGAAAAAAAAAAAAAGAATAAATAATATTAAGATAAAGGGTTTCTTTTAATTTTGATTTCAAGTTTTTGAGCAAATTTTCTGCTCTTCAACGGGCAAATACTTTTATGTACAATATAAAGATGAACTTTGTACAGAAATAATTGAAAAATGTGTAATTTTACAATTATTTTATTTCCAAAGAGCTATATCCCGCAAGGGATACTTGCGCCAAACAAAGAGAAAAGTTTATTTACATAAGTTATTTACATTATTCAACGCATGACAACATTAGAGATCGAGATTTTGTAGAAAGTTTAGAATGTATTTACAAAATGAATTGAACTTTAAATATGATTTTTAATCGGAAATCAAATCGTTAAGTTCACAAACAACTAGTTCATTCTTCATTCTATAATCTTGAAATGCTGGTGTCATTGGTATGTGCTCTCGTGGGCACATCTTTATATTGTACATAGAAGTATTAAAGAACAGAAAATTTGCTTGAAAACTTGCGAAATCAAAATTAAAAGAAATTCTTTACCATAATATTATTTATTGTGCTGTGTGAGCAGAAGAGCTTGAATTGACTTGTTCCATATGTAAATACCTGTTTTCTTTCCTATTTTCGCTCTCCACTTCTCCCATCCATATTTCCATTTTTTTTTCTTTCTTTCTTCTTCTTATTTTTTTTTTTCTTATAATCTGTATATATTTACCATATGTATATAATCTTTCTCCATTTTATATTTCCCACTTTCATAGGTTTCTCCGTCTTGTAACCCCAAGGAGAATCCCCTGTAAGACCTGTGTGTCTTAATAAAGGCTTTTGTGTGTGTGTGTGTAATATTATTTATTCTTTTTTTTTCAAATAATTTCTAGGTTCAGTCTTTATTTATTTACATATTTGGGATTCTAAGGATCTACCAGAATTAATTCCATATAAGATTTTCACTCCCCCATATCTTTTTTTTTGCTTATCCCTAGTACACGTGGTACAGGCCATGATAATCATGGTGGGTAGTTAGCGACTGCTTTTTATTGTAAGTGCACCACATGTCTACACATGTGAAAAGCAGTTCGACTTTGCACTTACAAATGTGCCAGAGACCCGTTTGGTTACTTGCACTCGCTGGTGGGGTTGGATTTTTGCAAGAATCGGGGGGACCATTGGAGCATTTTCTTTTTTATTCAGAAAAAAGTGTCCAATGCGGGAATCGAACCCGGGTTGTAGTGGTTGAAAACCAAACGGTTTAACCAGCCTTCCACCGACCCCTCTCTACCAGGATTAATTCCAAATAACATCTCCACTCCCCCATATCAGAATGTGTACCAACCTTTGTGTGATTGTTCAGGAGTTCTGTGGCCAACTGTAGGAGCATCTCTGTGGTCACCAGCTGGTTGGCATGGAGTCCCGCAGTGAGGTAGACGCGGGGGTAGAGGTCCTTGCGTGGAGCCGGACTGATCTCCAGGACTAAGATATCCCGTCCCTTCAGGCTGTGTCCCAGACTGCAACAACACAGCCATCTGTGGATGGGACAAATTGGGCTGAGTACACTGTAACTTCCTAGCAGGTAGCAAGACTCCAAATTATTGACTTGTTGTTTGGGATGTTTCTGTAACATTGCTTTTACCAAATCCAAATTAATGAAATCTTTGTTAAGGTGACAATGTTGATACCAAATCCAAATTAATGAAATGTTTGTGAAGGCAACAATGTTGATACCAAATCCAAATTAATGAATTGATGAGGCACAATTTGGATTGTAGATTATAAACACAAGGTAATAAGACCAAATCCAAATAAATAAATAGTGTGTGACGTTTGTGTGACAACAGCGTTGTTACCATTCAGTACTTTTGTCTGAAAATGGTAACAACGCTGTTACCGAAACGTCACACACTATTTATTTATTTGGATTTGGTCTTATTACCTTGTGTTTATAAATTAATGAATTGTTTGTGAAGGTAACAATGTTGATACCAAATCCAAATTAATGAAATGTTTGTGATGTTTCAGTAACAATACTGTTACCATACTTAATATAAATAAATAACATTAATACAGAAATATAAAGAAGATATCTTTTTTTCAAGAAGTTCAAAAAAAGAGGAGCCAGTGGCTGCCATACTGAGCAAGGGACAGATAAACCAGAGTAAATATGATACTTCCACCAAGGTTCTAATTGAACAAAAATTTATATCACAACAACGACCTTTCCTGGAAATATTCGACCAAATTCTGGTTCGTTTCCAAGGTGACTAACATGGTGACGGCACCCATTTTCCAATGAGGAGCAGATAGTGGACATTGCTGCTGCTGTGATAGAGAGATGCATGGAGACATCTGAGGCTCTTCATTGGACATGACAACAACAACGACCTTTCCTAGAGGTGGGTCTCATCATAGAGTCATGTGGAGTCTTTCAATTTCAGCAGAATCTCTCATAAGAGACCACCTCCAAGAAAGATAAAGTTTAATAATGTTTTAGACTATGGTATCGAACAGGGCTCTGGCACATTTGTAAGTGCAAAAGTTCAACTGCTTTTCACATGTGTAGACATGTAGTGTACTTACAGCAAAAGCAGTCGCCTACTTCTACCCACCATGATTATCTGACACCACTATGGTCTCTCATGGGAGACTGACTCTACCTGGGAATTTTTATTTTTAATCCTCATATTCAATCTGTTCATAACTTGGTGAAATGGGTAAAATTTGCAGCCACACAACCTTGCTTATGCAAATCTGGATAGTTCCTCAGTAAGCTTCCGCCAGTTCACCATAATCCGCAACGGACTGTCCGAACTCAAAGGTGGCTTTAAGCTCCTGATGAAATCCAGACGTCCCTCCGTCTGTTGTATATCAGCTGTAAACTTTACTGTTGACTAAATGTCAGTTGTCAGTTCACCGAGGGTTAGCTCACCTGTACAGATGGGTGTAGTCAGGGAAGCGCAGGTTCAACGTGTGCAGGACATCCGCAATACCAGAGAATGAACGGTAGATCTCCTTGTAGGATGGCTCCGTGTGTGGTCCGGTCACTACAATGGGAGACTGGGTGGACAGAGGCGCAGTGGTTGGCCGCGCAGTGGCTGGTCGCGCAGGGGAAGATGGCGCTCCAAGTTGGCTCAGGACAATGTCCATGTGATGCGGCTGACCTTGCGCCACCATGGCCTCCTTACTGATGTTCCCGTAGCCCGGCTTGACAACTGCCCAGCCTCACAGTCAGGCAGCAGGAACAAGTTTCCCTCACCACAGGGAACAAGGAGAATTTCTGAGAGTTTAGAAAATGCATTACACATGAAAATACATATAGAAATATGCATATACATACATTATAACTTCTTTAATTTAACCAGCTATAATTCAACTTAGTTTAATTCATTGGGAATAAGAAAAATGGTTGAATCAAAGTCTCAGTGTTGAATTATAGTTGGTTCAAATAAATAATTTACTGTAGATTTACCTATCATTGCTGGATGAACCCAAACTCATGTTATCAGCCAGTACTGAAGACTTGCCCCAGTTCAATCAACACACTTTATTGTCTCACAGTACAGTGGCTTTCAGCCATATTCAACTTGCAAAAAAAAAAAAGTAATAAAAGAAGTTAGAGACTATAATTGGGACTATTTTTTGCTTTCCTTAGAGTCCCAATTAATACAAACTGCAGGCAAATAATGTCTATGTATCTACTGTCAAGGTGAGAAATGCTCTACACTGAGATTGAAATATGTCGCTATACCACATTTGGCATAAACACTAATATCATTAACAAACATAAGGTGACAAAATCATTTCTGTAACACCATTGTTAAGAAAAGTCGCGTTAAAATAAAATATGTTTATAATTTTTTCATCAATAGATAGCACTAAGAGGATATTTTAAAGTCCGACTTTGCCTGTAATATTTGATGCCATTCTTAACATCTTTCTTATCTCCACTCAATCATATCAGGGTATCAAGCTTGTAGAGCTTGTTGATGGTGTTTGCTGAGGATGAGTAGAGCTCATTAATGGATGAGTCAATACAGTTAAAGATGTATTTTGGGGTAGCAGGTTGACACTTAGTACATAGTGGGAAAACCCTGCAACCATTCTGTCATTGTCTGTAGATGACCAGACTTAACTTAAATCCTAGGACCTCAACATTCTAAATAACCATGGTTATAACGAAGGTTTCCAGAGTAGCCAGATCAATTTGGAGTGTACTGGACACTCAACACCAAGTTCCAGAAATAGCACTCATACTCCTGTTGCAGTCTTCCCCTCGCTGTGTCTTCAATGGAAGGTTTCTTGTGTGGCTGCAGGAATGGAAGCAAGTATGTAAATATTTCTTTCTTTATTTTGAAAAATATATTGGAACCTCCATGAGAGGACACTCCTTGGTAGAGGACACCTCTCTATAAAGGACAGTTCTTCATCACCAAAATTACCATTTTGACTATCTAGCTGCTCTCCAGTAAGAGGACACTTCTCTATAAAGGACAGTTCTTCATCACCAAAATTACCAATTTGACTATCTAGCTGCTCTCCAGTAAGAGGACACCTCTCTCTAAAGATTCTTTGTAGAGATGAGTCCTCTTACTGGAGAGCATCTAAATAGTCAAAATAGTAATTTTGATTCTTTATAGAGAGGTGTCCTCTAGCGAGAGTGTCCTTTCATGGAGGTTGGCTAATGTATTTAGATAGTACACTAAATTATTGGCATTTTGTTGAATATCATTCCCCATCCATACAAGAAAATAAAACCTAATCCAAATAATTTAATAGTGTGTGACGTTTCAGCGACAACGTTGTTACCATCATCAGACAAAAAAATAATTTCATTTTAAGAATCATTTATTCTTTTGTCTTTGATGATGGTAACAACGCTGTTGCTGAAACGCCACACACTATTAAATTATTCAGATTAGGTCTTATTTTATTGTATGTATAATTAGAATTGTGCTTTATCATTACCATCCATAATACAGTTACACCTGTCTATAACACCCGATTTCAAATACGTAGTACGATGCGATTTACATTAAAAGTGACCTGTCTATAGCACCCCCTCTCTATAGCACTCTATATTGGTGAGTCCCAAGAGGGGGCGCTATAGACAGGTTTAACTGTACATTAAAAGTGACCTGTCTATAGCACCCCCTCTTTATAGCACCTTATTTTGGTGAGTCCTAAGAAGGGGCGCTATAGACAGGTTTAACTGTGTATGGAAAAATTTCAATCCTGAGATGAAGCTGAATATAATATTCATCGCCAATAAAAATTTCCATCAGGTTGAGGTTGTAAGGTCTTACATGTAGTGGCGGCCATGATGTCAGACTTACAGTGGAGGGTGTAGTAGCCGTCCCCCAGGGTGAGGTGGAAAGCGCCATGTTTGTTTGTGACGGGGTGCGGGGGTCGACCGCCATCGATGACAATGGCAACGTCGGAGAGAGGTTTCCCGGATTCATCGCGGACTATTCCTCGGACTCCTGGACATCAATGTTATATGCAATTATGTAACTGGTACTGGTTCAAATTCACATAAATAGGTACCGCTCAGCAAGAGCAACCTAGTTCATGATAATTGAACACAATGAATAATATGTGAAGATTATTTACATATTAAACAATTTTTAACGCGGGATTCAAACCCGGTTCATGACTGTCGGGAATCGAGGGTGTTACCCTCTCATCCACCAACTTATATTATGTGTAACTGGTACCTTATACAGGATAGGTTATGTAATTTATTTTAAAATGGGTCAAAGGTAATAAGACCAAAAGCAAAATAGCATGTGATACTTTGGTAACAGCCTTGTTACCATCATCAGACAAAATTACTGAATTTATGTACTGTGATTTATGTCTGATGATGGCAAAACAACGCTGTTACCAAAATGTCACACAGTATTTATTTATTTGGATTTGGTCTTATTACCTTATGTTTATAATCTATAATCCAAATTGTGCCTTATAAGATGTTTCAGAATTTTTGCCTGATGATGGTAACAGTGCTGTTACCGAAATGTCACACACTAATATTTATCTGGATTTGGTCTTATTACCTTGTATTTATAATCTAAATCGTACCTCATCATATGACATTTTGTTATATAACTCAAGACATTTTAATTCTGATGAAGTTGTGTGTGTAGGCTCATCAAATCTACTACATCTCAGGATACAGAGATGTGTTTAGACCTTATGAAAGATGAAATACAAGTTTACCTAGAACTAATATATTGGAAACAACAACACCTTCCTCATCGGAGATTACAACTGCCCAGAAGTCCTCATCTACGTGGTGGGTGGAAGAAGCAGCACAAGTAAGGGACTGCCCTGTAGTACGGTGTCGTGAGCCGCTACGGTAACCGTAAACAGGGAATGTGGCTGACTAACAAGGCAATTGTACCCCCCCTTTCTATGGAGCAACAAAATCTTGGACAAGACACCACCACCACCATCAGATATTACACCCGCCCAGAATCCAACCCCTCCTCTATGTGGCGGGCCGGAGAAGCAGAACAAGTAAGGGACTGCCCTGTAGTACGGTGTCGTGAGCTGCTACGGTAACTGTGAACAGGGAATGTGGCTGACTAACAAGGCAATTGTACCCCCCCTTTCTATGGAGCAACAAAATCTTGGACAAGACGCCACCACCACCATCAGTGATTACACCCGCCCAGAATCCAACCCCTCCTCTATGTGGCGGGCCGGAGGAGCAGAACAAGTAAGGGACTGCCCTGTAGTACGGTGTCGTGAGCTGCTACGTGAACAGGGAACTCTGAAATGTGGCTGACTAACGGGGCAATGGCACCCTCTCTTTTCCACGGAGCAACAAAATCTTGGACAAGACACCACCATCAGAGAGTACAACCACCTTGCTGCAAAACTCAAGGCCGACAAAATCAAACAGAATAAGTGGATTGAACTCTACTCTTCAATTGACCCAGCGACACAAAACTGTGGAGACATTCCCTTAATCAGGACACTCCCAGCAGCTCAAATACTTTCAAAGATAAACACAAGGTAATAAGACCAAATCCAAATAAATTTATAGTGTGTGACATTTCGGTAACAGCATTGTTACCATCTTCAGACAAAAGTAATGAATGAGAAATTATACCACAGCATGTTTTATATAGTTTCTGTTATCAAGTGTGTAAACAAGATAGCAGATATAAGGAAGATAGTTTTCTAAAAACCATAAAACATCACACACTATTTATTTGGTTTTATTACCTTGTGTTTATAATCTATAATCCAAATTATGACTTATCACTTTCAAGGATAATTCTGGAAATCCTCTTACAGATAAATACAGCATGGCAAACCTTTGTGCCCACCATTACAGCTCCACGGCAAAACTTAATTTTCATTTACAGGATTAAAAAATAGGTATAAAATCTAGGCTCACCAGAAACCTTGCAAAATCCAACTACAACATTTTCAGTGAACCTTCATCAGCCCTTTCATGAACGCTTTTAAAATTTCATAGTTCTGACATTTAGAGGGCTCACTGTCACCCATTTCAAAGATGCTTACTGTTGATTAATGAAAGAAAATGCTTTGTAAATAAACACAAGGTAATAAGACCAAATGTGTAACGTTTCGGTAACAGTGTTGTTACTGATAAAGGACAATTTGGATTATAGATTATAAACACAAGGTAATAAGACCAAATCCTAATAAATAAATAGTGTGTGACGTTTCGGTAACAGTATTGTTACCATCTTCAGACAAAAGTACTGAATCTGAGTCTGAAGATTGTAACAAGCTGTTACCGAAACGTCACACACTATTTATTTATTTGGTCTTATTACCTTGTGTTTATAATCTATAATCCAAATTGTGCCTTATCACTTTGCAAATAAGTTTTCCATCTTTGAGAAAGGTAATAGTGGGTCATTGGGAAATGTCAAGACAATAAATGTTTACAAAGGTTAATGGAATCTACAATTTGAAAAAGGGGGTCGGTGGAAAAATGGTCTAAACTGTTGGTTTTCGACCGCTACGACCCATGATCGAATTCAACATTAGGAACTTTTATCTAATGTAAAAGTCAAACCCCACCAGCGAGTGCAAGTAACCAAATGGGATTCTGGCACATTTGTAAGTGCAAAGATGGTTGAAATCCTCTAAAGAATGTAAATGATAGATTTAAAGCGTACGAGGATGCGTTTCTTTATGAGTTTTAATAACGGCGAGCTTTCGGGTCAATACCCTTCTACAGGACATCTTATCTAAATAACCTTGCTTCTTATTTACATATCCTTATTGAGAAAAATTAGCTTATATACAAGAAAAAATAAATATTCTATTATTTTTCTCACTTATTTGATAATACGTTTATTTATTTTTTCTTGTATATAAGCTAATTTTTCTCAATAAGGATATGTAAATAAGAAGCAAGGTTATTTAGATAAGATGTCCTGTAGAAGGGTATTGACCCGAAAGCTCGCCGTTATTAAAACTCATAAAGAAACGCATCCTCGTATGCTTTAAATCTATCATTTACATTTGTAAGTGCAAAAGTCAAACTGCTTTTTACATGTGTAGACATGTGGTGCACTTACAGTAAAAGCAGTCACCTACTTCTACCCACCATGATTATCATGGCCTGTACCACATGTACTAGGGATAAGCAAAAAAAAAAAAAACAAATTGAATTGATCACAATCCAACTTACAATTACGATGTTCTCCTCTGTTTGGATTCTGGTGAGTGACAATATGGATTGTTGATTTGAATCATTAAAGGCAAAAAAAAAAAAATTACCAAATCCAAATAAATTAATAGTGTGTGACTTTTCGGAAACAGCATTGTCACCATCATCAAACAAAAGAATAAATGACATTTATTCTTTATACATTTCATTTATTCTTTTGTCCGATGATGGTGACAATGCTGTTGCCGAAACGTCACACACTAATAAATTATTTGGATTAGGTCTTATTTTCTTGTATTATAATCTATAATCCGAATTGTGCTTTATCAATTTTTAAATATGTAATGTTTCTTTTGAAAATAGAACAACCTAAAAATAAAAAAAGTTGATATATCTTCATTGAAGTCTATAAAATTGATAAGGAACAATTTGGATTATAGATTATAAAAAATTAAGAAGTTATTCTTCCTATGAGCTGAATAATTCCAAAGTGAATATCAATGTTGATGCCATCACTTGAAGATTCTATTTTAAAGAATTCAGGATCTGAAGCTCTCCTCTACTTCAAGAAGTTGATATATCTTGATAAACATATCTATAAACTTGACTCAAGAGATTGCATTGGCCAAATATCAGGGAACAGGCTGAATTAACATTTAGTTGATTTCTGTTCCATTAGATGGCGCTCTGCCATCTAAAAAAGCACATGTCGCTCCTGGTCAGGATATGTCTTTTTTATTTTTAATATCAACACCTGACCTTTTTATTTTTTTCTATTATTATTTCACATAGAACAATCTATAAATAGATATTTAATTCTTCTTCCTTATTTCCATTCAATCATATCAGTATTCTGTAGGGGGGGGGGGGTCGGTGGAAGGCTGATATAAACTGTTGGTTTACGACCGCTACGACCCGGTTCGATTCCCGCATTGGGCATTTTTTTCTGAAAAAAAAAAATGCTCCAATGTCCCCCTATTCTTGCAAAAGACCAATCCCACCAGCGAGTGCAAGTAACCAAGCGGGGCTCTGGCCAATTTATTTGTAAGTGCAAAGTCGAACTGCTTTTCACGTGTGTAGACATGTGGTGCACTTACAGTTGAAGAAGTTGCCTTCTACCCACCATGATTATCATGGCCTGTACCACGTGTACTAGGGATAAGCAATAAAAAAAAGTAATCTGCAGAATAGGTTGATGGTGTCTGCTGAGGATGGGTAGAGCTCATCAATGGATGAGTCAATACACTGCTGTTATAGAAACAACACCTATTATTTTGATTTACAACAGACCATCTCAAACCATTGAAGATAGAAAATAACAACAAAATCTACCCCACTTGCCCAAAATGTAGTTTGGTACCTGCAGCTCCAGAACACAGCTTACATTAGATGCACTAAACAGGACCTTTGGGAGAGGCCGCTGCTTATCATAAAACAGCTTGAGGAGCATGGACTCATGGAATTTGTGTGATCTTTACACAAGGGGATAAAAACAACAACAATAATACCTGATATGGCACAATTTGGATTATAGATTATAAAACAAGGTAATAAGACCAAATCCAAATAAATAAATAGTGTGTGACGTTTCGGTAACAGCGTTGTTACCAGCATCAGTACTTTTGTCTGAAGATGGTAACAGCGTTTTTACTGAAACGTCACACACTATTTATTTGGTCTTATTACCTTGTTTAACAATGACACCTATTATTTACTACAAGGTAACAAGACCAAATACATAAATAGTGTGTGACGTTTGGTTAACAGCATTGCAATCACCATCAGACAAAAGACTCCTTCTGTCTGATGATAATAACAACACTGTTACAGAAACATCATACACTATTTATGTATTTGGTCTTGTTACCTTGTAGGTAAAATCTATAATCCAAATTGTGCTTTAACACCTATTATTTGAATATTTAGCCTTTGCATCATTCTGAGAAGTTCAATTTTTTTCAATACTACAAATGAATATAAATAAGTTGAGCTTTCAGTGGAGTGTCTTCACAGATGGTGTTGTTGTTTCCTATCCCCTTGTGTAAAGATTACATGAATTCCATGAGTTCATGATCTCATGGAATGGGATGTAGGGGTGCAGCTTTCATTGATCATGGCACTATGATCCAGGCACACTTTGGTGAAAGTCTGACTTTGCCTGTAGTTTGAGGCCGTACCTAACATGGAAGCCTTTGCTAATGACTCTAACATGAGTACAGACGCAGCTCCTCCGTTTCTCTGGAGTGGGACTTTTTCTGAGGACCATCAACCAGGTCAGTTGAACTCAGGATTTTTAAAGAGGGAGTGTCCCTCCTGGTTACAGCATCAAGTCTACCAGAACAAGACCTGATAAGAGTCCTTCACAGATGGTTTTATCAGGAAATGGTGAAAGGCTGGAACAACATCAACCAGCAAACCTCTCTCATCCAGTCATTCTCTCCTTCCCGTTTCAGAATGTGGAATAATCGCTGATCTTACTGCTTCATAAATTTTATCTCAAGTTTGTCTTAAACAGCAACAGGGCACTCAACAAGTAAATATTAAATTGACAACTACCGTAGAACTACGTCTCTGTAAAGGACAACACCTAGTTACAGAGCCAAAGTGCAATTCTCAACCTGCAACCCCAAAACACACTATTGACTCATCCATTGAGGAGCTCTATTTTTTCCGGGCAGACACCATCAAAAGTCTCAAGCTTTACAAGCTTGATACCTTTTTTTTTGCTTATCCCTAGTACACGTGGTACAGGCCATGATAATCATGGTGGGCAGTTAGCGACTGCTTTTTTTACTGTAAGCGCACCACATGTCTACACATGTGAAAGCAGTTCGACTTTGCACTTACAAATGTGCCAGAGCCCCGTTTGGTTACTTGCACTCGCTGGTGGGGTTGGACTTTTGCAAGAATCGGGGGCCATTGGAGCATTTTTTTTTTTAAGAGAAAAAAAGTGTCCAATGCGGGGATCGAACCCGGGTCGTAGTGGTCGTAAACCAAACGGTTTTAACCGCCTTCCACCGCCTCCCGCTTGATACCCTAATATGATTGAGTGGAGATAAGAAAGAAGAAGAAGACAGAGCCAACGTGTCCTCTTACTGGAGAGTTACCCCTCCTTCATCTGGGCTTGGGACCGGCAAAGACAGAGTTGGGTTCATCCATGATACCATTTTATTTGGTCTTGTCATAGGTTTTGCCTCTCACAAGTTGAACGCCTTCACAGAGACATAAACTTCGCCTTTGTCGGTCCCAAGCCCGGATGAAAAAGGAGGAGGTGGAGCAGTAACAAGCTCGCTAAAAAACCTGGGCACAGCTGGCCCGGCTGATAGTACCTGTAAGGACTCCAGGGATACAGGATGAGCAGTGTTTGTACTCCATGTTAGGAGCGGCTGCACATGGCGTCTGTTCCTCATGTCAGAGGCGACCATTTATTTTGGAGCTAAGTCGGCCTGCCACTGAGTAGTGCTCCTAGTCTTAATGACAAAGGCAGACACATTCTACTTCACCCAGTCATGATGGTTGTCAAAAAGACACCATCAAGGGTCACAACTTGATACCCTAATATGATTGAGTGGAGATAAAAAAAGAAGAAGGAAAAAAACCTTGTAAAAACATAGCATTCAAGACAAAGAAGGGAATTGTAGAGTTGGATGTCTGAGGTGAGACCATACGGACACCAAAGGTGGTAGAGCAGTTACTTTTTGGTCGTATTAAAACTTTAAAAAACTATTCTGGAACTTCTTCCCCTGCAGGAGTGAGTCACAGAAACAACAAGAAAATAACTCAAGAATGGCTATTCTAGATTTAGTCTTTTTTAAACAAACTCCCAACCAGCAAGGGGTTTTTACAACGATATTCTGGGACGTTTGAAATTCTATAACAGCTCAGATGATTTTAATCACAAGGTAATAAGACCAAATCCAAATAAATAAATAGTGTGTGACGTTTAGGTAACAGTGTTGTTACAGAAACGTCACACACTATTTATTTTTTTGGATTTTGGTGTTATTACCTTGTGTTTATAATCTACTAGCCGAATGACCCGGGCAACGCCCGTGTTTTACCCGATTGAATGTTTTGATTCAAATACTATTTGTTACAATTATAAATTGGCGCCTTATATAAATGCATATATTAGTCAATAACTATAGCCTATGTGCTTTATCTGTCTATGTACTGTTGGCTTCCGTAGGCGTCTCTTACTGGGAAAAAGAAAGAGAGGATTCCATTTAGTTATTAACTAATATATGCATTTATTTAAGGTGCGACCCGCTCCAACACAATAGTTACAAAAACCAAAAAGTGAGGGGGGGGGGGCAAAAGTGGCGTGATCGTAGCCAACCAATAGGAGAGCACCATTCCAAAAAAAAAGCTAACGGTGACAGAGATGAAAACTGAAGATTTAAGAACGCATGACGCTCGTAACTGTATATAGAATAATCCAAATAGTTGTTTCACTTTTTTACTTATTCCAACACAAGGTTTGTTGTTAGTGTCCTTCAAGTTGAATTTGACTTCTGGTGACACCATGGTGACAAATAATCTCCAATTTGATATCTGTCAGTGACCATCTAGTGACCTTCTGGTAGCTTTCTTGACCTCGTCTAGCCATCTTATTGCAGGTCTTCCTCTCTTCCTTCAGTGTTCCCAACATCAACATCTTTTCTAATCCATTTGTTCCCATTATATGTCTGTTGTTGTTGTTTCTTATTCCCTTGTGTAAAGATTGCACAAATTCCATGCTCCTTGAGCCTGATCTCATGGAATGGGGTGTAGCTTTCGCTGATTATGGCACCATGATCCAGGCATACTCATTATATGTCTGAAGTAGGTCAGTTTACATATTTCTAGGGATCTACCAGGATTGATGTTATTTAAGATTGAAACATTTGTCCTTTTATCTGTCCTTGGCAATCTGAGTAGCTTTCTCCACATTTCTCAAACTTCTATTCTTTTTCTTTCTTATTTTCTGAGAGTCTCACATCCATGAGTGTTGACCACATGAAATACCTCTACAATTCTCTTCTTTATGAAAAAGGCATCTCCTTATCATGCAACTGAAAGTTGCTGATGGCTTGCGCCATCTATCAGAATAAATATCAACTATTCTCGTTGATTTCTAATTATTCCAGAATTGGCCAAATACCCATTCTTGATTAATCAAGAAAAGCTAACCACGGACGCGTTTCGGTCTGTTGGCCTTCATCAGCGTGGTGCAAGCTGTACCGCAACAACCAAAAAAACTGGCCCTTCAGGCATCTGGAAAAATCATGAAACGGGTAGTTAAGGCCAAAATTGTGTGTGACCGCGACACAATGTGAAAAGATTCTCTTCTTAGTAATAAATGAAATGTCTTTCAGCATCTTGCCCAATGTCACCATTGCCTTCCTTCCCAGTGTTCTTCCTCCAAGCAACCTCCCATCAACCCTGGATCCTAAAGATATGAAGAGATCAACATTATTTCTTGTGTGAATGTGTGTTGACTTTAAAACTATTTATATTATTGGTAGTGTGATAATGTTGATATGGCTGATGTTCAACCAAATCCAAATAAATAAATAGTGTGTGACGTTTCGGTAACAGCGTTGTTACCATCTTCAGGAAAAGTACTGAATTTTACCACAGCATGTTTTAAATAGTTACTGTTATCTTGTTTACCCACTTGATAACAGTAACTATTTAAAACATACTGTGGTAAAATTTCTCATTCAATACTTTTGTCTGAAGATGGTAACAACGCTGTTACCGAAACGTCACACACTATTTATTTATTTGGATTTGGTCTTATTACCTTGTGTTTATAATCTATGATCCAATTTGGGCCTTATCATTTCATCTTTTAACTTTCTCAATAATATCTTTTAGGTCTTTTTTTGTCTTCTGCTAGCAGTGTGGTGTCATCGGCATAGCAAAGGTTATTTATTCCCATTTCTCCAATGTGTTTTATCAAGTTCAGCCAATATCATGATATGTCTTCTTCCTTATCTCCACTCAATCATATCAGGGTATCAAGCCTGTAAAGCTTGTTGATGGTGTCTGCTGGGGATGAGTAGAGCTCATCAATGGATGAGTCAATACAGTCAATTATATGTTTTGGGGTTGCAGGTTGGCACTTAGTACATAGTGGAAAAACCCTGCAACCATTCTGGAAAGTCATTATCCGTAGATGACCAGACTTAAGTCTGGAAACCATGATATGCTCATGGTGATAATACACCTCACTCTTTTTTCAGTGTTCCCATGGTCAGTCTTAACTGTGGCGTTCTGTATATAGGTCTTTGATCATGGCAATCAGGTGTTGTGGCACATCTATAAGTCTTGTCCGTAGTTTAATGTGATTTACATAATCAAAACCTTTACTAAACTCAATGTAACATATAGTCACATATTTGCATAGTTGATTGATAAAGCACACAATTTGGATTATAGATTATAAACCCAAGGTAATAAGACCAAATCTAAATAAATAAATAGTGTGTGACATTTCGGTTAATAGTGTTGTTGCCAGAACGTCACACACTATTAATTTATTTGGATTTGATCTTATTACCTTGGGTTTATAATCTACTAGCCGAATGACCCGGTCAACGCCCGGGTTTTACCCGATTAAATGTTTTTATTCAAATACTATTCGTTACAATTATAAATTGGCGCCGTGGATGTCACTCTTGTGAAACGTCCCGCTCCAAACTTTGTGTCTGAGAAGCGATATTTTTATAGAAAGATGATCTGGCCTTTGTTTTCTGCTCGAATGAATGTTTTTCTGTTAGAATTTTGTTCCTGCGTACAAAATAATGAACTGGTTTCACCAGTGGTCTCTGCTTTTTGGAATTTTTCCCGATATAATATTGTATCTGATAATCAAACATGATACAGCAATATCGTCATCATCATTTTCTGACTAAAAATATATAGTTTTAATAATTGATTTATATATTTTTTAAAATAGCCTATCGTCTTCCCCGTAGTTTTTTTACCTATGTATGGAAATTTTGGTTTGAATTAGTGAACTACTGTGAATTTGTATACCGGACATACAAACATTGATTTTTATATATATAGATATACAAGGCTCTCTCCTTGTAAATGTGCAAATACACTGTTAATGTAATGTACATATCTGTAAATATCAAAATCTAGGTATTTTATTGGTAGCTAATAAAGTTATTTGTGAACTGTACATATATATAGTGAGTTTTATTATAACAGTGCAAGTAGGTTATAACAACATAGTTTCTAAGTGTGGTTCTAACATGGCTACACCATCATATGATGATACCAAGGTGTGTGTGTATAAACAATTGAAGCCGTGTGAATTCCTACAAGAACAATAATGGTTCCTTCCATGCTGACACCACCAGAGCAACGTTGTGGGATCTCTCTGAGCATTTTATTGGCTTCTCCAGAACATGGATATGCAACTGTGTGGCTTATGCAAATATATCTTGGTTGGGTGGGTTAGTGGCTTATGCAAATATGTCCTGGGTGGGTTAGTGGCTTATGCAAATATGTCCTGGGTGGGTTAGTGGCCTATGCAAATATGTCCTGGGGAGTGGGTTAGTGGCCTATGCAAATATTTCCTGGGGAGTGGGTTAGTGGCCTATGCAAATATGTCCTGGGTGGGTTAGTGGCTTATGCAAATATGTCCTGGGTGGGTTAGTGGCCTATGCAAATATGTCCTGGGTGGGTTAGTGGCTTATGCAAATATGTCCTGGGTGGGTTAGTGGCCTATGCAAATATGTCCTGGGGAGTGGGTTAGTGGCCTATGCAAATATTTCCTGGGGAGTGGGTTAGCACATAGTCCAGTTCACCAGTGAGAATTTGGAGAGGAGGAAGAGTGGAGAAAGATATATCAAGAGGCAGAGCTTGAAAAAAGGGGTGGAACCTGGGAAAGACTGGGTGTGGAGTTTGGGAAAGGTGGATGTTGAACTACTTAGGGAAAGATTTGAGGAGATAGATTGGGACATTAAGTCTGAGGAAGAACAGCTGGCAGAGCCTGGGGAAGAATAGTGGGCAGAGCCTGGGGAAGAATAGTGGGCGGAGCCTCAGGAAGAATAGTGGGCGGAACCAAGGGAAGAATAGTGGGCGGAGCCTCAGGAAGAACAGTGGGCTGAGCCTGGGGAAGAATAGTGGGCGGAGCCTCAGGAAGAACAGTGGGCTGAGCCTGGGGAAGAATAGTTGGCTGAGCCTGGGGAAGAATAGTGGGCGGAGCCTCAGGAAGAATAGTTGGCTGAGCCTGGGGAAGAATAGTGGGCGGAGCCTCAGGAAGAATAGTGGGCTGAGCCTGGGGAAGAATAGTGGGCTGAGCCTGGGGTAGAACAGTGGGCTGAGCCTGGGGAAGAATAGTGGGCGGAGCTGGGGGAAGAATAGTGGGCGGAGCCTCAGGAAGAATAGTGGGCGGAGCCTGGGGAGGAATAGCGGGTGGGGGTTGTGGAAGAATTGAGGGAATGGAAGGAAGCTGGAGCTGTGCCTCGTCCAGAGGCTGTGAGAACTTGCCTTGCGCTGCGGACTCCAGGATCTGGAGCAGGGGCTCCAAGTTCTCCACCCACAGCTCTGGGAGGCGGTCCACCGCGGGATGGGCGCAGCATTCCACCTCCAGTCGCACCGCCAGCGCGTTGTGGTGGTGGAAGGCAAAGTTCACCAAGTGGCCCTCAGGTAGCGGGGAGGAGGCCGTGGGGCAGGTGTCTCCGTGGGACAGCCTCTTGTGAGCGTGGCGGTAGGCTCCGCCCACATACTGCAGCGCAGCGGACATCACTGGGGAGGTGGACTCCAGCCCCGTGGGGTAGCTGCATCCATGTCACCATGTACCCAACTATGTATGTGTGTGTGTACTGGAACAGATTGTTTTTGAGTCTCATGTCTTCAGGAGAAACCTAACATATGCCACAAGATATTTATGGAAGTCTTCCTTTTATAAAATTGAGGGTATGTAAATCTATATAGAAAATTGAGGGGTATGCAAATCTATATAGAAAATTGAGGGGTATGCAAATCTATATAGAAAATTGAGGGGTATGCAAATCTATATAGAAAATTGAGGGGTATGCAAATCTATATAGAAAATTGAGGGGTATGCAAATCTATATAGAAAATTGAGGGGTATGCAAATCTATATAGAAAATTGAGGGGTATGCAAATCTATATAGAAAATTGAGGGGTATGCAAATCTATATAGAAAATTGAGGGGAATGCAAATCTATGTAGAAAATTGAGGGGTATGCAAATCTATATAGAAAATTGAGGGGAATGCAAATCTATGTAGAAAATTGAGGGGTATGTAAATCTATATAGAAAATTGAGGGGTATGTAAATCTATATAGAAAATTGAGGGGAATGCAAATCTATGTAGAAAATTGATGGGTATTCAAATCTATGTAGAAAATTGAGGGGTATGCAAATCTATGTAAAAAAAACCCCAGTCCCCCAGAACAACCCACCTGACCCCCAGTCCGCCAGAGTCCAGGACTATCACCACGCTGTAGTTGTAAGTCCGGAGGTTTGACTTCAAGGCCTCCACTGCGGGGTTGCGGGTGTCGTCCACGGTGAACTTGTCCGCCAGGATGGGGTCCGGCGGTGGACCACAGCTTCCGGGATCCGACAGCAGGAAGCCAGTGTCGTCCACCGAGGGGAACAGATGCACCACCGTCTGGTTCAGAATCCGCATGGTGCGCTCGTCTCTGATCTCCCATCCTGCACACTGGCTCAGTGACAGCTGTCTGGGGAGGTAAATATGCAAAGTAAGTGGTGACATACAACAATTATAGATTGGAAAACATAAGATGAGACCACATCCAAATAAATAAACATATGACATTTTGAAACAACATTGTTGCTGAAAAGTCACCCAATTATTTATTTGGATCTTGTCACCTTAGGTATGCAAAGTAGGCTTATAATACCCTATTAACATAACCCTAAATAAGAGCACACTCTCTCTGTGACAACTGTCACACTGTAGATTGGACCAGGGAAATATGCAAAGTGGGAGGTGACAAGGTACAATTTGGATTATAGATGGGATAACATGAGACTACATCCGAATAAATAATGGAGAGTTTGTACGACTATTCCACAGGCCTTCTACAGGGAGTTCTTTGTTTGTTGTTTGATTTATGGAGGTGAAAGATAAAGGCATTTCTCCCAAGACAAAGAGACATTGGTATTTCCTGTGGTCAACACTTATGGATGTGACATCTCAGAAAGAAGAAAGAAAAAGAATTGAAGATTTTGAAATGTGAACATGGAGAAAGCTACTCAGAGTGCCATGGACAGATAAAAGGACAAATATTTCAATCTTAAATCAATCCTGGTAGATCCCTAGAAATATGTAAACTGACCTACTTCAGACATATAATGAGTATGCCTGGATCATGGTGCCATAATCAACGAAAGCTACACCCCATTCCATGAGATCAGGCTCGAGGAGCATGAACTCATGGAATTTGTGCAATCTTTACACAAGGGGATAAGAAACATCAACAACAGACATATAATGGGAACAAATGGTTTATAAAAGATGTTGATGTTGGGAACACTGAAGGAAGAGAGGAAGACCTGCAATGAGATGGCTGGAGGGGACAAGAAAACTACCAGAAGGTCACTAGATGGTCACTGACAGATATCAAATTGGAGATTAGTTGTCACCAGTTTCACCAAAAGTTGACTTGATGAATGCTAATAGCGAGACATGTGGTGTACTTGCATTAAAAGAAGTTGTTAACTACACACCATAATTACATCTGCCTGTACGTTTACTTGGGATAAGAAAAAATAAATTATGAGATACAATTTGAAATATAGATTAGAATCACAAAATAACAAGAAAAAATTCAAATAAATAGTGTATATTGTATCAGTAACAATGCTGTTACCAAAATGTCACACAATTTATTATTTTTAGTTTTTTTATTTTTGCTTATCATCCCTGCTATTATCCGAATAGCAACCGAACAAAGCATCCAAAACGACATGGCGAAAATCCTAAATACTTCACATTACAGTCACTTCAAATACCTAAAAAATTCAATAACAGCAGAACGATATTTATTCACAACTATTCCTCTAGCAATTAAAAGATTTTTTGCACAACTGAGACTCCTATGGACGATCTTCCCAGAAAATCGTTCAAAGCGCTGGGAAAATTGATTTGACTCTAACTTGCGATCTGTGTAAAAACAGAATCCAAGACGAAATTATGCATATAATATTTGGATGCTCTTGCTTAGAGAAACAGAGGAAAGAAATTTTGGGTGACTTACCCTGGTCTCAACCTGACTGCCAACAAATTTGCAGCTGGATGAACACACTGATGGTTGATCAGGGTCTCTCCCTCGGTTTATATAAATTCTACAAGGCCGCAGTCAATGTCCGTTGGAGAACAATGGATGCGCCGAATGTCGTGGTTTGCTTGGAGGAAGAAAACGAAGATTGAAGGCGGCTGATTCCACACTAGCCCTCTCAATGATATCCTAACCTTGACATATTCTAAACATTGGTACTTTAATTTAAATATTTAATCATGTATGGTTCCTTTTGCTCTGTATGTTTATTTTTTGTATATATGGTTATATTTCTTTTTGTTTGTTTTTTTTCTTTCTTCTCTCTTCTCTTTTTCCTTATTACTTCTTGTATTCTAGTTTTTACTTTTGAAATATCTTCCTTTGCTAAATCCTGTAGAGGGGAATCATGTATAGTGCTGGATGCCCCAATAAAAAGGCTTATGTGTGTGTGTGTGATTTTTTCTTATCCCTTATACACATGGTACAGGCCATGATAATCATGGTGGGTAGAAGAAGGCGACTGCTTTTACTGTAAGTGCGCCATATGTCTATACACGTGAAAAGCCGTTCGACTTTGCACTTACAGATGTGCCAGAGCCCCGTTAGGTTACTTGTACTCGCTGGTGGGGTTGGACTTTTGCAAGAATAGGTGAACATTGATGCATTTTTTTTTTTAAATCAGAAAAAAGTGCCCGATGCGGGAATCGAACCCGGGTCGTAGTGGTCGTAAACCAATGGTTTATACCAGCCTTCCACCGACCCCCTAATTTTAGTCTTGTTACCACATGTGTAAAACTCCATATTTTCCCAGGTTGGTGTTACAGTACCTTTGACCAGATGTCTGGCCAGATTGAGGACCACCTCCCGGCCCAGCGGCCTGCGACCGTCCAGGCCGCCCACAATGGCGACGTGGGGGGAGGTGGGGTCGGGATTGGCTCCGTGGCTGTTCATGGAGAGGAAGTGGAGAGCGAGCCGATTGGACGGCCCGTAGTTGGCCATGGCCTCCGCGATGGTGGGGTTGTTCAGGGAGATGTCGCGCACCTTGTTGTACATCTCTGTGTTGCTGGTGTAGATGTCGTCGGCCATGTTGGCTGTGAGGCCGAAGTCCTGGTTGCTCGACCAGTCGGCAAACTTGAGCGCCAGGGTGAAGTTGAGTGGCGTCTGCTTGCCCTCTTCCACTAGGACCTCGCGTGATGCACGGGGGAACCTGCGTGAGTGTGTCAGTGCGCAGCTGCGTACACAGCTATGGTGCTACCCACCCTGGCACGTTGACAGACAGAGTGTAGTTGCCGGGCACCAGTAACCGCCAGAAGTCCCCGTCCTGGGCCGTGATGATGTCGTGGTCGATGCCCTCCACGTGGACGCTGGCGTTGGACACTGGTTGTTGTGGTCGTCAAGCACAAACCCGGCCACTCCCGTGTGGACCTGCAGCACAGCGTGACTCTCGTGTCTGTGGGAGATGCAAAAACAGCATATGCAACATTGTGACATAGGCAAAATGTAACATGCAACATTATAATATAGGCAAAATATAACATATGCAACATTGTGCTGGTGATGGTGGTGCTTATCTCCATGGTTAAACCAATTCCTGAAGTCCACTCCTCTTCAATTTTGTGATGGTAGTTATAGGCCTGGGGTCCTTTATTGTCAGTTCTGAGCATGACAAGATATGTTTTGGAGAAGCTTCCGCACTATTGCATTTCAAGCAGTTATTGAAGGTTTTTTGTCCATTTTGAAATTTTAAGGTTTTTATATGGCCACTTCTCTGTTTGTTGATTTCTATTGAGTTTTAAAGTTCTTGCAACATTGTAACATAGGCAAAACATAACATATATAACATGCAAAAATCTAACATATACAACATTGTAACGGGAAAAGACAATATATGCAACATAGGCAAAAAATATAGGATATGCAACACTGTAAGATATGCAAAAATGAACAGAGGAAAAAATGGCAACATTGCAAAACATAACATATGCTACATGTGACATATGCAAGAATGTATCATGCAAAAATATAAGGTATGAAAAATGTAGCATATACCAAAAATTATAACTAAAAAAAAAAAAGAAAAATGCAAAAATAGTTCAACAGCAGATATTTTCAAATAAAGAGCAATTTTGTCCTTTTTTGGAGCATATCAGATCGGTCAGTGCACCCTGATCACAATACCGGCCAACTGAGGTGCCGTATGGATGTCCTCTTCTGGATTGATGTCTGCCATATAGAGGGCTGCAAGGATATATATGGTCCGGAGTGAGTTGGGTATTGTGACAGTAGTTCCTGTAGTCATGTCTGGGTTTATCTTCATGCCACTGAATGTAATTCTTGGAATAGAATCCCAAGTTGTTCCCAAGAGTACTGATTGCAGTTATCTCATACTTGGCTCTTGTAGAAACCTGCCCGAAAAAAAAAAAAATGCTCCAATGGCCCCCGTTTCTTGCAAAAGTCCAACCCCACCAGCAAGTGCAAGTAACCAAACAGGGCATTGGCACATTTGTAAGTGCAAAGTTGAACTGCTTTTCACATATGTAGACATGTGGTGCACTTACAGTATAAGCAGTCACCAACTTCTACCCACCATGATTATCATGGCCTGTACCACGTGTACTAGGGATAAGCAAAAAAAAGCCACAGAGAGGCTTTCTGAATTTACCAAAACTGATGTTGTAGTTTAGCTGTTAGATGGCAGACACCATCAATAGATGGTCAGTCTTGATGTGTATTGTCTTTGATTTAAGAGAGAGAGAGAGAGAGAGAGAGAAGTAACTTAACCAATTTGTTCTTGTGTCAAACTGACAGTCAACTACCCAAGCTTAGTGGATGGATAACAGAAAGGACAAAGGAGCATCTATAAACACAAGGTAATAAGACCAAATCCAAAAAAATAATAGTGTGTGACGTTTCGGTAACACACGTGTTAACATCTTCAGACAGAAGTGCTGAATCTATAGATGGTAACAATACTGTTACCGAAACTTCACACACTATTTATTTATTTATTTGGCTTTATTACCTTGTGTTTATAATCTATAATCCAAATTGTGCTTTATCAATAAGAGCATATTTTATTTCACTAAACCTCGCTCTTCGTCAACACCTCTCATGGTTACATATTGGTTGTGGCATCTGATACAGAACCTAGAGGTTCGAAAGCTCATGTCTCAATGTGTAGGAAATTAAACAAAGAAACTTTTATCCTTCGTCTTTATATTTCCATATGAAAATTGCTTTGGGAATATCCCTGGCAGTACTGTCAACAAGGATCATGTTGGCTTACATTCTTCTTTCTTATCTCCACACTGGGTGAAGTAGAATGCCTTTGTCATTAAGACTGGGAGCACTACTCAGTGGCAGGCTGACTTAGCTCCAAAATAAATAGCCGCCTAATTGGCTTACATTAGATGTACTAAATAGGAACTTTGGGATAGGCTGCTGCTTATCATCAGCTTGAGGAGAATGGACTCATGGAATTTGTGTAATCTTTACACAAGGGGATAAGAAACAACAACAACAGGATGATGTTCCACAACCCCCCATCAGAACAACATGGCCACCCACCAGTTCGATGTAGGACAACAGAGCCTCCCTGTTGTCCTCCCAATACTGAGGGAGATCCTTGGCCGGAGGGAACTTGTGGCAGCCCAGCTCGACTGTGATCTCGAAGCAGTTGGAGTGGAGGTAGTTCCAGTCTTGCATGCCGCCTGTCACATCACGCTCTGATTGTCACCTCCAGTCACACCTAGACATTCTAGTGGTACACAGTGTCACACTGATTGACACCTCTCTTCAACTTATATGACAGTCTAGACCACAGCTAGACATCCTAATGTGATAAGGTGGAATTGAATTAACCCTTTTCACTGTCAGACTTCTAAACATAAATTGAAAAAGCACAATTTGGATTATAGATTATAAACACAAGGTAATAAGACCAAATCCAAATAAATAAATAGTGTGTGACGTTTCTGTAACAACGTTGTTCCCATCTTTAGACATATTTAGATTCAGTACTTTTGTCTGAAGATGGTAACAATGCTGTTACTGAAATATCACACAATATTTATTTATTTGGATTTGGTCTTATTACCTTGTGTTTACTGTTAGACTTATAACCATGAACTGTTATCCAGCATCATTTTTCCAATGAGTATCATTGTATTTTCCCCCATTTTACCTTGGAACAACATCCTACAGTCCTCACTGCGATGGAAAATGCTCGGCCGGATCATATCATTGGTGAACCCTTTCGGTGGTTTCGTCAGTTTAACCACTGATGAGCCTGCCCCCCCCCCCCCCCAATATATTTCCACTGCAGTAATGTAGCAATTTGTCGCAGTATGTAAATATGAACACAAGGTAATAACACCAAATCCAAACTCCGCCTTTGCCGGTCCCAAGCCCGGTTGAAAAAGGAGGAGGGGGAGCAGTAACAAGCTCACTAAAAAACCTGGGCTCAGCTGGCCCGGCTGATAGTACCCTGTAAGGTCTCCAGGGATACAGGATGAGCAGTGTTTGTACTCCATGTTAGGAGCAGCTGCACATGATGTCTGTTCCTCATGTCAGAGGTGGCCATTTCATATTGGATCTAAGTCGGCCTACCACTGAGTAGTGCTCCCAGTCTTAATGACAAAGGCATTCTACTTCACCCAGTCATGATGGTTGTCAAGTCTCAAGCTCTACAAGCTTGATACCCTGATATGATTGAGTGGAATAAGAAAAAAGAAGACCAAATCCCAAATAAATAATTTGTGTGTGCCATTTTGGTACCAGTGTTGGTACTGAAACATCACACACTATTTATTTGGATTTGGTCTTATTTGTGTTTATAATCTATAATCCAAATTGTGCTTTATCATATGTAAGTATGTATGTGTGTGTATGCAGTTATTATTATCCCTAGTACATGTGGTACAGGCTATGATAATCATGGTGGGTAGAAATTGGTGACAACTCTTACTCTAAGTACACCACATGTCTACACATGTGAAAAGCAGTTTGACTTTTGCATTTACAAATGTGCCAGAGCCCCGTTTGGTTACTTGCACTTGCTGGTGGGGTTGGACTTTTGCAAGAATCGGAGGCCATTGGAGCATTTTATTTTATTTTTGATTTGATCCAGGGTCGTAACAGTCAAAAACCAACGGTTTATACCATTCTTCCACCGACTCCCCGACATCCTAATGTGATAAGGTGGAATTGAATTAACCCTTTTCACTGTCAGACTTATAAACATGAACTGATTTGGATTATAGCTTTTATATTATATATTAATATGGCTTATAGATTATAAACACAAGGTAATAAGACCAAATCCAAATAAATAAATAGTGTGTGATGTTTCAGTAACAGTTACCGAAACGTCACACACTATTTATTTATTTGGATTTGGTCTTATTACCTTGTGTTTAAACATAAACTGTTATCTAGTGTCATTTTTCCGATGAGTATCTTTTATTATTTGTGTGTATACATGTAAGTATGTATGTATGTATGTATGTGTGTATATGTGTAAGTATGTATGTAAGTATGTAAGTATGTGTGTAAGTATGTAAGTATGTGTGTATATGTGACAATTAAATAATTTTATTGACTTTTTAGTTAATGATTACACCCAAAGTCAATGGGAGAAAGTACAAAAATTTACAATAATCTTGATTCTGTTAGGAGCGCAGAGCCAGCCTGAGCTCGTATATTCCCCTTTGAATTAAGGGGTGGTCATCGTGAGCATGTTCGGCGACAGTGCCGAGAAACTCGGCGAGAGAGGCTTTGTGTCTGGGTCTAGATCTGAGAGACTTGAGGAGGTACTCCCTACTCTTGAGCCACACGATCGAATGTGAGAGGTTGTCAATATCTAGCCCCTTCTTGAGTAGGGGCCCCAAGGCCTGTTGATAGTTCTGCTCTTTGAACAGGTCAAATATCCGGTCTACGCACTTAGTCTCCAGCTCCACCTGGGTCAGGAATGGCAGTGGAGGCGGAGGTGTCGCCATGGCCGGTGTTAGCTCTTCCCCATGGGGAGTGGGTGGTGTCGGCTCAGCGAGCCGAGGCGCAGGCGGTGGGGGTGCACAACGCTCTTTTTCCGTCATCGGATTGTCCTCCTCCATCTCCGTCGGGGCGGGCGGCGGAGGTGTCATCACAGCAGGCATCAGTTCTTCGCTGTGGGAAGTAGGCGGCGTAGGCCCAGAAGGCCGAGGCGCAGGCAGTGGGGGTGTTGAAGGCACTGCGGTAGGGGCGGTCCTCAGCTCTGACAAGACCTGGCGCAGGACTTTATAGATGTTACTATCCCCTCCGGGCCTCTGGCCCAAGAGTTGACGGATTAGGCCGGCGAGAGCGCCGCACTGCGAGGGTGACAGGAGGGGTCCCCGCTTCCGAGCCTTGGTCTTCGAGGAGAGGATGTCCAAGACCTCCTCCGCCCGAGGCCAAGGGCGTCCGTCTGGGCAAAGGAGATGCCCGGGTTCCTCTCGATGAAAGTCACGAGGCCTTCTCTCGTTGATGTTTTTGACGAGGATGTGGAGGATGTTGATGTTTCCTCGACGATGGACATCTCGATGTCCGGTGTAGGGGCTGCAGGCTCGTGACTCCCAGGTGCTCGCAGGGACGGAGCAGGGGTCACAGGTGGAGGGGCAGGAGGCGCCATCTCCATAGGTACGGCCGAGGCCACTGGTGTAGATGGCCGAGGTGCTGCAGATGGGGTCACAGCTCGGGCCGCGTGAGAAGCGCCGGGGATCTCCATGGCTGTACTGGAGGGCGCCGGTGCAGGAGGCTGGGCCGCTGACCGCTGAGGTGGGGCAGAGGTGGTCGTTGATGGGACGCCAGCAGGAGAGGTTGGTGGGGCCAATCTGGAGTTGTTGGCTCGCCCCGCAAGCAGGGGGCAGTTGGCCCTGCGATGTCCCTGGCCATGGCACCTGGAGCACTTGATGCCCGAGGATAAATATGCGGGCCAGGCCTCGCCTTTAATTGGGATTTCAAGGCGGGTGGGGAGCCTTTCAATTGTCATTCCTTCGCGGAGGACAATAAATGCCTCGCGGCGGCCGTCGTTGTAGGTGTATGGGCCGGCCTTCATCAGTTTGGGCGCAATTGATGTTACGCGCCCATAAGGTTTTAAGGCGCTGATGATGGCGGAGTCCTCCACGAAGAAGGGGAGGTTGCCGACTGTAATCCTCTCCGCTCTTTTGTGGAAAGGAAAGGCCCTGAGGAGTGTGCCCTCAACCTCGAGGCCCTCGTCTATGAGGCGCTCGGCCAGGCCTCTGTTCGCCAGTCCCAGGAGTTGGTGGCCGTTCACCTTGGAGACTTGGATGACTCCGGCGGTTCCTCCGAGCATCCTGTCCAGCGCCCTCAGGTAGTGGAAGGGCTGTAGCTCGGGGCCGTGCTCCAGGTACACACAGTGGTCCTCAGATGAGGATGTCTGCCGCGCCCGGGCCTCTGTGATGTGGGCCCTGGTTGTTCTTACTTCCTGTGCCCGGGGCACAGATCCTGCCGAAGATTGCGGTCGGCGACTGGTTCTTGCACCTCCGATGTTGGAGGATGGTGCAGCCGCTGTAGGCGAGTTCGCAGATTCGCGGCGCCTCTTTTTGGTCCTCACGACGGTAAAGTCGTCGTCCGCTCCAGGGCCTTGATCTTCAGGGCAGTCCGCCCAGTTTCTCAGGGCACGGGCAGCGCCATCGGATGACGTAGCTGGCGGCAAGCTGGACGTGACGTCATCGCGCGCGACGGCCAGATTTGCATTTCCAACGCCTGTCGGCGGATTTGCATACTCTTGATTTTCAGAGTTATCTCTAGATATTTCTTTATGAGATTCTTCTTTTGTCGAATTCTTGCCACCAATTGGAGATGGAATGCTGGGCCTTCCAGGCTTTTGTCCAGCAGATCCTGGGCTCCTTGGCGATGCCGAATTCGGCATGTCTAAGGACATTTTTCCGCTCCCCAGAGACGAAATACGCGGAGCTCGCGCGATGCGTGGCCGCACGGTCGGCGTATGTATGTATGTATGTATGTATGTGTGTAAATATGTATGTGTGTATATGTGTAAGTATGTATGTAAGTATGTAAGTATGTGTGTAAGTATGTAAGTATGTGTGTATATGTGTAGGTATGTATGTATGTAAGTATGTGTGTAAATATGTATGTGTGCATGCAGTTGTAGATTGCCTTTTAGCCATGGAATAACAAAGACTGGAAACAGATGTAGCTACACTTCCTGACACAATGCAGTTACCAACACTTTACAACTACTTTCCTTATTTGATCGTGCTCCCTTGTGTGGAATAAAGATGCTAGGATCTAAGGAGGCTACACTCACCTGGCACACTGTACCACGCTGCACCGTTTGTGATGCCATTTGCAAACTTCTCAGCCATTCTGCCCCTTCCACAGGTCTGGCCCAGGTGCATTTTGGGATGTTTCTGCACAACACAGATGGTTGTAGGATTGGTATAGAACAGGAGGTACAAGCACCAATTCTGTCCTCCCAAGGGAACAGCAGTCCTTGATTTCCAGACTTTAAGTCTGGTCATCTATGGACAATGACTTTCCAGAATGGTTGCAAGGTTTTCCCACTATGTACTAAAGGTCAACCTGCAAACCCAAAACACATTATTGACTGTATTGACTCATCCATTGATGAGCTCTACTCATCATCCCCAGCACAGACACCATCAAAAATCTCAAAATCTACAGATTTGAAAGTTTAATAAGGTTGAGTGGAGATAAGAAAGAAGAAGACAACATCATCAACAAGCTCTACAAGCTTGATACCCTGATATGATTGAGTGTAGATAAGAAAGAAGACAAATTCTGATGATGGTAACAATGCTGTTTCCGAAACGTCACACTATTAAATTATTTGGATTAGGTCTTATTTTCTTGGGTTTTTGACCCATAATTGGGTGAGATAATTTGATGGTAAGAAATTGACGTTTGTAGAGAGCTGTTGTCCTCTGGTGGCAGTTCTACTGTACCAAGGAACCTTGGGTTCAACATTGTTGATAGTACCCGTTATGTAATTAAAGTAAGTAAGAAGGACGTAACCAATTTACATATTATTTATTATTAATAGCAATTATACAAAACAAATCTTGGTATATATGTCTACATGAAAACAACAAAAGCAATACTCAAAGACATTATATACATACAAGTTCCTTTTCAAACTCAGTCTCATCTATAGCCATTGTTACTCTGTAATATTCCAACAGTACAATCGTTAAAACAAGTCAGAATATAGAACTTAGACAATTATGATGTTCTAACCAAGCTTATAAAAGAAGCTGTTAGACACAAGTTTCACTGTAGATGTAAAATGAATGGATGTTGCAAGGTAATAAGACCTAATCCAAATAATAGTGTGTGACGTTTCAGTAACAACATTGTTACCATCATCAGACAAAAGAATAAATGTATTAAATACAAGGTAATAAGACCTAATCCAAATAATAGTGTGTGACGTTTCAGTAACAACATTGTTACCATCATCAGACAAAAGAATAAATGTATTAAATACAAGGTAATAAGACCTAATTCAAATAATAGTGTGTGACGTTTCAGCAACAACATTGTTACCATCATCAGACAAAAGAATAAATGTATTAAATACAAGGTAATAAGACCAAATCCAAATAAATAAATAGTGTGTGACATTTTGGTAACAACGCTGTTACCGAAACATCACACACTATTTATTTATTTGGATTTGGTCTTAATACCTTGTGTTTATAATCTATAATCCAAATTGTGCCTTATCAAATGTATTAAATGTAATCTATTTTCTTGTAGCTATAATCTATAATTCAAATTATGATTTATCATGAATGATGATGAGGTAGGTGATATCTTACATTGGAGTAGAAGGTTGCGATGTACACAAAGGTTTTGTCATCGGGCGTGGCAGTGTAGGTGTGGTCCTTGTTCTCAGCGTTGGAGTCAAAGGGATAGTTGGCGACCAGGGAGCCCCCATGGAGGTTGGCGGACAGCACGAATGGATAGGCCTGGATCCACCGCATCAACGCCAGGGTCTCTGGCTCCTGCACCCTGTTCTCCCCCTCCACGTGGTACTGGTCCGGGAAGTTACGGTTCAAGTCCACACCGTTGGCGTTGCTGCGTCCCTTGATGCCGTCAAAGTCACCTGCACCATGTCTGTTGAGGGCAAGTTGTGCCGATATGTAAAATGTAAAACTTTTTTACTTATCCCTAGTACACATGGTACAGGCCATGATAATCTTTTTTTTTTTACTTATCCTTTTATTAGTGTAAATTAGACAAGATCTTGGAGGTCGTGCTCATAAAGAAGTTCAAGAACTCTTCTTGGTTATCTGTACAGGGATACTTTGTCCTTTCCAATACAATTTAGTATATGTTGATGTTGGGAAGTGGCCTCTTCGGCACCTAGTGCACATGGGGAACTCCCTCTTTATAGACTAGAGGCGCAAATGACCAGATTTCCATCTGGCCAACTGTGTCGATTCCCTTCTGTTTAGTTGGAGGGTCTGTTTTTTGGGGTTTTCTGCCTGGTACCAAGAATGATGGAAACTATCTCTATGGTTCCTTATGATAATCATGGTGGGTAGAAGTAGCCAACTGCTTTTACTGTAAGTGCACCACATGTCTACACATGTGAAAAGCAGTTCGACTTTGCACTTACAAATGTGCCAGAGCCCTGTTTGGTTACTTGCACTCGCTGGTAGGGTTGGACTTTTGCAAAAATCGGGGGCCATTGGAGCAATTTTTGAATCAGAAAAAAGGTGCCCAATGCAGGAATCGAACCCAGGTCGTAGCGGTCGAAAACCAACAGTTTAGACCATCCTTCCACTGAGCCCCTTTGTAAAACTTTTATTCAAATATGGTATATCATATAATTTTTTTTTTCCAGACATGAATTCTACAAGCCATAAGATACAAAAGCATCTTTGGTCAAAATCAACTAGTTACAGTACAATCAAATAAAACGATGATTTATTTAAAATTATACACAGAAATATCATTAAAATAAATTTGCATAGACAGCATAACTTGACTAATCCCAATATAAATGCTAAATGGTACAACTTCCTTAAGTTTTGTCCAAGAATGAAGATTTTACACATAAAAGCTGCAAGGTGTTACATAAACAAAATGAGATCAGCTAAAACATTCAACTTCTGCCCACACACATGTACAAATAAATATCTTTCTTTGCAGTAAGGATAGTAGATAGGTATCTTTATTATGATTTATTTAAAAAATGACTTCTATTATTTTTCATATCTTGTGCATAAATGGTAAACTTAACGGTACATTGAAACATTCGCATGCTTGATTTCATTTCTTATGTAGGGATGTAACATTTTGCCTTATAATCAATGTATTAACAAATCCCTATATATCTCTATATATATAAAAGTCAATGTCTGTCTGTTTCGCGATAAACTCAAAAACTACTGAACCAATTGGTACCAAATTTTGCATGTCGATTTTTATAAACCTGAGGAAAATTTTCGGATACATTTTGATTAGTATTTTTGGCTATTTCTTTTTTCATTTGAAGAACTTTTTTTTACACGGAGTAAATACGAGGCGAAGTAACAACACGAGGCCAATTAAGCGACCAATGAGCGTTCTGCATATTTTCCAAATCTCTTGCCCAACTTTTTTTTTTTGAAATATATTTGTATAAAAAAAAAAAAAGAGTTACTTTTTTTTTACAAAAGTATTTAGTATTAAGTATTGAGATAGAAATTCATATTACTAAGTTACGGTAAGTGCACACAAAAATGCAATTTTAAAAAACTTTACAAACCTATCGTTACTATGTACACAATGGATTTCGTATTTTTATTAATTTTTGTTCTAGCCTTTATTTTTTAAAAATATTTTTACAAAAAAAGCATATGTAGTGAAAATTTAATATGAATTACTGTCTCATTTAACAGCCAAAACATGTGTTTGTCTATCTAATATATAAAAGTCAATGTCTGTCTGTTTCGCGATAAACTCAAAAACTACTGAACCAATTGGTACCAAATTTTGCATGTCGATTTTTATAAACCTGAGGAAAATTTTCGGCTAAATTTTGATTAGTATTTTTGGCTATTTATTTTTTTCATTTAAAGAACTCTTTTTACGAGGCGAAGTAACAACACCAGGTCAATTAAGCGACCAATGAGCGTTCTGCATTTTTTTTCAAGTAGTTTGCATACTTTTTTAAAGTATCTTTTTATACGAGGGCCACTTTTTTTACAAAAGTATTGAGAGAGAAATTTATATTACTAAGTTACGGTAAGTGCACACAATGCAATTAAAAAAAAAAAAAAAAAACGTTACAAAATTAGCGTTACTGTATGTAAATAATGGCTTTCGTATTTTTTATTAATTTTTGTTCTGGCCTTTTTTTATATCTTTTTTTTTTTATCATTTAAAATGTCATTAGCAAACACATATGTTTGCCTAATTTCCATGTGCTCTTTTATCTTTTACAGAAAAATATTTACATGCCAGTATTTTGGATTAATTTTTTTATAAGCCTATTTTTTCTTATTCTTACCTAGAAGATGGGCATCGCAGTCTCTCACTAAACTCATGCAATTTCAAGGGTTAATGCGCTGGGGTGGGTACCTCGGGGGTTGGATGGAAAAGCTGCCATCTATTTAAACTATATTGATTTTGAAACAACTAAATGTATGGCAAAAAATAATTAAACACTAATATAATACAATTTTTGCCATCACACACACTTTTTGCCTATGGTTTATTTGTTACTTCTGTATTGCTATTCTATGGCACTTCTACTATTTATTATTGATGTGCTTTCAGTATGAAGGAAATTGCACTCGGGGGAATTCTCGGGCGAAGCCGGGTCATTCGTCTAGTATATATATAAAAGTCAGTGTATATATGTATGTTTGTCGGCTTTACACGTTCACAATACGTAACTAATCTGACTGAAATTATAACAGTATATAGAGTAGAATCTGGAAAAACTTATAGTGAAAATTTCAGGTCTCTATCCCGAATATTTGTTGAGTTATTTGCAAATTTGCCCTTTCGCTCGTGAGCAGCGCCTCTAGCGGTGAAGATGGGAGGTAATATCAGCTGACCTAATATACATGTAAAGTTTGGATGTTCACAAGAGTGACATCCACGGCGCCAATTTATAATTGTAACAAATAGTATTTGAATAAAAACATTTAATCGGGTAAAACCCGGACGTTGCCTGGGTCATTCGGCTAGTAACTTATAAAAATGTCTGAAATTTGTGTAACTGCTGAAGGTACCGTGGATGGGACAGAACCTATTCTGAAAACAATCAAATAAACTGCCGACACAGCACAGCATAGATGAGAATTGGGTAAGCATGGCTACAGGGCTTTCTACGGCATGCGACATGCTCAAACACTATGGACTCACACATGGTTGGCCTTCCACAGCTTCAACTGGCCATATCTGGGAAGACAAGTTGCATAAATCAGATTTGCATAATCTCACTCACCACTTTGCATATTGTCCTAGTATACATCTCTAATGAGCACATCCTGATCATGTCACTGATGGTAGCGCCATCTATTGGAATAAATATTAATTGAATGTTGATTTTTTTGTTATTTCAGGAAATGAACTCTAATTCTTAAGCAGCCAATCAGCTACAGTCTGATCATCAAGTTTAGTTGCACGATCCAATGTGTGGTTCTCTTATTAAGGTATTTTACTTTCCAAGCCTACATCTGTGTGGTCACAGAATGACTTTGAGGATATCCAGAACAAAAAAGACAAAAATTTCATAATATTGTAGCAAAATATTGTCACAGAATAATTATTTTAAATATTCTGTTGTTTATCATCATAAATATTTGCATAGTCATCACCCCCTACCTTGCTTGTAAATTATCACTTGAAAAATCCTTTGACACATTTTGCAATATATAAGTTTAATTAATTAATAATTTATTTTTAATTAAACTTTTGGAGTCTTCTCTACCGTGACAATATTTATTAACAGAATATTAATATTTTTCTACACTGTAAACTTTCTACTCATTACCTCTCGGGTATTTTATAAATGTCATCCTGAGGTTTGTCTTTCCTAATTTTCTACGTGACGGTGGAGATGCTGGGTAGATTAGGGAAGACAAACTGAAGCTTGCCGGCAGACCTTGAGGGTTCTGTGGTGATTGACTCCAGGATTCCACTACCAAGATTTAACTTGTTCCCTGATATTTGGACCAACTCATTTTCTTGATAATTAAAGAAAATCTAACCATGAATTCATTTCGGGATGTTGGTCCTTGTTAGCATGGCGCAGGCTGTATCTCAAAGACCAAAAATTTGTTTCAAAAGGCTTCTTGAGAAATCAAGAAATGGGTATGTAAGGCCTTATTTGCATAAATACACATGTGAAAAAATAAGAAAAAGGTCAGGTGTTATATTAAACACAAAAATGGCATATCCTGACTGTTCACATGGGCATTTTTAGCATATTTGGGTTGGCCAAATGTCACAGATAAGTTATATAAATGTTTAGTTGATTTTTGTTCCACTAGATGGCGCTCTGCCATCTAAAATGCTCATTTGAGCAGTCAGAATACACCTTTTTCATTTTATATATATATATATATATATATAGATCCCGTGTGGATCTCAAGTCCGCCCTAGACTGACGAGGGCCATTAGCCCGAAACCATGGTCTCTAGGTGGACGCTTCTCAGTTTGCCAAAGCTGGTGTTGTGGCTTTGTCACCGACCCGAGGCCGCTAGTTGCGGCGACGGTCAATAGATGGCGTCAGATTTTGACGTTTATTTTGACGGGAGAAGTGCCCATTGCTTCTATGGATTAATTTCCTCCCGGCAAATTTTCCAACTATCTCTATATATATAAAAGTCAATGTCTGTCTGTCTGTTTCGCGATAAACTCAAAAACTACTGAACCAATTGGTACCAAATTTTGCATGTCGCTTTTTATAAACCTGAGGAAAATTTTCGGCTGCATTTTGATTAGTATTTTTGGCTATTTCTTTTTTTCATTTGAAGAACTTTTTTTTTACGCGGACTAATCCAGAATGGAATGAATACCTAAATATGGCCATTTTTTTTAAGCATCGGCGGTTCAGTGGTAGAATGCTCGCCTGCCACGCGGGCGGCCCGGGTTCGATTCCCGGCCGATGCATTTTTTTTTTTACAATTTTTAAAACTCATTTATATTATATAATATAAATATATATTATATCAACTATATTAATTAAATCAAATACCTAAACACTAATATAATACAATTTTTGCCATCACACACACTTTTTTTCTGTAGTTTATGTGTTACTTATGTATTGCTATTCTATGGCACTTCTAATATTTATTATTGATATACTTTTAGTATGAAGGAAATTGCACCCAAGGGATTTCTCGGGCGAAGCCGGGTCATTCGCCTAGTATATATATATATGTGATACTTTTTCACCATATGTAAATAAGTGAGATATTTCTAAAAACTACCCCTAGAGATTGCTCGAGGAACATGGACTCCTGGAATTTGTGTAAACTTTGCACAAAGGGATAGAAACAACAACAAACAGTTCAAGGAGCATAGACTCCTGGAATTTGTGTGAAATTTACACAAGGAGATAAGAAACAACAACAAACAGTTCAAGGAGCATAGACTCCTGCAATTTGTGTAGTCTTTACACAAGGAGATTTAAATAAACACAAGGGACTGCCGGACTCACCTTCTTCTGCGATCTCTCTTCCATCCGGGTTCATGGAGAAGAGCAGGTGGATGCGAGTGGTGTTGATGAGCCGGCCGATGCGCGGGTCCGAGTCGTACTTGGTGAGCAGGAGATGGGCCAGCTTCAGCAGCATCTCCTTGCCCAGCACCTCGTTGCCGTGCATGCTGCCCACGTACTTGAACTCTGGCTCCCCTGCACAGCAACACAAGAGTGTCATCATCTGTCCCCACATCTTGACAGCAGAGTTCTTAAGATAAAAACATCAAGGTTCCAGGGATAGCTTTCTGTCATGAAAGCCCTTCTACAGCAGAAAACATGACACAATATATTGCCGATAGAACACGAGTTATAATATAATCAGATACATTTTACATAATTTCATACAAATGTGGAAAAGAAATAAATTTTCATATTTGATTTTTACAAACGACGCTTCAAACATTTTTTTTTTTTTTTAAGTGTTAAATAAAGCCTAAAATATAGAAAACTAGGAGATGACTATGGATGAATAGTTTCTGAATAAATCGTAGTTACTGTGCTAAGTTCTTGGTTTTACTGTAGATCTTCAAGATATAACTCCGCCTTTGCTGGTCTCAAGCCTGGATGAAAAAGGAGGAGGGGAGCAGTAACAAGCTCACTAATAAACCTGGGCTCAGCTGGCCTGGCTGATAGTACCCTGTAAGGACTCCTAATCCAGGGATACAGGATGAGCAGCGTTTGTACTCCATGTTAGGAGCAGCTGCACATGGCGTCTGTTCCTCATGTCAGAGGCGGCCATTTCTTTTGGAGCTAAGTCAGGCCTGCCACTGAGTAGTGTCTCCAGTCTTAATGACAAAGACATTCTACTTCACCCAGTGTGGAGATAAGAAAGAAGAAAGGATTTGGAGGCTTTGGGATGGGCTCAGGAAAAAGTATATTGTAAATATTTGAAAGCTCCAGTCCAGTTATTGAATTGTGTTTCTTCTCTAGAAGAACTTTCATGCCCAAAGTTAGAGATGTGATTTAAAATTTTTAAAAAACCTATCCCTGGAAGTCTGATCTTTCAGCTTAATCCAAGGAATTGTTTTATTGAAGAGGTTTTATCTATTTAGGTTAGGTTACACACCATGCTGCCCATGTACTTGAACCAAAACACATAGTGTGATCAATAATTTCCAGGAATGCTAAATATTTAAAGAAATACAAAAGTATAATAAAGTTTCATTTAAAATTTCTTAAAATAATCACCGTCACTATCTATACACTTGTTCCATCTTTTTTTCCAGATATCAAAACACCTCTGAAAATCCTCATCTTTCAGACTTTCAAAATATTCTTCGTATTCTCTTTTATTTCAGGTATTGAGTCAAATCAACGTCCTTTTAAGACTTTTAATTTTAGGGTAAAGGAAAAAGTCGTTGGGAGCAAGTTCAGGAGAATAGGGTGGCTGGGGTAGTAAAGCAATTCCGTGTTTAGCCAAATAGTGTTGTACAATGACGGCCGTATGTGGCCGTGCGTTGTCATGATGCAAGATCCATTTTTTCTGATGCCATTTTTCAGGTCGTTTCTGACGCACAGCCTCCCTTAAACGTCGCGATACATCAGGATAGTAATGTTGATTAATGGTCTGACCCTCAGGCACGAATTCATAGTGTACCAATCCCTTTACATCAAAGAAAGTGAAAAGAAGACATTTAAGCTTCGATTTGATCATCCTTGCTTTCTTGAATCTTGGTTCTCCAGGCTCTAGCCATTGGCTTGATTGCCTCAGGATCATATCCGCACACTCATCTCCCGGGATAACATTTTTGAGCCAATGGGGATCAGAATTAAACATTTTGACCATGTTTTTGCACGTTTCTTTGCGATGCTCTTTCTGCTCATTTGTTAAGAGATATGGGACAAATTTAGCCGGGGATCGTTTAAAGATGGTTTGGCATGTTCCAAAAGAGATAGCTCTCTGATAGTTATTCTAGGGTTTTCTTTGATCGATGACAGTGCATTTTCGGGGTTTCTTATCGATAAAGGTCTACCAGTGTGTAGATCATCCTTGATGCTTGTTCGACCATCTTTAAATCGGGCAAATGATTCAAATGCCCTCGATTGTTATAGGACATCTTTAAAAGCCTGCTTCAACATTTGAAATGATTCGGAAGCTGTTTTCCCTAATTTAAAGCAAAACTCTGAGCAGACTCGCTGTTTTTCAATACAGTCCATACTGAAGATAGAAAATGTTCTGATATACTCGAGCTTATAAATTTGAAAAAACGTGAGCGTGTGCGTCTGTGTGATCAATTTTTTTTCTACGTGTTGATAAATGTTTTATCTATAAGGTCCTTATAAAATTATTTCATTATTTTGAATATTTTACGTGATCTCATTCCTGGAAATTATTGATCACACGTTGTAGATCAGAATCTAGATAGAGAAATGTTGCCTTCCCCATCTCTCACTCTTGAAAAAGAAGACACTCAGTTTTTGCATTGTTTTTCAAAGAAGCCTTTTTTTTTGTAGATCAATATCCTCCTATCACAATTATCATTGGGGGTCGGTGGAAGGCTGGTTAAACCATTTGGTTTACGACCACTACGACCCGGGTTCAATTCCCGCATTGGACACTTTTTTAATGTTACACTTTACTTTTAACACTTTTAACTGTTAATATTTAACTTCAAAATATGTTTATTTGATTTCCTACTGTTATTTCGAACTATACAATTTAAAAAAAAAATAAATATGATTTTAAAACTCTCAAACATCGATTTGAAATTTTGAAAGGTGTTGTTAAATTTCTAAATTTACATTGACCACAAAAAAATTGCATCTCCAATAAACACTTTAGAAAATAATGCTCCAATGGCCCCCCGATTCTTGCATAAAGTCCAACCCCACCAGCGCGTGCAAGTAACCAAACGGGGCTCTGGCACATTTGTAAGTGCAAAGTCGAACTGCTTTTCACATGTGTAGACATGTGGTGCGCTTACAGGAAAAAGCAGTCGCTAACTACCCACCATGATTATCATGGCCTGTACCACGTGTACTAGGGATAAGCAGAAAAAAACAAAACAATTATCATTAATATTTTGGCCGAAGCAATTTGACAGTTAAACTTCTCTTTGGCAAGGATAAGGCACATTTTGGATTATAGAATGAATCAAAAGGTATAACAAGACATCAAATCTAAATTTATACAATGTTTGTTACCAGCATCAAACAGCGTACTAAAATGTTTTAGTACTTTGCTTGTTCTGCAAGGTAATAGAACCAATCCAAAAAAATAAATAATTGAGATATTTCAGTAACAGCATTGTTACCATCATCAGACAAAAGACTAAAAAAATAAAAAACACATTTATTTGGATTTGGTTTAATCTATAATCCAAATTGTGCTCTATCATACTTTGTTTTTAACTCCGCCTTTTCCGGTCTCAAGCCCGGATGAAAAAGGAGGAGGGGGAGCAGTAACAAGCTCACTAAAAACCTGGGCTCAGCTGGCCCGGCTGATAGTATCCTGTAAGGGCTCCTAATCCAGGGATACAGGATGAGCAGCGTTTGTACTCCATGTTAGGAGCGGCTGCACATGGCGTCTATTCCTCATGTCAGAGGCGGCCATTTCTTTTGGAGCTAAGTCGGCCTGCCACTGAGTAGTGCTCCCAGTCTTAATGACAAAGGCAGACGCATTTTACTTCACCCAATCATGATGGTTGTCAAAGTCTCAAGCTTTAAAAGCTTGATACCTTAATATGATTGAGTGGAGATAAGAAAGAAGAAGAGATACTTTGTTTGATGATAGTAACAATGCTGTGACTGAAAGGTCACAAACATTTCAATATAATTTGTTGATGTGGTCTTGTTGCCTTTTGAACCTGGTTGGCAAATTCTGAAGATTCCAGGAAACCCTTGTAGACCTCATGGAATGAAATCCATCTAGACTGACGAGGGCCATTAGATTGAAAACATGGTCCCCAGGTATACAGTTTGTCAACGCTGGTGTTGTGTCACCAACCTTGTGTCCACTTTTGCGAAGACATTCAATAGATAGCGCTTAGTGTGTTTTTATTTATTTATAAACACAGCGAGATATTGATGTATTTGTGTTTATTACAGAGAAAACAAACAAAGCAACAATTAAATCTTAGGATTATATACAGTGGTACCTCGACATACGAGCGCCCCAACATACAAGTTTTTTCGAGATACAAGCCGACGAGCAAATGTTTTTTTGCTTTTAGTTACGAGCAAAATTCGAGATACGAGTTCGGTTCGGTAGTAACACGCAGTCGCGCCATCACGATCAGTTAGCAGCGTGCTTCGGCTGTGATAAGTTGTGTTTTGTGTTCGCGTTTTGTGTTGCGTTTACATTTACAGTTTTTGTTCATTTATTTTTATAACCATGGATCGGAAGAAAGTTTGTAAAAAGTCAAGTGCTAAGAAAAAGATGATGAGTATTGAATTAAAACGTGAAATTATAGAAAAAAATGAGCAAGGTGTTCGAGTTGTTGACTTGTCGAGGCAGTATGGTCGTAGTACATCCATGATATGTTCTGTGCTTAAACGGAAGGAGTCGATAAAGAGTGTAACGCCGGCTAAGGGCCTTACGATGGTTACATTGGTTTTGAGGAGTCAGAGGAGGAGGTTATTTCTACAAGTGAGATAAAGGAGATCTTAGGAATGTGGGAGAGAGTTTCACAGTTCGTGGAAAAAAAAACACCCAGAAAAAGTTGCAACAGGTCGTGCATCTGACCTTTTTAATGACACTTGCCTAACTCATTTCAGGAACATTCTGAGAGGGAGGAAGAAACAAACCTCCTTGGACATGTTTTTTTCTAAACGGCCTACAGGTGAAAGCGAGAAAAATGTAGCGAAAAAGGCAAAGACCAGTGAGGATATCTAATTTATTTCTTTACATTCTCTTTTTTGTTTTTGTGCAATAAATATTTGATATTTATAAATACGTTTTTATTATTTAAAACCACGTAACAAAAATAACTGGGGTGACATTTTGGAGGTTGGAACGGATTAATGGTAGTTCAATTGTTTTGTATGGGGAAATTTGCTTCGAGATACGAGTAATTCAAGATACGAGCAAGGTTGCGGAACGAATTAAACTCGTATGTCGAGGTACCACTGTATTACAATATAAGACACTGCGGCTTGTGATTGTAAAACAACACTTGAAGTTACACCGCATGAGTTTCTTTTCAATGAAAAATCCAAATTTTATTTCAAGGTGAAATATTGACTATTTCTAACCTTTTTGGATGAGGTATGAAAGGGTGAATTGTGGGTTCAATTCCCATCCCTGGACACTTTTATTTTTCCGTTCATCATTACCCCCTTCATAATTCACCCTTCCATACCTCATCCAAAAAGGTTAGAAATAGTCAATATTTCACCTTGAAATAAATTTTGATTTTCATTGAAAAGAAACTCATGCGGTGTAACTTCAAGTGTTGTTATATTATATATTAGGTAATAAAAAGACATATATTGGATTGGATAAAAGATTTATTTGCCAATATATTCATTTCTATTATCCAATGATTCAAGTATGGATTGGTTCATATTTACATGCATTAATTGACAGAGTTCATAAAATTTATATAGACAAAGATGTAAGAGAGTTAAATCATTTAGATCAGGGAACAATCGATGTCTCACTTCTGCTAAGTTTGGACAGTCATAGATAAGGTGAAGAGCAGTGTAAGCTTCTATTTTGACAGGAGAGTCCATTATAAAGTTGACCCACCAGGTTCGTGTTGGCCCGGGAGGTCAGAGATCTCCATGACGTAGAGCTCACGGCCCTGCACACTCTGCCCGATGCTGTACAGACGCGAGATGTGCGGGAACTTGGCGCTCAGGTGGCGGATGATCTCCTCCATCTGCGCGAAGTTGTGGTGGCCCTCGGGCTCAGGCAGTGCAGCGTTCAGCGGAGTCAGCACAACGTCCATCCAGGTAGTGGTGTTGGGGCTGACTACCACCGGCAGTGTCTGGACCTGGTAGCTGGGCACAGAGTGTGTGTCAGAGGTATGGTGGAACAAACTACCTTGTATAGGATAACACCTAGTTATAGTGGCCACTTATCAGAGAGTTGCTACAGTAGAACTACCTCTCTGTAAAGGACAACACCTAGTTACAGAGCCAAAGTGTCCTTTAGAGAGAGGTGTCCTCTTACTGGAGAGTTGCTACAGTAGAACTACCTCTCTGTAAAGGACAACACCTAGTTACAGAGCAGTCCTTTAGAGAGAGGTGTCCTCTTACTGGAGAGTTGCTACAGTAGAACTACCTCTCTGTAAAGGACAACACCTAGTTACAGAGCCAAAGTGTCCTTTAGAGAGAGGTGTCCTCTTACTGGAGAGTTGCTACAGTAGAACTACCTCTCTGTAAAGGACAACACCTAGTTACAGAGCCAAAGTGTCCTTTAGAGAGAGGTGTCCTCTTACTGGAGAGTTGCTACAGTAGAACTACCTCTCTGTAAAGGACAACACCTAGTTACAGAGCCAAAGTGTCCTTTAGAGAGAGGTGTCCTCTTACTGGAGAGTTGTTACAGTAGAACTACCTCTCTGTAAAGGACAACACCTAGTTACAGAGCAGTCCTTTAGAGAGAGGTGTCCTCTTACTGGAGAGTTGCTACAGTAGAACTACCTCTCTGTAAAGGACAACACCTAGTTACAGAGCCAAAGTGTCCTTTAGAGAGAGGTGTCCTCTTACTGGAGAGTTGTTACAGTAGAACTACCTCTCTGTAAAAGACAACACTTAGTTACAGAGCAGTCCTTTTGAGAGAGGTGTCCTCTTACTGGTCAGAAGTTGCTATTTTTTAAAAGTTGAAAACATGAAAAAATAGAACAAAAGTGAAATTGTACTGGGAACAGGTTGATAAATCAAAAGAAAACCATCTCCTGATTGTGCGACTAAAAGTTGCTGATGGCTTGTGCCATCAAGAAAGGTATTTGGCCAATTCTGGAATAATTAAAAAATCAATGATTTGTTGATATTTATTTTGATAGATGACGCAAACCATCATCAACTTTCAGTTTCACAATCAGGAGTTGTCTTTTCCACCATTTATCCATCTGGTTCCAGTACAGTGTCACTTTTGTGTTTTTTCTAAAAAACAAAATGTCAGCCATGTGTTTCTTCATTTGTATGGAGAGCTTTTGGAGATTTATATTCCTTCTGCAGGAATAGACATGAGGCTAAAAAAAAAGAAGAGGATAGATTTTCAATTTCCTAACTTATGGCTATTTTTTTTTTCTTATCCCTAGTACACGTGGTACAGGCCATGTTAATCATGGTGGGTAGAAGTAGGGGACTGCTTTTACAGTAAGTGCACCACATGTCTACACATGTGAAAAGCAGACTTATGGCTATGACTGTAGAAGGAATATAAATATCTGAAAGCTCGCCATACAAATAAAGCAACACATTGCTAACTGTAATATACTATAATATAAGTTTATGTCCATAGTTTTCTTGAAAACCATTTCTGAGATTCCACCCTTCAGTGCTGCGTATATAAGTAGAATCGTACAATACAGTATTAGAGCTCTGAGAAGCGGTCTGGTGGATTAAATTGACGAAACCGCTGGGAGGGTTCACCACTGATGAGCCAAGCCCTCCCAATATATTTTTTCATCGCAGTAAGGACAGTAGAAGTTTGTTTTATGTATAAAAGAAACATTCGTGCTTTTAAATCCTTTCATTTTATAAATAAGCCTTGTAATATGAGAGAAGAAAGAAAGGAGATAAAGCTATAAATTGTTTGTCCGTTGCGCTTGAGTGATGTCACGAGACGCGTGCGCAGCTAACGACCGGCGCGCTCATCGAACGGCTGTTGTTACCTTTTGTTTGTCAATTAATAAAGTCAATTTATATCTTTGGTATCTTATTTTCTTTAATTTAATTGATAAGGCACAATTTGAATTATAGATTATAAACACAAGGTAATAAGACCAAATCCAAATTGTTGTTACCGAAACGTCACACACTATTTATTTATTTGGATTTGGTCTTATTACCTTGTGTTTCTTTAATTTAATAAAAATAAATAGGAATATAATACTAACATTTAAGAAACAATAGTACAAAGTGAAATTATACTTGGAGGAGTGTGGCACTCACCCAGGGGCGGAGAAGGTCAGACTGTAGGAGCCTGGAAGGAGCAGTCTCCAGAACTCTCCCCTGGAGCTAGAGGTGACATTGTGGTCGATGCCGTTGACGGACACCACAACATGGCCGACTGGGGTGTGGCTGGCGGAGTCCAGGATCACTCCCTTCACTCCCAGATGGACCTGCGGACACCAAGGTCCCTGATAACTTGTCGCATCACATAAACATGTGAATCACATAACTGAAAATTCCAAGAGCTGCTGAGCTCTCTTCAATCACTTTTATCATTTAAGATCACTGGCGATTTATTGTGTTTTTCCCCTGTAGAGGGGGCTTTTGTGCCTGAAATCTAGCGCAAGATTTGTGAATTAAAATTTTGAAAAAGGAACCCATCCTTTATAAGACACAATTTGGATTATAGATTATAAACACAAGGTAATAAGATCAAATCCAAATAAATAAATAGTGTGTGACTTTTCGGTAACAGCTTTGTTACCATCTTCAGACAAAAGTACTGAATGACTTCAGAATGAATTCAGTACTTTTGTCTGAAGATGGTAACAACGCTGTTACCGAAACGTCACACATTATTTATTTGGTCTTATTACCTTGTGTTTGAAAGCCATCCTTGTAAGTCTGCTATTTCACCATAATACAAGGGAATATTTATTTGAATATATGTGACAATTAAGGTGATATTTGGGTGATTCAGTGGGCTGTGACCAAGCCAGTATCACAACATAAGATTTGCATATAATGGTCCCAGTACCTGCTCCATGTAGCCCAGCAGGGCTTCCTTGTTGTTATGCCACTCTGTTGGAAGCTCTGCCGCGGGGGGGAACTTGCAGCAGGAGAGCTCCAGTGTGATCTCGAAGCAGTTACTGTGGAGGTAGTTGAAGTCCTGCATTCCCCCTGTACACACAGAGACACTGTCACTGTGTACTACAGTACAGACATCACACTGTCATGCATTACTTCTGTACACACAGATTGTGTCACTGTACTACAGTGCAGACATCACACTGTCATGCATTCTCCCTGTACATACAGATACTGGGGTCAGTGGAAAGAATAGTATAAACTGTTAGGTTTCAACCACGATGACCTGGGTTTGATTCCCGCATTGGACACTTTTTTTCTGATTTAAAAAAAATGCTCCAATGGCCCGAATCTTGCAAAAGTCTAACTCCACCAGCGAGTGCAAGTAACCAAATGGGGCTCTGGCACATTTGTAAGTGCAAAGTCGAACTGCTTTTCACATATGTAGACATGTGGTGCACTTACAGTAAAAGCAGGCGCCTTCTTCTACCCACCATGATTATCAGGGCCTGTACCACATGTACTAAGGATAAGCAAAAAAAAACACACAGATACTGTCACTGGGATTTACTCAGATCACACAATGCCATTCCATGATCAGCAAAACTTGTGTGTGTGTGTGTGTGTCAAAGGTATTATTTGCATATTGGCATCTAGGATTCAGGAAGGTTTGACCTGCTGAAATCCACCACCGATGTAATCCAGACACAAGACATGAACATCTCCAAGAATCACAACAATGAAAATGCACAATTTGGATTATAGATTATAAACACAAGGTAATAAGACCAAATCCAAACAACGCTGTTACCGAAACGTCACACACTATTTATTTTGATTTGGTCTTATTACCTTGTGTCCAAGAAACATAACGATGAAATTGAAATTTGGTCCAAAAATACTCATTCCCCAATATAAAGAAACAAACCTCCATTTGTCATCTTTCCCAATCCCATGAAGAACTTTGAAACAAAGGTCTGAATGCCAAAACATACTGATCCATACGTCACCACCTCTGGCATGGAAGCAGCAATGACATCGTTCAATAAATCACAGAAGAACTCAATATGAAACCTGGTTTCATAGGAAATAAGGAAATAAGGTAGGAAACCCATGGTTTAGACCATCCTTCCACCGACCCCCTAGGTGATCTTTGCTGTATATTCATTGTTATATAAACACAAGGTAATAAGACCAAATAAATAAATAATGTGTGACGTTTCGGTAACAGCGTTGTTACCATCTTCAGACAAAAGTACTGAATGGGTTGTAGATGGTAACAACGCTGTTACCGAAACGTCACACTCTATTTATTTATTTGGTCTTATTACCTTGTGTTTATAATCTATAATCCAAATTGTGCCTTATCAGTAACAACGTTGTTACCATCTTCAGACTCAGATTCAGTACTTTTGTCTGAAGATGGTAGCAACACTGTTACTGAAACGTCACACACTATTTATTTATTTGGTCTTATTACCTTGTGTTTATAATCTATAATCCAAATTGTGCCTTATCAGTAACAACGTTGTTACAATCTTCAGACTCAGATTCAGTACTTTTGTCTGAAGATGGTAACAACACTGTTACTGAAACATCTCACACTATTTATTTATTTGGTCTTATTATCCTTGTGTTTATAATCTATAATCCAAATTGTGCCTTATCAGTAACAACATTGTTACCATCTTCAGACTCAGATTCAGTACTTTTGTCTGAAGATGGTAACAACGCTGTTACCGAAACATCACACACTATTTATTTATTTGGTCTTATTATCCTTGTGTTTATAATCTATAATCCAAATTGTGCCTTATCACTGTTATATAAAGTGATACTGAGTTAAACCAGCCAAGTTGTATTGTAGTACTTATAACCTTAAACCTGGTTTATTATCCGGAGTGTGGCTTCAAACTGTACCAAGATGCCAGTTTCTCAGCCAGCTGTGGCTCTATGACATCTGTCACAGATGGAAGCTGCTCTAGAAATTCTTTCCACTTTCTCCGCTTCATTTGTTTTACCTTCTGTTTAAAATAAACTAAGTTCTGATAAGACACAATTTGTGGATTATACAATATACAACAATATATACACACAAGGTAATAAGATCAAATCCAAATAAATAAATAGTGTGTGACGTTTCAGTAACAATCATTCAGTACTTTTGTCTGAAGATGGTAACAACGTTTTTACCGAAACGTCACACACTATTTCTTCTTCTTCTTTCTTATCTCCACACTGGGTGAAGTAGAATGCGTCTGCCTTTGTCATTAAGACTGGGAGCACTACTCAGTGGCAGGCTGACTTAGCTCCAAAAGAAATGGCCGCCTCTGACATGAGAAACAGACGCCATGTGCAGCCACTCCTAACATGGAGTACAAATGCTGCTCATCCTGTATCCCTGGAGCCCTTACAGGGTACTATCAGCCGGGCCAGCTGAGCTCGAGTTTTTTAGTGAGCTTGTTACTGCTCCCCCTGCTCCTTTTTCATCCGGGCTTGGGACTGGCAAAGGCGGAGTTTCTATTTATTTATTTGGATTTGGTCTTATTACCTTGTGTTTATAATCCAAATTGTGTGCCTTATCAACAATATATAAAAACAAATAAGTTTTCAATGTGTGAAACTTCACTACCAACACATTACTTCAACTGTTAAATAAGAAACACCAAGCTTTGGAATGTTGAATTAACACATTTTGTGACTTCATTTTAATTTTTAAACATAAGGTGGGTGGTGCCGTCTTGTCTAAAAAAGTGGCCAATGGGGGGATCGAACCCACGACCTTTGCATTATCAGCACGATGCTCTAACCAACTGAGGTAATGGGCTAAATAAATAAATTATATGTAGGGTTTCAGTAACCATGTTGTAACCAATTTATTCATTTGAATTTTTTACCTCATGTTTCTTATCTATACCCCAAATTGCACCTTATTGTTCTTTGCTCCTTTTCAATAAAAAAAAAAGAGGAACAGAGAGGTGGCTAGCTAGGTTGGATGATGGACAGTCCCATTTTATGCAAATTGGCTAGTAGGTGTCGTGACCAGAGCTATCCACCTGGACATGTATGTAACAGCTTCCTGTCATTTGTCACTTCCTTGTTTCTCTCATGGCTGGCGGCTCCACACATTCCTGCTGGAATTCCGTGCAAATTTGCACGCCCACACTTAGGCTATATGTAAATAGGTTTGGATATAAGGAGATGGCCTGAAGCCTTTTCATGTTAATGATCAGGTACAATTTGGGTTATAGATTAGAACTACAAGGTAATAAGACCAAATCTATATAAATTAATATTGCGTCACATATTGGTTACAGCGTTGTTACCGAAACATCACATACTATTTATTTATTTGGATTTGATCTTATTACCATGTACCTTTTATGTAAAGGGTGTGGTATTAAAATGTTGCTGGTATTAAAAAAGACTGCTGTTTGATAACACAGTTTTATGGGTTTATAAAATGGATTTCAATGGGGTGGTATTGGAAATCCAGAGGTTAGGAAAGTAAACAAGTGAACTATGGAGTGTTCCAGTAGTGACATTCACAAAACAGATAACTACACTCATGGACAAAACTTAAGGAAGTTGTACCTTTTAGCATGTATATCTCAGACAATAACTCTGAAAGATATTACAGTGACCTTTATTGAAGACACACGAGATAACTACACTCATGGACAAACTTAAGGAAGTTGTACATTTTAGCATGAGGGATTCAGACAATAACTCTGAAAGATATTACAGTGACCTTTATTGAAGACACACGAGATAACTACACTCATGGACAAACTTAAGGAAGTTGTACCTTTCAGCATGTATATCGGGATTCAAACAATAACTCTGAAAGATATTACAGAGACCTTTATTGAAGACACACAAGATAAGTGTGAACAGCCTCTGCCTCCTTCTAAAATAAACAGATGACTGGCAACATTAAGGACTTTCAATTTCCTTAAGTTTGTCCATGAATGATCATTGGACCAAAATTATTGTAGCTGGTGAGGGTGTTCTTATTGATTTATTAACAAAAAATCCTTAAAATATGAAAGATAACCCCTCTATTGAAGTAGGTACAAAATCTATTGTAGATCTCACAGATGGTCAAAGATGGAGCTTAGTTTCGCCAGGAGAGAGATTCCCTCCCAGCTAACTGCCTATTCAAGTTAACTGCCAGAACTAGCAACCTTATGTTTCCAACTTCAGTAACAACTAAGGCAAAGAAGGCTCATGAAAATGATCCGGCTCTGGTTTCTATCAAAGGTAAAAATAAACGTCTGCCTCTTTGAACTTTAGTCGGCGTCTGTCTGTCCTTCCCTATGTACTTGGAGTACTCCAATGACACACTGTCCCTACAGTATTACAACTATTCCTACAGTATTATCACTGTCCCTACAGTACTACCCCTGTCCTTCCCTACGTACTTGGAGTACTCCAATGACACGCTGTCCCTACAGTATTACCCCTGTCCCTACAGTACTACCCCTGTCCATCCCTACATACTTGGAGTACTCCAATGACACGCTGTCCCTACAGTACTACCCCTGTCCTTCCCTACGTACTTGGTGTACTCCAATGACACGCTGTCCCTACAGTACTACCTCTGTCCCTACAGTACTACCTCTGTCCCTACAGTACTACCCCTGTCCTTCCCTACGTACTTGGAGTACTCCAATGACACGCTGTCCCTACAGTATTACCCCTGTCCCTACAGTACTACCCCTGTCCATCCCTACATACTTGGAGTACTCCAATGACACACTGTCCCTACAGTATTACAACTATTCCTACAGTATTATCACTGTCCCTACAGTACTACCCCTGTCCTTCCCTACGTACTTGGAGTACTCCAATGACACGCTGTCCCTACAGTATTACAACTATTCCTACAGTATTATCACTGTCCCTACAGTACTACCCCTGTCCTTCCCTACGTACTTGGAGTACTCCAATGACACGCTGTCCCCTACAGTATTACCCCTGTCCCTACAGTACTACCCCTGTCCATCCCTACATACTTGGAGTACTCCAATGACACGCTGTCCCTACAGTACTACCCCTGTCCTTCCCTACGTACTTGGTGTACTCCAATGACACGCTGTCCCCTACAGTACTACCTCTGTCCCTACAGTACTACCTCTGTCCCTACAGTACTACCCCTGTCCTTCCCTACGTACTTGGAGTACTCCAATGACACGCTGTCCCTACAGTATTACCCCTGTCCCTACAGTACTACCCCTGTCCATCCCTACATACTTGGAGTACTCCAATGACACGCTGTCCCTACAGTACTACCCCTGTCCTTCCCTACGTACTTGGTGTACTCCAATGACACGCTGTCCCTACAGTACTACCTCTGTCCCTACAGTACTACCCCTGTCCCTACAGTACTACCCCTGTCCATCCCTACATACTTGGAGTACTCCAATGACACGCTGTCCCTACAGTACTACCCCTGTCCTTCCCTACGTACTTGGTGTACTCCAATGACACGCTGTCCCTACAGTACTACCCCTGTCCTTCCCTACGTACTTGGTGTACTCCAATGACACGCTGTCCCTACAGTACTACCTCTGTCCCTACAGTACTACCCCTGTCCATCCCTACATACTTGGAGTACTCCAATGACAGTTCTTACAGTATTACAAATATTCCTACAGTACTACCTCTGTCCTTCCCTACGTACTTGGAGTACTCCAATGACACGCTGTCCCTACAGTACTACCTCTGTCCCTACAGTACTACCCCTGTCCATCCCTACATACTTGGAGTACTCCAATGACAGTTCTTACAGTATTACAAATATTCCTACAGTACTACCTCTGTCCTTCCCTACGTACTTGGAGTACTCCAATGACACGCTGTCCCTACAGTACTACCTCTGTCCCTACAGTACTACCTCTGTCCCTACAGTACTACCTCTGTCCCTACAGTACTACCCCTGTCCATCCCTACGTACTTGGTGTACTCCAATGACACGCTGTCCCTACAGTACTACCTCTGTCCCTACAGTACTACCCCTGTCCATCCCTACATACTTGGAGTACTCCAATGACATGCTGTCCCTACAGTATTACAACTATTCCTACAGTATTATCACTGTCCCTACAGTACTACCCCTGTCCTTCCCTACGTACTTGGAGTACTCCAATGACACGCTGTCCCTACAGTATTACCCCTGTCCCTACAGTACTACCCCTGTCCATCCCTACATACTTGGAGTACTCCAATGACACGCTGTCCCTACAGTACTACCCCTGTCCTTCCCTACGTACTTGGTGTACTCCAATGACACGCTGTCCCTACAGTACTACCTCTGTCCCTACAGTACTACCCCTGTCCATCCCTACATACTTGGAGTACTCCAATGACAGTTCTTACAGTATTACAAATATTCCTACAGTACTACCTCTGTCCTTCCCTACGTACTTGGAGTACTCCAATGACACGCTGTCCCTACAGTACTACCTCTGTCCCTACAGTACTACCCCTGTCCATCCCTACATACTTGGAGTACTCCAATGACAGTTCTTACAGTATTACAAATATTCCTACAGTACTACCTCTGTCCTTCCCTACGTACTTGGAGTACTCCAATGACACGCTGTCCCTACAGTACTACCTCTGTCCCTACAGTACTACCTCTGTCCCTACAGTACTACCTCTGTCCCTACAGTACTACCCCTGTCCATCCCTACGTACTTGGTGTACTCCAATGACACGCTGTCCCTACAGTACTACCTCTGTCCCTACAGTACTACCCCTGTCCATCCCTACGTACTTGGTGTACTCCAATGACACGCTGTCCCTACAGTACTACCTCTGTCCCCTACAGTACTACCCCTGTCCATCCCTACGTACTTGGTGTACTCCAATGACACGCTGTCCCTACAGTACTACCTCTGTCCCTACAGTACTACCTCTGTCCCTACAGTACTACCCCTGTCCTTCCCTACGTACTTGGAGTACTCCAATGACACGCTGTCCCTACAGTACTACCTCTGTCCCTACAGTACTACCCCTGTCCTTCCCTACGTACTTGGAGTACTCCAATGACACGCTGTCCCTACAGTACTACCTCTGTCCCTACAGTACTACCCCTGTCCTTCCCTACGTACTTGGAGTACTCCAATGACACGCTGTCCCTACAGTACTACCTCTGTCCCTACAGTACTACCCCTGTCCTTCCCTACGTACTTGGAGTACTCCAATGACAGTTCTTACAGTATTACAAATATTCCTACAGTACTACCTCTGTCCCTACAGTACTACCCCTGTCCTTCCCTATGTACTTGGAGTACTCCAATGACATGCTGTCCCTACAGTACTACCTCTGTCCCTACAGTACTACCCCTGTCCATCCCTACATACTTGGAGTACTCCAATGACACGCTGTCCCTACAGTACTACCTCTGTCCCTACAGTACTACCCCTGTCCATCCCTACATACTTGGAGTACTCCAATGACAGTTCTTACAGTATTACAACTATTCCTACAGTACTACCACTGTCCCTACAGTACTACCCCTGTCCTTCCCTACATACTTGGAGTACTCCAATGACACGCTGTCCCTACAGTACTACCTCTGTCCCTACAGTACTACCCCTGTCCTTCCCAACATACTTGGAGTACTCCAATGACAGTTCTTACAGTATTACAACTATTCCTACAGTACTACCTCTGTCCCTACATGGTGGATAGTATTCAACAACTGCTTTTACTCTAAGAGCACCCTATGTCTACACATGTGGATAGCAGTTTACACAACCTGTGTTTAGTTACTTGCAATCATTGGTAGGATTAACTCCGCCTTTGCCGGTCCCAAGCCCGGATGAAAAAGGAGGAGGGGGAGCAGTAACAAGCTCACTAAAAAACCTGGGCTCAGCTGGCCCAGCTGATAGTACCCTGTAAGGGCTCCTAATCCAGGGATTACAGGATGAGCAGTGTTTGTACTCCATGTTAGGAGCGGCTGCACATGGCGTCTGTTCCTCATGTCAGAGGCGGCCATTTCTTTTGGAGCTAAGTCAGCCTGCCACTGAGTAGTGCTCCCAGTCTTAATGACAAAGGCAGACGCATTCTACTTCACCCAATCATGATGGTTGTCAAATCTCAAGCTTTATAAGCCTGACACCCTAATATGATTGAGATAAGAAAGAAGAAGATTGGTAGGATTAGACTTTTGCAAAAATCGAGGGCCAGCGAAGCAACTTTATTTGTAAATAAGGGAAAGTGCCCAAAGAGGGATTCAATCTCAGGTCTTGCCTGTCAAAAAACCGACAGTTTAAACCAGTTGTCCAGCGACACATTGCAGATTTATTATAAACATTGTCCAGTAGCTGCTGTATTGTCCGTGAGGTCAGACGTACGGACCTCTGTGGTGTTGATCTCTTGGCGGAACGACTTGGAAGTCGGACTCGGGCCCCCCCACTGCGGCAAAGTGCGGCATTTTGTCTCCTCTCTAATTGTAAATACGCTGCTGTATCACCTCATAAGCATAAATAAATAAATAAATTATAAACATTCATCCCCTGACTTATAAGTTAAAAATACAGTTAGACCTGTCTATAGCACCCCCTCTAAATAGCGCCTCCCTCTCTATAGCGCCCGCTTTTAAACATTAAAAGTGACCTGTCTATAGCACCCCCTCTAAATAGCACCTCCCTCTCTATAGCGCCCGCTTTTAAACATTAAAAGTGACCTGTCTATAGCACCCCCTCTAAATAGCACCTCCCTCTCTATAGCGCCCCGCTTTTAAACATTAAAAGTGACCTGTCTATAGCACCCCCTCTAAATAGCACCTCCCTCTCTATAGCGCCCGCTTTTAAACATTAAAAGTGACCTGTCTATAGCACCCCCTCTAAATAGCACCTCCCTCTCTATAGCGCCCGCTTTTAAACATTAAAAGTGACCTGTCTATAGCACCCCCTCTAAATAGCACCTCCCTCTCTATAGCGCCCGCTTTTAAACATTAAAAGTGACCTGTCTATAGCACCCCCTCTAAATAGCACCTCCCTCTCTATAGCGCCCGCTTTTAAACATTAAAAGTGACCTGTCTATAGCACCCCCTCTAAATAGCACCTCCCTCTCTATAGCGCCTGATTTTAAACATTAAAAGTGACCTGTCTATAGCACCCCCTCTAAATAGCGCCTCCCTCTCTATAGCGCCCGATTTTAAACATTAAAAGTGACCTGTCTATAGCACCCCCTCTAAATAGCACCTCCCTCTCTATAGCGCCCGCTTTTAAACATTAAAAGTGACCTGTCTATAGCACCCCCTCTAAATAGCACCTCCCTCTCTATAGCGCCCGCTTTTAAACATTAAAAGTGACCTGTCTATAGCACCCCCTCTAAATAGCACCTCCCTCTCTATAGCGCCCGCTTTTAAACATTAAAAGTGACCTGTCTATAGCACCCCCTCTAAATAGCACCTCCCTCTCTATAGCGCCTGATTTAAACATTAAAAGTGACCTGTCTATAGCACCCCCTCTAAATAGCACCTCCCTCTCTATAGCGCCCGCTTTTAAACATTAAAAGTGACCTGTCTATAGCACCCCCTCTAAATAGCACCTCCCTCTCTATAGCGCCTGATTTTAAACATTAAAAGTGACCTGTCTATAGCACCCCCTCTAAATAGCACCTCCCTCTCTATAGCGCCTGATTTTAAACATTAAAAGTGACCTGTCTATAGCACCCCCTCTAAATAGCACCTCCCTCTCTATAGCGCCTGATTTTAAACATTAAAAGTGACCTGTCTATAGCACCCCCTCTAAATAGCACCTCCCTCTCTATAGCGCCTGATTTTAAACATTAAAAGTGACCTGTCTATAGCACCCCCCTCTAAATAGCGCCTCCCTCTCTATAGCGCCTGATTTTAAACATTAAAAGTGACCTGTCTATAGCACCCCCTCTAAATAGCGCCTCCCTCTCTATAGCGCCTGATTTTAAACATTAAAAGTGACCTGTCTATAGCACCCCCTCTAAATAGCGCCTCCCTCTCTATAGCGCCTGATTTTAAACATTAAAAGTGACCTGTCTATAGCAACCCCCTCTAAATAGCGCCTCCCTCTCTATAGCGCCCGCTTTTAAACATTAAAAGTGACCTGTCTATAGCACCCCCTCTAAATAGCACCTCCCTCTCTATAGCGCCCGCTTTTAAACATTAAAAGTGACCTGTCTATAGCACCCCCTCTAAATAGCGCCTCCCTCTCTATAGCGCCTGATTTTAAACATTAAAAGTGACCTGTCTATAGCACCCCCTCTAAATAGCACCTCCCTCTCTATAGCGCCTGATTTTAAACATTAAAAGTGACCTGTCTATAGCACCCCCACTAAATAGCGCCTCCCTTTCTATAGCGCCCGATTTTAAATACGTAGTACAATGCGATTTACATTAAAAGTCAAGTCTTTGATTTCCAGACTTAAATCTGGTCATCTACGGACAATGACTTTCCAGAATAGTTGCAGGGTTTTCCCACTATGTACTAAGTGTAATTCTCAGCCTGCAACCCCAAGAACATCCATTGATGAGCTCTACTTTTCCCCGGCAGACACCATCAAAAGTCTCAAGCTTTACAAGCTTGATACCTTAGTGTGATTGAGTGGAGATAAGAAAGAAGAAAAGACATTAAAAGTGACCTGTCTATAGCACCCCCTCTAAATAGCACCTCCCTCTCTATAGCGGTCGATTTTAAATACGTAGTACGATGTGATTTACATTAAAAGTGACCTGTCTTTAGCACCCCCTCTCTATAGCACCCTATTTTGGTGAGTCCCAAGAGGGGCCGCTATAGATAGGTTTAACTGTATCAATAACCTGGGTTAAGTTTCTTGTAACATTTTTATTTCTTTATTTTTTTTGGGTTAACATGTCCTTCAACTAGAAGTATAGCTTCCAACTAACTATACACTCACACCTATAGTTAGCTGGAAGTTCTAGCTGCTCCTGTTGAAGGACATGTGAGTCTGAAATCTAGAGAAATTAAAATGGTGAAAAAAACTTAACCCTCTTCTTCTTCCTTCTTATCTCCACTCAATCATATTAGGGTATCAAGCTTGTAGAGATTGACAACCATCATGACTGGGTGAAGTAGAATGCCTTTGTCATTAAGACTGGGAGCACTACTCAGTGGCAGCCGACTTAGCTCCAAAAGAAATGGCCGTCTGACATGAGGAACAGACGCCATGTACAGCCGCTCCTAACATGGAGTACAAACGCTGTTCATCCTGTATCCCTGGATTAGGAGCCCTTACAGGGTACTATCAGCCGGGCCAGCTGAGCACAGGTTTTTTAGTGAGCTTGTTACTGCTCCCCCTCCTCCTTTTTCATCCAGGCTTGGGACCGGCAAAGGCGAAGTTACTTAAACCCTGGATACCTTTATATAAAAAATGGCATACCTGGGTCTGTTAAAGAAAAAAAAATTTTTTTTCTTAAAACATTCGAGGGTTTGCTCCCTCTTTATCAATTTATTGCACGATTTCTTGACTCACAAACCTAGATATATCTTTCTTAAAATAAAGCTACTTCGGCCAGTAAATCTTTTTATTACCTCGACGTTTCGACAAAAATCTTTTGTCCTCGTCAGGAGCAAACAAAAATTAAACATTTAGCAAGGCGTTAAAAATCTTTCAAAAGTTCCAAGGACGTTCTCACGCGATATTCAAAAATTTTTTTTTGTACAACATCTAAAGCACGAGTCAAAAATAAATATTTAACTCACAAAAGACTATGATCTTTGAAATAAATTATTTATAAACAAAAATATATTTTAAAAATAATAATAATATTTACAAAGATTTTCCAATAGTATATATAAATCGATATCTATTACTTACAATTTATACCAACCCTTTTTTAACTAATTTTTAAATTTAAAAACGAATTGTATTGTAGTGGAATATCTTCAAATACATTTATACTTCTTGCCCCCATTTCCCGTGATACCCATCCCTCTAAAAATAATCTTTCCTTTTTAAATTTTATATTCCTATGAAATATCTCAATATCATTCCAATTTGGCCTATGTCCTGAATATAATGCATGTTCCCCAATTTTGCTTAACGCCCTTCTCCCCAATAAACCCTGTTGGTGTTCCTTAATTCTGGTCTCTAAATTACGGCCGGTTTCTCCTATATAAATTTTGTCAAACGTCGAGGTAATAAAAAGATTTACTGTCCAAAGTATCTTTATTTTCAAGAAATATGAATGCCGGCCAGGCAGCCTCAATATTCTGGATATATCTTGTTAATATTGTGGCGAAGCAATAATTTATAATTTAATTTAATATTAATCAATGAAAATATATTCAACAGATTATTTATTTTATTTATGCTTATGAGGTGATACAGCAGCGTATTTACAATTAGAGAGGAGACAAAATGAATTGAATTTCCAGTTCCTCAAAAGTCTTTGCTTGGGCTAGAATGGCTGTATCATCTGCGTAAATAAATTTTTTTGAAGTTGTTTGGGGAATATCATGGGTGTACCAGTTATAAAGAAGTGGAGACAAGACAGATTATAAAAATATATATTACTCTGTATTTGTAAAGTCATTATAAAAATATTTCTTTGTTTGCTTGTTCAAGATTCCCTAGCTGTAGATAGTGTTGTTGATAATTGTCAACTAGTCGTACTGACGTCATCAATAAATACTTTTACATATTCCAAGACTTGATTTCTACGCTACAATATTATTGCATAGTATACAACACATCCAAGAAATGGAGTGATGACACAATGGCTGCTGCATCCAACAAACTTGTCACCGGATCAACCTGTTGTTACATATGCATGTCCTTGACACATCACTGACTTCAGCCGATATGTAAGCTGGGGGAAATAACCTGTTCATTTGACACATGAATTGTGGATATTGTACCACAATGGCTGCATCCAGCGAATTTGTCACCGGATCAACCTGTTGTTACATATGCATGTCCTTGACACATCACTGACTTCAGCCGATATGTAAGCTGGGGGAAATATCCTGTTCATGTGACACATGAATTGTGGATGTTGTACCACAATGACAATAAACATAAGGTAATAAGACCAAATCCAATTGTTTATAATCTATAATCCAAATTGTATCTTATCAGCAATAACAATACTTAAATAAATGTTTGAAATAGCAAATAACAGGAAAGAGATATGTTAGTGACAAGTTTCTTTAGTTAATTGCATAACTGTTGAGCTCTTCCATGAGCCGATATGTAAAATGGGACTGTATAGAAGCTAATTGCATATGCCAAATGTATATATGAGATTTTTTTATATTTTGAAATATGAATTTCTAATAAATTAACATATACAGTAGAACCTCCCTTTAGTGAACCCCCCGCTAGTGGACACCTCTCTACAAAGAACTGTTTGTATTGGCAAAATTACTATTTTTACAATTTAGCAAATCTCCTGTAAGAGGACACCTCTCCCTAAAGGACACTTTGGCTCTGCAATTAGGTGGCCTTTACAGGGAGGTTTTACTGTATAATAGGTTTTTCAAGGAATATTTGGGACTCATATATCTTTCAACTTTTTAAATGTAAATACCCCAATTTTTTGTTGAATTAAGTTTGTGTTGAGTAGAGATATTACGATGATTATCAATTCATGGCAACATCCAGTGGACATTTTTCTAGGGCATTTTGTTAAGGGGCTGTTGAATTACTGTAAGTGCTGAAGGGGGTCGGTGAAAGGATAGTCTAAACCATTGGTTTTGACTGCTACGACTCGGGTTCGATTCCCGCATTGGACACTTTTTTTCTGATAAAAAAAAAAAAAAAAATGCTCCAATGGTCCCCGATTCTCACCAGCAAGTGCAAGTAACCAAACGGGGCTCTGGCACATTTGTAAGTGCAAAGTCGGACTGCTTTTCACATGTGTAGACATGTGGTGCATTTACAGTAAAAGCAGTCGCCAACTTCTACCCACCATGATTATCATGGCCTGTACTACGTGTACTAGGGATAAGCAAAAAAAGTAAGTGTTGAATTATAGCCAGTTTTAAAGTAAATATGTAGGTTGATTGGGAGAGATGTAATGAACAGTTGAATTATAGCAAGTGTTTAATTACAGTCGGCTTAGTTGAGAGGAAAGAGATGGTAATTTGTAACAGTTGGAGTTTGAAAAATTGGTTAAAGTGACTGTTGAATTATAGACAGTTGAAGTAAATATAGGTTGATTTACAGTAATATTATACAGTCAGTTGAAGTAAACCTGTAGATGCACATAGGCAACAACTAAAAATAGAATTGGAATAATAGTTGCATATCGTCTGTACAAATGTGGCCAAAAGATGAATGGAAAGCTATCTGCTGGAGAAGAGAAAGGAGGAGGGGGGGGGAGATATCAAAAGGTCATTAGGTTCAAGGTCACTAGGTAAGTTTTGAATACCGGGCTGAGATAGCATGATTTCCTTTTGATTTTGTTTCCATTTCTTAATTTTATTTCAATCCCTATATGTATTTTTAAACACAAGGTAATAAGACCAAATCCAAATAAATAAATAGTGTGTTACCGAAACGTCACACACTATTTATTTATTTGGATTTGGTCTTATTACCTTGTGTTATTGTAATATACAATATAATTTCTTATAAAGAATGTCTCAATTTCAAATACTCACAGAGTGAAAAAATTGAATAATTTCAAGTGAGGTTGGTTCATCACTTTCTTTTTCCATTATTTTCAGTATTCATCCTCACAGAATTGTAGATTTTGACAAATTATAAAAATCATCAAGACACTGCAACTCTTTTTAGTTACTTGATTAAAGTACAATACAATAAAATAAGACCTAATCCAAATAATTTATTAGTGTGTGACGTTTCGGCAACAACATTGTCAATATCATCAGACAAAAGAATAAATAAAGAATAAAAAATTATTTTATACTTTTGTCTAATGATGGTGACAATGCTGTTGCCAAAATGTCACACACTAATTTTCTTGTATTATTCTATATACAGTTACGAGCGTCATGCGTTCTTAATTCTTCAGTTTTCATCTCTGTCACTGTTTGCTTTTTTTTTGGAATGGCGCTCTCCTATTGGTTGGCTACGATCACGCCACCTTTGCCCCCCCCCCCCCACTCGCTTCTCCGTTTTTGTAACTATTGTGTTGGAGCGGGTCGCTCCTTAAATAAATGCATATATTAGTTAATAACTAAATGGAATCCTCTCTTTCTTTTTCCCAGTAAGAGACGCCTACGGAAGCCAACAGTACATAGACAGATAAAGCACATAGGCTATAGTTATTAACTAACATATGCATTTATTTAAGGCGCCAATTTATAATTGTAACAAATAGTATTTGAATCAAAACATTCAATCGGGTAAAACACGGGCGTTGCCCGGGTCATTCGGCTAGTAATCTATAATCCAAATTGTGCTTTATCATTTTTGATTAAAGTACTTGATTGAACAGTAGACCTAATGGAGATCGTTTAAATTTCTTGAGGAATAAGTAACAACAACAACACTTGATAGAATCCTGTAAGGACTACAGGGATACAGGATGTACTCCATGTTAGGAGTGGCTGTACATGGTGTCTGTTCCTCTTGTTAGAGGCAGCCATTTCTTTTGGAGCTAAGTCAGAGGCCTGCCACTGAGTAGTGCTCCCAGTCTTAATGACAAAGACATTCTACTTCACCCAGTTGGAGATAAGAAAGAAGAAGACTTGATTAAAGAAAGCTTTCGAGCAAAACATTTTAGTTAACTGAAGAAGGACTTATCTGAAAGCTTCCTTTAATCAAGTAAATAAAAAGAGTTGCGACATCTTGATGGTTTTTTGTAATTGCCTTGAGTGTAGATTAGAATTTTGTTTTTAATCTATCAAAGAAGCTCTAAAGGAAAACTGTGTGTATAACTGACGTGTTGACAAACAGGCTGACAGAACAAGATGGCTGACCCGGCAGACCATGGACTCGTTAGTGGGGTTGGTTCTCTACATGCATACTTATTTACACGCTGGCACACGTGCTGAGGATCCATGCGATATATAACTTTAAACTATAGTAAAACTGCCATGAGAGACTATGCCTTAAAAACATGGCCACTCCTGGAGGTAGTCTCTCATCAGAGGTTGGAGATGAGAAACATAAGGTAACAAGACCAAAATAGAACTACAGTATAACCTCTTTAATTCAACAACAACTCCAATTTTTCCAATCCCAGTAAGGCTTCAATTTAACGGACTATAGTTCAACAATAATGGTAATCCAACCAAAAATTCTAATTCCTCTGGGTGTTGAATTAAAGAAGGTGGACTTTTGATTAAATTGTTACCTTATGTTTCTCATCTTTCAAATTCAAAAACTATTCCAACCTCTGATGAGAGACCAGGAGTGGCCATGTTTTTTAGGGCATAGTTTCTCATGGCAGTTTTACTATAGTTCAAAGTTTTATATCGCATGGATCCTCAGCACGTGTGCCAGCGTGTAAATAAGTATGTATGTAGAGAAGTCCACTAACGAGTCCAGGCCATGGTCTGCTGGATCTCTGCCGGGTCAGCCATCTTGCTGCCTGTTTGTCAACATTGATCATGTCAGTTCTACAGAGTTTTCCTTTAGAGATTCTTTGATAGATTAAAAAAACAACTTTACTAATCCCAAAAGTTTTATTTGTAAAAGAATAATTCATGGGCTTAAAAGTTCTATTTTTCATAAAATGTTAAAGTCCACTGGTAGTGAACATTTTGTTTATTTTGACAAATTGGTTGAATTAAGGAAAGTGTTGAATTAGCCACTGTATTGTGGGGTGGGTAATTGAAGCAAAGTTGAAGAACCCTAGTCAGTATGAGAGTGTTTTACCTTTTCATTCTATTGCAAACCTATTTACATATAACTAAAATATTCACCAAGACATGTTGTTTCTTATCCCCTTGTGTAAAGATTACACGAATTCCATGAGTTCATGGAATGGGGTGTAGGGGTGCAGCTTTCATTGATCATGGCACAATGATCCAGACACACTTTGGTGAAAGTCTGACTGTAGTTTGAGGCCGTTCCTAACATGGAAGTCTTTGCTGCTGACTCTAACATGAGTACAGACGCAGCTCTTCCATATCCCTGGAGTGGGACCATTGTTGAGGTCTATCAACCGGGTCAGTTGAACTCAGGAATTTTAGAGAGGGAGTGTCCTCCCAGGGTCAAGGTCATTGTACAGTGGAACCTTGATTTAATAGTTCTATTTCTTATGACATTTTTGTGACATTTTGGTAACAGCATTGTTACCAAGATAGACAAATATTTCATCAATTTAGATTTGGTCTTGTTACCCTATGTGTCTAATGTATAATCCAAATTGTACCTAATCACTTGTTGGCTGTTCAGTTGTCATGGCAGGTTTATCCATCCTCTTAATCCTTAGTTCTATCTATCTCATGGACAAAACTTGTGGAAGTGAAAGTCTCTGATGTCGTTGGTCGTCTATTTTTTTAAGGAGACAGAGGTTGTTCACACTTGGTTATCTCTTGTCTTCAATAAAGGTCACTGTAATATCTTTCAGAGTTATTGTCTGAATCCTGATATACAAGGTGGCCCATAAGTTCAGAACCCTTTTATTTTTGTATTGAAAATTAAAAGGCAAACTAGAGTAAAAAACTATATCTATTTTATTTTAATACAAGAAAATAAGACCTAATCCAAATAATTTATTAGTGTGTGACGTTTCGGCAACAACATTGTCACCATCATCAGACAAAAGAATAAAAAATATAATTTTTATTTTTTTGGTGACAATGTTGTTGCCGTCACACACTAATAAATTATTTAGATTAGGTCTTATTTTCTTTTATTATAATCTATAATCCAAATTATTAAATATAAGCCAAAGTATTCCTGTCCTATCAGAGCTTCCTTTCTATGGATAGTCTATAGATAACATGGTCGAGTCATCTCCTGAAGTTTTCCATGAAATCCATGTATTCCCTCCATGTTATCCCTACAGTAAACATCCCAAGTGACGGAGGTGTATTGATTTGTTATAAAAGACCTGTCAACAATCCGGGAAAATTTTCTAAAATGTTGATGGGAATTATAACTCCTTCTTCTTTCTTATCTCCACTCAATCACACTAAGGTATCAAGCTTGTAAAGCTTGTTGATGGTGTCTGCTGGGGAAGAGTAGAGCTCATCAATGGATGAGTCAATACAGTCAATAATGTCTTCTTCTTTCTTATCTCCACTCAATCACACTAAGGTATCAAGCTTGTAAAGCTTGTTGATGGTGTCTGCCGGGGATGAGTAGAGCTCATCAATGGATGAGTCAATACAGTCAATTATATGTTTTGGGGTTACAGGTTGACACTTAGTACATAGTGGGAAAACCTTGCAACTATTCTGGAAAGTCATTGTCTGTAGATGACCAGACTTAAGTCTGGAAATCAAAAACATCAAGGAATTATAACTTGCTTATCAGTGTAATTTTTTAGTTATTTTCATACATAGTCAACTACAGTCCTTCAACTTCTTTAATTCAATACTCCAAGTTATCAGCACTTTCAGTTGAATTAAAAAGATAAGGTAATGGTCAGTGGTAAAAAAAATGAATGGGGGTCGGTGGAAGAATGGTCTAAACTGTTGGTTTTCAACCGCTACGACCCAGGTTCGATTCCCGCATTGGGTACTTTTTTTCTGATTTAAAAAAAAATGCTCCAATGGCACCCGATTCTTGCAAAAGTCCAACCCTACCAACGAGTGTAAGTAACCAAACGGGGCTCTGGCACATTTGTAAGTGCAAAATCAAACTGCTTTTCACATGTGTAGACATGTGGTGCACTTACAGTAAAAGCAGTCGCCTACTTCTACCCACCATGATTACCATGGCCTGTACCACGTGTACTAGGAAGATGCAAAAAAAAAATAATAATAATAATAAGGTAATAAGACCAAATCCAAATAAATAAATGGTGTGTGATGTTTCAGTAACAGTGTTGTTATCATCTTTAGACCCTGCCCAAAACCCTTCCTCTACGTGGCGGACGGGAGAAGCAGCACAAGTAAGGGACTGCCCTGTAGTACGGTGTCGTGAGCCGCTACGGTAACCGTGAACAGGGAACTCTGAAATGTGGCTGACTAACGGGGCAATGGCATCCCCCCCCCTCTTTCCATTGGACAAGACACCACCACCATCTTCAGACAAAAGTAGTGAATCCATTAATAATAAAAATCTATAATCCAAATTGTACCTCATCAGTTGAATTGAAAAGTTGAATTAGTCAGTTAGGATGATCATCATTTCATGGCAACCTGCTGGGGAACATTTTGTTGCCAACTCTTATGTAAAGGGATGTTGAATCACATTAAAAAAGGTTGAACCTGAATCTGTGAAAGAAAGACTTTTTTTTTTCCAAAATATTTTGAGGGATTGTTCCTCCTTCATCAATATTTTTGCATAAAAACTTAAAAGTAATTCATGATAAAAATTTAAAAAGTTTTTATGCAATAAATTTATTAAAAAGAGGATGCAAAATCCCTCAAAATACTTTGAAAAAAAAAAAAAACATTTTTATTTCACAGATCCTGGTTGACTCTTTTTAAATAAAATTATGATAATTTGTAATATAGATTATAAACACAAGGTAATAAGACCAAATCCAAATAAATAAATAGTGTGTGATGTTTCGGTAACAGCGTTGTTACCATCTTCAGACAAAAGTACTGAATGGTAACAACACTGTTACCAAAATGTCACACACTATTTTTTTATTTGGATTTGGTCTTATTACCTTGTGTTTATAATCTATAATCCAAATTGTGCCTTATCGTGGTTACCTTTTCTTGATTATTTAAGAATGGGTATTTAACCAATTCTTTATTCCAATAGATGACGCAAGCCATCAGCAAGTTTTAATTGCATGATTAGAAGATGCCTTTCTCTTAATTTACCCACCGTGATCCCAGTACATTCACACTATTGTTTCCATATTAATTTCTGAGTTTTAACTATGAATATGTTGTAGCCAATATTCAACTTATCCTCAACACACACTATTAATTTGCATAGTTTATTACTCATTCTATTTATTTTATTGTAAAACGACATTTGACAATTATCTGCATGTGTTTCTTTTAAACGAAAAATCGAAATTTATTTTTTTAAGGAGAAATAACATTTATTTCTAACCTTAGGGATGAAGTATAAAAGGATGAATTGTGAAGAGTAATGATAAACGGAAAAATAAAAATGTCCAGGGATGGGAATTCCGATTCCCAGAAATAACAATTATTTCTCCTTAAAAATAAATTTTGATTTTTCGTTTAAAAGATACACATGACTGGTACAGAGCAGGAGGGACAAGCACTGGTTCTGTCCTCCCAAGAGAACAACAGTCTTTGATTTCCAGACTTAAGTCTGGTCATCTACGGACAATGACAAAGTGGTTGCAAGGTTTTCCCACTATGTACTAAGTGCAATTCTCAGCCTGCAACCTCAAGAACACATTATTGACTGTATTGATTAAACCATTGATGAGCTCTACTCTTCCCCAGCAGACACCATCAAAAATCTCAAGTTTTACAAGCTTGATACCTTAGTGTGATTGAGTGGAGATAAGAAAGAAGAAGACATGCGGGATAATTTTCAAATATCGTTTTACAATCATAAGCCGCATTATATTGTATTATAAATTACCTTATTTTATTTTCTATTTGTTGTCAATAAGTTGGTAATTGTTTTGATTGAAATAAATTAGTTTGTCATCCTTATAAACACAAGTAAATAAAGCCCCAAATAAAGAGTGTGTACATAACACATTATTTATTTATTTGGATTTGGTCTTATTACTTGTGTTTATAATCCATGATGAGCCAAACCCTCTCATTCAATAACTTATATCATTACAGTAAGGTCTGTGGAGATAATTTTTTTTTTTTTTTACTTATCCCTAGTACACGTGGTACAGGCCATGATAATCATGGTGGGAAGTTAGCGACTGCTTTTTAGTGTAAGCGCACCACATGTCTACACATGTGAAAAGCAGTTCGACTTTGCACTTACAAATGTGCCAGAGCCCCGTTTGGTTACTTGCACTCGCTGGTGGGGTTGGACTTTTGCAAGAATCGGGGGCCATTGAAGCATTTTTTTTTTAAACAGACAAAAGTGTCCAATGCGGGAATGGAACCCAGGTTGTAGTGGTCAAAACCAAACGGTTTAACCAGCCTTCCACCGACCCCCAGTGGAGATAATATTTGATGATATTGTAGCGAAGTATTGTTTATTTTATTTTAATAACAGAGTATTATTTTTCATGTTTATATTTTGCTACTCTGTAATCTTCCCACATTACTTATCTTTTGTTTACCATTCATAGTTTGTTCTTGCCTGAAATAAATTGTTGTCTCATCCAGAAGTTGGTCTTCCCTAATTTTCCATGTGGCAATATTATTTAAAAGAAAGACATTGCCAGTAAATTTATTTGTACAAAATTTTAATCCAAATTGTCTTTGTCATCCATAAGTTGGTCTTTCCTAATTTTCTATGTGATATTTTGGTGGAGAGATGCTGGGTAGATTAGGGAAGACAAACTGAAGATGGCCGAGCAGACCTTGAGGCCATAGGTACTGTGATCTACATTTACCATGACTGACTCCAGGATTCCACGGTGTCAACACTTCCCTCCAAGAAGACAATGCAACCCAATGTCTGCAGAAATGGAAATCTAATGCTGCACATATGACTGGTACAGAGCAGGAGGGACAAGCACCGGTTCTGTCCTCCCAAGAGAACAACAGTCTTTGATTTCCAGACTTAAGTCTGGTCATCTACGGACAATGACTTCCCAGAATGGTTGCAGGGTTTTCCCACTATGTACTAAGTGTCAACCTGCAACCCCAAGACATATTATTGACTGTATTGACTCATCTATTGATGAGCTCTACTCTTCCCCAGCAGACACCATCAAAAGTCTCAAGCTTTACAAGCTTGATACCTTAGTGTTATTGAGTGGAGATAAGAAAGAAGAAGACAATGTCCCTATAGACGCTATGATGACAAAGCTGCTCTTCACGCCACAAGAAAAAGGATGTAAAGCTACTATGGACCACCTTAAAGATGCTGAGGAAACCTTGACCGAAATACGTAAGATCCATGTCAACAAGCTTTGCAAGCTATGAGTCACAGCTCCCATAGGGAAGAAGTTTTTTCACATTATATTTAATCAATAATGCTAAGATAAAACTGGATTATAGATTATAAACACAAGGTAATAAGACCAAATCTAAATAAATACATAGTGTGTGACGTTTCGGTAACAATGTTGTTATCATCATCAGACAAAAGTACTGAATCTGTGATCTCTTAAAGGTAGAAATTGTCCATAACAGAATAGTGAACTGTGTTGTGTAGGTAGAGATTATTGTAAACAATGGGAGGACTTACCTGGAACATCGTACCAGAAGGCTCCGTTGGTTATTCCATCTGGGAACTGGTCCTCTGGGCACACATTGCCGGTGTGCATGGTTTTGTGGAGGTTGGCGTAGGTGTGGGCGAGGTGTTGGAAGAAGCTGTTGTCCGGCGAGGTGCTCATGGTTCCCTCCACGTGGTGCTGAGAACTGTCGTATGGATAGCTTGCTACCACAGCACCTCCGTGGAGGTTGGCAGACAGCACGAAGGGATTGGCTTCAATCCACTTCATCAAGGCTTCAGTCTCCGGCTGTCTGGAAACATGGCCGACTCCACCGGCAAACTGCTCGGGGAAATCTCGGTTAAGATCAACGTCATTTGCATTCTTTCTACCAGTCGGGGATCTAGCACCTACACAGTCTCCTTCCTTGGCCATCTCAAATCCATCTGGATTCATGGTTGGCATCAGATGGATTTCTGTCTCGTTAATCAGCTTGGTCACTCGATCATCATGGCCGTAGTTCTTCAGTAGATACTCGGCAAGGTATAGCAACAACTGTCGGCCCAAAGCTTCATTGCCGTGCATGTTACCAACATACTTGAACATGGGTTTTCCCACTTTTCTCTCGCCTTCATCGTTTGATATCTTAATAACCCACAAATCAAGGCCTTGAGCACTTTTCCCCACACTGTAAACTGTCGCTAGGTTGGGATATAGAGATTTTAGGCCATCAAGGTATGTAGTAACGTTGGTGTAACGTAAGTAATGTGGGGTCTTCAGTAGCGAAATACCGTCATCTAGCGAGGCCTCCACTTCAATACATGTGCTTCTTTCGGTAAAAATAAATACAAGAATAAGAATTAAAATTAAATTTGATATTTTTATATTGACGCATAACGGTGGCATCTTTGTCGACGCCAACAGTGCCAACCGAGGTTGTCAAAATAACAGACAGGGTAACCAAACGATGATGTGATTATTATTTGTGTGATTTATGGGTAGTCAAAACCATCGGTTGTTTGTCAAATTGTATTATTATATTACAGAAAATTTGAATTTACAAATTAGAACACTGAATTAGACTGAGCGATGATTTTTGCGTAATTTTTTATAGAATTGTTCTACTGTTTATAAAGGTTTTGCATTTTTAAGAAAAATATTTACACTTAATGACATTTTAGACTTTCCTAACAACATTTTACACTTTAATGACACTATTTTACTTATTAATAATAACATTATACAATTTTATGACAACTTATTTTTTTTTACATTTTAATAGAAATATTTTCGTTCTCAATAAATATCTTCTATTTTAAAAATATTTTAATAACCACACACAAGCACACACAAAATATATTTTTAGTTTTATGGAAATACTTAAATTTATATTGACATTTATCTATTTTAGAGAGTGACATTTTATATCCGTTTTAATCAAGTTTTAGAAATAAAGTATAATACTTGGAAATATCTTATGTAAAGAAAAAACCCTGTTTAATATGGCGTTGAAAATTTTCGATATTCTCGCTTCATCCTAATTTAAACTTCAACTATTTTCATGACTATTGTTTCAAATAGCTTTTTTTTATGTTGAATGAAAACATCACCTAAGTTAGCTTTTGGTTTAGACATTTCTCCATCCCGTGTGTGACGAGCTACTTTTTTTTCTAGTTAATATAATGTGATTTAAATAAATATACTCATTAGTTTTCGAATGTGATATTGTTACGCCACCACTGCCGTCGTGTCAAGGATGACCAAATAAGCACGCGGGATCTGTAAAGAATCTATGTTCAACTCCTCTTTATTTGCATTCGTGCATTCATAGAGAACAAAGCAAATAACATACAGGAAGCATCATCCAACAGTCGCCATCAACAACAGGGAGGACCACTTCACTCCCGCCCATCAGCTAGGATTCTTCCTTCTTGACTGGTCCATCGCCCCCCCCAACTATATTTGGGGGTGAACACCTGTGGTCGAACTTACCTTGTTCGCCACCATGGCGATGTCGAACCTTTCTTTATTTCATCTTTATTACATTATATTAGTTCCTATTCCTGAATGAATATTAAAGCCCTTGAAGGAAGTGCTAAAATATACATGATGTTTAAATTTTGAACCTATAAAAATATATTTCAAAAACAGACGTGAAAATGGCAAAAATGTTTAACTGGTAAGTATATTGTAATAACAATTTAATGCCATATTCCACAGAGATCAAATTTTATTGAGAAAATCTCTCAAATGCTTTATTCATATTTATTGATAAAAAACCCGATATAAAAATGTATAAAATAGACCAATTTCAAATAAAAAAGAAAATATCGTTTAAAAATGAAAATTTTGATGTTAAAGTTTTTTTTTTAATTATTCTTAGTAAACGTGGTATACAGGCCATCATGATCATGGTGGATAGAAGCTGGCGACTGCTTTTATTATAAGTGAACCACATGTCTGCACATGTGAAAAGCAATTTGACTTTTGCACTCACAAGTGTGCCCGAGCCCTGTTTGGTTACTTATACTTGCTGATGGGATTGAACTTTTTAAGAATCGACGGCCATTAGAGATTTTTTTTTTTTAATTCAGAAAAAGTCCCCCGATATGAAACCCAGGGTCGTGGTGGCTGTCAGGAACTCGACTGTTTATACCAATTTTATATAAAGAAGTATGAATATTAGAAGGAATAGGTTTGCAGTCATTTAATGAGTTTTCTAATGGTGTTGTCTTAGAGGTACAAAATTGTCCATAATAGAATAGTGTTACGCAAACTTTGACTTTAATCATCATCGATGCCACGTCACTACTATGACGTCACTACAATAACAACACTTACTTCTACGCTTCAACCTTTATGCTTTGATTCTTTGCTCGCTTGTTTACAACAATTTGTATGGGAACAAGTCGTTCCTTAAATAAATATATATTTGTTTATATCTAAAGGGATGTCCTCGTAACTACAAATTACGTGAGTACAAAAACAACTCGAAATCCTTAGAAAGAAACATCGTATTTTTGCTTAAGCCTATATCAAATAGTGAACTTTTTGCCTTGGAAGAGAGGACTAATTCCTAGGAATTGTTGCAAGGTATAGAGTCAAGTGTGTTGGAGTGAACTGCAGTTCTGGCAACCTGATCAGCCAATTCTCTGCATAATGAAGCAATTAGATAATTTTCGATATCCAATATATTTATATAAATATTTATTCATAGTGCAAAATAAATTTGAATATAAGATATCATTGTGCTAATCTCTAAATATTACACAGCCCCTTTTTTTACAAAATTTATATTGTAGTAATTTTTCATAATATTGTTTTTCATACATTTCAAAAGCTACATGGCAATTTAATGGAAGAAAAATAAAATTTTGGTCGCTCTTTGCAAAAAAAAAAATCGTTCTGAACAAGATTTAATAAATTTGGAAATTGATATAAATAAAGTAGAAAAAGGTTGACAGAAAATATTGACAGAGAAGTTGACAAACTAATGAATACAATTCTGGAAGCTTCATATCAATCACTGGAGGTGAAATCTTTAAAATTCACTTTCGATCCTGGGATCAAGTGGTGGAACAACGAATTAGAACAAGAGAAAAAAAAAACATTTTCATTATGTGAAAAATTTATATTATCATCATAAAAGGAAAAATAAGTGTTAATGAATTAAAGTCCGTCAGAAATACATATAAAAATAGTATCAGAAGATCTATGAAGAACAGTTGACAAAATTTTATAGAAGAAAATGAATTTAATAATCCGTTTGTAAACGCTTATCGAATTAATTTACCAAAGGGACTATCAATAATTGAGTATAAACCAGAAATTCTTCTAAAAAAAAACCTAATGAAATATTAATGAATTAATTCCTGATGATAATATTGAATCGGACAATGTTTATCATATAGGAATATGATCATCAATAAGGAACTATCGTAAAAAATAGAGGCTGCCTGGTCGGCATTAATATTTATATGAAAAATCGACACTTCGGCCAGTTGGAGTTTTTTATTTTCTCAACGTTTCAACAAAAATCTTTTGTCTTTGTCAGGAGAATTAAATAAAATAAAACATTTGGTAAGGCGTTAAAAATTGTTCTCTCATAGTCTTCTCTAATTGCCTTGCCATCTTGAATACCTCGGAACCCAAATTGGACTTATTTATCGTAAAGATAGAGGCTGCCTGGCCGCCATTCATAGCTATGTGAAAAATAGACACTTCGGCCAGTTGGAGTTTTATATTTTAAGAACAATTTTTAACGCCTTACCAAATGTTTTACTTTATTTTTTTCTCCTGACGAAGACCAAAATATATTTGTCGAAATGTAGAGAAAATAAAAACTTCAATATACCGAAGTGCATATTTTTCATATAAATAAGGAACTACGCACCGAAATTTACAAATTCCAACCCATGTTATATTCATAAGAAATATATAGAAGAGTTAATCGACAAAATTAATGTAAAATAAATCTTCTGCTCCAGATTATATTTATTTATTTATGCTTATGAGGTGATACAGCAACATCTTTACAATTAGAGAGGAGACAAAATGAACCAAATCTAGAAAAAAGAAGTGAGGACATATCGGTCATTAAAGTCTGAGAGGCAAGGCCTTCAGCCAGTTCAGGGCTTCCGGGGTGACAGAGTGGAGATTGGAGATTCCTCCATTGAATTTGTACAGCGGGCAGTCGTCTAGTATATGGGACATTGATTGTGGGACGTTGCAGGCACAATTTGGATCTTTGGTGTAGCCCCATAACTTCATCATTAACAATAATATTGTAGCAGATTATTTATTATTCTACGAAAAGATATTTGTATTTTGATACGCTGTAAAATTTTCTCATTGCCTCTCTTCTATTTTATTAGTTTTAATTTGGTTTTACCTTGAATAAATTGCTGCGTCATTCTGAAATTTGTCTTCTTTAATTTTCTACTTCACAATATGAATAAACCCCCCTCCCCATTAATTCTCTCGATATTACGCCTTTTAATAAATACATTCAAATTGGATATTTCCCTTAGAAAATTGAAAACAGCAGCACTCAAAATAATAGTCAAATCCAACAAAACCAATTACTAATCAGTTAATAGATACGGTCTGATATCTTTATCAACATATTTTTATTATCAAATTTTCAAAGATTCTTGAAAAAATCTTTAAAAGAAAATAATATGACTTTTATAATCGCAAAACAATTTGTTAAGTCCTAGACAATATGTATTTATCAAGTCGAAGTTAGTTATCACTGGGCTTTGAACCTATTTCAACTATGTAAATATGTTTTTGGAACGCATCACGATTTTGCTTGTCATACTTGCGCAGGGGCCATGCTAATGCTCTCTCTCTCTCTCTTTTTTCCATTTAGCGCCAGTGTCTTTAACGGGACAGCGCGATTTGTTTTTATAGTTGAATAAAATATCATTTAATTAATTATTTATTTATATTTTGTAATATTTCAATATAATGAAACTTGTGTCTTATTTCGGAGCGAAGAGATTGAAAATTGTTCTAAAATTTACTTTAAGGAAATTTTTGTAAGTTTCGAATTTAAAAATTTTACTAACGATCCATTGCAACTTTCTTGGAAGTGTCTCATTAATAATTTAAATGTCACCTCACCCGTCAAAATAGACGTTAGAACTAAGTGCCATCTATTGGCCGTCTCTATAGCGGTCGGTGACAAAGCCACAACACCAGCTTTGGTTGTCAAATTATTTGACAAACATAAGCAGTTTTAATCTTCTTAATTCGTCACCTCGACATTCCACTCTAGAGAAACTTGCCAACATTGTTGTATTGTGCTGTAAAAAACAATATCATACGCAATATATATATATATATATCTTCTCAGTTATGCGGGAAGAATGTTGTTTATTTGTTAAGTGAACTGATCTTCCACGTCATTGGACCAATGTGGCCATGTTTGTACATAAAAGAGGGTTGAAACGGAATGCGAGGAGTCGTGGAGTGGTGATCGAGTGAAGACGTTTAAAACGTTCTCTGTGTGCTTGTCTGGTGATCTCCTCGCATACCTGTGTAACCCCGGTCCTTATCAACGTTGAAAATAAAAGATAAGTAGTTTTTATTTAACAAATTGTGAGTTTTTATATATTTCCTTTTTGTTGTTGGTGTTGTATTCTTGAGTGTACGTTTTTTCTGTGTTTAAATTACTTTTACTGTAGGCACTAATTTATTGTTTTTTGTGTGATAACCCGTATAGGTAACTTTTGTAAACAGAGAACGTCTACTTGGAGACCATGGTTTCGGAATAATGGCCTTTGTCAGTCCAGACATGACGGGAAATGAGATCCACAAGGGATGAAATCTTCAGAATTTGTCAAAGTTTTAACATGTAGACACTCTGTTTATCATCCTTTCTTGGTTAGAAACCATGATGCTCACTCAATTACTGTGTTTGGTTATATTTAATGAATAATACTAGAAGACAAGAAAATATTTAAGCGCCTAGGTTTCTTTTAAACATAAAACAAACTTCTACTCTCCTCACTGAATTGAAAAATATATTGGGAGTGCTTGGGTCATCAGTGGTGAACCCTCCCAGCAGTTTCGCCAATTTAATCTACCAGATCACTTCTTATAGCTCTAATACTGTATTGGATCATTCTGCTTATATATGCACTGAAGGGTGGAATCTTAGAATTAGTTTTCAACTAAACTATGGACATAAGCTTTTAGGACAGTAGAATTACATATAAATATTACAATCCTACATCTTTTTGAAAATAGAGCAATCCATAAATAAATTTTTAATTAAAAAGACATATATTGGATCAAAATATCATTTATTTTACCAATATTTCAGTTGGTTGAACGCCAACCTTTATCAAGGTATTATAACATATTTAATGTGTGTCAACAACAAACTCAACTTATGTGGCGCTGAGTTTGTTGTTGACACACATTATATATGTTATAATACCTTGATAAAGGTTGGCGTTCAGCCAACTGAAATATTGGTAAAATAAATGATATTTTGATCCAATATATCTCTTTTTAATTAAAAATCCTACATCTATGGCCAAACTTAGCATGGAACTTCCTGGTTAACTGGTTCAACTTAGCAATCAGAACAGGACGTGAGTAAAAGTACTTAGCACTGGTTCATAATGGTGACAGCCTGGGTAGTGGGCGCTCCTTGGGTTATATATCACTATTAACACAAAGCAGTGGTGAACCTTCCCAGCAGTTTCGCCAATTTAATCTACCAGACCGCTTCTTAGAGCTCTAATACTGTATTGGATCATTCTGCTTATACATTTTTGGATCATCGCGCTTTTAAATTCTTTTATTTTATATGTACTCCCAATATATTTTTTCATCGCAGTAAGGACAGTAGAAGTTCGTTTTATGTATAAAAGAAACATTCGCGCTTTTTAATTCTTTTATTATATATCACTATGTGTTAAAAAACAAATACCCATTGTTTATATCAACTCACAACTGAGGTATTTCTTAAAATAAAAGACACTTCGGTCTAGGGAAAGTTCTATTTTCTCTACGTTTCAACAGAAAATCGTTTATCCTCGTCAAAAAAATAAAAATAATCATTTGGCAAAGCGTTCTAATGCCAAATGATTTATGTTTCTAACGTGGATAAAATATTTTGGTCGAAATTTCGAGAAAAGAAAACATTTTCTGGCCGAAGTGTCTTTTATTTTAAGAAATTTGAATGCCGGCTAGGGAGCCTCTATCTTCAAGATTGGCAAAAATGTGTTTAGATGGTGAATTGGCTTGGCATTATTGCCACGTAGAAAATTAGAGAAGACAAACTTCAGGATAAGGCAGCAATTTATTTTAGGCAAGAACAAACTATGAAGGATAAACAAAAGATAAGAAATTAGGGAAGTTTTGATATATAGCTAGCAATAAATACATAGATGACATTTTTTGCATAACTGAATCAGATTTTGTAGTAATTTCAAAATTTTTGAATAATTTAAGACCATTTTTAAATTTTACACATGAAATTGAAAATAATAATTCTCTGGCATTTTTAGATCTACAGCTTAAAAGAAAGTTTAATCAAATAGAAACTAGTATTTTTAGAAAATCAACCCACACAGGAAATTATTTAAACTTCAATTCTTTTGGCCCAGTTCATCATAAAATCGCTGTGGTTAAAGCTCTCTCCAAAAGATTAGATACACATTGTTCTTCAAAATTTAATGATATAGTGGAGAGAAATAGAATCTTCAGAGAATTAAAAAACAACAATTACCCTAGCAAATTTGTCGAAAAACATTTTTATAAACCAAAATCTCCACCTTTAAATAACACCCCTGATCAATCAAAAAAACTTTACTGCTCCCTCCCCTACAGCTACGGCTCTGAACGCATCGCCAGAGTCCTAAAGAGATACAACATCATAACTACCTATCAATCATCTTTAAATTTAAAAAAGGCCCTACGCCATCCAGACACTAAACAAATCAACAAAATGGAAAACAAAACCAACGTAATTTACAAAATACCTTGTAACAATTGCCAAGCTAATTATATAGGTGAAACCAGCAAACCACTTAAAGATCGTTTAAATCAACACAAATCAGGACTAAGGAATTACAACCCACTGTCTCTCCTTGTAGATCATGCACTGAAAAACAACCACACTCCGGATTTCGAAAATACAGCTGTTTTATACCAGAACATTAAAGAAAAACACTGCCGATTATTCTTAGAAAGCTGGGCCTCTGCAGAAGACACAGAAAGCATAAATAGAAAAATTGATTTACCGGACATCTACACACCATTTAGATCTTCTTAATTTTTTTTTGTCTAATCATTTTAATTTCAATTAGTTAATTTTTATTTTTAAATTGACTTATTTTATAATTTTTTAAAGGGAGAGGTGCCGTTTTTTAAAATTACATAACTTTGCTTTATTTTTTTGCTTTAATGAATTTTTAAATTGTGTTGTAATACCCGCGATTTCTTAAATTATATTTTCACACATTAGTAATCCCCTGTAATTAATACCTACCACTTGTTTAATTTTTTTCATTTATCGCTTCAAAACGCAAAAGTATTGATACATTAAATATATAACATATTACATGTAATACTTTAAACTTTTTTAGTTTCCACTTTTTAATTTAATTTTTCTCATTTATTGATCCTAAATTGTTTTAATTTCCATTTCAATGCATTTTTATAATTTTTTTACTTACATATAAATCGATCTCCTTAAATTTTGAAATTAATTTTTTTTAAATACCCCCCCACATTTTTTTTTGTTAAACGTTTTAAAAAAGTTCATACAGTTTATTGTTTAAATCATTTTAAATTTAATTTCAAATGTTTTAATAGATACATATATTTTTACATTTATCTCTTAATGAATTATTTTTATGTACTTATTACAAATTTTTTAAATATAAAGATAGAACTCATTTTTTTCCTTTAATATTTTAATATATTTTACATATTTGATTGCAATTTTTATAATATTTTTTTTATAATAATTTTTTCATTCACAAATTTTTCCCACCTACTCTGTATTTTAATTGATTTCAACTGTGATATTATAACACTATGCGGCGCTGAGTTTGTGTGTACAAAAATGTAATGCCTCGATAAAGGTTGGCGTTCAGCCAGCCGAAATATTGGCAAATAAATATTTTAGTAAATCCAATATATGCCTTTTATTATCTAATGTATATATATGTTTCTATGAAAATGTTAATCTGCAAGACGCAGGTTATCATCATCCCCTTTTGATTTGTTTTTGTCACTTTGGCGGTTTGCAAATAAACAACAAAAGATGTATCAGACATAATAAAGACATTAAAAATTTTATGATAATAAAAAGGTACAAAGATATTGCAAGTTTACAGAGTAGCAAAATATAAACATCAAAAATGATACTCTGTTAATAAAATGATAAATGTTTTGCTACAATTATCTATGGCCAATATGTAGATGGAATTGTTGCCGGGGAGGTGACATTTCTTTTTATAGATCGACATCTGCAAAATTCCCATCTCATTAATAATAATGATCATTTATAGAACGACGCTTAACAACAACACACACCGCAAATGTTTCTTTTTACAAAACGAAAAATCGTAATTTTAATTATTTTAAGACGAAATAACGACGATTCCTATCCTTAGAGATGAAGTATGAAAGGATGAATTGTGAAGAGTAATGATGAACGGAAAAATAATGTCATTTATGAAATAAACTTCGATTGTTATTGTTGTTGTTGTCGTGTCCAATGAAGAGTCTCAGATGTCTCCATACATCTCTATCACAGCCTTGTTCTCTATCTTGGGTGTGTAAAGTTCTGGGTCCATGCCAATTTTCTGTTGTTGTTGTTGTGTCCAATGAAGAGCCTCAGATGTCTCCATACATCTCTATCACAGCCTTGTTCTCTATCTTGGGTGTGTAAAGTTCTGGGTCCATGCCAATTTTCTGTTGTTGTTGTCGTGTCCAATGAAGAGCTTCAGATGTCTCCGTACATCTCTATCACAGCAGTGTTCTCTATCTTGGGTGTGTAAAGTTCTGGGTCCATGTCAATTTTCTACGATCATTGCTGGACATGAGAATATGTGGGTAAGTTCCACACCAGGACAAAAACTTGGATTATGCTCAAATAAAGAAGTAGCTAACGGAACTAAGTGTTGATCGGTATGAAGGACGAAGTTGAAGAAAGACAAAGCTGGCTTGGAAGTTTCCGTGGGGTTTGTTGACACGACCTCAATCCGCGACATCACACGCCCCCATTCTACGGTCGCGTGGAAAACTCACCGATGGAAGTTTTGTCGGGATGACATTGATCTGTAATGATAAAGGTCGCCTCTCCCGTCAAAATAGACGTCAAAGTTAGACGCCATCTATTGAATATTTTGGCCATAGATTTGGCCTAGCCACTTTCCCAGATAAACACCTCTTTGGCAGATTGTGAAGATTCCATTGGATCCCTTGTGGATCTCATGCAATAAAGTCCGCTATAAACTGACGAGGGCCATTAGCCTGAAACCATGGTCTCTAGGTGGACACTTCTCAATTTGCCAATGCTGGTGTTGTGGCTTTGTTACCGACGTTGTTTGCAGCGACAGTCAATAGATGATGTCTAGCTTTGACGTCTATTTTGACGGGAGAGGTGATCTTTACCATTATAGAATACACTGGACAAATTTGTAACACCATTTTAAATATGCTGTTTCGATATTAAAGCTTAACTTTTAACTTTATTTACATATTGCGTATAACAAAATAATTGCACACACATACAGTGAAATAAAAAAAATCTCTTATACTGATGGTTTGCGTCATATACCGGCATAAATCTCTCTCTCCCTCAACTAAATATTGATTTACACTCATGGACAAAACTTAAGGAAGATTTACCTTTCAGCATGTATATCGGGATTCAGACAATAACACTGAAAGATATTACAGTGATCTTTATTGAAGACACACATATATACACTCATGGACAAAACTTAAGGAAGTTGTACCTTTTAGCATGTATATCGGGATTGAGACAATAACTCTGAAAGATATTACAGTGACCTTTATTGAAGACACATGAGATAACTACACTCATGGAAAAAAATTAAGGAAGTTGTACCTTTTAGCATGTATATCGGGATTGAGACAATACCTCTGAAAGATATTACAGTGACCTTTATGGAAGACACACGAGATAACTACACTCATGGACAAAACTTGAGGAAGTTGTACCTTTCAGAATGTATATCGGGATTCATACAATAACTCTGAAAGATATTACAGTGACCTTTATGGAAGACACACGAGATAACTACACTCATGGACAAAACTTAAGGAAGTTGTACCTTTCAGAATGTATATCGGGATTCATACAATAACTCTGAAAGATATTGTTACATCATGATTAATGGCGTATTTCTTATATTATTTTTAATATATTTGAAATTTATATTATATATTTATTTATTTTTATATAAAATATTCTATGATATTTATTTAAAACACAGATTATTTAGATTGTCATCATTTGTATTTAGGTACACGTGTGACTTCACTGCTCTCTTTGATGTGAGAAAATAAATAAAGGATTCTGGTGGCTACTTAAAGAAGACTTATCTCGTTATTCCCTTTTATAAATTTGTAGGATGGTTGAAACACGCTCTGGTAAGATGCAAGACCCAGCACAGGAGAGAATCCAGGCTGAAGAGTCTGCCAAGCCGCAACCTGGTGCAACAATTGGTAGAGATGCTAGTTCCGACCCAGTTGTCCTGAATCCCAACATCGACATCCCCAAGTATGATGGAACGGAAGACCCTCGCCCATGGATTGAATCTCTTGAAGAAATTGGCTTCCTGTACCATTGGGCAGACTACATTATCTCTCGTTATGCCGCCATGAACATGACGGGAAGCGCTAAAACCTGGTTGAATTTACACAAAACTAGTTTCACGAGCTGGGAAAATATTAAAATCCGCCTCATTCAGGATTTTTCTTTGGACGCGAATAAAGAAGAACTTAGAATGAAGCTCAACAGAATGCAACACTGGAATGAACCAGCAATCAGGTTCGCGGAAGACATTCTAGTGTTGTGCAACAAGGTTGACCCCGCAATGGAAGAAGAAACAAAAATTGAACATGTTATTGGAGGACTGAAAAAAGAGTACTCATTCGCGCTCTACCTGAACCCTCCTAAAACGACCGATGGCCTTTTGTCGTGTGCAAGAAAATGGATTCTTTTGAAAAGAAGTATCGGGAACGTGTGGAGAAATCCAGAAACCTATATAACGGTCCACGCTATTCTAGACCCCAACAACAATCGAGGTACGTGCCGCCGACTGCCGCACGAAACTACCAGACCACTTCCAGGCCCCAAGCCCCTGTTTCCAATAATTACAAGAACGACTCCCCTCCTACTCCCAGACAGTATCGAAACAACTTTCCCCAGCCCTCTACCCCTAGACGTCCTTATAATCCTAACTTTGTGCCAAAACCAAACCTTCAGAGAAACACCTACAATAAAAGCCAAGAAGTGAGCAAAAATAGGACGGAAGATGGAAGACCAATCTGCTTTAAATGTAACAAGCGAGGGCACGTGGCCCGTTATTGTAGGGTCAAGTTTATAAGAATCTTAGAAGAGGATCCAGCAGATACCCAAGAGAAGGTCGAAGAGAAATGCCAAATGAATGAAATATCAGAGAAATCAGGACCTCGGCTTTATGCCGATGTATGTCATAACACACAGACAAATATTCCTACCCGGAATAGATATTCCGTGTTGGAAGATTTAAACTAAGCGTCGCGCCTGAATCTGTCAATCAAAGCAAGTCGACCATAAACGGAATCAAGAAGTTGGACCCTAAATACAAATTAAAAATTAACGTGGACAAGATAGGGACTTTTGAAGCTTTGGTTGATACAGGTGCTGACCTCTCAGTGGTCGACCTCAGAACGGCCCTCGATACAGGCCATGGTATAAGTAAACTCGCAAAAATTTGTGCAGGACCCGATGGAAAAAAATTGGACATGGTAGGAAGTATATTTTTAAATATAAAAATTGATGACGAAACATTATCACACAACTTTGTGATATTGAAAACGCATTTACGGACATTAATTCTTGGGAGAGATTTCCTTAAGAAAATGAACGCAAAAATAGATTGTAAGCAAGAAACTATAAAATATGATTTGACGAATAATCATGACGAAATCAATTTTGAAATGTTGAAAATAAAGAGTGCCAAGGATTCCATTGTACCGGAATGTTCCATGAAATTGATCAAGGCATTGGTAGAAACAGAGGATGGAGAATATATTATCGAGGAGAGCAGCAAAATGTTTCAAACAAATGGACTTCGTCTAGCAAGAAGCTTGATCAATGTTATAAATAGGGAAACACACATCTGGATAACTAATCCGTATCCTCGACCGTTAAAAATAATGAAAAACCAAACATTGGCTTTTGGAAGTAGTCCAGCGAAAATAAATGTGAGTCGAGAAAGAGAGGTAGAAGAGAACAAAGAACCTAGATTCCAAATAAACGAAAATCTTTCACCAAAGGAGCAGAAGGAGTTAAAACAAGTTTTAGAAAGGTATGGAGATCTTTTTTCGTCGAGATTAGGGAGAACCAATTTGGCAAAACATCGGATAGACACAGAAGACGCGAAGCCAATTAAACACAAGCCTTACCGGGTAAGTGCTAAAGAACGAGATATTATAAAAGAGCAAATTGACGAGATGCTTACAGAAGGCATAATTAGGCCATCTTCTAGCCCCTGGTCTTTTCCAGTAATATTGGTCAAGAAGCGAGATGGTAAATACAGATTTTGTGTGGACTACAGAAAACTGAATAATGTGACAGTAAAAGATGTCTATCCGATCCCTAGAATAGACGAAGTTATGGATACTCTCCAAGGATCTACACACTTCTCAGCAATAGACCTCAGATCTGGATATTGGCAAGTTGAAGTCGAAGAAAGAGACAAAGAGAAAACAGCTTTCACTACAGCACATGGATTATATGAATTCAACGTGATGCCTTTTGGACTTTGTAACGCGCCTGCTACCTTTGAGAGAAATATGGAGAATATGCTTGGAAATCTGAGATGGCAAATTTGTTTGTGTTATCTGGATGATGTTATCATATATAGCCCGGATTTTCCAACGCACCTCAAAAGACTTGAAGCTGTTTTTAGATGTTTTCGTGAATCTAATTTAAGGTTAAACGACAAAAAATACCGATTTGCTTTTGAAGAATTGGAGATTCTCGGCTATATAACGAGCAAACATGGTATAAAACCCGCGGAACATAACATCAAAGCTGTCAGAAATTTCCCTCGGCCCAAAAAGGTCAAAGAAGTACAATCCTTTTTGGGAATGTGTTCATATTATAGAAAATTTATCAAAGACTTCTCAAAAATTGCTGACCCTTTGACCAACCTTATAAAAAAAAGTGTATCATTTACCTGGACAGAAAGACAAGAGGAAGCGTTTCAAACCCTAAAAACAGCACTATTAAGTCCACCAATTTTAGGTCACTTCAATCCAAATGCACCTACTTATGTTCATACTGATGCGTCCAACATCGGCATAGGTGCAACACTTGTCCAAGACATCGGTGGTGAAGAGAAGGTGATCTCATATTTGAGTCGTACCCTAAGTAAAGCGGAGCAAAATTATTCAACCACTGAAAAAGAATGTCTGGCCGTTGTCTGGTCAATGTCAAAATTACGACCCTACCTTTATGGAAGACACTTTAAAATAGTAACAGACCACCACGCCTTATGCTGGCTCAAAAACTTGAAGGATCCAACAGGTCGATTGGCAAGATGGGCATTGAAAATTCAAGAATATGACTTCGATATAATACATAAATCAGGAAAGAAGCATCTGGACGCCGATGGCTTATCTAGGGGACCCTTACCAGAAACTGATTGGGATGAGGATTTTGAAAGGCTATTTTTAAATCAAATAACAGACGAAGAGGATAAGTTTATCGAAAGTGTTAAGAAAAACCTTAATGGAAGCAGGCGATCAATTGCGCAAAACTTTAAAGTAGAAGATGGATGCCTCTTTAAGAAAAACCCGAACCCTGAAGGCAGGGCGTGGTTGCTTGTGGTTCCAGAGAAGAAAAAGAGAGAAATTATGAAAGAATATCACAATCATATGTCGAATGGCCATCTGGGTGTCGCCAGAACCATGTACCGAATAAAGAGTAAATACTTTTGGCCATCCATGCTAAAGGATGTCTCAGAGTTCGTTAAGACGTGTCACCTTTGCCAAAGTAGAAAAGGCTCAAACCAATTACCTTCTGGACTACTACAGCCCATTCCCCCAGCCAAATTTCCTTTCGAAAGAATTGGAATTGACTTTGTTGGTCCATTGCCATCTACGAAAAACAGGAAAAAATGGATAATCGTGCTGACGGACTACTACACTAGATATGCAGAAACAAAAGCAGTCTCGGAAGCAACAGTGAAAGAAGTTTCAAAATTTCAGGCAGAGGATATTTTTCTCCGGCACGGAGCCCCACAATATCTTATTAGTGACAGAGGCTCTCAATTTACCAGTAATTTAATGAAAGAGGTGATGAAAACGTGCAAGATTAAACATTGCTTCACAACGAGCTTCATCCCCAGACTAATGGATTGACAGAGCGGTTAAATAGAACATTGATCAATATGCTCAGTATGTATGTGAACACTGATCAGAAGAATTGGGACGAAATACTCCCATTCATCACTCACGCTTACAATACTACAATTCAGGAAACCACAGGATATTCTCCCTTTTTCCTGATGTTTGGAAGAGAACCCACGTCTCTTTTGGACGACAGGAATATCTCGGTGGACATTGACAAGGATGATTATGATGAATACATAAAACATCACTTAGACAAAATAAACAGAACAAGAAAATTAGTTATTAACAACACAATAAAGACTCAAAAAAGAATGAAAAAGAACTATGACAAGAAACACATGGAAAGAAGCTACGAACCAGGAGAATTAGTAGCAGTTTGGACACCAATTAGGAAAATAGGAAAGTGTGAGAAACTACTGAGAAAATATTTTGGCCCATATAGAATATTAAAGAAGCTGTCCAACGTAAATTACTTAATTGAACCAAAAGATAATCCTGGCCAAGACCCATTGATTGTCCATGTCTCAAGAATCAAACCCTATTTTGAAAGAATTGATGAGGTCAATCACGAGGACGTGACGACCTCTGGAGAGGGGGAAGTGGTACATCATGATTAATGGCGTATTTCTTATATTATTTTTAATATATTTGAAATTTAAATTATATATTTATTTATTTTTATATAAAATATTCTATGATATTTATTTAAAACAGATTAGATTATCATCATTTGTATTTAGGTACACGTGTGACTTCACTGCTCTCTTTGATGTGAGAAAATAAATAAAGCATTCTGGAGGTTACTTAAAGTAGACTTATCTCATTATTCCCTTTTATAAATTTGTAGGATGGTTGAAACACGCTCTGGTAAGATGCAAGACCCAGCACAGGAGAGAATCATGGCTGAAGAGTCTGCCAAGCCGCAACCTGGTGCAACAATATTTTGGCCATAGATTTGGCCCAGCCACTTTGTCAGATAAACACCTCATTGGCAGATTGTGAATATTTCATTAGATCCCTTGTAGATCTTATGGAATAAAGTCCGCCCTGGCCTCTGGCCATTAGCCAGAAACAACGGTCTCCAGGTGAACGCTTCTCAGTTTGCCAAAGCTGGTGTTATGGCTTTGTCAACGACCCGAGGCTGCTAATTTGCCGTGACAGTCAATAGATGATGTCTAGCTTTGACGTCTATTTTGACGGGAGAGGTGATCTTTACCATTATAGAATACACTGGACAAATTTGTAACACCATTTTAAATCTACTGTTTCTATATTAAAACTTAACTTTTAACTTTATTTACATATTGCGTATAACAAAATAATATTGCACACACAGACAGTGGAATGAAGAAAAAAAACTCTTATACTGATGGTTTGCGCCATCTACCGGCATAAATCTCTCTCTCCCTCAACTAAATATTGATTTACACTCATTGACAAAACTTAAGGAAGTTGTACCTTTCAGAATGTATATCGGGATTCAGTCATCAACTCTGAAAGATATTAAAGTGACCTTTATGGAAGACACACGAGATAACTACACTCATGGACAAAACTTGAGGAAGTTGTACCTTTCAGAATGTATATCGGGATTCAGACAATAACTCTGAAAGATATTACAGTGACCTTTATTGAAGACACACGAGATAACCAAGTGTGAACAAAATTGTCTCTTAAAAAAAAAAAAAAAACGACCGGCGACATCAAAGACTTTTCACTTCCTTAAGTTTTTTCCATGTGAGTGTATTTTTAACTCTAACTGAGAAGTTGAAACTATTTTTAAAAGGCGAAAATCAATTGAATTAGATAATGTGTGGATTTTACACCTTTCTTTCAAAGTATACGGTGAAATGATGATGATAACTGAGAATTGTGATGATAGAATAGTCTCATTAAAGTCCTCTTGTCAGACATCTGTGGCAGACTGAGGTCATTTTGTCCACCACGACGGCAAACTTGGATTCCAGGTCAATCAGTCAAACTTCCTAAAGTTCTGTCCATGAGTAGACAATTGACAATTTAAACAGTTTTATTGATTCTTTTAATCAAATTTTACAAAGGTGGAAAATATAGTAAAAGGACATATAAAATATACGGGAATATATATATAGTTGTGTACAAATTTCTTCAGCAAGGAAGACTTCCCCACCTTGAGAGAGTTCTCCTCCAGACAAGGTCTTCACTCCTCAGTTCCACACCGAGGAAGTGATATATTAGATATATTGGTTGTACAAGGTGGTCAATAAGTCCGAAACATTTATTTTTTAAAAATTAAAAAATAAAAGGCAAGCTAGAATAATTATGGGCCACCCTGTAGATTGATTATAGAATCACGATTATTATTGGTTGTATAATTGGCTCGGCCACTCTGCTGATGTACCCGCTGTGACACCATACTTTATTTTGAGTCAAAAGGCGATCCATCAAATAAGTTTTCATAAAAGGCGTACACCTGGATCTGTAAAGAAAAAAAATCTTTTCTCAAAAATTTTCGAGATTGCTCCCTCTTTTTCTCCCAAAAAGGGAGCAATCTCTCGAAATATTTTGAGTAAAAAATGTTTTTTTTTTCTTTACAGATCCAGGTACGCCCTTTTATAAAAAACATACTATACACCAATGTTGATTGTTCAAGTTATTGTGTTGTTGTCGTGTCCAATGAAGAGCCTCAGATGTCTCCATGTATCTCTATCCCAGCAATGTTCTCTATCTATTGTGTTTTTGATTTGCATAAATACTGATTGATCTCTCTCTAATACGACAATCATCTGCATATATATATGTGGCCATATAATAAGGTGGGGAAGAGGAATAATCACACCACAAGTTTGAAGAGGAACCCAGGCAACCAGAGAGAGAGAGGGAGAGAGAGCCGGGCGGCCATTCGTGTCGCACACAATCCCCAACTGTCTTGAAAGTCCCAAGGTGTTAACGAACAGGCCCCTTTTGCCGCCCCTTGGAATGTCGCTGCTGTCTCAAGTGACCGGACTTTACATCCCGTCTCTCTCTGGGCTGGCTCTAGGTTTGCTTTATTATTCCTGGAAGAGTATATATTATGAAATATATATATTTAACCTATATATGTAATTAGAAATATGAAATATTCATAACGCGTATGCTTATTTTTAAATAAAATTACTTTATATTGCCCTTATACGGCAATGATACACATTTTGATCATTGCTGTAAGGGCAGTAGAACATTGTTTTTATTTAAAAAGAAACATACGACGCATTAAAAATAGTTTACATCTCTGATAACAGATGGCGCGCTAATGCATATTGTTTAACCTCTATGTAAATAAGTTTTCCAGCAAATATCTATGTAATATATATTGTCTCTCATTAATTAAAAAAGCTATATTGGATCAAAATATCATTTATTTTACCAATATTTCAGAACGCCAACCTTTATCAAGGTATTATAACTGAAATATTGGTAAAATAAATGATATTTTGATCCAATATATGCCTTTTTAATTAAAGATTTATTTATGGATTGCTCTATTTTCAAAATATGTTGTAATGTAGAAAATTAGGAAAGAAAAAAACTTCAGGATGGCAATTTATTCAAGAGGTAAGAACAAGTTAAAACACAAGCAATTAGAGATGTTTACACAGAGTAGAAATATAAAAACAGATCATCCGGACACACCCGTGGCGCCGTGGCTTAGTTGGTTAAAGCGCCTGTCTAGTAAACAGGAGATCATGAGTTCGAATCTCGTCGGTGCCTTTTTTTTTTTTTTTCCACTTTGGTTATTTGGTGGTGGTCTTTCTTTCCGGGTTAATTGGCCATTTAGAGCATGGTCTTCTACCCCCCATGGCAGACTTCCAGTGGCAAGGGATCCGAGGCTATGGCAGCAAAGATGTCTCGCAGGGGACAAAAGATAGCCCGTAAAACCATATTATCTCTCTCCGTACACAAACTTGGCCTTAAATACCTGTTTCTCGGCCTCTGGGACCTAACTGTGGGTCGTTGGGATACAGCCTGCACCACGCTGACGAGGGCCAACAGCCCGAAACGCGTCTGTGGTTGACTTTTCTTAATTTATCAAGAAATTGGGTTGGCCAAATATCACGGAACAAGTTATATTAACGTTTAGTTTATTTTTGTTCCACTAGATGGCGCTCTGTCATCTAAAATACTCATGTGAGAGGTCAGGAAATGTCTTTTTTTTTATTTGTCTCATTTTTTTTATGTAAAAAAAATATATATGTAAATATGTAAATTAATATGTAAATATGTGAGAAAATAATTTCAAAAAATAATTAAAATGGTCAAGTGTTGGTATTAAAATAAAAAAAAAAGACATTTCCCGAAACGCGTTCGTGGATGGATTTTCATATCAAGCAAATCGGTTGGCCAAATATCAGAGAACAGGTTAAATCAATGTTTAGTTGATTTCTGTTCCACTAGATGGCGCTTTGCCATTTAAAAAGCTCATGTGCTTCTGGTCAAGATATGCCTTTTTTGATTTTAATATGTAAATATATAGTTAATACTAGCGGATGTGTACCCGGCTTCGCCCGGGTTTTATCCGAGTGAAAGTTTGCCTAACGAATATTATATATTATGAAGTATAATAAACAATGTTAAAGATTAGTTTTAATTATTAATCAAGATTGTGTGTGAATATGTGAGAAAGATGTAATATCGTTGTTGTTTTCTTGGCCGACTGTTTTACATATGGTGTTATCTTAAAATTGCTTGTTTTGAATATTTTTTTAGATTGAGATTATTAGCTAGTATGTAAAAAAATTAACTCTGTTGATTTTTTTTGTATTTATATATAAATAAAATTAACTCTGTTGTGATTTTTTTTGTATTTAATCGATAACACCGAAGTTACGCATGTTAATGTTAGGAAAAATATTTTGATGTTAAGCAAAACCTGCTCCATCTCGTTTTACATAAATGTTGAAAATTTGGTCGAAATTGATGCATTGTAACGAAAGTTTTTAGCGAACACCACTTATAAAATTTGCATTTTATTAATATAGATTTAAATAAAAAGGCATATTTTGGATTTAAATATCATTTATTTTATAAAATATCATTTAACTTAAATATTTATTTATGGATTGCTCTATTTTCAAAACTATATAGTTAATATGTAATGTTCTATCAGTTCTAACTCCAAGGTCGGCTGAGAAATCTAATTTTAAATCCTTCCTGTACATCTGGCGGAACCTTGAAGGAATATCTCGAACTTGTACCCAATGGTAAGTCCAACAACCTAGAACCTGCCTTACCACAGGATGCACTAGCCCGCCATCTGTTATGGAAAATTTAAACTATTTTTGACTCGTAGGTCACTTTTGTATTGTTCTATTTAAAAAAAGAAATAAAATTAATTTATTTTAAAAAGAAAAACATACACGCCAAAAATATATAATTTCTAATAGAAAATTTGATCATTTTTCCCTTATATCTAAAAAAATATAAAGCATTTTCAAGTGTGGTTCAAAACTTTTTCGCAATCAAATATTTATTTAAACCTTTTATTCGCCTTCAGGTGGCCGTAGTTGTACAATATATATAATTGAAAAGAGAAAAGAAAAATAAAAGAAAAATGATTTCGTTTTTCATCTACAGATGGCGTTACATGTTCTGCATAATAAAATGAGCTTCACGGAGAATATTTTAAATTAAAAAGACATATATTGGATCAAAATATCATTTATTTTACCAATATTTCAGTTGGCTGAACGCCAACCTTTATCAATATATGCCTTTTTAATTAAAGATTTATTTATGGATTGCTCTGTTTTCAAAACGATAATTGATAAAGGTTGGCGTTCAGCCAACTGAAATATAGGTAAAATAAATTATATTTTGATCCAATATAGGTCTTTTCAATTTAAGATTTATTTATGGATTGCTCTATTTTCAAAAAAGAATATTTTATTCCAAATCTACTGACTGTATATATAGACTTCCCGTGTCTACAACCAGTTGTTGTTGTTGTTGTCGTGTCCAAAGAAGAGTCTCAGATGTCTCCATGCATCTCCATCACATCAGCAGCAATATCCACTATCTTGGGTGTGTAAAGCTGCTGCTCTGGGTCTAAGTCAATTTTCTGCAAGACTGCGGCCATTGCTGGGCATGAGAATATGTGAGTAGGTGTTAGTTCCACACCAGGACAGTTGTTGCATGTCCTATAGGTTCTTGTGCCATCTGGATGTATTGTCATTCCTTTATAGTGTTTTGTTCTAAGTCTTGTTATAGTTTTTGTCAGCTACACCCAGTATCTACTGTATATAGACTTCCCGTGTTTACAGTTTAGAAATAGACAAGACATTGAAAGTTTCTACAATTTTATTGGTCCAAGATGTCCACGTTGTCTATTGACCTGGAACACACGCGGTGGTTATCTCCGTGAGGAAATATGCAAATACAGAGTGAGATATTTGAAACAAGGTAGACGAATATACTTTCATTATAGAAACACACAGTTTACATATGCAGTAAAATCTTCTCTTTTAACGAAGCTCTATATGACAAAAACATTATGTAGATAGAAATTGTACATTTACACTCATGGTCAAAAGGAAGTTGTACATTTTAGCATGCGGGATTGAGATAATGACGTTGAATGGTATCCATGTATCAACCTCTTCCATCATGAATACATTGAACAACTAAAATTATCACATTCCAGTGCAGATAGGAATTAATAAATCCTTAACGTGTTTACACTCATGGACAAAACTTAAGGAAGTTGTACCTTTTAGCATGTATATCGGGATTCAGACAATAACTCTGAAAGATATTACAGTGACCTTTATTGAAGACAAACGAGATAACCAAGTGTGTATACACTCATGGACAAAACTTAAGGAAGTTGTACCTTTTAGCATATATATCGGGATTGAGACAATAACTCTGAAATATATTACAGTGACCTTTATTGAAGACACACGAGATAACCAAGTGTGAACAAAATTGGTTCTATCTCCTTAAAAAAAAAACAACAACAACAAAAAAAAAAACCCGGAGATATCAAAGGCATTCCACTTCTTAAGTTTTTCCATGAGTGTATATACAAACACTACAACTGAACTCTAAATAACAAAAACTTTATCAAATACAGAGAACCTGGATAAATACAAAGTTTTTAATTCGACAACATCTTTAATGTATTTTTACCTTGGTCCCTTTTATACAAAAAGTTTTTAATTCAAATTTTTGAGTAATTCTTTTTTTTTTTTGGTTCCTTGAGCTTTGAATTATCCATGTATATTTGGTATTTTCAATGAGAATACGACGGCGCTGTCTCCACCAAACAACCGGTACAATATCCTACGAGGTTCTCACCCTGGCAGGTCTGGAGACACTCCTGCTCCGTCTCGAAGTTGTTGCCGTTGCTCTGGCAGCCGCCATACACGAACTTCCTGCACGTTCCCGAGTTCTTGTCGTAGAAGTACCGCGGGAAGTAGGCCTGGCACAGCCCGGTCTTGGCGGGGCGGTGACACAGGGGCAGCTCTTCGTCGGCTACGGGGGCCTTCTTCTTCTCCTCTGTACATTCAGCACATTGTGTGCAGCGGTATTACATAACATATTACATCATATTACAGCGGTGTTCAATAAAACAACCCCTTGTACCAATATTGAGTGAAAACATCAGGCTCTCAGGGAAAAGTGTGATTGCAAGGAACTCTTCCTAGTAATTATTGCAATGAACCAGGCGATAAGGAAGATGGGTGTCTTTTATTTAGAAACGAGCACAAGCTTTCGGGTAAAAGCTGGTATCTCTTGCTGGTATCTCTTAAAGTTTTAATGTAATAGTTTCTATGTTATCTTGAGCCTTTTCTCTATATATATTTATTTAATAGCTTTTTCTACTTTGCATCTTTTTCTTTTCACGCTGTTATACAAATTACCTCTGCTATATATATTTGAAAAGCTCTTGCCACATTGGTATCCATCTTGCTATGTGATAACCGCCTGTAGAAGGGTTTTTACCCGAAAGCTTGTGCTCGTTTTTAAATACAAGACACCCATCTTCCTTATCGCCTGGTTCATTTCAAAAATGGAAAAGTATCTTTTCAAAAACCTTTTTATTCTCTAGCTTTCAGGCACAGATTCCTTTCTTCTATACCAGGTTTTCTTCTGTAGAAGGACGTTCGTTCCAGAAAGCTAGAGAATAAAAAAGTTTTTTAAAAAGATACTTTTCCCTGGAGACCTGATATTTTAATTCAATATTACAGCGTTATGGTAGATTAAACTGGTGAAATCGCTGATGAACGCTATCCAAGATGTAAGCCAAGATGTAAGCCAAGATGTAAGCTAAGATGTCAGCCAAGATGTAAGCCAAGATGTAAGCCAAGATGTAAGCCAAGACGTTAGCCAAGATGTAAGCCAAGACGTTAGCCAAGATGTAAGCCAAGACGTTTAGCCAAGATGTAAGCCAAGATGTAAGCTAAGATGTAAGCCAAGACGTTAGCCAAGATGTAAGCCAAGACGTTAGCCAAGATGTAAGCCAAGACGTTAGCCAAGATGTAAGCCAAGACGTTAGCCAAGATGTAAGCCAAGATGTAAGCCAAGACGTTAGTCAAGATGTAAGCCAAGATGTAAGCCAAGATGTAAGCCAAGACGTTATTCAAGATGTAAGCCAATATGTAAGCCAAGACGTTAATCAAGATGTAAGCCAAGACGTTAGCCAAGATGTAAGCCAAGACGTTAGCCAAGATGTAAGCCAAGACGTTAGCCAATATGTAAGCCAAGATGTAAGCCAAGACGTTAATCAAGATGTAAGCCAAGATGTAAGCCAAGATGTCAGCCAAGACGTTAGTCAAGATGTTAGCCAAGATGTAAGCCAAGATGTAAGCCAAGACGTTAGTCAAGAAGTAAGCCAATATGTAAGCCAAGACGTTAGTCAAGATGTAAGCCAAGACGTTAGCCAAGATGTAAGCCAAGACGTTAGCCAAGATGTAAGCCAAGATGTAAGCCAAGATGTAAGCCAAGACGTTAGTCAAGAAGTAAGCCAATATGTAAGCCAAGACGTTAGCCAAGATGTAAGCCAAGACGTTAGCCAAGATGTAAGCCAAGACGTTAGCCAAGATGTAAGCCAAGACGTTAGCCAAGATGTAAGCCAAGACGTTAGCCAAGATGTAAGCCAAGACGTTAGCCAAGATGTAAGCCAAGATGTAAGCCAGGACGTTAGCCAAGATATATTCACTCATGAACAAAATTAAAGGAAGTTGTACCCTTTAGCATGTATATCGGGATTCAGACAATAACTCTGAAAGATATTACAGTGACCCTTATTGAAGACACATGAGGTAACTACACTCATGGACAAAACTTAAGGAAGTTGTACTTTTCAGCATGTATATCGGGATTCAGACAATAACTCTGAAAGATATTACAGTGACCCTTATTGAAGACACATGAGGTAACTACACACATGGACAAAACTTAAGGAAGTTGTACTTTTCAGCATGTATATCGGGATTCAGACAATAACTCTGAAAGATATTACAGTGACCCTTATTGAAGACACATGAGGTAACTACACTCATGGACAAAACTTAAGGAAGTTGTACTTTTCAGCATGTATACCGGGATTCAGACAATAACTCTGAAAGATATTACAGTGACCTTTATTGAAGACACACGAGATAACCAAGTGTAAAAAAAATTGCTTCTGTCTCCTTAAAAAAAAACAAAAAACGGTGATATCAAAGGCATTCCACTTCTTAAATTTTGTTCATGAATGTATATACAAACACTATAACTGAACTCTAAATAACAAAAACTTTATCAAATACAGAAAACCTGGAATAATACAACGTCTTTAATTCGACAACATCTTTAATTCGTATTTTTAACCCTGGTCCCTTTTATACAAAAAGTTTTTAATTCGAATTTTTGAGTAATTATTCTTTTTTTTTTTGGTTCCTTGAGTTTTGAATTATCCATGTATATTTGGTATTTTCAATGAGAATACGACGGCACTGTCTCCACCAAACAACCGCTACAATATCCTACGAGGTTCTCACCCTGGCAGGTCTGGAGACACTCCTGCTCCGTCTCGAAGTTGTTGCCGTTGCTCTGGCAGCCGCCATACACGAACTTCCTGCACGTTCCCGAGTTCTTGTCGTAGAAGTAACGCGGGAAGTAGGCCTTGCATAGCCCGGTCTTGGCGGGGCGGTGACACAGGGGCAGCTCTTCGTCGGCTACGGGAGCCTTCTTCTTCTCCTCTGTACATTCAGCACAGTTCGGGGAATTGAACCTGTAGTTTTGTCGTGTACAATATTGCAGCGGTATTTAATAAAATAGGCCCCTTGTACCAATATTGAGTGAAAACATCAGGCTCTCAGGGAAAAGTGTGATTGCAAGGAACTCTTCCTAGTAAATTTTGAAATGAATCAGGCGATAAGGAAGATGGGTGTCTTTTAAAAACGAGCACAAGCTTTCGGGTAAAAACTGGTATCTCTCAAAGTTTTAATGTAATAGTTTCTATGTTATCTCGAGCCTTTTCTCTATATATATTTATTTAATAGCTTTTTTTCTTACTTTGCATCTTTTTCTTTACACGCTGTTATACAAATTACCTCTGCTATATATATTTGAAAAGCTCTTGCCACATTGGTATCCATCTTGCTATGTGATAGCCGCCTGTAGAAAGGTTTTTACCCGAAAGCTTGTGCTCGTTTTTAAATACAAGCCACCCATCTTCCTTATCGCCTGGTTCATTTCAAAATTGGAAAAGTATCTTTTCAAAACCATTTTTATTCTCTAGCTTTCAGGCACGGACGCCTTTTTACTATACCAGGTTTTCTCCTGTAGAAGGACGTTCCTTCCTGAAAGCTAGAGAATAAAAAACAAAATGTTTTTGAAAAGTTACTTTTCCCTGGAGACCTGTTATTTTAATTCAATATTACAGCGTTATGGTAGATTAAACTGGCGAAATCGCTGATGAACGCTAGCCAAGATGTAAGCCAAGATGTAAGCTAAGATGTAAGCCAAGATGTAAGCCAAGACTGCCAAGATGTAAGCCAAGACTGCCAAGACTGCCAAGATGTAAGCCAAGACTGCCAAGATGTAAGCCAAGACTGCCAAGATGTAAGCCAAGACTGCCAAAATGTAAGCCAAGATGTAAGCCAAGGTGTTAGCCAAGATGTAAGCCAAGATGTAAGCCAAGACGTTAGCCAAGATGTAAGCCAAGACGTTAGCCAAGATGTAAGCCAAGACGTTAGCCAAGATGTAAGCCAAGACGTTAGCCAAGATGTAAGCCAAGACGTTAGCCAAGATGTAAGCCAAGACGTTAGCCAAGATGTAAGCCAAGACGTTAGCCAAGATGTAAGCCAAGATGTAAGCCAAGATGTAAGCCAAGACGTTAGCCAAGATGTAAGCCAAGATGTAAGCCAAGATGTAAGCCAAGATGTAAGCCAAGATGTAAGCCAAGACGTTAGCCAAGATGTAAGCCAAGATGTAAGCCAAGACTGCCAAGATGTAAGCCAAGATGTAAGCCAAGACTGCCAAGATGTAAGCCAATATGTAAGCCAAGACTGCCAAGATGTAAGCCAAGACTGCCAAGATGTAAGCCAAGACGTTAGCCAAGACTGCCAAGATGTAAGCCAAGACGTTAGCCAAGATGTAAGCCAAGACGTTAGCCAAGACTGCCAAGATGTAAGCCAAGACTGCCAAGATGTAAGCCAAGACTGCCAAGATGTAAGCCAAGATGTAAGCCAAGATGTAAGCCAAGACGTTAGCCAAGATATATACACTCATGAACAAAATTAAAGGAAGTTGTACCCTTTAGCATGTATATATCGGGATTCAGACAATAACTCTGAAAGATATTACAGTGACCTTTATTGAAGACACATGAGTTAACTACACTCATGGACAAAACTTAAGGAAGTTGTACTTTTCAGCATGTATATCGGGATTCAGACAATAACTCTGAAAGATATTACAGTGATCTTTATTGAAGGCATAAGTGATAACCAAGTGTGAACAACCTCTGTCTCCTTAAAAAAACAACAACAACAACAAAATAGACGACTGGTGATATCAAAGGCATTCCACTTCTTAAATTTTGTCCATGAATGTATATACAAACACTGAACTCTAAATAACAAAAACTCTATCAAATACAGAGAACCTGGATAAATACAACGGCTTTAATTCGACAACGTCTTTAATTCGACAACGTCTTTAATTCGTATTTTTACCCTGGCCCCTTTTATACAAAAATTTTTAATTAGAATTTTTGAATAATTCTTTTTTTTTTTTTTTGGTTCCTTGAGCTTTGAATTATCCATGTATATTTGGTATTTTCAATGAGAATACGACGGCACTGGCTCCACCAAACAACCGCTACAATATCCTACGAGGTTCTCACCCTGGCAGGTCTGGAGACACTCCTGCTCCGTCTCGAAGTTGTTGCCGTTGCTCTGGCAGCCGCCATACACGAACTTCCTGCACGTTCCCGAGTTCTTGTCGTAGAAGTAACGCGGGAAGTAGGCCTTGCATAGCCCGGTCTTGGCGGGGCGGTGGCACAGGGGCAGCTCTTCGTCGGCTACGGGGGCCTTCTTCTTCTCCTCTGTACATTCAGCACAGTGTCGGGGAATTGAACCTGCAGTTTTGTCGTGTACAGTATCACAGCGGTATTCAATAGAACAACCCCTTGTACCAATATTGAGTGAAAACATCAGGCTCTCAGGGAAAAGTGTGATTGCAAGGAACTCTTCCTAGTAAATTTTGAAATGAACCAGGCGATAAGGAAGATGGGTGTCTTTTATTTTAAAACGAGCACAAGCTTTCGGGTAAAAACTGGTATCTCTTGCTGGTATCTCTTAAAGTTTTAATGTAATAGTTTCTATGTTATCTCGAGCCTTTCCTCCATATATATTTATTTAATATCTTTTTTTCTTACTTTGCATCTTTTTCTTTACACGCTGTTATACAAATTACCTCTGCTATATATATTTGAAAAGCTCTTGCCACATTGGTATCCATCTTGCTATGTGATAGCCGCCTGTAGAAAGGTTTTTACCCGAAAGCTTGTGCTCGTTTTTAAATACAAGACACCCATCTTCCTTATCGCCTGGTTCATTTCAGAATTGGAAAAGTATCTTTTCAAAACCATTTTTATTCTCTAGCTTTCAGGCACAGATTCCTTTCTTCTATACCAGGTTTTCTTCTGTAGAAGGACGTTCGTTCCAGAAAGCTAGAGAATAAAAAAGTTTTTGAGAAGATACTTTTCCCTGGAGACCTGATATTTTAATTGAATATTACAGCGTTATGGTAGGTTAAACTGGTGAAATCGCTGATGAACGCTAGCCAAGATGTAAGCCAAGATGTAAGCTAAGATGTCAGCCAAGATGTAAGCCAAGATGTAAGCCAAGACGTTAGCCAAGATGTAAGCCAAGACGTTAGCCCAGATGTAAGCCAAGATGTAAGCCAAGACGTTAGCCAAGATGTAAGCCAAGACGTTAGTCAAGATGTAAGCCAAGATGTAAGCCAAGACGTTAGTCAAGATGTAAGCCAAGATGTAAGCCAAGATGTAAGCCAAGACGTTAGTCAAGATGTAAGCCAATATGTAAGCCAAGATGTAAGCCAAGATATAAGCCAAGATGTAAGCCAAGACGTTAGCCAAGATGTAAGCCAAGATGTAAGCCAAGACGTTAGCCAAGTATACCAAGATGTAAGCCAAGACTTTAGCCAAGATGTAAGCCAAGACGTTAGCCAAGATGTAAGCCAAGATGTAAGCCAAGATGTTAGCCAAGTATACCAAGATGTAAGCCAAGACTTTAGCCAAGTATACCAAGATGTAAGCAAATACGTTAACCAAGTTGTAAGCCAAGATGTAAGCCAAGACGTTACCTCCGCAGGTGGTCATGCATTCGTCGTAGTTGTTGAAGTTGTTAAAGTTTCCACCGCAGCCGCTGTACACGAAGACCTTGCAGTAGCCGTCCTTGGGGTCGAAGTAGAAGCGGGGCTGGAAGTCCTCGCAGAATCCTTCGTCATGGGGCAGCTTGCATACGCCGTTGATGGAGGGGGCGGGGTGGGGTACTGGACATACACGCCGTGTTCATACACGGTTACAAACACCACAGAGACAACAGTGTAAGACACCAACGCAGTGTAGAGCACAGTCGCTGTACTCAGACACAATGTAGGACACTCATGGAGACGTCACAACTAACTTCACTATCAAAATTCAAAACTATTTTAAAGGCGTAAGATTCTTTTTGATATTAAACAATTTCTACTGCCCTTACTGCAATGGAAAAATTAATGAGAGGGTTCACCACTGATGAGCCAGGCCCTCTCATTAATTTTTCCATTGCAGTAAGGGCAGTAGAAATTGTTTAATATCAAAAAGAATCTTACGCCTTTAAAATAGTTTTGAATTTTGATAACAGATGGCGCGCTAGTGCATCATATTATAACTTCACTATGTAAATATATACAGCTATGGAGGGATATGTAAATAACACTATGCAACTTAAAGTTGCGGTAGGATGATATTCATGTACCATAGGAGGCACCTCTCCCTTTAAATATGAATCAAAACGATGCACTTGTTCATCACCTTAGTAAAAACTTCACTAGTGATGAGGAAGAATAAGCCACAACACCAGTTTCGGCAAATTCAGACAACAGCCAACAACCTGTATAACAGGGTTTCAGGCTATGACCCTCATCAGTACAGGGACGGCTTCGATTTCATAACATCCTACGAGCAGGGTTATGGAATCGGTCGAATTGCCTCTTATGGGACATAATCCTATATCATTCTGAAGGTCCTATTGAAGGCTTTTGCCCGTTTGCGTCTACATCTTGTAACTGCGTGTTTCCACGGGTCAAATCTCTTTTTATTCATCCATTACTATTTGCATAGTGTAATATTTACATATAGTGTAATTAGAGAGTAAAAAGACATATATTGGATTGAATAAAAGATTTATTTGCCAATATTTCGGTTGGCCGAACGCCAACCTTTATCGAGGCATTACATTTTTGTATACACAAACTCAGCGCCACATAGTTTTAGTTTATTTCAGTATATTTTAAATGATTTCAACTGTGGTATTATAACACTATACGGTACTGAGTTTGTTTATACAAAAATGTAATGCCTCGATAAAGGTTGGCGTTCAGCCAGCCGAAATATTGGCAAATAAATCTTTTATTCAATCCAATATATGTATTTTTACTCTATAATTACACTATATGTAAATATTACACTATGCAAATAGTAATGGATGAATAAAAAGAGATTTGACCCGTGGAAACACGCAGTCACAAGATGTAGACGTACACGGGCAAAAGCCTTCAATAGGACCTCAGTCTTATAAAGATTTCCCATCCAGGATCCTAATGCAAGAAAGGAAATAAAACAGAAAACAAGGAATATACTTTGGACAACTGAAGATGTTGCATTCCATCATATAATCAGCTCCATACACAATATTTCTACCTCTATAAACTCAGTGATTTAAATAGATAAAGGTAAAAGAGAGATAATTGTAAAATAATAATAAATACATGTCATAATTTGTACATAACTGGATGTAACCCCACCACAATATGTATGCAATGTATGTTTTAAAAGATTTTAATAAAAACAAGGCTTAGAAATCTGGGAGAAAGATTTTAGAGAAAGGCCATCAAAGAGGAAGCAATCATTAGCAGGTTTTATTATCCCGGAACTCATAAAACTGGGTTCAAGAACCTAGTATTTCCTGGATCAGGTCAGAACAAGTCCAGAAACAAAAGGATAGCAAAGGCCCAATCAGAAAGTAGGGAATTAGCCAGGAACCAATAGAAAGCTTACACGTCTAAAACACCAGCCAATCAAAACCCTGGATAGTTTTCATGTTAAATCGGGAACGGGTTTTAGTCAGTTAGGAACGTGGCACCATAGAGGCAAGTTGGTACCTGGACAGTATCGAGTTAACACCTGGACCGACCAAGGAACTACCTGACGAGCCAACCCCATCTTCTCAACCCCTCAGATAAGTCAATCCTCAATCATGTGAACAGTTATAGTCAATAGCCAACTCAAACCAATAGTTTCAACTCCTTTTCTCCCTAGATTGCTAGCCTTTTCCAACCCAAATCCTGTGTTTTTTCGTTATTTCCCCTGTTTGAATACCTTACAATCTCAGCCAACACGACTGCGCCCACCACAAACAATCAACTCAGTCAACTTCAAAAGGTAATCGTCCCAACCCCACATACATATATTTTTATATGTACCATCATGGATCAAACTTAAGGAAGTTGTACAATGTATATCGGGACAATAACTCTGAAAGATATTACAGTGACCTTTATTGAAGACACAGGGGATAACTAAGTGGGAACAAAGGTTTTTGTCCATGAGTGTAAGCACGCACATGATGAAATGTAGGAATGATAAAGGAAAGAAGAGAACTGTATGACTCGCCCTTTCTAACCAATCTACTTCAATCAGCCATTTCCCAAATGTCACCACAGATTTACTCGAGTAGACGCAGGCCTTCAGACACGCGGCCTCAGTCGGGAAGTTGTTGCCGTTGTCGCCACACCCGCCGTAGAAGAACCTCTTGCAGCTGCCGGATTTATAGTCGTAGTAGTAGCGGGGAAAATGGGCGGAGCAGCGGCCGGGGTGGGCGGGGCGCTTGCAGATGGGGGGGAGGTGCGAGTCGCTGACCTCTGGGCGGGGCAAGGACGTTACGAGCGGAGTTGGGAAATTAAGGACAGAGTAAGGAAGTTAGGGGCGGAGTTATAAAGATAGGAGCGGAGCAAGGAAGATAGGGGCGGGGTTAGGAAGTTAGGAGCGGAACTCGAAAGTTAGGGCCGGTGTTAAGACGTTAGGGCTGGGGTTAAGAAGTTAGGAGCGGAGTTAGGACGTTAGGGGCGGAGTTAGGAAGTTAGGGGTGGAGTTAGGAAGTTAGGGGCGGAGTTAGGAAGTTAGGGGCAGAGCTAGAAAGTTAGGGGCGGAGTTAGGAAGTTAGGAGCGGAGTTAGAACGTTAGGGGCGGAGTTAGGAAGTTAAGGGCGGAGTTAGGGGCAGAGTTAGGACGATAGAGGCGGGGACCTTGTTATGAAAACCCACCTTCCCTGCAGGCCTTCTCGCAATCGTCGAAGGTCTTGAAGTTGTTGAGGTTTCCCCCACAGCCGCCGTAAACGAAGAGTTTGCAGGTACCGGACTCCCGGTCGAACCTGAAGCGAGGAATGTAGGCGTCACAAAGTCCAGAATCCTCGGGCAGTTTGCAGACGTCTCCCAGCTCGGACCGTTCTGACGTCACACCAGACTTTGTTGGATTTGGTGCGGCGGGAACGAGAGAGTCATGGTCATTTAGACGCCAAGTACGGACGGGAGGTTTTCCCCATGTCCGACAGCACGGATGATGCAGGCCATGCAAGCCTATTGCATCGATATCAAGTACAGTAGTTATGGCACGTGTCAGGTAGAATCACTACCTCGCATACCTGGACATAAGATTGCCTCTACCGTCCTAAAAGGAAATTCCAAATACGTCTCGTCCACTCGGGCCTGTCCCAGCCCGGGATACTCACCCTCGGCCCCGCAGCGATGTCTACAGTCGTCCAGCGTCCTGAAATTGTTCTCGTTTCCCTCGCAGCCGCCGTACACGAACTTCTTGCACGACTTGCTGGCGGCGTCATAGTGGTAGCGGACGAAGTAGCCTCTGCAGCGACCGGTCTCTGGAGGCTTCAGGCAGGCCTCGGGCAGGGCCAGTGCTGCACAGTGCACTGTCGTACAGTAGCCACACCACAGGAGAGGGAACAGTAACAAACACACCTAAACAACCTAAATTAAGCTGGTTTAGCTGAGAGTACCCTGTAAGAGGATTCCTGTTGTAGTGGCCCAAGATGAGCAGCATCTGTATTCCTAGTTGGGAGCGGCTGTTCCTCATGACGGAGATAAGTCAGTGGCCTGCTACTGAGGCGTGCTCCCAGTCTTAACGGCCGAAGCATTTAACTTCTCGCAGCTGTGATGGCAGTGAAATAGTCAAAAAGAGTTGAATACAGTTCTGCACAAGGATCCAGTGGAACAAAACTCTCGGACACGTAAATATTTTCATTAATTATTTTATCAGCTTTTTAATCTTCCATTTAGCGGCGTTTTGTGTAGAGAAATTAGAATCTCATATAAAAATAACAGAAGCTATACTCCCCATATAGAAGGAACGAGTTCAAGTTCGGGATGTGGAGTTCAAGCTCGGGATGTGGAGTTCAAGTTCGGGATGAGGAGTACAAGTTCGGGATGAGGAGTACAAGTTTGGGATGGGGAGTACAAGTTTGGGATGAGGAGTACAAGTTTGGGATGGGGAGTACAAGTTTGGGATAGGGAGTACAAGTTTGGGATAGGGAGTACAAGTTCGGGATGAGGAGTACAAGTTTGGGATAGGGAGTACAAGTTCGAGATGAGGAGTACAAGTTTGGGATAGGGAGTACAAGTTCGAGATGAGGAGTACAAGTTTGGGATAGGGAGTACAAGTTTGGGATAGGGAGTACAAGTTCGAGATGAGGAGTACAAGTTTGGGATAGGTAGTACAAGTTCGGGATGAGGAGTACAAGTTGGGGATAGGGAGTACAAGTTCGGGATGAGAAGTACAAGTTTGGGATGAGGAGTATAAGTTCGGGATGAGGAGTACAAGTTCGGGATGGGGAGTACAAGTTTGGGATAGGGAGTACAAGTTGGGGATGGGGAGTACAAGTTCGGGATGAGGAGTACAAGTTCGGGATGGGGAGTACAAGTTTGGGATGGGGAGTACAAGTTCGGGATGGGGAGTACAAGTTCGGGATGGGGAGTACAAGTTCGGGATGGGGAGTACAAGTTCGGGATGGGGAGTACAAGTTTGGGATGGGGAGTACAAGTTCGGGATGGGGAGTACAAGTTCGGGATGGGGAGTACAAGTTCGGGATGGGGAGTACAAGTTTGGGATGAGGAGTACAAGTTCGGGATGGGGAGTACAAGTTTGGGATGGGGAGTACAAGTTCGGGATGGGAAGTACTAGTTCGGGATGGGGAGTACAAGTTCGGGATGAGAAGTACAAGTTTGGGATGAGGAGTACAAGTTCGGGATGGGGAGTTCAAGTTCGGGATGGGGAGTACAAGTTTGGGATGAGAAGTACAAGTTTGGGATGAGGAGTGCAAGTTCGGGATAGGGAGTACAAGTTCGGGATGGAGAGTACAAGTTCGGGATGGGGAGTACAAGTTGGGGATGGGGAGTACAAGTTGGGGATGGGGAGTACAAGTTCGGGATGGAGAGTGCAAGTTCGGGATGGGAAGTACAAGTTCGGGATGGGGAGTACAAGTTCGGGATGAGGAGTACAAGTTGGGGATAGGGAGTACAAGTTTGGGATAGGTAGTACAAGTTCGGGATGAGGAGTACAAGTTGGGGATAGGGAGTACAAGTTCGGGATGAGGAGTACAAGTTGGGGATAGGGAGTACAAGTTCGGGATGAGGAGTACAAGTTGGGGATAGGGAGTACAAGTTTGGGATGAGGAGTACAAGTTTGGGATGGGGAGTACAAGTTCGGGATGGGGAGTACAAGTTCGGGATTTTATGTTTTCCAACATGAAACAAATACCAGCGGTTGAGCCAACCTACATTAAGCAAAATGTTGGACTTCAATATATATTTTTAGCAGTAAAAACGCATTCTTTCTAGCATTAAATTATAAATAGCTTTTCCAGAATTAAGCGAAACAAATGTATTCATTGTGAAACATTTCACCTTATTTCACCCAATTTTACCTTAAAACAACATCCTACAGTTCTCACTGCGATGGAAAATGATTTGAAATTACCAGCTGGATCATCAGTGGTGAACCTCCCAGTGGTTTCGCCCGTTTAACCACTGATGAGCCAGGCCCTCCCAATATATTTACATCGCAGTAAAGTCGCACTTGGAAGTTGTTTGATTTAACTCCCCATGACAGAATTGTTCATTCTCACAGACGCCTCGTATATAATGCAGGAGTTCTCAACTTTAACGAATTTGTATATACACTCTCTCGTCAAAATAGACGTCTAAAACCAGACGCCATCTATTGACCATCGCCGCAACTAACGGCCTCGGGTCGGCGACAAAGCCACAACACCAGCTTTGGCAAACTGAAAAGCGTCCATCTAGAGACCATGGTTTCGGGCTAATGGCCCTCGTCAGTCTAGGGCGGACTTTAGACGTCTGGTTTTAGATGTCTATTTTGACGGGGAGGCGACCCTTGTCTCTTTAGATTAATTTCCTCCCGGCAAAATTTCCATCTATAAAATTAAGGAAGTTGTACCTTTTAGTATGTATATCGGGATTCATAAAATAACTCTGAAAGATATTACAGTGACCTTTATTGAAGATACATGAGCTAACCAAGGGTGAATAAAATTGCCTCTGGTCTCCTTAAAAAGATAGACGACCGGCGACATCAAAGACTATCCACATTCTGTCGAGGAGTGTAAAGGAGGAGAACACTCACCCTGCACCAGACAGAAGGAGAACAGAGCGAGGGGCAGCAGCATGACTGGAGTGAAGGAGTTACAGGCAGCGGGGCGTTAAGTAGCTCCGGGGATGTGGGAAGTGACAGCTGGTGGATAAGTTATCTTGTCTACACCAGCCTACCTGGGTAGACGTAGTACTGTCCACCAACTCTGTCTACATACACTACAACAGGAGGAATTACAGGATACCATTGCTACGAAGACTAATTCTGGAGTCTCGGTTTGTCATCTGCCAACCGTTGACTTGACGGTATCGTAGCCGTAGACTTCGTCTCCTGTTATCTCCTTATGTTGTCACATTTGGTCTTTTACGGCCAGTTCAACCAAGTTTTCTCAGATCTCTTTAAGTGTCTCTTTCTGCTCCAGAATTAATATCCGAAGAACAAACTTTGCAAGATCGTGTGAAAAATAGAACAAAAATGAATTCGTACTTGGATCAGGTAGATAAATTAAGAAAAAAGGCATTTCCTGGTCGTGTAACTGAGAGTTGTTTGAAAGGCGCAAGCCATCAGCAAATTTCAGTTTAACGATTAGCAAATACCTTTTTTCTTAATTGTAAGATCGTGGTTTCAGGCCCAGATCATCATGGATGATGGAATGGTATATCCTAAATGACATTACACTTTTTAGACACTTCTCTTATTGTTATTCTCATACACCTATCCCCCGATTTACACGGTACTTGTTTTACACGTTTTCGCTTTTACACGGTTTTCCAAATAAGTTTTTTTGTTTTGTTTTTATCGCACTATACTGAAATGCGATTTTCTACTCTATACTACCTATGTTGAAAAGAATATTGGGAGGCTCTGATTCATGAGGGGGCGAAAACCTATTCAGATTTGACAGTTTAATATACACCTATCCCTCGATTTACACGTTTTTCTTAGGAACATATCTACCGTGTAAATCGGGGAATAGGTGTATTTTGAAAAACACCAGGGTTTGGATTTTTTTCTAAAATTTTTAGGAACACTCACTGTTTTTGATCGTCCACACCTTGTGTTGTCTTCCACAGAAGTTCGGCCATCTTAAACCTTTTGAACCACTCAAATGCTGATCTTTTAAAAGTCGTCTCCAAATGTTTTGTAACAAACCAAAGCTTCCACTGTCTGCTGATTCACTGATTCGGAAACAGAATTTCAAACAAACACGCTGTTCTATTTTAACGTCCATTATAACTTAGCCGCGTCTACTATGTATTCTTAAAATTGAATTATTTTATAAAATGAGCGTCCCTTACGCAAACCTTTAAATGCACCTGTTGTTGAATTATTTTCTCTTTTTAACGGGCCAGTTATTATTTTTCTACTCCACATATTTTTTTCGCGCCAACAGCGCGAAACGCGTTCGTGGATGGCTTTTCTATATTTATCAAGCAAATGGGTTGGCCAAATATCAGGGAACAGGCTAAATCAATGTTTAGTTGATTTCTGTTCCACCAGATGGCGCTCTGCCTTCTGTAAAGCACATGTGTTCCTGGTCAGGATATGCCTTTTTTATTTTTAATATATTTTTTTATTAGGTCAGTACGGAAACCTTTTGATCATACCTTATGAAAATTATCACTACAATTTTTTTTTTTGCTTTTATATATTTATTTTTGAATAATTATATAAACTGAAGATTCTATTCTCATTATCCCATCTTTCACTCCCTACTGAATGGTCAGTCTAGTGGTTTACATCGCCGGGATTGTCTTACTTGTAGTATGAGCTAGCTCAAGCATGTCAAACTCAAATCCTAACACGGGCCAAATAAAAAAGTAATAAGATTATGTGGGCCGCAAAAAATACTTATGGCGATGTACATACGTTATGTATGTAGGTATAATATTATCAAAACTTACGACTTATGTATGGCGACCAGTGGCTCGTTATTAATAAATAAATTATGTATAATTACAATTTTTAAAAATTAGGCTACACATTTTTATATTATTATTTTTTTTAATTTATAATTTTTTTTTATTAAAATATATTGTCTGGTGGGCCGCAAATTTATTCGTTGTGGGCCGCATGAAGCCCGCGGGCCGCGAGTTTGACATGCTTGAGCTAGCTGGTAGTTTAGAAAGGGACAAGAGCTTTCTATAGACAACGACTATAGCTATATGTGTGTCTATCTATGTAACATCTAGAGTTATGGTCTTGCTGATGGCAGGAGTTTGTCTGTATTTTGGATCGACTAACTTTGGAACGTGGCAACAAAATTAGTTTACATTTTAGAAGAAACAGTTCAAACATTTGGATAATTTTCGAAATTATGGGTTTTCCAGGACACCTGTCGTCCAATTATATGTCGTAAGCTTTCACACCTGTCTCACTTCAGTCGACGGCTGAGCTCTGCGACATGCTCCTCCCACTCCTGCTGCTGCTGGTGTCCGGCAGTAAGTACAACTTAATACTGGGGACACGCAACTCCAGCCAGGTGCTTGGTGGAGCAATGGTATACACCGTCGGTTTTGGATAGCCACGACCTGGGTTCAAACCCCGCATTGGACACTTTTTTTTTATAAATTAAAAAAAAAATACTCCAATAATCCTCGATTCTGGCAAAGATCTAACCCCATCACTGAGTGCAAGTAACAAAATGTGAGATTCTGAAACACTAGTAAGTGTAAAATCGATTATGTGTTGACATGTGGTGAATTTTCAATAGAAGGCCGTCGCTAGCTACCCACCCTGCCCATGTGTACTTAATATAATAACGAAAAAAAAAAACATTTCAGGCTGCTACGGGAGTTTCACATAGATCGCATTTCCCAATCTCCTTAGTCCATTTCACCTTATGAGCCGGCGCTGGAACGTCCAATCCACATCGCCGAAGTGCTGTTTTCCACGGGAGTAAAACGGCCTCGAGAATGTCGCGGCCATACACTTCTTGGTTGATTTTGATCCCTGATCCACAACCCGTTCTTGCCACTGGCGCAAATCCCAGCCTATGCTATAACTGAAGACTGCAGATATTGGCGGTGTTCGACGATGGTCGACGTGCCGGGAGCCTCAGCGGACCAGCTCCTGTCGTTTTGGTGGTTGTGTTTCTGCTCGAGGGTGAACAAGTTCTCGTCCGTGAAGAGGATGCTCTCCCATCGCTGACCGATGCTTGAGTTGGCGACATCTCTCCAGCCGTACGCGCTATTAATTATTACACTACTGGTACATGGAGGATCCGACAAAACATAAATCAATTTATTACGGCTCAATAATATTTCGTGTTAGGATAAGTTTGAATCCGTTATATTGGGACACTTTGTATCTTGATTTGGAGTGAAGCGTGTGTGTGCTAATCTTGTGTAACATTTGAGAATCATGAAAATGTCAATGACACTCTTAAATATGGCTCCATGAGAGGACACTTCTCTACAAAGGAGAGTTTCATCACCAAAATTTCCATTTCTACTGATTCTCTCCAGTAAGAAAAGAGTTTTTTTTTTGGTACCGCAGGGTCTATATATTCTCCTCAACCAGCCATAATACTTATTGCTAAGATAGAAAATGTCGGAGTGGCCAAGGATCAGTCCACAGATATATATCTCTAGCTACGCTGTAGAGCCGCCCGGCTGTGCCCAGGCTCCGCGCTGATCCTCTCACCTTGCTTCATGCCGTCCGACACCGAGGACTGCGACTCGGGAGGCGGCTTCTACTTCGACACGGACAACCTGACCTGCCAGCCCTTCCCCTGCGGCCAGTGCGGGACGGGCGGGAACAACTTCGAGACGCTGGAGGCCTGCCGCGACGAGTGCGCGGGTAAACTTATCTATATATCTCCCTCCTGCTTTTCATATACATATCTCCCTCTCGGCTTCTTATATACATATATCCCTCCTAGCTTCTTATTTACATATCTCCCTCCTGCTTCTCATATACATAACTCCCTCCTGGCTTCCTATATACATATCTCCCTCCTGGATTCCTATATACATAACTCCCTCCTGGCTTCCTATAGACATATCTTCCTCCTGGCTTCCTATATCCATAACTCCCTCCTGTCTTCCTATATACATATCTCCCTCCTGGCTTCCTATATACATATCTCCCTCCTGGCTTCCTATATACATAACTCCCTCCTGGCTTCCTATATACATAACTTCCTCCTGGCTTCCTATAGACATATCTTCCTCCTGGCTTCCTATATACATAACTCCCTCCTGGCCTCCTATATACATAACTCCCTCCTGGCTTCCTATATACATAACTCCCTCCTGGCTTCCTATAGACATATCTTCCTCCTGGCTTCCTATATACATAACTCCCTCCTGGTTTCCTATATACATATCTTCCTCCTAGTTTCCTATATACATATCTCCCTCCTGGCTTCCTATATACATATCTCCCTCCTGGCTACCTATATACATATCTCCCTCCTGGCTTCCTATAGACATATCTCCCTCCTGGCTTCCTATATACATATCTCCCTCCTGGCTTCCTATAGACATATCTTCCTCCTGGTTTCCTATATACATATCTCCCTCCTGGCTTCCTATATACATAACTCCCTCCTGGCTTCCTATAGACATATCTTCCTCCTGGTTTCCTATATACATATCTCCCTCCTGGCTTTCTATATACATAACTCCCTCCTGGCTTCCTATATACATAACTCCCTCTTGGCTTCCTATAGACATATCTTCCTCCTGGCTTCCTATATACATAACTCCCTCCTGGCTTCCTATAGACATATCTTCCTCCTGGTTTCCTATATACATAACTCCCTCCTGGCTTCCTATAGACATATCTTCCTCCTGGCTTCCTATATACATAACTCCCTCCTGGCTTCCTATAGACATATCTTCCTCCTGGTTTCCTATATACATAACTCCCTCCTGGCTTTCTATAGACATATCTTCCTCCTGGTTTCCTATATACATATCTCCCTCCTGGCTTCCTATAGACATATCTTCCTCCTGGCTTCCTATATACATAACTCCCTCCTGGCTTCCTATAGACATATCTTAACACAAAGCAATAACGCGCCATCTATACATATAAAATAAAAGGATATAAAAACGCGAATGTTTCTTTTATACATAAAACGAACTTCTACTGTCCTTACTGCGATGAAAAAAATATATTGGGAGGGCTTGGCTCATCAGTGGTGAACCCTCCCAGCGGTTTCGCCAATTTAATCCACCAGACCGCTTCTCAGAGCTCTAATATTGTATTGGATCATTCTGATTTTATATGCTACACTGAAGGATGGAAGGATGAGAAGCGGTCTGGTGGATTAAATTGGCGAAACCGCTGGGAGGGTTCACCACTGATGAGCCAAGCCCTCCCAATATATTTTTTCATCGCAGTAAGGACAGTAGAAGTTCGTTTTATGTATAAAAGAAACATTCGCGTTTTTATATCCTTTTATTTTATATGTATAGACATATCTTCCTCCTGGTTTCCTATATACATAACTCCCTCCTGGCTTCCTATAGACATATCTTCCTCCTGGCTTCCTATATACATAACTCCCTCCTGGCTTCCTATATACATAACTCCCTCCTGGCTTCCTATATACATATCTCCCTTCTGGCTTCCTATATACATAACTCCCTCCTGGCTTCCTATAGACATATCTTCCTCCTGGCTTCCTATATACATAACTCCCTCCTGGCTTCCTATAGACATATCTTCCTCCTGGCTTCCTATATACATAACTCCCTCCTGGCTTCCTATAGACATATCTTCCTCCTGGTTTCCTATATACATATCTCCCTCCTGGCTTCCTATATACATATCTCTCTCCTGGCTTCCTATATTCATAACTCCCTCCTGGTTTCCTATATACATAACTCCCTCCTTGCTTCCTATAGACATATCTTCCTCCTGGCTTCCTATATACATAACTCCCTCCTGGCTTCCTATATACATATCTCCCTTCTGGCTTCCTATATACATATCTCCCTCCTGGTTTCCTATATTGCTACATGGTGTTGCAACTTTGTTGAGTCATCTACCTTGATTCCCTCCTTCTTTGTGTCGTACATGTTTCCCGAACAGGTTTCCATAATCAAGGCAAATAAAAAAGTAAATAATAAATAAATTAACTTTTAAAGTTACTATGTTTCTTCCTCGTAGTTGGTGATCTTTAGTCTTCACGTCTGTGGCTCCTCTCCAAAAATAAAAAACCAAGATATCAACAATAAAAATTATACAAAATAAATTATACTATAAAAAGGAATTATACTATGGTATATAAAATCTATTTAAAATATATCAGGGATATTATTTTGAATAAATGGAGGGGCGCATCAAACATGATGCAACACTTCCTCCGCTCCAGAAGTTGTCACGTCCTCGTGAATGACCTCATCCATTCTCTCATAATAAGGCTTGAGTCTTGAAACATGAACTATCAGAGGGTCTTGGCCCGGATTATCTTTCGGTTCTATTAGATAATTGACGCTAGACTTTAATATTCTATATGGACCAAAATATTTTCTTAAAGGTTTCTCACATTTTACTCTTTTATTTTTAGATTTCCAAACTGCTGCTAATTTTCCTGCTTCATAGCTTCTTTTTTGTCGTAGTTCTTTTTCATTATTTCTTGGGTCTTCTCTGTGTTGTTAATAACTAATTTTATCGTTCTGATTTTTTTACCAAGTAATATTTATGTAGCGATTTAAAAAATTGAAAGAAAACAAGTTTCTTTAATCATTTAACGACGCAAGCTTTCGGGCAAAAAGCCTTCAACAGGCAAACTAAAGCATAAATACGACACTATGAACGTAGATACTAATAGCTGAATGAAAGTCAACCATTAGTACCTACGTTCATAGTGTCGTATTTATGTTTTAGCTTGCCTGTTGAAGGCTTTTTGGCCGAAAGCTTGCGTCGTTAATTGATTAAAGAAACTTGTTTTCTTTCAATTTATTAAATCGCTACATATCTTACTGAGAAGAATCTTTTATATCTAATATTTATATATTCATCATAATCATCTATGCTGGGGTCCACCGAGATATTCCCTTCGTCCAACAGGGACATGGCTTCTCTGCCAAACAACAAGAGAAATGGAGAGTAGTCTGTGGTTTCTTGGATCCCCTTGTGGTACACACATTACAGTGCAGTAAATATAAATATCTCAAAACTGATAAACATTTTGCTGAAACATTGTATATTTTTAATAGAAATTGTTTATTTTTAAAAGGAATCATACGCGTCTATAATATAGTTTTGAATTTTGATAACAGATCGCTAATGCATCATAAAACATATAATAGCCAAGAAACGTATATATAGACACTTCCTGACCCTGGAGTTGCGGGGGGTCCAAGAAGACCCTCTCCTGATCTGGAGGAGGATTCTGTCAAGGTGGTGGAGCTTTCTTCTCTCATAAATCATTGTATATATTCTCATTTTTTCATTTATTTGTTTAAAATGTAACATTGACTCGATGTCAATAAAGGTGTTTCAATCTCTAAAATCCCCCTCTCTCTCTTGGGAGAGAACTCTCGCAGTCCATCGGTGGCGGAGTCGTTCCCGCGGTGGGCGCCACCAATGAAGACCTTGTATATATTGTCGCGGAGATAAATAAAGCAAGGGCAAATTTGGGAATAAATAATTTATTATAAGGGGTATTTATAGGGAGAGAGAGGGAGTACAACTTACCCCAAGTTAAAAGTTAATCCTAATGACCGGCGTTAGCCACCGTCCCGTTTTCCTTATTTACAGATCAGCTTCCCAGAAGTCCCCACACCTGTGGTCCCCCCCCCGGGGTCCAGGGATGATTTGACAGTTGTCCCATCTGGATGGAGCTACTTGACAATATATATAGTTATATATATGTATATTTCTCAATTATTTTACATATTTACATTTATTTATTCATATATTTATCATTACATAATCTTATTTACTCATATTTATGTATTTAACCTTATGTAATCTTATATGAACGTTGTGATAAATCAGTTTCAATCTCAATCTCTCTGTCTCGTCCCCTCGAGGGACTGTCGCCCCACACTTGTGTTCCCCACATCCACCAACTGAGTTATGGGGGCAGCCTTCATCCGACCCGACTACTGCCTGGACGCCCCCGCCCCCGGCAGCTGCCAGGCCACCCTGCCCCGGTACTTCTACAACGCCACGACCGGCACCTGTCAGACATTCCTGTACTCCGGCTGTGACTGCTCCCGCAACAACTTCCGCGGCCTGGACGACTGCCTCGACGTCTGCAAAGGTAAGGTACATCTTCTTGTCCCCATTGGGCCTGGAGCTACCTAGTCACATGACACATCACATGACGCCCTTACCTCCCAGAAGTTTCTAACCAATCGAGAACAGAAACCGATGAAAACTAAGGGATTTATAAATAGAAACGACATTATAGGTCACCTATATGTAAATTAGATATAAATTTATTTGGCCTGGAACTACCTAGTCTACTGGCGTCCTTACCTCCCAGAAGACACTTTTTTAAATCAGAAAAAAGTGTCCAATGCGGGAATCGAACCCGGGTCGTAGTGGTCGAAAACCAAACGGTTTAACCAGCCTTCCACCGACCCCTGAGTGCAAGTAACCAAACGATGCTCTGACACACTTGTAAGTGCAAATAATCGAACTGCGTTTTTCACATGTGTAGACATGTTGTGCATTTATACATTCGCCGACTTCTACCCACCATGATTATCATGGCTATGTGTACTAGGGATAATAATAAACACATATACGAGAGACAGGATGTTATGGAAGAAGAAAGGCTGGTGTCACTGTAGTATCTCCATCCAGGTATCTTATCCCGCGGTTATCTCGAGGAATGGACAACAGTTGGCTGAGTTTGTTTTTTAACCTGATATGTGGTAACATCTGAGTTAATTAAGACTTTTTTCTTTGAATTTTTCTTGATTTAACCACCTGATCTCTCAGTACAACATCATTTTTGTTCTATTGTTTCACTTCCAAGTTAATGTTTTGAAAATAGAGCAATCCATAAATAGATCTTTAATTAAAATTCATTTATTGGATCAAAATATAATTTATTTTGTAGAACGACTTTTGAAATTATCCCGCATGTGTTTCTTTTGAACGAAAAATCGAAATTTATTTTAAGGAGAAATAACGATTATTTCTAACCTTAGGGACGAGGTGTGAAAGGATGAATTGTGAAGAGTAATTATAAACGGAAAAATAAAGTATCCAGGGATGGGAACTGCCGTTCATCATTACTCTTCACAATTCATCCTTTCATACTTCATCCCTAAGGTTAGAAATAATCGTTATTTCTCCTTAAAATAAATTTTGATTTTTAGTTTAAAAGAAACACATGTGGGATAATTGTCAAATGTCGTTCTACAAAATAAATTATTAAAAATAAAGAAGGCATCTCCTGACCACGAGCTCATGGGCTTTTTAGATGGCAGAGCGCCATCTAGTGGAGAAAAATAAACTAAACGTTTATTTAACTTGCTTCGTGATATTTGACCAACCCAATTTCTTGATAAATCAAGAAAAGCCATCCACGAACGCGTTTCGCGCTGTTGGCGCTCGTCAGCGTGGAATCAAAATTATATTTTGATCCAATAAGGCTCTTAATTAAAGATCCAAGTTGATGTTTTGAAGATTATTTGTTGGTTGAAAGTTTGTATGGAAACATGGCAGCCAATTATTTAAACAACTCCGACGTTTCAGTTACAGAGGGGGGGACAGCTAGTCGTGGAGAATTAGATATAAAAAATGGTCGATGTAGACATATCCAAGTTAATGTTTTAAAAAACTTATTTAGGAAACACAATTAAAAAAAATCTTTATAAGGCACAATTTGGATTATAGATAATAAACACAAGGTAATAAGACCAAACCCAAATAAATAGTGTGTGATGTTTCGGTAACAGCGTTGTTGGGAAGATGGTAACAACGCTGTTACCGAAACGTTACACACTATTTATTTATTTGGATTTGGTCTTATTACCTTGTGTTTAAAAAAAACTTTCTTTTCACCCACAGATATCATCAATTTTTTTAAACATGGAAACTTTCTCCTTGAATTATAAATACTATAGAATAAAGCGTTAGGAGAAAATAATTTTTAATAATCGACTACACGAGGGCGTGACTGCCCGAAAGCTCGTGTAGTCGATTATTAAAAATTATTTTCTCCTAACGCTTTATTCTATAGTAGATATCATCAATATTACCAAAAAACATTTCTTATAGAAAAATGTTACAAAAGTAAAATAGTGTACTGGAAAATCAGGTGTATAAATTAATCAGGGTCAAAGGGTCATGGACTGAGCGGGCGATGCAAGTGTAACCCGTCCACATTTTGGGTGGATGTTGTTGTTGATCAGGGTCAAAAATGAATTTTATGGAGGTGTCAAAGCTCTTTAGGTCGTTGAGGTACAGCTTGTACCACGCTAATTATTTACTTCGTGGGTCACACTTCTTTTTATTCTCCTAATATACACAGCTTGCACCACGCTGATGAGGACCAACAGCCCGAAACGCGTCCGTGGTTAGCTTTTCTTGATTAATCAAGAATGGGTATATGGTCAATTCTGTAATAATTAAAAATCAACGAGAATAGTTGATATTTATTCCGATAGATGGCGCAAGTCATCAGCAACTTTCAGTTGCACGATAAGGAGACGCCTTTTTCTTAATATATAGTAGTTATATTTATTTCTTTGAATAGTTTCAATTTTCGCAGATTTTTTTGCTTCAAATTTTACTCTTTATATTTTTATCATCACCAAATTGCTTTGTTTTAAAATAATGCCACGTGGAAAATTAGGGAAGACAAAAAACTTCAGGATGAGACAGCAATTTATTTAAGACAAGAACAAACTATGAAGGATAAACAAAAGATAAGGAATGAGGGAAGTTTACAGAGTAGTAAAATATAAATGATACTCTGTTAATACAAGGGTGGAATAATGGAGATTCACTTCGGGACGTCGGCCAGACGGCTCGGGTGACTGTAAACAAACAAGCCCCAGCGGCGCCAGCCGCCAACAAAGGACCAGAACACGGCCTGGTCTGCTACCGCCCAGTTGGGTGTTTTCCTCTTAACATGTTATAAATAAAGTTAGTTTGAAGGAGACTCTTACCCTCTCCTTTCTGCTATTTAGTGATCTGATTTAAATCCTTGCAACAGCCCACAAAAGAATCATCACTGCGAATTCTTCTACCGAATTTCGCATCAGTGTTTTGTGAAACGATTACCAGAATTTTCTTCACAAGGGTAAAATAATAAATACTTCTCTCGCTTTAATTATGCGTTTGTATTATTGAATTTTATTGATTTCTAATGGCAGATGTTTAGTGTTTCTAATTCAGCTGTTAATCACCAATCTACTAGAGTAGGTAGATATTTACTCCAGTACCATCGCTGTAATGGCTGACAGAAAACATCCGCCAGGTGGTGCGGGGAATTAATTGCCAACAGATCAATTCTATCTTTATCTGCCACGCGCTTAACCATTGCCACATTGTCATTAAAAAACACCGGAATATATTTAGACAATAAATGACTTTCCCCACGTATTACAACATCCGTGCGACATACGTTGTTTTTCATTAAATGATTTTATTCTTTCTCCACCAAATGTGATACAGTACCTACCTCTACAAACCCCGCGTCCAACGTCCGGAACTGTTGTCATTCCCCCGTAGATGAAGACCTGGCAGGCGTCCGCCGTGACGTTGTAGAAGTAGCTCGACATACAGGCCCTGTAGGATCCCCCTCCTTGATAGATCTCTCACTTTTCGCCAACACCTTGAAAAAACGAGAGATAAATTAAAAACAAGGAATAATATCATGACTAGGTTGGCAGGCACCACGTGGGGCTGTGGTGCTGACACTCTACGCACGACTGCCCTCGCCTTAGTATACTCAGTTGCGGAGTACTGCGCCCCTGTGTGGGAAAGAAGCTCCCATACAGACAGCATAGATGCTCAACTTAACCAAACTATGAGATTAATAACGGGAAACATGAGACCTACCCCTATAGACTGGCTCCCATATCTCTCTAACATAGCACCTCCTGACCTCAGAAGAAAGAAATCTACCTCCAACCTTCTCAGTAAAATTAAAGCTAACACTAAGCTTCCAATCAACACTGTTCTCGAAATTCCTCCCCCAACTCGACTAATATCAAGGAATCCTGCATGGGTGGCCGATGAAAATGTAGATCTTAAAGAAGAGTGGAGAAACCGATGGAGCAATCTTGCCATCGCCAACAAAGACCTGGTGGAGGACCCTAACACCAAACCTCCCGGCTACAACCTACCTAGGAGGACCTGGTCAACCCTCAATAGAATCAGGACCTCTACTGGTAGATGCAACTACCTACTAAATAAGTGGAACATGAGTCCAGACCAGAACTGCGACTGTGGACAAATACAAACAATGCACCATATCCTAAGGGACTGTCCTCGAAGATTCTTCCAGGGAACACTTGGGGATATCCACCGGTGCACAGAGGAGGCCCTGGAGTGGATTCGTCACCTCGACATTCCACTCTAGAGAAACTTGCCAACATTGTTGTATTGTGCTGTAAAAAACAATATCATACGCAATATATATATAGGATCCCCCTCAGTCGAGAGAGGGGGAAGGTATAGAAGGGAGAATGGCCATTTCCATAATCTCGGCTTGGTCCCTTTGAAACGAGCTTGTAGGAGAAAGATACCAGGTATTACATGCTGTGAAGGAAGAAAGGGCTGTATGCCGAGATGATTAGATGAACGTGCGCAGGATTTGGGGTTCAGAGAGTTGAGGGTTGGTTCAAGATGGTCAGCTTCAATCCGAGTGGGAGCGACATACGTTGGTGATTCTCGGCAAATAGGGACCGAGGTCGAATCCGGCATTGGAGTTGTTTTTTTAACTTATAGCAACAATTATGAAAAAGGCATCTCCTTATCGTGCAACTGAAAGTTGCTGATGGCTTTCGCCATCTATCGGAATAAATATAAACTCTTCTCGTTGATTTTAATTATTCCAGAATTGGCCAAATACCAATTCTTGATTAATCAAGAAAAGCTAACCACGGACGCGTTTCGGGCTGTTGGCCCTCATCAGCGTGGTGCAAGCTGTACCTCAACGACCAAAAAAACTGGTCATTCAGGCATCCTGAAAAAATCATGAAACGGGTAGTTAAGGCCAGAATTGCGTGAGACTTCCTTATAGCAACAAATTGTTTTAATAAGTTGAACAGCGTCACCTGGAGAATCACCAAAGGAAAATGAAGTGTCTCTTGTAGGATTGATTACTTAAACGAACCTTTTCGAGCATTTATCTCATTCAACAGTAATGTAAATGAAAATATTTTTTTACCGATATCTCATATAAATAAATAAATAAAAACCTACAAGAGACTGTTTATATCACGAAGAATTGATTTAATGTGTCTCCTATAATTTGCATAAGTTCTACCTCACCAGTGGCCTCTCCTATAGCACAAATCTACATATGTAGGTGTGATGTACTTATAGCAAGGTCAGTCACTATGTCGAGGTTTTGTTGACAATGGCAACTACTGGAGAGCAAACTAAAGAGTGGTAACAAAATACATGAACAGTTGTCAGCACGAAGAAATTAGCAGATAAACAATCAAAGCAGGTAAGTAGGTAGAAACATGGAGATAAGTCGTGAGGTCACGTGATGGTCGAAACGACTGGCGCGAGACCCACACGAACCTTTGTTCGCAATGATTATCATGGGCGTATGTCGTTGGCCGTAAGTACCGATAGAACAAACTGCCGAGGTACTGGAAATCAATAGAAATAAGAAGAACGTTAATCCAAGCTTTCGAACAACTTTGTTCTTCATCAGGTGTGTGGATCTAACGGTCGTTCCGTGGAATGCCTCGAGGTTGGTCACCCCCCAGCTACCAACGTCTCCCAAGTTGACACTTATATAACGTAGCCCAAATATATTTATTCCTGATTTACAGTACACTACAGTGCAATGTCACTAGACTACAGTGCACTACAGTACAGGAATTTCACTGCAGTAATGCCCCTGCAGTAATGTCACGACAGTACACGACATTACAGTAATGTCACTATAGTACACTACACTACAATACACTACAGGAATGTCACTGCAATACATTATACTACAGGAATGTCATTACAGTAGTGCTACTACAGTACACGGCAGTAATGTCATTACAGTACACTACAGGAATGTCACTACAGTACACTACACTTCAGTAATGTCACTACAGTACACCACACTACAGTAGTGCCACTACAGTACACCACACTACAATAATGCCACTACAGTACAATAATGCCACTACAATAATGCCACTACAGTAATGCCACTACAGTACAATAATGTCCCTACAGTAATGCCACTACAGTAATATCACTACAGTAGAGCTGTACAGCCCAATACCGCCCGAACTCCTGCTACGAGGACCCGGAGCCCGGACCCTGCAGGGCCTACATGCCGAGCTACTTCTACAACGTCACGGCGGACGCCTGCCAGGTCTTCATCTACGGCGGCTGCCGGGGGAACGACAATAGGTTCCGGACGTTGGACGAATGCTCCGGGATTTGTAGAGGTATGTACTGTAGGTGTGTAGCGATGTCTTGCTGTGACTGAAGGTCTCTCCTGTGAGCCCCCGTATCCCCACCTACACCTTTGAGTTAAATTTTCCACGTTGGGGGACCCGACCGAGCTATGACTGTGGGGCAGTGCTTGCTGAGTTCAGCCTCAGTCATCTAATACTCGAACGTCCAGTTGTTAGATGTACCAGGTAGATATGGGATCCCTTTGTCGCGGCCTATCGAACCAATGGTTCCTAGAGACATGAGATCTATATGGACAGTACACACTACACGTGTCTGACCCCCAGTGTGCGGTCCCTAGCCGCCGGCAACGCCATCTGCTACCTCCCCCCAGAGACCGGACCCTGTTTGGCCCTCTTCCCCAGGTTCTACTACGACCCTGAGTACCACATGTGCCGCAACTTCACCTACGGCGGTTGTCAGGGCAACGACAATAACTTCGAGTCCGAACAGGCGTGTCTGGAGAGATGCTCGGGTGAGTACCGTTATATAGACACGGCGCCGCCTGGTGGGCTGTAGCTGAACTAATGTCAAATATCTCGGTCAATCATCAGATGACATGTTTATCCTGCAACCTCCTCAGCTGATAAATAAGACTCGTTACTGGCTACCGATCGATAATGATTGTTTCTGATTGGTTGATGGAAGTTCTATGGCATCCTATGTCAAAGAAACCATTCATTCCCCCAAGAAAACTTAGGCGTGTTGCCATGGTGTAGTGGGATTTGAATTCGAATAAATCGCCCGAGGTTCCAGCACAGCCGGACGCCAAGCATTCCCAGCTATGCAAATACGTAGTTTGATGTGTCCAGAGCCCCCGAGCTGCCCCACCACCCAGACCTGCAAGCCCGCCCCCGAGGACACGGACACGTGCTGCGACGACCTGCACTGCGGACGTGACAGCGGTTACAAGTGCTGCGGGGGCCAGTGCAGGAAGGGGGTGGTTGAACGTACGTAGTGCCAGCGGGTGGGTCGGGGTAGAGTGAACACAGAACGACCCAGGAATATTTTAAACCAAGAATTCAACTGTTGTCATTACTCTACCTAACTACACACACCATCACGGCGGGTAGTTAGTAGCAGCTACACTACACAGGTAGAAACAAGTCAACTTGCAAAATGTCAGAACAGGTATAAATCCTCACTGGTGAGACTTGTGCAAATATTGCAGGACTTTTGAAGCATCATTCAATGCGGGTTTGTGTCCCGATTGCTGGCACAGTTTGCCCCCTGACGCCCACGTGGGTCCAGGTCCGGGGAGGTGTCCTTCCAACCCACCCCTCCAGGTAGTGGGCGGGGTCTGCCGGGACGCCTGCCTTTCTGACGACGACTGTGACTCCGCCTACAAGTGCTGCCACACCCGCAACGGCCTGCGGTGTCTACAGGCGGAGCTACCGCCCGAAGGTAAGAGGTGCTATATGTCCCGCCCCGAAGTAGGCAGTACGAGATGCCGCACACCAAAGTAGGCGGAACTAGATGCCCCGCCCTAAAGTAGGCGGTACTAGATGCCCCGCCCCAAGGTAGGCGGTACGAGATGCCCCGCCCCAAGGTAGGCGGTACTAGATGCCCCGCCCTAAAGTTGGCGGTACTAGATGACCTGCCTCAAAGTAGACGGTACTAGATGCCCCGCCCAAAGGTGGGCGGTACGAGATGCCCTGCCTCAAAGTAGACGGTACTAGATGCTCCGCCCCAAGGTAGGCGGTACTAGATGTCCCGCCCATCTATCTACTTCTAGTGTTATATCGTCACAGAAGTTTTCACGTTGAAACAGCGAGCCAACCAACAAGGAAGCTGTTTTACCCATCCCACAATGGAAACATTAAAAAACCCTCAAAGAGAAACTTATCAGATGGGCGACCACTTTCCACATGATCTTTGTCAAATAACCCGCCAACCTCCAATAAGAGACCACCTCCAGTAAAGACCAGAATGTTTTTAATAGGTTACAGTTTCTCATTATGCTGATCATTATTTCAACGCCCCGATCTTCAGTTCTTAGCCTTCGGTTTACTTGATTGCATCCAGATAGTCACACTGTAATTGTATGATACTTGTATGTTTTTGTTCATTTTACATTTCCATCTGAACTACAATGATTTGTACACCCTTGTTGTTTGTTCAGAAACAAAGTTAACCACGGCGGAGGATTACACGGAGGAATACACGGATGATTACGGTGAGTGTAGTGTAATTGTACTATTACAGTACGTTACAGTCCAGTTCCAATCCACATAGTTCTACAATAGTTCGCGACTGACATATTCCCTGAGCGGCCAAAGTTATATTGATTCCCTCTGGTTTTATCACAGGAGGTCAGGTGGTTATAACTATAAATTTTAAATATTTACATTATTTCTGCGGAATTACAGCCAATACAAGCCTTGCATAACTTCTCGCTGTGGATGCCAACAACAAAGAGACTATATATATATGGAGCCGACATCGACACAGGAGGCTCCTCATCCAGTATGCAGTCATGGGCCAGAGTGGGAGCGCACTAGCGTGAAGATAAAAGACATCTGTTGGATCGGTGGTTCAATCAGATACAGAATAGATTGAAATATATAAGTTTTAATATATCACGACATTAACACAAAGCAATAACGCACCATCTATACATATAAAATAAAAGAACTTAAAAGCGCGAATGTTTCTTTTATACATAAAACGAACTTCTACTGTCCTTACTGCGATGAAAAAATATATTGGGAGGGCTTGGCTCTTCAGTGGTGAACCCTCCCAGCGGTTTCGCCAATTTAATCCACCAGACCGCTGGTCCGCAGTAAGGACAGTAGAAGTTCGTTTTATGTATAAAAGAAACATTCGCGCTTTTAAGTCCTTTTATTTTATATGTATAGATGGCGCGTTATTGCTTTGTGTTAATTTATTCCTAACTGGCCTTGTCTTTATAGTTTGCTGAAGAGCATTGCTCGAAGCAAATATTTGAATGTAATTCTACTGTCCTATAAGCTTACGTCCATAGTTTACTTGAAAATCATTTCTAAGATTCCATCCTTCAGTGTAGCATATAAAAGCAGAATGATCCAATACAGTATTAGAGCTCCGAGAAGCGGTCTGGTGGATTAAATTGGCGAAACCGCTGGGAGGGTTCACCACTGATGAGCCAAGCCCTCCCAATATATTTTTTCATCGCAGTAAGGACAGTAGAAGTTCGTTTTATGTATAAAAGAAACATTCGCGCTTTTAAGTCCTTTTATTTTATATCACGACATAGCAAGCAGCCAGAACAAGGGAAGACATAACAGGAAGTGAAGGGAAAGGTGCAGCGCCTCTAGTGGTAGTGGTTGGAAGCTCCTCAATGCCACGTCGTCCCGTGACGTAGGCGCGTTGGAAGCCACTGTGTATTTGAAGGAAGCACACAGTTCAGCAACATCCATAGGAACATGGCTACCTTGGTTTAGGGAGTGGAACCCGGGAAGGTGAGATGGGGCTATTGGGATCCTGGGATCTCTGGTCAATCAGGCAGCATAGCGACCTAACTGTACCTGGCCACTCTCCTGGCTGCTGCTACTGCACAGCTGCTGTCTGTCTCCTACCTGCTGCTACTGTACAGCTGCTGTCTGTCTCCTACCTGCTGCTACTGTCAGAGGGCTCATAAGTCTCCCAGCTTATATGCTAATAGGGACGTCATAGACTTTGTTGTCCAATCAAGGACTGACATGGCCGATATGTCCATATCCTCCCTGAGTTGCTTGGATAATGTCAACGACCTGCTATTTGACCTTTCTGGGTACCGCGCCCTTCTTTCCCGGAGGCGTAAATTTTATTTGACGCCATTTTTAACTTACATAATGTGGGGATATTTGTGGTTTCATGCACAACATTGTATATACGACATGTATATATTAAGATATGCATATATTCATCAATTATTTTCTACCATATATATGCAAATATCTATATACCACCTGAAGTTGCGGATATGTTGATGGTGAGCACAACTCCAGCAGGAGGACTGGGAGAGGACGACACGGGCTGTTACACTCAGCCAGGTGTCCTCAATACTAGACCTGTACCGTACCTGGTGCTAACAGTGTAAATACAAATTGCATTTGGAATCTTTATTTTGAAAGCCTTCGAGCGATAACTCTTTATCAGGTCTACTTTGAATTAAGGGACAAATAAATGATATATAAAATATCTCTTACATATTACATGTATACATGTTGCATATGGCTAACTGGCCTTGTCTTTATTGTTTGTGGAAGAGCATTGCTAGATGCAAATATTTGAACGTAATTCTACTGTCCTATAAGCTTATGTCCATAGTTTTCTTGAAAAACATTTCTGAGATCCCATCCTTCAGTGCTGCGTATATAAGCAGAATCGTCCAATACAGTATTAGAGCTCTGAGAAGCGGTCTGGTGGATTAAATTGGCGAAACCGCTGGGAGGGTTCACCACTGATGAGCCAAGCCCTACCAATATATTTTTTCATCGAAGTAAGGACAGTAGAAGTTTGTATTATGTATAAAAGAAACATTCGTGCTTTTAAATCCTTTCATTTTATATGTATTACATGTCTTGGAAGAGAAATCTTTGCCATTGGTGGTGGTTGTCTACTCTAGGCTTGTTCCTATTGTGGGATTTCACCACAGGATTTCAACAAATTACAAAACAATCATTAGATAGGTCGCAACTCCTTTTATTCACTTGATTAAAGGAAGCTTTCGGGAAAGCCCTTCTTCAATTAACTAAAACGTTTTAATACAATATAATGCGGCTTGTGATTGTAAAACGACATTTGAAAATTATCCCGCATGTGTTTCTTTTGAACGAAAAATCAAAATTTATTTTAAGGAGAAATAATGATTATTTCTAACCTTAGGGATGAAATATGAATGGATGAATTGTGAAGAGTAATGATAAACGGAAAAATAAAAGTGTCCAGGGATGGGAATTCCCATTCTTTTCCCATCCCATCCATTCCCATCACAATTCATCCTTTCATACTTCATCCCTAAGGTTAGAAATAATCGTTATTTCTCCTTAAAATAAATTTTGATTTTTCGTTGAAAAGAAACACATGCGGGATAATATTTAAATGTCGTTTTTAAAACGTTTCAGTTAGCTGGAGATGGACTTGCCTGAAAGCTACCTTTAATCAAGTAAATAAACATAATTGTGGAATCTTGATGTTTTTTTTTGTAAATTGTGGGATTTATTTGTTTTTTATATTTGTATTCCTTAGCTGCTGTGACTTTTGATGCCATTAAAGTGTGTTCCAATTCCATTCTCTGCAGAGTTATCCACGCCTAAGTTCGCCTATTTGATCCACGTAGCTGTGTTGTGACGTAGTTTGCCCGACGTACTCTTGCGGTAACGTCACCTCCTGCGATGCAACTCTCGACCCCTGCGCCACCGCCAGTGACTGCGACTACGGTCCGTGCTGCGATGTGCCCGGCTGTGGCAGCTTCTGTGGCCTGGGCAGTGATGTCCGTGAGTTACATTTGCCATCTATCGGCGAAAGTTGTTATTATTATTTTTTTGTACTATCTGTGTTTCTTACTTATTATATATTATAAAATAATATCTCTACAGACCTCACTGCAATGGTAGAAATTATTACACTCATAGACAAAACTTAAGAAATTGGGAAGTCTTTGATGTCGCTGGTCGTCTATTTATCTATTTATTTTTTGAAGGAAACAGAGACTGTTCACACTTGGTTATCTCGTGTGTCATCAATAAAGGTCACTGTAATATCTTTCAGAGTTATTGTCTCAATTCCGATATATATGCTAAAAGGTATAACTTCCTTAAATTTTGTCCATGAGTGTAGTTATCTCGTATGTCTTCAATAAAGGTCACTGTAATATCTTTCAGAGTTATTGTCTCAATACCGATATATATGCTAAAAGGTACAACTTCCTTAAGTTTTGTCCATGAGTGTAGTTATCTCGTGTGTCTTCAATAAAGGTCACTGTAATATCTTTCAGAGTTATTGTCTCAATCCCGATTATGCTAAAAGGTACAACTACCTTAAGTTTTGTCCATGAGTGTAGTTATCTCGTGTGTCTTCAATAAAGGTCACTGTAATATCTTTCAGAGTTATTGTCTCAATCCCGATATATATGCTAAAAGGTACAACTTCCTTAAGTTTTGTCCATGAGTGTAGTTATCTCGTGTGTCTTCAATAAAGGTCACTGTAATATCTTTCAGAGTTATTGTCTCAATCCCGATATATATGCTAAAAGGTACAACTTCCTTAAGTTTTGTCCATGAGTGTAGTTATCTCGTGTGTCTTCAATAAAGGTCACTGTAATATCTTTCAGAGTTATTGTCTCAATCCCGATATATATGCTAAAAGGTACAACTACCTTAAGTTTTGTCCATGAGTATAGTTATCTCGTGTGTCTTCAATAAAGGTCACTGTAATATCTTTCAGAGTTATTGTCTCAATCCCGATATATATGCTAAAAGGTATAACTTCCTTAAGTTTTGTCCATGAGTGTAGTTATCTCGTGTGTCTTCAATAAAGGTCACTGTAATATCTTTCAGAGTTATTGTCTCAATCCCGATATATATGCTAAAAGGTACAACTTCCTTAAATTTTGTCCATGAGTGTAGTTATCTCGTGTGTCTTCAATAAAGGTCACTGTAATATCTTTCAGAGTTATTGTCTCAATCCCGATATATATGCTAAAAGGTACAACTTCCTTAAGTTTTGTCCATGAGTGTAGTTATCTCGTGTGTCTTCAATAAAGGTCATTGTAATATCTTTCAGAGTTATTGTCTCAATCCCGATATATATGCTAAAAGGTACAACTTCCTTAAGTTTTGTCCATGAGTGTAGTTATCTCGTGTGTCTTCAATAAAGGTCACTGTAATATCTTTCAGAGTTATTGTCTCAATCCCGATATATATGCTAAAAGGTACAACTACCTTAAGTTTTGTCCATGAGTATAGTTATCTCGTGTGTCTTCAATAAAGGTCACTGTAATATCTTTCAGAGTTATTGTCTCAATCCCGATATATATGCTAAAAGGTATAACTTCCTTAAGTTTTGTCCATGAGTGTAGTTATCTCGTATGTCTTCAATAAAGGTCACTGTAATATCTTTCAGAGTTATTGTCTCAATCCCGATATATATGCTAAAAGGTACAACTTCCTTAAGTTTTGTCCATGAGTGTAGTTATCTCGTGTGTCTTCAATAAAGGTCACTGTAATATCTTTCAGAGTTATTGTCTCAATCCCGATATATATGCTAAAAGGTACAACTACCTTAAGTTTTGTCCATGAGTGTAGTTATCTCGTGTGTCTTCAATAAAGGTCACTGTAATATCTTTCAGAGTTATTGTATGAATCCCGATATACCTGCTAAAAGGTACAACTTCCTTAAGTTTTGTCCATGAGTGTAGTTATCTCGCGTGTATTCAATAAAGGTCACTGTAATATCTTTCAGAGTTATTGTCTCAATCCCGATATGTATGCTAAAAGGTACAACTTCCTTAAGTTTTGTCCATGAGTGTAGTTATCTCGTGTGTCTTCAATAAAGGTCACTGTAATATCTTTCAGAGTTATTGTCTCAATCCCGATATATATGCTAAAAGGTACAACTACCTTAAGTTTTGTCCATGAGTATAGTTATCTCGTGTGTCTTCAATAAAGGTCACTGTAATATCTTTCAGAGTTATTGTCTCAATCCCGATATATATGCTAAAAGGTATAACTTCCTTAAGTTTTGTCCATGAGTGTAGTTATCTCGTATGTCTTCAATAAAGGTCACTGTAATATCTTTCAGAGTTATTGTCTCAATCCCGATATATATGCTAAAAGGTACAACTTCCTTAAGTTTTGTCCATGAGTGTAGTTATCTCGTGTGTCTTCAATAAAGGTCACTGTAATATCTTTTAGAGTTATTGTATGAATCCCGATATACCTGCTAAAAGGTACAACTTCCTTAAGTTTTGTCCATGAGTGTAGTTATCTCGCGTGTATTCAATAAAGGTCACTGTAATATCTTTCAGAGTTATTGTCTCAATCCCGATATGTATGCTAAAAGGTACAACTTCCTTAAGTTTTGTCCATGAGTGTAGTTATCTCGTGTGTCTTCAATAAAGGTCACTGTAATATATTTCAGAGTTATTGTCTCAATCCCGATATATATGCTAAAAGGTACAACTTCCTTAAGTTTTTTCCATTGTAGATGAGAGGGCTTGGCTCATCAGTGTTGAACCCTCTCAGTGGTTTCACCAAATTAAATCAGTGAGTGTCTATATGCCATAGATTGTGTAAAATTAACATTTATATTGAAAGTTTATTGGCGGAGTATTAAGTGATAAGTTTTTTGAAACAGTGGATCGCCGAGGACAATAAACGTTTATAAAAAGTTTGATGAAGTTGTGGTACTATGGTAAATGACCACAAACACGATTGGCCAATAAATAACCAGTTTATAAAATTTCTTTAGCCAAAGTACATATTGAAATATAAGGAAGTGGGCAGTTAAGAGAGAACTTAATTAAATTAAGAACTAAATATAGTTTTAGGAATAGAAAAATGTATATATAAATTATATTTAATAAAGAATGATAAAATATCTTTTGATTTTTGATCATATTTGAGATTATGCTCTGGTAATGCAGTCGTGGCAAGAATCTTGAAAGTAAAATAATAAAAATAGTAAAGATTAGAAATAGCTTTAATTGAGAGCTTTTGGAATATATAAAAACATAATTTGATTAAAGTACTGCCTGGATTAAGGCGAGTAGAATAAGGAAAACAAAATACCATTTACACAATGTACAAAAGCCCTGAGCCGGCCAACGGGGAACAACAAAAATGAGTTTTTATAGGGGAAGAGTGACCTCTGGCGGTCGATTTAGCAGAGTCATTTAATCTATGAAATATATTTGAAAAACATTTTTTATATAACATATATTTATATAAACATAAAAAGGTTTGGGAATAAATAAGCTCAATATCCAATTAGCTAAGGTTTGTCTTAACAGAGCCATCTATGTACGGTTTTATAAACTATTTATCCTACAAAGTCTTGAGAATTAATACAACCTACAAGTATTGTCTGTAAACAGAGTCAAACATGATGATGATGATGTTCCAGGGGAGGGCAGCTGTCCCCCGCCAGACAACCACATGGTGTGTGTCCACTGTCACGACCAATGTAACGCAGACGACGACTGCGCAGACGACAGCAAGAAATGCTGCTCACAACCCGGGTGTGGCCAGATGTGTAAGGACGTTGTTGAACAATAAAAATGTTTTCACTGCTCCGGTGTTGTTCCTAGGAATATGGCTCTTTTCACCAAAACTGTTATCTATGCTGTGCCTTTTACACAGATTTTCATAATTTAAACATCATGATAGGATGGAGAACCAGTAATATTGTGGCGAAGAAATAATTTATTATTCAATTTAATTATTCAATGAATATATTTGAAAAACATATTTATTATTTTACATTTGTAAAATCATCATTTAGTTACCTAGCTTGCTTGCTCGATATTCTCTAGCTGTAGATAGTTTGGTTGGTTTGTCAATAATGGTTGACTGGTCGTCCTGACGTCATCAATAAATACTTTCATATCTCCAGATAGACAAAGACTTGATTTCTACGCTACAAAATATCATAGAAATTATGCAAATTAATTTCTAATAGCCAAACTGCTGTTTTTAACGTAACTTTTCAACTAGAGGAGGGGCCAGTGAGACCATAGCTGGTTTGGCCGAGTCTATATTCCGAATGGCAAATTGTCACATCGTGTCGCGCACTTCTGGCCTTAACTACCCGTTTCATGATTTTTCTGGATGCCTGAACGACCAGTTTTTTCGGTCGTTGAGGTACAGCTTGCACCACGCTGACGAGGGCCAACAGCCCGATACGCGTACGTGGTTAGATTTTCTTGATTAATTAAGAATGGGTATTTGACCCATTCATGTTTGAACCAGCTCTACATTTGCTGTCAGAAATGAAAAATAATATGCTCTGCTGTGATTGGCTGGTTAAATAATGCTGGGAAATAGAAGCGAGCCAATGGGAGACCTTCTCATAGTCTTGTTCTTTTGTCTGATTGGTCCATTAAGGAAGGAGCGGCCATGTTTCTTCAATAGTTTTATTCAGCGAATGGCATTACACACCTGGACACATAATTAAAAACCAACGAATAGTTGATATTTATTCCGATAGATGGCGCAAGTCATCATAAAACTTTCAGTTGCACAATAAGGAGATGCCATTTTCTTAATTTATTCACCTTATCCCAGTACAATGTCACATTTGTACTATTTCTTTTTTCGCAAAAGATATATTGTCACGTAGATGAGAAAGACAAACTTAAGGATGACACGGCGGTTTATTTAAGACAAGAACAAAATCAACATTTATAAGATACTAGACGGGTGACCCGGGCTTCGCCCCGGGATTGACCCGTGTGCATATCTACCCGAGTGATATATATTTAGATAAGATTTTTTAAATAATTGTTTGTTATTAGCATTATCTATTTGTTTGCATCAGCATAATTTAATCTAATCTTTGATAGAGGGCGCTGTTCGTGAGCTAAGTAGAATAATTTGAATATATAGTTTTAATAATTGATTTATATATTTTTTAAAATAGCCTATCGTCTTCCCCGTATTTTTTTTTACCTATGTATGGAAATTTTGGTTTGAATTAGTGAACTACTGCGAATTTGTATACCGGACATACAAACATACAAACATTGATTTATATATATATAGAAGATAAGTAATGAGGTAAGTTTACACAGAGTAGCATAATATAAATATCAACATTTCTAATCTGCTAATAAAAGAAAAAATACTTTGTTACATAGTTCCTTCCCTATGGGATCTGTGACCCACAGCATGCAAATATTGTAGATACTAACATGGATCTGACGTGCTTCTGGCAAAGATTTACTCGGAGTCTTGGAACTTTGTCCATAATAGCTGTATGAAAAAGTGAAAGTTGTATAAGCTTATGATTTTGCTTTGTTTTAAAAATGAATCGATGTTGGTTCCATATGCTTGACTTAAATATTACACCTTAGTTTACATATATTTTATTGCTTAAAAAGGAACACAACAAAACAAATAAAAAACTTACAATTGCAAAATGATTTGATAACTAATTAAGAAAAAAAAAATCAAAAATTATGATGATAAAAATTGAATATATCTGCCATAAAAATGCTTCTATGAATAAAAAAAAAAAGAATAATTACAAAATTAACATATAAACTTCAAACAATAGCTCTGGGTCTTTCCTCTTGAGGCGTGAAGAATGGTTTTGTCGTCAAGTCGTCTATAGGGACATCGTCATCTTGGAAGGAAAGCTTTGACACGGCGGTGGAATCCTGGAGTCAGTCTTGGAAAATGTGGATCACAGCACCTATGACATCAAGGTCTTTTTGGCAATCTTCAGTTTGTCTTCAACCAGCATACCCTCCTTCCGCAACTTTAAAGGGAGAGGTGCCTTTATAATATGCATTATTTTGAAAATAGAGCAATCAATAAATAAATCTTTAATTAAAAAGACATATATTGGATCAAAATATCATTTATTTTACCAATATTTCAGTTGGCTGAACGCCAACCTTTATCAAGGTGTTATAACATTTTAAAGTTCAGCCAACTGAAATATAGGTAAAATAAATGATATTTTGATCCAATATATGCCTTTTTAATTAAATATTAAATATGCATTATGTGTTTATCATTGCAGTGCATGTAAATGTATGTGTCCATATGAACTGGTGTGATAAAAGCATAATACATAAATAATGAGATTCATGTTGTCATATACTCCTGTATTTATAGTAGTTTGTACAAGAAGGATTTGTAAAACCCGAAAGCTCGAGAGAATATGTAAATGAAGCAAGAAACCCATTTTTACACTCATGGACTTAAGGAGAGACCGTTTTCTTTTAATGAATATATATGAAGGAAAGGTAACAGAAAGAAAAACAGTTTAAGCAAATGAAAAATTATATTAATAAACATAATATATATATATACCGACATTCGAAAACTATCTCGCATGTTTCTTTTTTAACGAAAAATCGAAATATATTTAAAGGACAAATAACGATTATTTCTAACCTCAGGGATGAAGTATGAAAGGATGAATTGTGTAGAGTAATGATAAACGGAAAAATAAAAGTGTCCAGGGATGGGAACTGCACACTTTTATTTCTCCTTTTATCATTACTCTTCACAATTCATCCTTTCATATCTCATCCCTAAGGTTCGAAATAATCGTTATTTCTCCTAAAAATAAATTTTGATTTTTCGTTGAAAAGAAACTCATGTGGGATAATTTCAAATGTCGTTTTACAATATATATATATATATATATATATATATAGTCCCCAGTGACTGTGTTCATGTTTGAACCAGCTCTACATTTGCTGTGAGAAATGAGGAACAGCATGGCTCTGCTGTGATTAGCTGGTTAAATAATGCTGGGACATAGAAGCGAGCCAATGGGAGACATTCTCATAGTCTTGTTCTTTTGTCTGATTGGTCGATTAAGGAAGGAGCGGCCATGTTTCTTCAATAGTTTTATTCAGCGACTGGCATTACACACCTGGACACACAGACAATCACGTGATATATTTATAGAAGTTCACCACACATACAGCTTAGACAAAGACAGCGTGGAACAGAGATGCTGATGTAACACCCGGTGGATTATGGAGACTGAGATTGAAAAAAAATATTATTACAATGCCCATATAAGGTTATATAAGGTTAAATCAAAAATAGCATATCCTGACCGCATGAACATTTTAGATGACAGAACTCCATCAGAACTTCCCATAACAAATATGCAACATGTGGTCTACACTAAGGACATACACCAAAGATTAAACAAATTCTGCAGAATGTACTTAACTAAATAAGTGACTACTAATGTAATCAATACTGATATGTAAATATGTATATATATCTTTAAACTACTTTTTCTTTCTTTCATTCAAATTTATTTTTAATTAAAAAGGCATTGGATCAAAAAATCATTTAAATTTATATATTTCACACGCAAATATCCGATTTGTGGATATAGCGTGTATTCTGCAATTTTTAAATAAATAAAAATAAATAAGATTAAATATGGTGGATATTATAGAAACCTTCACATTCAGTATTATGAAATAATTTCGTTTATTAAATATTTGGAACATCAGTCCGAGTTCTAGGAACGTTCAAAGACAGCCAGTGTTCTAAGTCTTGTATTAAAGTTTTACCTTACATAATAAAGTAAGTGTGAGACTGTATGTTACAGTAATTAACTCCAATATATGTAAATATAGGGGAAAACTGGTTATCAACATATAGTGTTGCATATAGTTCTTTTATAAATATATTCTGCACCTTATGCAACGGTGAATTTAGTCTCGATTTTCCGCACTACATGTTCTACTGCACGGCAATGGAAGAAGAAAGAGAAATTCTTCGTCAAGAGACCGGCTATAATAGCATTTCGCCTTATGTTTTAATGACAAAAGTCGTAAAATCCAGACCCTTTGCATTCGCTTTTTATAAATACTGGAAATCAGCTCAATCAAAATGTTTAGCACAGATACCGGATCCAACTCGATAATTGGTCGAGGCCAATACCCAATATTTGTATATAACTACGATGCTAATCTGTTATTTATTTATTTTGTCCTACAGAGAGAATCCTGTATGGCACGTGTGCCCAATAAAGGCTATTGTTGTTTGTTGTTGTTGTATAAATATATTCTATGAAAATTCGAAACTATTATAGACACTAGATCGCCTCTCCCGTCAAAATAGACGTTAAATCCAGACGCCATTTTGACAGGAGAGGCGACCTTTGTCTCTTTAGATCAATATCCTCCAGGCAAAAATTTCCATCTATATTATAGACGCGTTTGATTCTTTTATAAATTAAACAATTTCTACTGCCCCCTTACTGCAATGGAAAAATTAATGGGAAGGCCTGGCTCATACACAATGTTTTTATTGGTGGCGCCCACAGCGGGAAAGACACCGCCACCGATGGACTGCGAGAGTTCACAGAGTGGGCAGGTCGATGTGATGGCGGGTGTTACCCACCTCTCAAGACCAAGATAGAGAGAGATTGAAACTACTTTATTTCAATGTCCATATAAGATTATATAAGGTTAAATACAGAATAAATATATATATTAGTAAATAGGATTATATAATGATAAATGTATGAAAAAATAGATATAAATGAAAAAACAATAGAAAAAAATAAAAGATAAGTGGGTCAGGTGTTGATATTAAAAATAAAGAAGGCATCTCCTGACCACGAGCACATGCGCTCTGCCATCTAAAAAGCACATGTGCTCGTGGTCAGGAGATCCCTTCTTTATTTTTAATAGATGTAAATATAAAAAAATATATATATAAAAATATAAAATAGAGATATTGAATATACTTTGATTAAACGTACCTACATATAAGATTATATAGGGTTAATATAGAGATACGTACCGGCGCAGAAGTCCTGACACTGTTTCCTATCGCTGAAGTTGTTCCCGTTGGAGCCACAGCCGCCGTAGATGAAGGTCTTACAGGACTTAGAACTCTTGTCGTAGTAGAAGCGGGTCAACTTCTGGCGGCACAGTCCCATGAGACTGCCCAGGCTGCAAGTGGCCGTCTTGGTGTCCATTCCTGCGCCACATATCTACCGCTGGCACCTCTCCCTTCAGATAGGGATTGAAACAATGCAATTTGTTTATCTCCCCAGTACAAAGAGAGGAGTGAACTTCAGGAATTGGTTTAACCATGGAGATAAGAATCACCACCACAAATCGATGACGAGGGCCAAAGACCAAAACCACGGATTAGATTTTATCTGGATTTGCCAAAACTTGTGTTTTAGTTCATTCTTTATCATCACTGTTGGAAGTTTTTCTTTCTTTCTTTCTCAACTGACTCATCAATTTAGGCTAAATAGGTATTTATACCATAGATAATATGAAATTAAGGTTTTTACAGAAAGGAGGAAATGAAAAAAAAAATGTACGAGCGACCAATTAGAGTCAAAGCTGCATCGCGCGTGCCATCTTCATACCAGAGAACATCTTGTACTGGAGTGATGAACAAAGTGGGCTGGTTAAGGCATGTTTGAAGAGAGAGGTTCCACCTTTGGTGCACGCACATACACTTAACATATATACACACTAAACACATACAAACACCACACACTAACACACTAAACACATATAAACACTACACACTAGCACACTAAACACATATAAACACTACACACTAACACATATAAACACCACACACTAGCACACTAAACACATACAAACACCACACACTAACACACTAAACACATACAAACACCACACACTAACACACTAAACACATACAAACACCACACACTAACACACTAAACACATATAAACACTACACACTAGCACACTAAACACATATAAACACTACACACTAACACATATAAACACCACACACTAGCACACTAAACACATACAAACACCACACACTAACACACTAAACACATACAAACACCACACACTAACACACTAAACACATACAAACACCACACACTAACACACTAAACACATACAAACACCACACACTAACAC
>CP092873.1:90996782-91035339 GCA_030710605.1 Cordylochernes scorpioides | reverse complement strand
ACAATTCTGGAAGCTTCATATCAATCACTGGATGTGAAATCTTTAAAATTCACTTTCGATCCTGGGATTAAGTGGTGGAACAACGAATTAGAACAAAAGAAAAAAAAAACATTTTCATTATGTGAGAAATTTATATTATCATCATAAAAGGAAAAATTAGTGTTAATGAATTAAAGTCCGTCAGAAATACATATAAAAATAGTATCAGAAGATCTATGAAGAACAGTTGACAAAATTTTATAGAAGAGAATGAATTTAATAATCCGTTTGTAAACGCTTATCGAATTAATTTACCAAAGGGACTATCAATAATTGAGTATAAACCAGAAATTCTTCTAAAAAAACCTAATGAAATATTAATGAATTAATTCCTGATGATAATATTGAATCAGACAATGTTGATCATATAGGAATATGATCATCAATAAGGAACTATCGTAAAAAATAGAGGCTGCCTGGTCGGCATTCATATTTATATGAAAAATAGACACTTCGGCCAGTTGGAGTTTTTTTTATTTTCTCAACGTTTCAACAAAAATCTTTTGTCTTTGTCAGGAGAATTAAATAAAATAAAACATTTGGTAAGGCGTTAAAAATTGTTCTCTCATAGTCTTCTCTAATTGCCTTGCCATCTTGAATAACTCGGAACCCAAATTGGTCTTATTTATCATAAAGATAGAGGCTGCCTGGCCGGCATTCATAGTTATGTGAAAAATAGACACTTCGGCCAGTTGGAGTTTTATATTTTAAGAACAATTTTTAACGCCTTACCAAATGTTTTACCTTATTTACTTCTCCTGACGAAGACCAAAAGATTTTTGTCGAAATGTTGAGAAAATAAAAACTTCAATATACCGAAGTGCATATTTTTCATATAAATAAGGAACTATGCACCGAAATTTACAAATTCCAACCCATGTTATATTCATAAGAAATATACAGAAGAGTTAATCGACAAAATTAATGTAAAATAAATCTTCTGCTCCAGATTATATTAACAATAATATTGTAGCAGATTATTTATTATTCTACGAAAAGATATTTGTATTTTGATACGCTGTAAAATTTTATCATTGCCTCTCTTCTGTTTTATTAGTGTTAATTTGGTTTTACATTGAATAAATTGCTGCGTCATTCTGAAATTTGTCTTCTTTAATTTTCTACCTCACAATATGAATAAACCCCCCTCCCCATTAATTCTCTCGATATTACGCCTTTTAATAAATACATTCAAATTGGATATTTCCCTTAGAAAATTGAAAACAGCAGCACTCAAAATAATAGTCAAATCCAACAAAACCAATTACTAATCAGTTAATAGATACGGTCTGATATCTTTATCAACATATTTTTATTATCAAATTTTCAAAGATTCTTGAAAAAAATCTTTAAAAGAAAATAATATGACTTTTATAATCGCAAAACAATTTGTTAAGTCCTAGACAATATGTATTTATCAAGTCGAAGTTAGTTATCACTGGGCTTTGAACCTATTTCAACTATGTAAATATGTTTTTGGATATATGTAAATATATTAAAAACAAAAGAGGCCTTTCCTGACCAGGCTCACATGAGCTTTTCTAGATGGCAGAACGCCATCTAGTGGAGAAAAAATAAACTACACGTTTATTTAACTTGCTCCATGATATTTGGCCAACCGAATTTCTTGATAAATCAAGAAGTCTTTTCTCTCTCTCTCTCTCTCTCTCTTTTTCCATTTAGCGCCAGTGTCTTTAACGGGACAGCGCGATTTGTTTTTATAGTTGAATAAAATATCATTTAATTAATTATTTATTTATATTTTGTAATATTTCAATATAAATGATACTTGTGTCTTATTTCGGAGCGAAGAGATTGAAAATTGTTCTAAAATTTACTTTAAGGAAATTTTTGTAAGTTTCGAATTTAAAATTTTTACTAACGATCCATTGCAACTTTCTTGGAAGTGTCTCATTAATAATTTAAATGTCACCTCACCTATCATTTTTATTCAAAATGATAATGATGTAGAACGCGCCTTAAAATTCCAACGTGATCTGAAATTTTGTATGTCTGGCTACAGAGAACTCTACAAAGAACTAGTCAAGCCATCACAGCGTTTGATTACTGACTACCTTGTCAAAGAAAAAAAAATCACTGAAGTTCCTAAAGAAGCATTACCATGTAGATCTGATGACGTAATTTTATCTTCAAGTGATGAAAGTGATCTTGCACCAATCCACAAACGGGTTCGCACATTATCAGACAGCGAATAATGATGAAAACATTCTTAATATGATTTTAAATAAAGTTTTGTTTATGTTTTTTTTTTTTACATATTAAGTTTTGTTTTTGTTATTAACACACATATGTGCCATTTATTAAAATATGATGAGAAAAAAAATTAAATCTTATTATTTATAAATCTTTTTTTATGCGATTTCTGGTGCATTTTAAAACATTATTTAGGTTTTATGCGATTTTTTTAATAAATGGAACGTATCCATCATTTTACATATAAATGTATGTCTTTTTTTGTGCGATTTTTTTTATGCGGATTCCCCTGGAACGCATCTACCGCATAACAAAAGAACCAAGTGTATATGTTTCTATGAAAATGTTAATCTGCAAGACGCAGGTTATCATCATCCCCTTTTGATTTGTTTTTGTCACTTTGGCGGTTTGCAAATAAACAACAAAAGATGTATCAGACATAATAAAGACAATAAAAATTTTATGATAATAAAAAGGTACAAAGATATTGCAAGTTTACAGAGTAGTAAAATATAAACATCAAAAATGATACTCTGTTAATAAAATAATAAATATTTTGCTACAATTATCAATAGCCAATATGTAGATGGAATTGTTGCCGGGGAGGTGACATTTCTTTTTATAGATCGACATCGGCAAAATTCCCATCTCATTAATAATAATGATCACGTATAGAACGACGCTTAACAACAACACACACCGCAAATGTTTCTTTTTATAAAACGAAAAATCGTAATTTTAATTATTTTAAGACGAAATAACGACGATTCCTATCATTAGAGATGAAGTATGAAAGGATGAATTGTGAAGAGTAATGATGAACGGAAAAATAATGATCATTTATGAAATAAACTTCGATTTTTATTGTTGTTGTTGTCGTGTCCAATGAAGATCCTCAGATGTCTCCGTACATCTCTATCACAGCAATGTTCTCTATCTTGGGTGTGTAAAGTTCTGGGTCCATTTCAATTTTCTGTTGTTGTTGTCGTGTCCAATGAAGAGCCTCAGATGTCTCCGTCCATCTCTATCACAGCAATGTTCTCTATCTTGGGTGTGTAAAGCTGCTGTTCTGGGTCCATGTCAATTTTCTGTTGTTGTTGTCGTGTCCAATGAAGAGCCTCAGATGTCTCCGTACATCTCTATCACAGCAATGTTCTATATCTTGGGTGTGTAAAGTTGCTGCTCTGGGTCCATGTCAATTTTCTGTTGTTGTTGTTGTCGTGTCCAATGAAGAGCCTCAGATGTCTCCGTACATCTCTATCACAGCAATGTTCTCTATCTTGGGTGTGTAAAGTTCTGGATCCATGTCAATTTTCTGTTGTTGTTGTCGTGTCCAATGAAGAGCCTCAGATGTCTCCGTACATCTCTATCACAGCAATGTTCTCTATCTTGGGTGTGTAAAGTTCTGGGTCCATGTCAATTTTCTGTTGTTGTTGTCGTGGCCAATGAAGAGCCTCAGATGTCTCCGTACATCTCTATCACAGCAGTGTTCTCTATCTTGGGTGTGTAAAGCTGCTGTTCTGGGTCCATGTCAATTTTCTACGATCATTGCTGGACATGAGAATATGTGGGTAGGTTCCACACCAGGACAAAAACTTGGATTATGCTCAAATAAAGATGTAACTAATGGAACTAAGTGTTGATCGGTATGAAGGACGAAGTTGAAGAAAGACAAAGCTGGCTCGGAAGTTTCCGTGGGGTTTGTTGACACGACCTCAATCCGCGGCATCACACGCCCCCATTCTACTCCTACGGTCGCGTGGAAAACTCACCGGTGGAAGTTTTGTCGGGATGATATTGATCTATAATGATAAAGGTCGCCTCTCCCGTCAAAATAGACGTCAAAGTTAGACGCCATCTATTGACCGTTTTGGCCATAGATTTGGCCCAGCCACTTTGCCAGATAGACACCTCTTTGGCAGATTGTGAAGATTCCATTGGATCCCTTGTGTATCTCATGCAATAAAGTCCGCTATAAACTGACGAGGGCCATTAGCCTGAAACCATGGTCTCTAGGTGGACACTTCTCAGTTTGCCAAAGCTGGTGTTGTGGCTTTGTTACCGACGTTGTTTGCAGCGACAGTCAATAGATGGTGTCTAGCTTTGACGTCTATTTTGACGGGAGAGGTGACCTTGACCATTATAGAATACACTGGACAAATTTGTAACACCATTTTAAATCTACTGTTTCTATATTAAAACTTAACTTTTAACTTTATTTACATATTGCGCATAACAAAATAATATTGCACACACAGACAGTGAAATAAAATAAAAAACTCTTATACTGATGGTTTGCGCCATCTACCGGCATAAATCTCTCTCTCCCTCAACTAAATATTGATTTACACTCATGGACAAAACTTAAGGAAGTTGTACCTTTCAGAATGTATATCGGGATTCAGTCATCAACTCTGAAAGATATTAAAGTGAGCTTTTTTGGAGACACACGAAATAACCAAGTGTGAACAAAATTGTCTCTTAAAAAAAAAAAAAAAAAAAGACCGGCGACATCAAAGACTCTTCACTTCCTTAAGTTTTTTCCATGAGTGTATTTTTAACTCTTACTGAGAAGTTGAAACTATTTTTAAAAGACGAAAATCAATTGAATCAGATAATGTGTGGATTTTAAACCTTTATTTCAAAGTATACGGTAAAATGATGATGATAACTGAGAATTGTGATGATAGAATTGTCTCATTAAAGTCCTCTTGTCAGACATCTGTGGCAGACTGAGGTCATTTTGTCCATCACGTGGCAAGCTTAGATTCCAGGTCAATCAGTCAAACTTCCTAAAGTTCTGTCCATGAGTAGACAATTGACAATTTAAACAGTTTTATTGATTCTTTTATTCAAATTTTACAAATGTGGAAAAATAAAAGAGTAAAAGGGCATATAAAGTGTAGGGGAATATATATATAGTTGTGTACAAATTTCTTCAGCAAGGAAGACTTCCCCACCTTGAGAGAGTTCTCCTCCAGACAAGGTCTTCACTCCTCAGTTCCACACCGAGGAAGTGATATATTAGATATATTGGTTATACAGGGTGGTCAATAAGTCCGAAACATTTTTTTTAAATTAAAAATTAAAAGGCAAGCTAGAATAATTATGGGCCACCCTGTAGATTGATTATAGAATCACGATTATTATTGGTTGTATAATTGGCTCGGCCACTCTGCTGATGTACCCGCTGTGACACCATACTTTATTTTGAGTCAAAAGGCGATCCATCAAATAAGTTTTCATAAAAGGCGTACACCTGGATCTGTAAAGAAAAAAAAAATCTTTTTCTCAAAAATTTTCGAGATTGCTCCCTCTTTTTCTCCCAAAAAGGGAGCAATCTCTCGAAATATTTTGAGTAAAAAATGTTTTTTTTTTTCTTTACAGATCCAGGTACGCCCTTTTTTTATAAGCCATACTATATACCAATGCTGATTGGTCAAGTTATTGTGTTTTTGTTGTTGTCGTGTCCAATGAAGAGCCTCAGATGTCTCCATGTATCTCTATCCCAGCAATGTCCTCTATCTATTGTGTTTTTGATTTGCATAAATACTGATTGATCTCTCTCTAATACGACAATCATCTGCATATATATATGTGGCAATAAAATAAGGTGGGGAAGAGAAATAATCACACCACAAGTTGGAAGAGGAACCCAGGCAACCAGAGAGAGAGAGGGAGAGAGAGCCGGGCGGCCATTCGTGTCGCACACAATCCCCAACTGTCTTGAAAGTCCCAAAGTGTTAACGGACAGGCCCCATTTGCCGCCCCTTGGAATGTCGCTGCTGTCTCAAGTGACCGGACTTTACATCCCGTCTCTCTCTCTCTGGGCTGGCTCTAGGTTTGCTTTATTATTCCTGGAAGAGTATATATTATGACATATACGATATTTAACCTATATATGTAATTAGAAATATGAAATATTCATAACGCGTAGGCTTATTTTTAAATAAAACTACTTTATATTGCCCTTATACTGCAGCGATACATATTTTGATCATTGCTGTAGGGACAGTAGAAAATTGTTTTTATTAAAAAAGAAACATACGCGTTAAAAATAGTTTACATCTCTGATAACAGATGGCGCGCTAATGCATATTGTTTAACCTCTATGTAAATAAGTTTTCCAGCAAATATCTATGTAATATGTGATGTTCTATTCTAGAAGAACGAGTTTTACGAGACATGAGTAGCTTCATAGCAAAAGAAACTCTAACTTTATTGTTTTTCCTACCTATATATATACATCGCGCTTCTCGCGGACATGCAAATATATCTACCTTTCATAAGAAACAAAATGTAAAAATATATAAAACAGAACAATACTATGCAAATATCTCGAGGTATGCGACATAATATATATTTTGTCATTAATTAAAAAGGTATATATTGGATCAAAATATCATTTATTTTACCAATATTTCAGAACGCCAACCTTTATCAAGGTATTATAACTGAAATATTGTTAAAATAAATGATATTTTGATCCAATATATGCCTTTTTAATTAAAGATTTATTTATGGATTGCTCTATTTTCAAAATATATTGTCATCTAGAAAATTAGGCAAGAAAAACTTCACGATATGGCAATTTATTCAAGAGGTAAGAACAAGTTAAAACAAAACACAAGCAATTAGAGATGTTTACACAGAGTAGAAATATAAAAACAGATCATCCGGACACACCCGTGGCGCCGTGGCTTAGTTGGTTAAAGCGCCTGTCTAGTAAACAGGAGATCATGAGTTCGAATCTCGTCGGTGCCTTTTTTTTTTTTTTCACTTTGGTTATTTGGTGGTGGTCTTTCTTTCCGGGTTAATTGGCCATTTAGAGCATGGTCTTCTACCCCCCATGGCAGACTTCCAGTGGCAAGGGATCCGAGGTAATGGCAGCAAAGATGTCTTGCAGGGGACAAAAGATAGCCCGTTAAACCATATTATCTCTCTCCGTACACAAACTTGGCCTTAAATACCTGTTTCTTAGCCTCTGGGACCTAACTGTTGGTCGTTGGGATACAGCCTGCACCACGCTGACGAGGGCCAACAGCCCGAAACGCATACGTGGTCGACTTTTCTTAATTTATCAAGAAATTGGGTTGGCCAAATATCACGGAACAAGTTAAATTAACGTTTAGTTTATTTTTGTTCCACTAGATGGCGCTCTGTCATCTAAAATACTCATGTGAGAGGTCAGGAAATGTCTTTTTTTTTATTTGTCTCATTTTTTTTATATGTAAAAATCTATATATGTAAATATGTAAATTAATATGTAAATATGTGAGAAAATAATTTTAAAAAAATAATTAAAATGGTCAAGTGTTGGTATTAAAATAAAAAAAAAGACATATTCCGAAACGCGTTCGTGGATGGATTTTCATATCAAGCAAATCGGTTGGCCAAATATCAGAGAACAGGTTAAATCGATGTTTAGTTGATTTCTGTTCCACTAGATGGCGCTTTGCCATTTAAAAATCTCATGTGCTTCTGGTCAAGATATGCCTTTTTTGATTTTAATATGTAAATATATAGTTAATATTTAAATATAAAAAGGCATATTTTGGATTTAAATATACACCTATCCCCCGATTTACACGGTACTTGTTTTACACGTTATCGCTTTTACACGGTTTTCCAAATAAGTTTTTTTTTTGTTTTTGTTTTTATCGCACTATACTAAATGCTACTGTGATTGAACACATACGCTGTGTACACATCTCACGAGGAATCCCGAGCTTATGTGCTGACTTGCTGCACACGCACACTGTGTCTGTATTTCTAATTAAAAAAAAAAAAAATTTCGATTTACACGTTTTTCTCAGGAACGTATCTACCGTGTAAATCGGGGGATAGGTGTAATTTATTTTATAAAATATCATTTTATTTAAATATTTATTTATGGATTGCTCTATTTTCAAAACTATATAGTTAATATGTAATGTTCTATCAGTTCTAACTCCAAGGTCGGCTGAGAAATCAAATTTTAAATCCTTCCTGTACATCTGGCGGAACCTTGAAGGAATATCTCGAACTTGTACCCAATGGTAAGTCCAACAACCTAGAACCTGCCTTACCACAGGATGCACTTGCGCGCCATCTGTTATGGAAAATTGAAACTATTTTTGACTCGTAGGTCTCTTTTGTATTGTTCTATTAAAAAAGAAAGAAAATTAATTTATTTTAAAAAGAAACATACACGCCAAAAATATATATAATTTCTAATAGAAAATTTGATCATTTTTCCCTTATATCTAAAAAATATAAAGCATTTTGAAGTGTGGTTCAAAACTTTTTCGCAATCAAATATTTATTTAAACCTTTTATTCGCCTTCAGGTGGCCGTAGTTGTACAATATATATAATTGAAAAGAGAGATGAAAAATAAAAGAAAAATGATTTCGTTTTTCATCTACAGATGGCGTTACATGTTCTGCATAATAAAATGAGCTTCACGGAGAATATTTTAAATTAAAAAGACATATATTGGATCAAAATATCATTTATTTTACCAATATTTCAGTTGGCTGAACGCCAACCTTTATCAATATATGCCTTTTTAATTAAAGATTTATTTATGGATTGCTCTGTTTTCAAAAAACGATAATTGATAAAGGTTAGCGTTCAGCCAACTGAAATATTGGTAAAATAAATGATGTTTTGATCCAATATATGTCTTTTTATTTAAAGATTTATTTATGGATTGCTCTATTTTCAAATGAGAATATTTTATTCCAAATCTACTGGCTGTATATATAAAATTCCCGTGTCTACACCCAGTATCTACTGTATATAGACTTCCCGTGTTTACAGTTTAGAAATAGACAAGACATTGAAAGTTTCTACAATTTTATTGGTCCAAGATGTTGCAGCCACGTTGTCTATTGACCTGGAACACACGCGGTGGTTATCTCCGTGAGGAAATATGCAAATACAGAGTGAGATATTTGAAACAAGGTAGACGAATATACTTTCATTATAGAAACACACAGTTTACATATGCAGTAAAATCTTCTCTTTTAACGAAGCTCTATTTGACAAAAACATTATATAGATAGAAATTGTACATTTACACTCATGGTCAAAAGGAAGTTGTACATTTTAGCATGCGGGATTGAGACAATGACGTTGAATGGTATCCATGTATTAACCTCTTCCATCATGAATACATTGAACAATGTATTTTGTTTATCACATTCCAGTGCAGATAGGAATTAATAAATCCTTAGCGTGTTTACACTCATGGACAAAACTTAAGGAAGTTGTACCTTTTAGCATGTATATCTGGATTCAGACAATAACTCTGAAATATATTACAGTGACCTTTATTGAAGACAAACGAGATAACCAAGTGTGTATACACTCATGGACAAAACTTAAGGAAGTTGTACCTTTTAGCATATATATCGGGATTGAGACAAAAACTCTGAAATATATTACAGTGACCTTTATTGAAGACACACGAGATAACCAAGTGTGAACAAAATTGGTTCTGTCTCCTTGAAAAAAACAAAAAAAAAAAAAAACCCGGAGATATCAAAGGCATTCCACTTTTTAAGTTTTGTCCATGAGTGTATATACAAACACTACAACTGAACTCTAAATAACAAAAACTTTATCAAATACAGAGAACCTGGTTAAATACAAAGTTTTTAATTCGACAACATCTTTAATGTATTTTTACCTTGGTCCCTTTTATACAAAAAGTTTTTAATTCAAATTTTTGAGTAATTCTTTTTTTTTTTTTGGTTCCTTGAGCTTTGAATTATCCATGTATATTTGGTATTTTCAATGAGAATACGACGGCACTGTCTCCACCAAACAACCGCTACAATATCCTACGAGGTTCTCACCCTGGCAGGTCTGGAGACACTCCTGCTCCGTCTCGAAGTTGTTGCCGTTGCTCTGGCAGCCGCCGTACACGAACTTCCTGCACGTTCCCGAGTTCTTGTCGTAGAAGTACCGCGGGAAGTAGGCCTGGCACAGTCCGGTCTTGGCGGGGCGGTGGCACAGGGGCAGCTCTTCGTCGGCTACGGGGGCCTTCTTCTTCTCCTCTGTACATTCAGCACATTGTCGGGTTTGAACCTGCAGTTTTGTCGTGTACAATATTACAGCGGTGTTCAATAAAACAATACCTTGTATCAATCCTTATATCTATAAAAATGAAATCCAAAATCGATGTTTGTTATCGCTATGCGCAAAATCTACAGAATAAATAATTATGAAATTTCGCATGTAGGTAGCAGAAGATTTCGTTTAACATATAGGCTATTCAAAAAACTAAAATGTTAATGTGCTTTTTAAAAAAAATGTAAAACCAAAAAGAGTTAGTTCCAGCCTTTAACCGCTTGGCGGCAGCACTGGTCGCGACGATAAATGAATTTGATTGGTTAATAATTTTACACGTAGTTTGTTTACACGATGAATGTTAGTTTGTTCACACGATGGATGTTTTTAAAAGGTAAGATTATCCAATCGCCGTGAAACTTTAGGAAGTTATTTACTATACTACTGGGAAGGTTTCTGGTTTGAATTTGATTTGAAATAAATATTCGTTATCATATAATCAATATCAATATCACACACACAAATAAATATTATTATCATGATATTCTGTGTGTTCCGGAATATTATTATCATTAATATCATGATATTCTGTGTGTTCCGGAATATTATTATCATTATTATCATGATATTCTGTGTGTTCCGGAATATTATTATCATTAATATCATGATATTCTGTGTGTTCCGGAATATTATTATCATTAATATCATGATATTCTGTGTTTCCGGAATATTATTATCATTAATATCATGATATTCTGTGTGTTCCGGAATATTATTATCATTATTATCATGATATTCTGTGTGTACCGGAATATTATTATCATTATTATCATGATATTCTGTGTGTTCCGGAATATTATTATCACTATTATCATGATATTCTGTGTGTTCCGGAATATTATTATCACTATTATCATGATATTCTGTGTGTTCCGGAATATTATTATCATTATTATCATGATATTCTGTGTGTTCCGGAATATTATTATCACTATTATCATGATATTCTGTGTGTTCTGGAATATTATTATCATTATTATCATGATATTCTGTGTGTTCCGGAATATTATTATCACTATTATCATGATATTCTGTGTGTTCCGGAATATTATTATCATTATTATCATGATATTCTGTGTGTTCCAGAATATTATTATCACTATTATCATGATATTCTGTGTGTTCCGGAATATTATTATCATTAATATCATGATATTCTGTGTGTTCCGGAATATTATTATCATTATTATCATGATATTCTGTGTGTACCGGAATATTATTATCACTATTATCATGATATTCTGTGTGTTCCGGAATATTATTATCACTATTATCATGATATTCTGTGTGTTCCGGAATATTATTATCACTATTATCATGATATTCTGTGTGTTCCGGAATATTATTATCAATAATATTCGTTGGGCAAACTTTCATACGGATAAAGCCCATGCGAAGCCGGGTACACATCCTCTAGTATTGAATAAAAATATCAGGCCTCCAGGGAAAAGTATATTTTCAAAACCATTTTTATCGTCTAGCTTTCAGGAACGAACGGCCTTCTACTATACCATGTTTTCTCCTGTAGAAGGACGTTCGTTCCAGAAAGCTAGAGAATAAAAAAAAATGTTTTTGAAAAGTTACTTTTCCCTGGAGACCTGATATTTTTATTCAATATTACAGCGCTATGGTAGATTAAACTGGAGAAATCGCTGATGTAAGCCAAGATGTAAGCCAAGATGTAAGCCAAGATGTAAGCCAAGACGTTAGCCAAGATGTAAGCCAAGATGTAAGCCAAGATGTAAGCCAAGACTGCCAAGATGTAAGCCAAGACTGCCAAGATGTAAGCCAAGACTGCCAAGATGTAAGCCAAGATATAAGCCAAGACTGCCAAGATGTAAGCCAAGATCTAAGCCAAGATGTAAGCCAAGATGTAAGCCAAGATGTTAGCCAAGATGTTAGCCAAGACTGCCAAGATGTAAGCCAAGACTGCCAAGATGTAAGCCAAGATGTAAGCCAAGACGTTAGCCAAGACTGCCAAGATGTAAGCCAAGACTGCCAAGATGTAAGCCAAGACTGCCAAGATGTAAGCCAAGACTGCCAAGTTGTAAGCCAAGATGTAAGCCAAGACTGCCAAGTTGTAAGCCAAGATGTAAGCCAAGACGTTAGCCAAGATGTAAGCCAAGATATAAGCCAAGACGTTAGCCAAGACTGCCAAGATGTAAGCCAAGACTGCCAAGTTGTAAGCCAAGATGTAAGCCAAGACGTTAGCCAAGATGTAAGCCAAGATGTAAGCCAAGACGTTAGCCAAGACTGCCAAGATGTAAGCCAAGACTGCCAAGACGTTAGCCAAGATGTAAATCAAGATGTAAGCCAAGACTTCCTTGAGCTATAAATTATCCATGTATATTTGGTATTTTCAATGAGAATACGACGGCACTGTCTCCACCAAACAACCGCTACAATATCCTACGAGGTTCTCACCCTGGCAGGTCTGGAGACACTCCTGCTCCGTCTCGAAGTTGTTGCCGTTGCTCTGGCAGCCGCCATACACGAACTTCCTGCACGTTCCCGAGTTCTTGTCGTAGAAGTAACGCGGGAAGTAGGCCTTGCATAGCCCGGTCTTGGCTGGGCGGTGGCACAGGGGCAGCTCTTCGTCGGCTACGGGGGCCTTCTTCTTCTCCTCTGTACATTCAGCACATTGTCGGGTTTGAACCTGCAGTTTTGTCGTGTACAATATTACAGCGGTGTTCAATAAAACAATACCTTGTACCAACATTGAGTGAAAACATCAGGCTCTCAGGGAAAAGTGTGATTGCAAGGAACTCTTCCTAGTAAATATTGCAATGAACCAGGCGATAAGGAAGATGGGTGTCTTTTATTCAAAAACGAGCACAAGCTTTCGGGTAAAAACTGGTATCTCTTGCTGGTATCTCTTAAAGTTTTAATGTAATAGTTTCTATGTTATCTCGACCCTTTTCTACGTATATATGTATTTAATATCTTTTTTTTTTACTTTGCCTCTTTTTCTTTACACGCTGTTATACAAATTACCTCTGCTATATATATTTGAAAAGCTCTTGCCATTGGTATCCATCTTGCTATGTGATAACCGCCTGTAGAAGGGTTTTTACCCGAAAGCTTGTGCTCGTTTTTAAATACTAGACACCCATCTTCCTTATCGCCTGGTTCATTTCAAAAATGGAAAAGTATCTTTTCAAAAACCTTTTTATTCTCTAGCTTTCAGGCACATATTCCTTTCTTCTATACCAGGTTTTCTTCTGTAGAAGGACGTTCGTTCCAGAAAGCTAGAGAATAAAAAAGTTTTTGAGAAGATACTTTTCCCTGGAGACCTGATGTTTTAATTCAATATTACAGCGTTATGGTAGATTAAACTGGTGAAATCGCTGATGTAAGCCAAGATGTAAGCCAAGACTGCCAAGATGTAAGCCAAGACTGCCAAGACTGCCAAGATGTAAGCCAAGATGTAAGCCAAGACTGCAAAGATGTAAGCCAAGACTGCCAAGATGTAAGCCAAGATGTAAGCCAAGACTGCCAAGATGTAAGCCAAGATGTAAGCCAAGACTGCCAAGATGTAAGCCAAGATGTAAGCCAAGACTGCCAAGATGTAAGCCAAGATGTAAGCCAAGACTGCCAAGATGTAAGCCAAGACGTTAGCCAAGTTGTAAGCCAAGATGTAAGCCAAGACTGCCAAGATGTAAGCCAAGACTGCCAAGACTGCCAAGATGTAAGCCAAGACTGCCAAGATGTAAGCCAAGATGTAAGCCAAGTTGTAAGCCAAGATGTAAGCCAAGACTGCCAAGATGTAAGCCAAGACGTTAGCCAAGTTGTAAGCCAAGATGTAAGCCAAGACTGCCAAGATGTAAGCCAAGACGTTAGCCAAGTTGTAAGCCAAGATGTAAGCCAAGACTGCCAAGATGTAAGCCAAGACGTTAGCCAAGACTGCCAAGATGTAAGCCAAGACTGCCAAGATGTAAGCCAAGACTGCCAAGATGTAAGCCAAGATGTAAGCCAAGACGTTAGCCAAGACTGCCAAGATGTAAGCCAAGACGTTAGCCAAGACTACCAAGATGTAAGCCAAGACTGCCAAGATGTAAGCCAAGACTGCCAAGATGTAAGCCAAGATGTAAGCCAAGACGTTAGCCAAGACTGCCAAGATGTAAGCCAAGATGTAAGCCAAGATGTAAGCCAAGATGTAAGCCAAGATGTAAGCCAAGACGTTAGCCAAGATGTAAGCCAAGACGTTAGCCAAGATGTAAGCCAAGACGTTAGCCAAGATGTAAGCCAAGACGTTAGCCAAGATGTAAGCCAAGACGTTAGCCAAGATGTAAGCCAAGACGTTAGCTAAGATGTAAGCCAAGATGTAAGCCAAGACGTTAGCCAAGATATATACACTCATGAACAAAATTAAAGGAAGTTGTACCTTTTAGCATGATCGGGATTCAGACAATAACTCTGAAAGATATTACAGTGACCTTTATTGAAGACACACGAGACAACTACACTCATGGGCAAAACTTAAGGAAGTTGTACTTTTCAGCATGTATATCGGGATTCAGACAATAACTCTGAAAGATATTACAGTGACCTTTATTGAAGACACATGAGGTAACTACACTCATGGACAAAACTTAAGGAAGTTGTACTTTTCAGCATGTATATCGGGATTCAGACAATAACTCTGAAAGATATTACAGTGACCCTTATTGAAGACACATGAGGTAACTACACTCATGGACAAAACTAAAGGAAGTTGTACTTTTCAGCATGTATATATCGGGATTCAGACAATAACTCTGAAAGATATTACAGTGACCTTTATTGAAGACACACGAGATAACCAAGTGTGAACAAAATTGGTTCTGTCTCCTTAAAAAAAAACAACAACAACAAAAAAAAAACCCCGGAGATATCAAAGGCATTCCACTTCTTAAGTTTTGTCCATGAGTGTATATACAAACACTACAACTGAACTCTAAATAACAAAAACTTTATCAAATACAGAGAACCTGGAATAATACAACGTCTTTAATTCGACAACATCTTTAATTCGTATTTTTACCCTGGTCCCTTTTATACAAAAAGTTTTTAATTCGAATTTTTGAGTAATTATTCTTTTTTTTTTGGTTCCTTGAGCTTTGAATTATCCATGTATATTTGGTATTTTCAATGAGAATACGACGGCACTGTCTCCACCAAACAACCGCCACAATATCCTACGAGGTTCTCACCCTGGCAGGTCTGGAGACACTCCTGCTCCGTCTCGAAGTTGTTGCCGTTGCTCTGGCAGCCGCCATACACGAACTTCCTGCACGTTCCCGAGTTCTTGTCGTAGAAGTAACGCGGGAAGTAGGCCTTGCATAGCCCGGTCTTGGCGGGGCGGTGACACAGGGGCAGCTCTTCGTCGGCTACGGGGGCCTTCTTCTTCTCCTCTGTACATTCAGCACATTGTCGGGTTTGAACCTGTAGTTTTGTCGTGTACAATATTACATCGGTATTCAATAGAACAACCCCTTGTACCAATATTGAGTGAAAACATCAGGCTCTCAGGGAAAAGTGTGATTACAAGGAACTCTTCCTAGTAAATTTTGAAATGAATCAGGCGATAAGGAAGATGGGTGTCTTTTATTCAAAAACGAGCACAAGCTTTCGGGTAAAAACTGGTATCTCTTGCTGGTATCTCTTAAAGTTTTAATGTAATAGTTTCTATGTTATATCTCGACCCTTTTCTCCATATATATTTATTTAATATCTTTTTCTACTTTGCATCTTTTTCTTTACACGCTGTTATACAAATTACCTCTGCTATATATATTTGAAAAGCTCTTGCCACACACACATTGGTATCCATCTTGCTATGTGATAGCCGCCTGTAGAAGGGTTTTACCCGAAAGTTTGTGCTCGTTTTTAAATACAAGACACCCATCTTCCTTATCGCCTGGTTCATTTCAGAAATGGAAAAGTTTCTTTTCAAAACCATTTTTATTCTCTAGCTTCCAGGCACGGACGCCTTTCTTCTATACCAGGTTTTCTTCTGTAGAAGGACGTTCGTTCCAGAAAGCTAGAGAATAAAAAAGTTTTTGAGAAGATATTTTTCCCTGGAGACCTGATGTTTTTATTACATATTACAGCGTTATGGTAGATAAAACTGGTGAAATCGCTGATGAACGCTAGCCAAGATGTAAGCCAAGATGTAAGCCAAGATGTAAGCCAAGATGTAAGCCAAGACTTTAGTCAAGATGTAAGCCAATATGTAAGCCAAGATGTAAGCCAAGACGTTAGCCAAGACGTTAGCCAAGATGTAAGCCAAGATGTAAGCCATGATGTAAGCCAAGTATGCCAAGATGTAAGCCAAGTATGCCAAGATGTAAGCCAATATGTAAGCCAAGATGCAAACCAAGATGTAAGCCAAGTATGCCAAGATGTAAGCCAAGATGTAAGCCAAGACTGCCAAGATGTCAGCCAAGATGTAAGCCAAGATGTAAGCCAAGACGTAAGCCAAGACGTTAGCCAAGATGTAAACCAAGATGTAAGCCAAGTATGCCAAGATGTAAGCCAAGACTGCCAAGATGTCAGCCAAGATGTAAGCCAAGATGTAAGCCAAGACGTAAGCCAAGACGTTAGCCAAGATGTAAACCAAGATGTAAGCCAAGTATGCCAAGATGTAAGCCAAGATGTAAGCCAAGATGTAAGCCAAGACGTAAGCCAAGATGTAAGCCAAGACGTTAGCTAAGATGTAAACCAAGATGTAAGCCAAGTATGCCAAGATGTAAGCCAAGTATGCCAAGATGTAAGCCAAGATGTAAGCCAAGATGTAAGCCAAGACTGCCAAGATGTAAGCCAAGATGTAAGCCAAGACTGCCAAGATGTAAGCCAAGATGTAAGCCAAGTATGCCAAGATTGCCAAGATGTAAGCCAAGACTGCCAAGATGTAAGCCAAGATGTAAGCCAAGACTGCCAAGATGTAAGCCAAGATGTAAGCCAAGACTGCCAAGATGTAAGCCAAGTATGCCAAGATGTAAGCCAAGACTGCCAAGACGTTAGCCAAGATGTAAGCCAAGATGTAAGCCAAGATGTAAGCCAAGATGTAAGCCAAGATGTAAGCCAAGTATGCCAAGACGTTAGCCAAGATGTAAGCCAAGATGTAAGCCAAGACGTTAGCCAAGTATACCAAGATGTAAGCCAAGACTTTAGCCAAGATGTAAGCCAAGACGTTAGCCAAGATGTAAGCCAAGATGTTAGCCAAGTATACCAAGATGTAAGCCAAGACGTTAGCCAAGACGTTAACCAAGATGTAAGCCAAGATGTAAGCCAAGATGTAAGCCAAGATGTAAGCCAAGACGTTACCTCCGCAGGTGGTCATGCATTCGTCGTAGTTGTTGAAGTTGTTGAAGTTTCCACCACAACCGCTGTAGACGAAGACCTTGCAGTAGCCGTCCTTGGGGTCGAAGTAGAAGCGGGGCTGGAAGTCCTCGCAGAATCCTTCGTCATGGGGCAGCTTGCACACGCCGGTGATGGAGGGGGCGGGGTGGGGTACTGGACATACACGCCGTGTTCATACACGGTTACAACCACCACTGAGGACAACACTGTAAGACACCAACGCAGTGTAGAACACAGTCGCTGTACTCAGACACAATGTAGGGCACTCATGGAGACGTCACAACTAACTTCACTATCAAAATTCAAAACTATTTTAAAGGCGTAAGATTCTTTTTGATATCAAACAATTTCTACTGCCCTTACTGCAATGGAAAAATTAATGAGAGGGCTTACCACTGATGAGCCATGCCCTCACATTAATTTTTCCATTGCAGTAAGGGCAGTAGAAATTGTTTAATATCGAAAAGAATCTTACGCCTTTAAAATAGTTTTGAATTTTGATAACAGATGGCGCGCTAGTGCATCATATTATAACTTCACTATGTAAATATATACAGCTATGGAGGGATATGTAAATAACACTATGCAACTTAAAGTTGCGGTAGGATGATATTCATGTACCATAGGAGGCACCTCTCCCTTTAAATATGAATCAAAACGATGCACTTGTTCATCACCTTAGTAAAAACTTCACTAGTGATGAGGAAGAATAAGTCACAACACCAGATTCGGCAAATTCAGACAACAGCCAACAACCTGTATACCATGGTTTCAGGCTATGGCCCTCATCAGTACAGGGAAGGCTTCGATTTCATAACATACTACGAGCAGGGTTATGGAATCGGTCGAATTGCTTCTTATGGGACATAATCCTATATCTCTCATTCTGAAGGTCCTATTGAAGGCTTTTGCCCGTGTGCGTCTACATCTTGTAACTGCGTGTTTCCACGGGTCAAATCTCTTTTTATTCATCCATTACTATTTGCATAGTGTAATATTTACATATAGTGTAATTATAGAGTAAAAAGACATATATTGGATTGAATAAAAGATTTATTTGCCAATATTTCGGTTGGTCGAACGCCAACCTTTATCGAGGCATTACATTTTTGTATACACAAATTCAGCGCCACATAGTTTTAGTTTATTTAAATATATTTTAAATGATTTCAACTGTGGTATTATAACACTATACGGTACTGAGTTTGTTTATACAAAAATGTAATGCCTCGATAAAGGTTTGGCGTTCAGCCAGCCGAAATATTGGCAATAAATATTTTATTCAATCCAATATATGTTTTTTTACTCTATAATTACACTATATGTAAATATTACACTATGCAAATAGTAATGGATGAATAAAAAGAGATTTGACCCGTGGAAACATGCAGTCACAAGATGTAGACGCATACGGGCAAAAGCCTTCAATAGGACCTCAGTCTTATACAGATTTCCCATCCAGGATCCTAATGCAAGAAAGGAAATAAAACAGAAAACAAGGAATATACTTAGGCCAACTGAAGATGCTGTATTCCATCATATAATCAGCTCCATACACAATATTTCTACCTCTATATCCAGCCATTTAAATAGATAAAGGTAAAAGATAGAATAATGGTAGGGAATAATAAATACTTATATTTTTATATGTATCCCCCCTCATGGACCAAACTTAAGGAAGTTGTACCATGTATATCGGGACAATAACTCAGAAAGATATTACAGTGACCTTTATTTAAGACACAGGAGATAACCAAGTGGGAACAAAGGTTTTTGTCCATGAGTGTAAGCACGCAAATGATGAAATGTAGGAATGATAAAGGAAAGAAGAGAACTGTATGACTCGCCCTTTCTAACCAATCTACTTCAATCAGCCATTTCCCAAATGTCACCACAGATTTACTCGAGTAGACGCAGGCCTTCAGACACGCGGCCTCAGTCGGGAAGTTGTTGCCGTTGTCGCCACACCCGCCGTAGAAGAACCTCTTGCAGCTGCCGGATTTATAGTCGTAGTAGTAGCGGGGAAAATGGCGGAGCAGCGGCCGGGGTGGGCGGGGCGCTTGCAGATGGGGGGGAGGTGCGAGTCGCTGACCTCTGGGCGGGGCAAGGACGTTACGAGCGGAGTTGGGAAATTAAGGACAGAGTAAGGAAGTTATGGGCGGAGTTATAAAGATAGGAGCGGAGCAAGGAAGATAGGGGCGGAGTTAGGAAGTTAGGAGCGGAACTCGAAAGTTAGGGCCGGTGTTAAGACGTTAGGGCCGGAGTTAAGAAGTTAGGAGCGGAGTTAGGACGTTAGGGGCGGAGTTAGGAAGTTAGGGGTGGAGTTAGAAAGTTAGGGGCGGAGTTAGGAAGTTAGGAGCGGAGTTAAAACGTTAGGGGCGGAGTTAGGAAGTTAAGGGCGGAGTTAGGGGCAGAGTTAGGACGATAGAGGCGGGGACCTTGTTATGAAAACCCACCTTCCCTGCAGGCCTTCTCGCAATCGTCGAAGGTCTTGAAGTTGTTGAGGTTTCCCCCACAGCCGCCGTAAACGAAGAGTTTGCAGGTACCGGACTCCCGGTCGAACCTGAAGCGAGGAATGTAGGCGTCACAGAGTCCAGAATCCTCGGGCAGTTTGCAGACGTCTCCCAGCTCAGACCGTTCTGACGTCACACCAGACTTTGTTGGATTTGGTGCGGCGGGAACGAGAGAGTCATGGTCATTTAGACGCCAAGTACGGACGGGAGGTTTTCCCCATGTCCGACAGCACGGATGATGCAGGCCATGCAAGCCTATTGCATCGATATCAAGTACAGTAGTTATGGCACGCGTCAGGTAGAATCAGTACCTCGCATACCTTGACATAAGATTGCCTCTACCGTCCTAAAAAGAAACTCCAAATACGTCTCGTCCACTCGGGCCTGTCCCAGCCCAGACTACTCACCCTCGGCCCCGCAGCGATGTCTACAGTCGTCCAGCGTCCTGAAATTGTTCTCGTTCCCCTCGCAGCCGCCGTACACGAACTTCTTGCACGACTTGCTGGCGGCGTCATAGTGGTAGCGGACGAAGTAGCCTCTGCAGCGACCGGTCTCTGGAGGCTTCAGGCAGGCCTCGGGCAGGGCCAGTGCTGCACAGTGCACTGTCGTACAGTAGCCACACCACAGGAGAGGTAACAGTAACAAACACACCTAAACAACCTAAATTCAGCCGGTTTAGCTGAGAGTACCCTGTAAGAGGATTCCTGTTGTAGTGGCCCAAGACGAGCAGCATCTGTATTCCAAGTTAGGAGCGGCTGCTCCTCATGACGGAGCTAAGTCAGTGGCCTGCTACTGAGGCGTGCTCCCAGCCTTAACGGCTGAGGCATTTAACTTCTCTCAATCCTGATGGCTGTGAGATAGGCAAGAAGAGATGAATACGGCTCTGCACTGGGATCCAGTGGAACAAAACTCTCGGACACGTAAATATTTTCATTAATTATTTTATCAGCTTTTTAATCTTCCATTTAGCGGCGTGTTGTGTAGAGAAATTAGAATCTCATATAAAACTAACAGAAGCTATACTCCCCATATAGAAGGAACGAGTTCAAGTTCGGGTTGGAGAGTTCAAGTTTGGGATGAGGAGTTCAAGTTTGGGATGGGGAGTTCAAGTTTGGGATGGGGAGTTCAAGTTGGGGATGGGGAGTACAAGTTGGGGATGAGGAGTACAAGTTGGGGATGGGGAGTACAAGTTCGGAATGGGGAGTTCAAGTTCGAGATAAGGAGTACAAGTTTGGGATAGGGAGTACAAGTTTGGGATAGGGAGTACAAGTTTGGGATAGGGAGTACAAGTTTGGGATAGGGAGTACAAGTTTGGGATAGGTAGTACAAGTTCGGGATGAGGAGTACAAGTTGGGGATAGGGAGTACAAGTTTGGGATAGGTAGTACAAGTTGGGGATAGGGAGTACAAGTTTGGGATAGGGAGTACAAGTTTGGGATAGGGAGTACAAGTTTGGGATAGGGAGTACAAGTTCGAGATGAGGAGTACAAGTTTGGGATAGGGAGTACAAGTTCGGGATGAGGAGTATAAGTTGGGGATAGGGAGTACAAGTTTGGGATGGGAAGTACAAGTTCGGGATGGGGAGTACAAGTTCGGAATGGGGAGTACAAGTTGGGAATGGGGAGTACAAGTTCGGGATGGGGAGTACAAGTTCGGGATTTTATGTTTTCCAACATGAAACAAATACCAGCGGTTGAGTCAACCTACATTAAGCAAAATGTTGGACTTCAATATATATTTAACAGTAAAAACAAATTATTTCTAGTATTAAAATTATAAATAGCTTTTCCAGATTTAAGCGAAAAAATGTATTCATTGTGAAACATTTCACCTTATTTCACCCAATTTTACCTTAAAACAACATCCTACAGTTATCACTGCGATGGAAAATGATTTGAAATTACCAGCTGGATCATCAGTGGTGAACCTCCCAGTGGTTTCGCCAGTTTAACCACTGATGAGCCAGGCCCTCCCAATATATTTACATCGCAGTAAAGTCGCACTTGGAAGTTGTTTGATGCAACTTCCCATGACTGAAATGTTCATTCTCACAGACGCCTAGTATATAATGCAGGAGTTCTCAACTTCAACGAATTTGTATATACACTCTCTCGTCAAAATAGACGTCTAAAACCAGACGCCATCTATTGACCATCGCCGCAACTAGCGGCCTCGGGTCGGTGACAAAGCCACAACACCAGCTTTGGCAAACTGAAAAGCGTCCATCTAGAGACCATGGTTTCGGGCTAATGGCCCTCGTCAGTCTAGGGCGGACTTTAGACGTCTGGTGTTAGATGTCTATTTTGACGGGGAGGCGACCATTGTCTCTTTAGATTAATTTCCTCCCGGCAAAATTTCCATTTATAAAATTAAGGAAGTTGTACCTTTTAACATGTATATCGGGATTCATAAAATAACTCTGAAAGATATTACAGTGACCTTTATTGAAGACACACGAGATAACCAAGTGTGAATAAAATTGCCTCTAGTCTCCTTAAAAAGATAGACGACCGGCGACATCAAAGACTATCCACATTCTGTCGAGGAGTGTAAAGGAGTGTGACTCACCCTGCACCAGACAGAAGGAGAACAGAGCGAGGGGCAGCAGCATGACTGGAGTGAAGGAGTTACAGCCAGCGGGGTGTTAAGTAGCTCCGGGGATGTGGGAAGTGACAGCTGGTGGATAAGTTATCTTGTCTACACCAGCCTACCTGGGTAGACGTAGTACTGTCCACCAACTCTGTCTACATACACTACAACAGGAGGAATCACAGGATACCATTGCTAAGAAGACTAATTCTGGAGTCTCGGTTTGTCATCTGCCAACCGTTGACTTGACGGGATCGTAGCCGTAGACTTCGTCTCCTGTTATCACCTTATATTGTCACATTTGGTCTTGTACGGCCAGTTCAACCAAGTTTTATCAGATCTCTTTACGTGTCTCTTTCTGCTCCGGAGTTAATATCCGAAGAACAAACTTTGCAAGATCGTGTGAAAAATAGAACAAAAATGAATTCGTACTTGGATCAGGTAGATAAATTAAGAAAAAAGGCATTTCCTGGTCGTGTAACTGAGAGTTGTTTGAAAGGCGCAAGCTATCAGCAAATTTCAGTTTAACGATTAGCAAATACCTTTTTTCTTAATTGTAAGATCGTGGTTTCAGGCCCAGATCATCATGGATGATGGAATGGTATATCCCAAATGATATTACACTTTTTAGACACTTCTCTGATTGTTATTCTCATACACCTATCCCCCGATTTACACGGTACTTGTTTTACACGTTTTCGCTTTTACACGGTTTTCCAAAAATGTTTTTTTTTTTGTTTTTATCTTACTATACTAAATGCGATATTCTACTCTATACTACTTATGTTGAAAAGAATATTGGGAGGCTCTGATTCATGAGGGGGCGAACACCTATTCAGATTTGACAGTTTAATATACACCTATCCCTCGATTTACACGTTTTTCTCAGGAACGTATCTACCGTGTAAATCGGGGAATAGGTGTATTTTGAAAAACACCAGGGTTTGGATTTTTTTCTAAAATTTTTAGGAACACTCACTGTTTTTGATCGTCCACACCTTGTGTTGTCTTCCACAGAAGTTCGGCCATCTTAAACCTTTTGAACCACTCAAATGCTGATCTTCTTTTAAAAGTCTTCTCCAAATGTTTTGTAACAAACCAAAGCTTCCACCGGCTGATTTACTGATTCGGAACCAGAATTTCACACAAACACGCTGTTATATTGTTACATCATGATTAATGGCGTATTTCTTATATCATTTTTAATATATTTGAAATTTAAATTATATATTTATTTATTTTTATATTCTATGATATTTATTTAAAACAGATTATTTTTTAGATTATCATCATTTGTATTTAGGTACACGTGTGACTTCACTGCTCTCTTTGATGTGAGGAAATAAATAAAGGATTCTGGAGGCTACTTAGAGTAGACTTATCTCATTATTCCCTTATATAAATTTGTAGGATGGTTGAAACACGCTCTGGTAAGATGCAAGACCCAGCACAGGAGAGAATCATGCCTGAAGAGTCTGCCAAGCCGCAACCTGGTGCAACAATTGGTAGAGATGCTAGTTCCGACCCAGTTGTCCTGAATCCCAACATCGACATCCCCAAGTTTGATGGAACGGAAGACCCTCGCCCATGGATTGAATCTCTTGAAGAAATTGGCTTCCTGTACCATTGGGCAGACTACATTATCTCTCGTTATGCTGCCATGAATATGATTGGTAGCGCCAAAACCTGGCTGAACCTACACAAGATAAGTTTCACCAGCTGGGAAAATTTCAAGAGCCGCCTAATTCAGGATTTTGCCTCAGACGCCAACAAAGAAGAAATGAAGATGAGGCTAAACAGAATGCAGCAGTGGAATGAACCTGCAATCAGGTTCGCAGAGGATATCCTTGTACTGTGCAACAAGGTCGACCCCCAAATGGAAGAAGAGACTAAAATAAACTGGGTTATTGGAGGGTTAAAGAAAGAATACTCTTTTGCCCTTCACCTAAACCCTCCTAAAAATACCAATGAACTTCTAGAAATTTGTAAAAAGCTGGATTTGTTCGAAAAGAATTACCAAGAACGTGCAGAAAAATCAAAAGCTCTTTATAATGGACCACGCTCTCCTCGTCCCCATCATCAAGAGCAATGGAAGAATGCTACGTCGTTCAGAAGACCATATCAGAACACCTCCAAGCCCCAGGCCCCCGCTCCGAGGTACTACCAGAACACCTCCAAGCCCCAGGCCCCCACTCCGAGGTATTACCAGAACAAGCCTCTGCCCCAGGTATCTGCCCCTAGACGATCTTACACTCCCAATCCTGAGCCAAAACCGGTCTACCCAAGTAAAACATACAATAAGAATCCAAATTCAAATAGGAATAGGACAGAAGACGGGAGACCAATATGTTTCAAGTGTAACAAGCCAGGACACGTAGCGCGGTATTGCAGAGTCAGGTTTGTAAGAATTGTGGAAGAGGACCCCATAGTTACACAAGACAAGGTCGAAGAAGAAATCCGAATGGATAATGGAACTCAGAAGTCGAGACCTCTGCTCTACGCGGACGTAAGTAATAGCCCGTACTCGAGTATCCCTACAAGGAATAGATATGCCGCATTAGAAGATTTAAACTAAACATCGCGCCTGAGTCCGTCAATCAAAGCAAGTCGACCATAAATGGAATTAAAAAGTTGGACCCCAAATATAAAATGAACATTAACGTGGATAGAATCGGTATCTGCGAAGCTTTGATTGATACAGGCGCCGATCTTTCAGTGGTCGACCTTAATACAGCTCTCAACACAGGTCTTGAAATAATAAATCCTGATAAAATGTGCTCCGGACCCGATGGCAAAGAATTAGATATCGTAGGAAATATTATTTTAAATATAAAATTTGATGACAAAACAATCACACATCAATTTGTGATAATGAGAACACATTTGCGAATATTTATACTTGGACGTGATTTTCTTAAGAAAATGAACGCAAAAATTGATTGTCAGCGTGAAATAATCAAATATGACTTGACAGAAAATCGTGACGTAATCAAATATCAACAGAAGAAAATTAAAAGTGCAAAGGATGCCATTATACCAGAACTTTCTATCAAATTGATTAATGCATTTGTAGAAGCAGAGGATGGCGAATACATCATCGAGGAGAACCATAAAATGTTTCAAACAAATGGACTTCGACTAGCGAGAAGCTTAATAAATGTTGTGAATAAGGAAACATATATCTGGATAACAAACCCTTACCCTCGACCATTAAAAATATTAAAAAACCAAACATTGTGCTTTGGAAGCCAGCCAGCCGAAGTGAATCTTGTGGAAGAAAGTGAACAAAAAGAGCATGAAGAACCCCAATTTCAGATAAACGAAAATTTAGCATATAAGGAAAAGGAGCAATTGAAACAAGTTTTGGAAAGGTACGAGGATTTGTTTTCGTCGGGATTAGGAAGATCCAACTTAGCGAAACATCGGATCGATACAGAAGGCGCGAAACCGATCAAACACAAGCCGTATAGGGTGAGCGCGAAAGAGCGAGAAATCATAAAAGAAAAAATTGATGAAATGCTCAGAGACGGCATAATTAGACCATCCTCGAGTCCATGGTCCTTCCCTGTAATCTTGGTCAAGAAGCGAGATGGTAAGTACAGATTTTGCGTTGACTACAGAAAATTGAATGATGTAACAGTGAAGGATGTTTACCCAATTCCCAGAATTGATGAAGTATTGGATACACTTCAAGGATCCAAATACTTTTTAGCAATTGACCTTAAATCAGGATATTGGCAAGTAGAGGTTGAGGAGAAAGATAAAGAAAAGACAGCCTTCACTACAGCACATGGCCTATATGAGTTCAACGTAATGCCCTTTGGTCTATGCAATGCCCCTGCTACATTTGAGAGGAACATGGAAAATATGCTTGGTAATCTTAGATGGCAAATTTGCTTATGTTATCTAGATGACGTAATCATTTATAGTTCGGATTTTTCAACACATCTCAAAAGAATAGAAGCTGTTTTAAAATGTTTTCGCGAGGCTAATTTAAAATTGAACAACAAAAAATGCCAATTTGCTTTCGAAGAACTGGAGATTCTTGGCCATATAACTAATCAACATGGTATAAAACCAGCGGAGCATAATATCAAGGCTATTAGAGATTTTCCTCGGCCCAAAAAGATAAAAGAAGTTCAATCATTTTTAGGAATGTGCTCATATTATAGAAAATTTATCAAAGGTTTTTCAAAAATTGCCGATCCATTAACCAGTCTTATAAAAAAGAATGTACCTTTTACCTGGACAGAAAATCAAGAAAAAGCATTTCAAACCCTTAAAGTAGCATTGATAAATCCTCCAATCTTAGGGCACTTTGACCCGAATGCAATTACTTACATTCATACTGACGCATCTAACATCGGCCTGGGTGCAACATTAGTCCAAAAGTTCGGCGATAAAGAAAAAGTTATCTCATATTTAAGTCGAACACTGAGCAAACCTGAGCAAAATTATTCGACTACCGAAAAAGAATGTCTAGCTGTTGTGTGGTCAATGTCCAAGTTACGACCCTACCTATATGGAAGGCACTTCAAAATCGTAACTGATCATCACGCACTATGCTGGCTTAAGAATCTGAAAGATCCGACCGGCCGATTAGCACGATGGGCACTGAAGATTCAGGAATATAATTTCGAAATTATACACAAATCGGGTAAAAAACATCTGGACGCTGATGGTCTATCTAGAGGACCCTTACCTGAAAACGAATGGGACGAAGATTATGAAAGACTATTTCTGAATCAAATAATAGACGTAAAGGATGATTTTATTGAGAATATTAAGGAGAACCTTAGTGGAAACAAGCGTTCAATTACACAGAACTTCAAAGAAGAAAATGGGTGTCTCTACAAGAAAAATCCAAATCCTGAAGGTAGGGCATGGTTGCTGGTAGTGCCAAAGAAGAGAAGGAAGGAAGTCATGAGTGAATACCACAACCATATGCTGAATGGCCATCTGGGCGTCGCCAGAACCACTTACCGATTGAAGAATAAATACTATTGGCCTTCCATGTTGAAAGATGTTTCAGAATTTGTAAAGACGTGCCATCTTTTCCAAAGTCGGAAAGGTTCAAATCACTTGCCTTCTGGACTTCTACAACCTATTCCCCCAGCTAACTACCCTTTTGAAAGAATCGGAATTGACTTTGTTGGCCCCTTGCCATCAACGAAAAGAAGAAGGAAGTGGATAATTGTGTTGACTGATTATTATACCAAGTATGCTGAAACAAAGGCAGTATCAGAAGCAACCGTGAAAGAAGTCTCTACATTTTTAATCGAACATATTATTTTACGTCACGGGGCCCCAAAATTTCTTATTAGCGATAGAGGTTCACAATTCACTAGCAATTTGATGAAGGAGGTAATGAAAATGTGCAAAGTGAAACACTGCTTCACAACGAGCTACCACCCCCAGACTAACGGACTAACGGAACGGCTAAATAGAACTTTAATCAATATGATCAGCATGTATGTGAACACAGACCAAAAGAACTGGGATGAAATTCTCCCTTTTATCACCCACGCGTATAATACCACGATTCAAGAAACCACAGGCTACTCTCCATTTTTCCTGTTGTTTGGAAGGGAACCCATGTCCCTCTTAGACGACGAGAATATCCCAACGGACAGTAACATGGACGATTACGACGAATATATAGAAAACTACTTAGATAAAATAGCAAGGAGAGACGAGACAGGTAGTCATTAACAACACAGAGAAGACTCAGGAAAGAATGAAAAGAAACTATGACAAAAAACACAATGAGAAAATCTATGAACCAGGACATTTAGTGGCAGTTTGGACACCAGTCAGGAAAATCGGAAAATGTGAAAAACTATTGAGAAAATATTTTGGCCCATATCGAATATTAAAGAAGCTGTCTAACGTAAATTACTTAATTGAGCCGAAAGATAATCCTGGCCAAGACCCATTGATTGTCCATGTCTCAAGACTCAAACCCTATTTTGAGAGAATTGATGAGGTAACTCACGAGGACGTGACGACCTCTGGAGAGGGGGAAGTGTTACATCATGATTAATGGCGTATTTCTTATATCATTTTTAATATATTTGAAATTTAAATTATATATTTATTTATTTTTATATTCTATGATATTTATTTAAAACAGATTATTTTTTAGATTATCATCATTTGTATTTAGGTACACGTGTGACTTCACTGCTCTCTTTGATGTGAGGAAATAAATAAAGGATTCTGGAGGCTACTTAGAGTAGACTTATCTCATTATTCCCTTATATAAATTTGTAGGATGGTTGAAACACGCTCTGGTAAGATGCAAGACCCAGCACAGGAGAGAATCATGCCTGAAGAGTCTGCCAAGCCGCAACCTGGTGCAACAATATTTTAACGTCCATTATAACTTAGCCGCGTCTACTATGTCTTCTAAAAATTGAATTATTTTATAAAATGAGCGTCCCTTACGCAAACCTTTACATGCACCTGTTGTTGAATTCTTTCCTCTTTTTAATGCGCCTCTTATTATTTTTTACTCCACGTATTTTTTTTTTATTATGCCAGTGCGAAAACTTTTTGTCACACCTTGTGAATATTATTGCTTCAATTTTTTTTGCTTTTAATTATTTATCTTTATTTAATTACTGCAGATTCTCTATGCTCGTTCTCATTGCCTATTCTTTGCTCCCTGCAGGATGGCAGTCTAGTGGTGTTACAATTGTAACATCGCCGGAATAATCTGAATTTTAGTATGATCTAGCTAGGGACAAGAGCTTTCTATAAACAACGGCATTAGGTATATGTGTGTCTAGCTATGTAACATCTAGCTATGTAACATCTAGATTTATGGTCTTGCTGAGGCCAGGAGTTTGTTGGTATTTTGGATCGACTAACTTTGGAACGTGGCAACAAAATTAGTTTACATTTTAGAAGCAACAGTTTAAACATTTGGATAATTTTCGCAATTATGGGTTTTCCAGGACACCTGTCGTCCAATTATATGTCGTAAGCTTTCACACCTGTCTCACTTCAGTCGACGGCTGAGCTCTGCGACATGCTCCTCCTACTCCTGCTGCTGGTGTCCGGCAGTAAGTACAACTTAATACTGGGGACACGCCACTCCAGCCAGGTGCTTGGTGGAGCAATGGTATACACCGTCGGTTTGGGATAGCCACGACCTGGGTTCAAACCCTGCAATGGACACTTTTTTTCTAAATAAAAAAAAATACTCCAATAATCCCCGATTCTGGCAAAGGTTTAACCTCCACCACTGAGTGCAAGTAACAAAATGTGAGATTCTGACACACTAGGAAATGTAAAATCGATCATGTGTTGACATGTGGTTAACTTGCAATAGAAGGCCGTCGCTATCTACCCACCCTGGCCATGTGTACTTAATATAATAACGAAAAAAACAAAACAAACATTTCAATCTCCTTAGTCCATTTCACCTTGTGAGCCGGCGCAGGATCGTCCAATTCACATCGCCGAAGTGCTGTTGAGCCAACGGGAGTACGACGGCCTCGAGAATGTCACCGCGATACACTTCTTGGTTGATTTTGACCCTGATCCACTAAAACTAAGGGTTCTTGTCACTGGCGCAAATCCCAGCCTATGCTATAACCGACTTCGAATTTTGGCGGTGTTCGACGATGACCGACGTGCCGGGAGCCTAAGCGGACCAGCTCTTGTCGTTTTGGTGGTTGTGTTTCTGCTCGAGGGTGAGCAGCTTCTCGTCCGTGAAGAGGATACGTTCCCATCGCTGACCGATGCTTGAGTTGGCGACATCTCTCCAGCCGTACGCACTATTAATTATTGCACTACTGGTACATGGAGGATCCGACAAAACATAAATTAATTTATTCTGGTTCAATAATATTTCGTGTTCTGATAAGTTGAACATTGAATCCGTTATTTAGGGACACTTTGCATCTTGATTTGGAGTGAAACGTGTGTGTTCTAATCTTGTTTAACATTTGAGAATCATGAAAATGTCAATGACACTCTTAAATATGGCTCCATGAGAGGACACTTCTCTACAAAGGAGAGTTTCATCACCAAAATTTCCATTCCTACTGATTCTCTCCAGTAAGAGAAGAGTTTGTTTTGGTACCGCAGGGTCTATCTATTCTCCTCAACCAGCCATAATACCTATTTCTAAGATAGAAGATGTCGGAGTGGCCAAGGATCAGTCCACAGAAATATATCTGTAGCGCCGCCCGGCTGTGCCCAGGCTGCGCGCTGATCCTCTCCCCTTGCTTCATGCCGTCCGACCCCGAGGCCTGCGACTCGGGAGGCGGCTTCTACTTCGACACGGACAATCTGACCTGCCAGCCCTTCCCCTGCGGTCAGTGCGGGACGGGCGGGAACAACTTCGAGACGCTGGAGGCCTGCCGCGACGAGTGCGCCGGTAAACTTATATACATATCTCCCTCTCGGCTTCTTATCTACATATCTCCCTCCTGGCTTCCTATATACATATCTCCCTCCTGGCTTCCTATATACATATCTCCCTCCTGGCTTCCTATATACATATCTCCCTCCTGCTTCTCATATACATATCTCTCTCTCGGCTTCTTATCTACATATCCCCCTCTCGGCTTCCTATATACATATTTCCCTCCTGGCTTCCTATATACATATCTCCCTCTCGGCTTCTTATATACATATCTCCCTCCTGGCTTCCTATATACATATCTCCCTCTCGGCTTCTTATATATGTGGCACTATAGTGATAATAATGTGGTGAGTGAGAAATAAGGAAACAACAAGTTTGGAAGATGGAACCCAGCAAACCGAGGGAGAGAGGGAGCGCTAGCGGCTGCCACCGCGGAAAATGCACGTCTTATGTCTGGCCACCACCCCCCCGACTGAGTAAACATAGAACTGAGGTTCCAAGAAAAAGCCCTGCGGTCGCCCCCTTGGAATGTGACTGCTATATCAAGTGACCGGCCTTAGCTGCGTTCTCTCTCTCTCTGGTCGACTGTAGATTTGTTTTATTAATCCTGGAAGAGCATATATTATGACATATGGCCCCCGTTGAAGAAGGCTGAACATGGTTTAAGTATATTTAAAGCTGGAGAAGCCAGGAATAGAGAAAATAATTTTACAGTTAAAATTAGTTAAGGTAATGGTGACATAGTTTTATGTAAATAAAATATTGTATAGTACACAAGTAAATATTATTTACAAGCAGTTTTACAACACCGGGGAGTTTGACATTTAAGGAAATCTTTGAAAATATCAAGGTTATAAAAGGCTATATACAACAAAATCTAATGTACTATAAGGGAAGTGATATGGAGGAGTGTGAACAACGAGAAGAAGATTCACATACATATGGTGAAATTCTGAAGATCATTAAGACTGGAGAACTCTACACTTTAAGATATTTTTCAGGCGGACATGGCAAGGGGAAACTTGTCATGGGCTTTCTATGCTATAAGTGTAGAGTACGAGAAATGAGATTGAGGTTGACAATTGTGTGAGCTCAGGACTGAGGTAAATATAAAACTACATACAATGTTAGAACCTCGGCGAACAGGGCGAGGGGAGACTTGCCCTGGGCCAATCTAACTTATCTATGCAGCTACTTGTGTAGCGAGTCCGAGGGGAAAAGTCTCGTGTGTAGGTGAGGAAGTCGGATGGACTTATATTTAATTTGCGGGAAGTATGCGCGCACAGTGCCGAAAATTGGGGCGAGGACTGCGTTGTCCGTTACAAGTGACAAGCTGCTCGGACACGAGGTGTTTGAACCGTCGTGGGAGCTTGTGCAAGGCGATGATTTCGCGGTGGGTTGAAAGTAAGACCCATGTCTGCGCGAAATGATGACGGACCGGACAAAATCAGCGACGATGTTTAACGTACCTCCGTGGGAAATATCGGAGGTAGGCTATATCGTGCTGGTTTGGACAATGGACAAACATAGATTTGAAGACAGGGTCCGTGTGGCGAACGTGTGGCGCGAGAAGAAGAAGCGAACTGTGTCGCTCGATGCAAATTGTTCAAGTGCGAACAAAAAGGGGTTGATAAATATCTAGCAGTTAGTCAATCTGCACCCTGTGACGAACACACCATTGGCTAGATGGTGTGGGTCGGTGGATACGCTAGAGATGAACTACGAAATATATTATCATAAATGAAGGGCGAAGGTTAGGATTTTGAAATGACAATATAGAAGTTCGATAATTGATTAATCAATAATTCTCTATAAAGGTCCTGAGCTGGTATAAAGTTAACAAAGTTGTAAGAATGAGAGGGGCATTGAGGGGAAGATAGATAAGAGTCACCAAGGGTTGGTTGTAAGCAAGGCTCACGTGGTGGTTGGAATTCTTCGACGCCTGAATTACAGGGTGAATTTTGAATCGATTAGGGAAATAAATTATTTTTCGTGAGCCCGTGCTTACAAGTAGGAGAGGTCTATACAAAAGTTTAGGTGCTGGAGGCATATTTTTATAAATAATTTGATTATGAAAAATCTATTGTTAATAGTAAAAATCGTAAAGCGTTAATAGGTAGAATTCATTTTTTTTTAATGATTTTTTTTAAAGAGTTACGTTAAAATGGAAATTATTTAATTAAAATGACGATTGTTACATCTACTGGTAAGGTAACTAATTAAATGGGTTTCACATAGCTAGATATAATATGGATAATAAGATCACTGTTAATAGGGGTGGAGAGATAAATGGAAATATTAAATATTTTTACATATTCACACATATTGAGCTAATTATGGAAATATTGGGACAATCTACAAGGAATGACTTATTTAAAGAATGAATGGTAGGAGTTAAAACAATTACACTCACGAGTTATGTTGGTTTAGGGCGCAGGTAAGTTCATTGAGCTTCGGGAGAGTTCTGTCTGTGACACTGTGCGTACCTTTGTTGTACATCACAGTAGCGGCAGGGATATGGCGGAGTCTTGTCCATGATGGCGGGAGGTGTCCTGCTCTGGCACGGCGATCGTTCTTGAGTAGATCTAGTGCTGGAAGAAGTGCGTGGCAGCTCCATCTCCGTCGTAGGTGAATATTTCTTCGGGATCACGGTTCAAAGGTTGGCGAGGAAGGGGTTGAGGGCTCGAAGAGGAGTGGTTACAGTTGAGTTGGGTTTGGTCGATCATCGTGGCTTGGCTTCTTGTTTCTTCATACTCCGGTATATGAGGGATTTGCTTCCCGGCCAGGTCTTATCCTGTCGACTTCCAATGTGGCACTATAGTGATAATAATGTGGTGAGTGAGAAATAAGGAAACAACAAGTTTGGAAGATGGAACCCAGCAAACCGAGGGAGAGAGGGAGCGCTAGCGGCTGCCACCGCGGAAAATGCACGTCTTATGTCTGGCCACCACCCCCCCGACTGAGTAAACATAGAACTGAGGTTCCAAGAAAAGCCCTGCGGTCGCCCCCTTGGAATGTGACTGCTATATCAAGTGACCGGCCTTAGCTGCGTTCTCTCTCTCTGGTCGACTGTAGATTTGTTTTATTAATCCTGGAAGAGCATATATTATGACATATGCATATCTCCCTCTCGGCTTCTTATATACATATCTCCCTCTCGGCTTCCTATATACATATCTCCCTCTCGGCTTCTTATATACATATCTCCCTCTCGGCTTCTTATCTACATATCTCCCTCCTGGCTTCCTATATACATATCTCCCTCCTGGCTTCCTATATTGCTACATGGTGTTGCAACTTTGCAGAGTCATCCACCTTGATTCCCTCCTTCTTTGTGTCGTACATGTTTCCTGAACAGGTTTCCATAATCAAGGCAAATAAAAAGTAAATAATAAATAAATTAACTTTTAAAGTTACTATGTTTCTTCCTTGTAGTTGGTCTTTAAAAATGATACAAAATAAATTTTACTATAAAAAGGAATTATACTATGTTATATAAAATCTATTTAAAATATATCAGGGATATTATTTTGAATAAATGGAGGGGCGCATCAAACATGATGCAACATTTCCCCCCCTCCAGAAGTTGTCACGTCCTCGTGAATGACCTCATCCATTCTCTCATAATAAGGCTTGAGTCTTGAAACATGAACTATCAGAGGGTCTTGGCCCGGATTATCTTTAGGTTCTATTAGATAATTGACGCTAGACATCTTCTGTAATATTCTATATGGACCAAAATATTTTCTCAGAAGTTTCTCACACTTTCCTATTTTATTTATAGATATCCAAACTGCTGCTAATTTTCCTGGTTCATAGCTTCTTTCCATGTGTTTCTTGTCGTAGTTCTTTTTCATTATTTCTTGGGTCTTCTCTGTGTTGTTAATACCTAATTTTATCGTTCTGATTTTTTTACCAAGTAATATTTATGTAGCGATTTAAAAAATTGAAAGAAGACAAGTTTCTTTAATCATTTGACGACGCAAGCTTTCGGGCAAAAAGCCTTCAACAGGCAAACTAAAGCATAAATACGACACTATGAACGTAGATACTAATAGCTGAATGAAAGTCAACCATTAGTACCTACGTTCATAGTGTCGTATTTATGTTTTAGCTTGCCTGTTGAAGGCTTTTTCGCCGAAAGCTTGCGTCGTTAAATGATTAAAGAAACTTGTCTTCTTTCAATTTATTAAATCGCTACATAAATATTACTGAGAATAATCTTTTATATCTAATATTTATGTATTCATCATAATCATCTATGCTGAGGTCCACCGAGATATTCCCTTCGTCCAACAGGGACATGGCTTCTCTGCCAAACAACAAGAGAAATGGAGAGTAGTCTGAGGTTTCTTGGATCCCCGTGTGGTACACACATTAGAGTGCAGTAAATATAAATATCTCAAAACTAATAAATATTTTGCTGAAATATTGTATATTTTTAATAGAAATTGTATATTTTTAAAAGGAATCATACGCGTCTATAATAGTTTCGAATTTTGATAACAGATTTCTAATGGATCATAAAACATATATAAGAGCCAAGACCCGTATATATAACCAATTCTTGGCCCTGGAGTTGCTGGGGGTCCAAGAAGACCCCCTCCTGGTTTGGTGGAGGACTCTGTCAAGATGGTTGAGTCTTCCTCACTTATAAATCATTGTATATATACTCACTAATTTTTTTTTAAAATGTAATATTGACTCGATGACAATAAAGGTGTTTCAATCTCTAAAATATCTCTCCCACTCTGTGGAACGAACTCTCGCAGTCCACCGGTGGCGGAGTCTTTCCCGCGGTGGGCGACACCACAATGAAGACCTTGTATATATATATTTATATCTATGTATATTTCTCAAATATTTTACATATTTACATTTATTTATTCATATATTTATCATTACATAATCTTATTTGTAAAACGAAAATAGCAAATATACCGCGAATGTTTCTTTTATACAAAAATCGAAATTTATTTAAAAGAGAAATAGCGACCATTTCTAACTTTTTTGAATGAAGTATGAGAGGGTGAAAATATGAAGAGTAATGGCGAACGGAAAAATAAAAGTGTCCAGGGGGTCCAATCTTATTTACTCATATTTATGTATTTAACCGTATATAATATTATATGAACGTTGTAATAAATCAGTTTCAATCTCTCTGTCTCGTCCCCTCGAGGGACTGTCGCCCCCCCCCCCCCCCCCCACTTGTGTTCCCCACATCCACCAGCTTAGTTGTGGGGGCAGCCTTCATCCGACCCGACTACTGTCTGGACTCCCCCGCCCCCGGCAGCTGCCAGGCCACCCTGCCCCGGTACTTCTACAACGCCACGACCGGCACCTGTCAGACCTTCCTGTACTCCGGCTGTGACTGCTCCCGCAACAACTTCCGCGGCCTGGACGACTGCCTCGACGTCTGCAAAGGTAAAGTACATCTTCTTGTCCCCATTGGGCCTGGAGCTACCTAGTCACATGACACATGACTCCCTTACCTCCCAGAAGTTTCTAATATATCTAGAACAGAAACCAATGAAAATTAAGGGATTTATAAATAGAAACGACACTAGCTCCTTATATGTAAATTAGATATAAATTTAATAACGAGTTTACAAAGTGGGAAGAGGAGCTTCTTTTATTAGCATGCACACAAGCTTTCGGACATATCGTCCTTCATCAGGTAAGAGTAATAAACGCGCTGAGGATCCATATATACACAAAGCTGAAAAGAAAATTTACATAACTGCAAAAGATAAAAGTATTTAAAGATAAAAATAAAAATAAGAACCAAATATGCTAAAAAGATTATAGGGATTAAATGCTAATAAATCTGGACTAAGTACATATGCACTATGAATGGTGTTAATCAAGGGCAGGTAAATGCAACCTATGGCTATTCACATAACATATGGTATTGTTCTGGTATATCTATATGCCTGTTGATGCTGTTTGTTTTTATTGACACAAATGCCTCTAGTAAAAGTCTTTGGTACTTATTATTGATATTGTTGTATAGAATGGATGGCTTTGTTAGATTGAATGTATGACCGGTTTGCATAGAATGACTGTAAATAGGGGAATTTAGGTTTTTATTAGAGATGTTTCTGGAATGCTCAACCATTCTGATGGCGACGGATCTACCCGTCTCCCCGACATAAGTGGCATTGCATTGGTCGCAAGAGACGGAATAGACAGCACCACCAGAACGGAGAGAACTCGCATGAAGGGAAGATCTGGTAATGGGGTGTCGGATTAGTGTGGCGATGTTAGGTGGGTTCTGGAAGTATGTTGTAATGCCGTGTTGCCTTAAAAACCTGGCTATGGTGATGGACTGGGGGCAAAAAGGAAGGGAGCAAATATTTCTGTGTATAGCTGGAGCACTGTTGTGGTGAGGGTCATGCATGTGTTTAAGAATGAAGGGGGTCGGGTAGCCGGATTTGGATAAATATGAAAATATTTTAGCCTTTTCTATTGTTTGGAATAACGGGAGGGAACAATGAGTAAAGATACGTTTAGTGAGAGCTCCAACTGTATTGATTTTGTGTGGTGTTGGGCAATGTGACCGGAAGTTTGTGTGGTGTGGGGGTGTGTTGTTTTTATAGTATACTGTGGTATGGAAACTGCTGGGGGTGCGTATGACTAGTGTATCTAGGAAAGGTAGGACTGAGTGATTTTCTGTTTCATGGGTGAAGGCTATGTCTGGGTGGAAGGAGTTGAGGTCAGATAGGATGTGAGAGGCAGATACCTCACTTACCAAGCAAAAGGTATCATCGATGTACCGCCTCCAGAGAAAGATGTCTGAAGAATGGCGTGAAGTGATCCATTGGTCCAGTGACCTCATGACAACCTCAGCCACCACGGTTGAGAGGGGGCTACCCATGGGGGAGCCCTTGGTCTGCTTGAAAAACTGGGTATCAAATGTGAAGGTGGACATGCCTAGGCATATGGAAGTGAGCTCGACAACCGTCTCCGCGGTGAGGGTGTCTAACAGGGGGGCATTTTCGAGGAAAGTGCGTAAACTATTAATGATCAAGGGGTGGGCAAGTGAGAGATATAGAGATGTTACATCGAAAGAAACCATTATGGACCTGGGGGGAGGTGTGAGGCTGGTGATATAGGACACAAACGAGGGGGAGTTTGCAATGGTATATTCCCATGGGGGAGACTGTAGAAGGGGGGTCAAGAAGTTGGACAAAAATTTTGACAGGGTATATGCCGGAGAGAGATGGTAAGATATGATTGGTCGGAGGGGAACATCGGGCTTGTGGATTTTTGGAAGGCCGTAAATGTAGGCTATTTGGGCGAGGTTAGCTGTGAAGTCGTTATATTGCTCTTTAGTGATCTGCTGGGACCTTTTTAATCTTAACA
>CP092873.1:90895163-90994277 GCA_030710605.1 Cordylochernes scorpioides | reverse complement strand
GACGTGACGACCTCTGGAGAGGGGGAAGTGTTACATCATGATTAATGGCGTATTTCTTATATCATTTTTAATATATTTGAAATTTAAATTATATATTTATTTATTTTTATATTCTATGATATTTATTTAAAACAGATTATTTTTTAGATTATCATCATTTGTATTTAGGTACACGTGTGACTTCACTGTTCTCTTTGATGTGAGGAAATAAATAAAGGATTCTGGAGGCTACTTAGAGTAGACTTATCTCATTATTCCCTTATATAAATTTGTAGGATGGTTGAAACACGCTCTGGTAAGATGCAAGACCCAGCACAGGAGAGAATCATGCCTGAAGAGTCTGCCAAGCCGCAACCTGGTGCAACAATATTTTAACGTCCATTATAACTTAGCCGCGTCTACTATGTCTTCTAAAAATTGAATTATTTTATAAAATGAGCGTCCCTTACGCAAACCTTTACATGCACCTGTTGTTGAATTCTTTCCTCTTTTTAATGCGCCTCTTATTATTTTTTACTCCACGTATTTTTTTTTATTATGCCAGTGCGAAAACTTTTTGTCACACCTTGTGAATATTATTGCTTCAATTTTTTTTTTGCTTTTAATTATTTATCTTTATTTAATTACTGCAGATTCTCTATGCTCGTTCTCATTGCCTATTCTTTGCTCCCTGCAGGATGGCAGTCTAGTGGTGTTACAATTGTAACATCGCCGGAATAATCTGAATTTTAGTATGATCTAGCTAGGGACAAGAGCTTTCTATAAACAACGGCATTAGGTATATGTGTGTCTAGCTATGTAACATCTAGCTATGTAACATCTAGATTTATGGTCTTGCTGAGGCCAGGAGTTTGTTGGTATTTTGGATCGACTAACTTTGGAACGTGGCAACAAAATTAGTTTACATTTTAGAAGAAACAGTTTAAACATTTGGATAATTTTCGCAATTATGGGTTTTCCAGGACACCTGTCGTTCAATTATATGTCGTAAGCTTTCACACCTGTCTCACTTCAGTCGACGGCTGAGCTCTGCGACATGCTCCTCCTCCTGCTGCTGCTGGTGTCCGGCAGTAAGTACAACTTAATACTGGGGACACGCCATTCCAGCCAGGTGCTTGGTGGAGCAGTGGTATACACCGTTGGTTTGGGATAGCCACGACCTGGGTTCAAACCCCGCAATGGACACTTTTTTTCTAAATAAAAAAAAATATCTCAATGATCCCCGATTCTGGCAAAGGTCTAACCTCCATCACTGAGTGCAAGTAACAAAATGTGAGATTCTGACACACTAGGAAATGTAAAATCGATCATGTGTTGACATGTGGTGAATTTTCAATAGAAGGCCGTCGCTAGCTACCCACCCTGGCCATGTGTACTTAATATAATAACGAAAAAAAAAAAACATTTCAGGCTGCTACGGGAATTTCACATAGATCGCATTTCCCAATCTCCTGAGTCCATTTCACCTTGTGAGCCGGCGCTGGAACGTCCAATCCACATCGCCGAAGTGCTGTTGAACCCGCGGGAGTATGACGGCCTCGAGAATGTCGCGGCGATACACTTCTTGGTTGATTTTGACTCCTGATACACAGAAACGAGGAAGCCTTGCCATTGGCGCAAATCCCAGCCTATACCATAACCGACTTCGGATTTTGGCGGTGTTCGACAATGGTAAACGTGCCGGGAGCCTCAGCGGACCAGCTCCTGTCGTTTTGGTGGTTGTGTTTCTGCTCGAGGGTGAACAGCTTCTCGTCCGTGAAGACGATGCTCTCCCATCGCTGACCGTTGCTTGAGTTGGCGACATCTCTCCAGCCGTACGCGCTATTAATTATTACACTACTGGTATATGGAGGATCCGACAAAACATAAGTTAATTTATTCTGGTTCAATAATATTTCGTGTTCGGATAAGTTTGGATCCGTTATATTGGGACATTCTGTATCTTGATTTGGAGTGAATCGTGTGTGTGCTAATCTTGTGTAACATTTGAGAATCATGAAAATATCAATGACACTCTTAAATACGGTTCCATGAGAGGACACTTCTCTACAAAGGAGAGTTTCATCACCAAAAATTCCATTTCTACTGATTCTCTCCAGTAAGAGAAGAGTTTGTTTTGGTACCGCAGGGTCTATCTATCTCTCCTCACAACCAGCCATAATACTTATTGCTAAGATAGAAGATGTCGGAGTGTGGCCAAGGTGCTAGATAAGTCCACAGAAATATATCTGTAACGCCGCCCGGCTGTGCCCAGGCTCCGCGCTGATCCTCTCCCCTTGCTTCATGCCGTCCGACCCCGAGGCCTGCGACTCGGGAGGCGGCTTCTACTTCGACACGGACAACCTGACCTGCCAGCCCTTCCCCTGCGGCCAGTGCGGAACGGGCGGGAACAACTTCGAAACGCTGGAGGCCTGCCGCGACGAGTGCGCCGGTAAACTTATTTACATATCTCCCTCCTGCTTCTCATATACATAACTTCCTCCTTTCCTATAGACATATCTCCCTCCTGGCTTCCTATATACATATCTTCCTCCTGGTTTCCTATAGACATATCTCCCTCCTGGCTTCCTATATACATATCTCCCTCCTCCTGGCTTCCTATATACATATCTCCCTCCTGGCTTCTTATAGACATATCTCCCTCCTGGCTTCCTATAGACATATCTCCCTCCTGGCTTTCTATAGACACATCTCCCTCCTGGCTTCCTATAGACATATCTCCCTCCTGGCTTCCTATATACATATCTCCCTCCTGGCTTCCTATATACATATCCCCCCCTCCTGGCTTCCTATAGACATATCTCCCTCCTGGCTTCCTATATACATATCTCCCTCCTGGCTTCCTATAGACATATCTCCCTCCTGGCTTCCTATAGACATATCTCCCTCCTGGCTTTCTATAGACACATCTCCCTCCTGGCTTCCTATATACATATCTCCTCCTGGCTTCCTATAGACATATCTCCCTCCTGGCTTCCTATAGACATATCTCCCTCCTGGCTTTCTATAGACACATCTCCCTCCTGGCTTCCTATAGACATATCTCCCTCCTGGCTTTCTATAGACACATCTCCCTCCTGGCTTTCTATAGACACATCTCCCTCCTGGCTTCCTATATACATATCTCCCTCCTGGCTTCCTATAGACATATCTCTCCCCTCCTGGCTTCCTATATACATATCTCCCTCCTGGCTTCCTATATACATATCTCCCCCCTCCTGGCTTCCTATATACATATCTCCCCCCTCCTGGCTTCCTATATACATATCTCCCCCCTCCTGGCTTCCTATATACATATCTCCCTCCTGGCTTCCTATAGACATATCTCCCTCCTGGCTTCCTATAGACATATCTCCCTCCTGGCTTCCTATAGACATATCTCCCTCCTGGCTTTCTATAGACACATCTCCCTCCTGGCTTCCTATAGACATATCTCCCTCCTGGCTTCCTATATACATATCTCCCCCCTCCTGGCTTCCTATATACATATCTCCCCCCTCCTGGCTTCCTATATACATATCTCCCCCCTCCTGGCTTCCTATATACATATCTCCCTCCTGGCTTCCTATAGACATATCTCCCTCCTGGCTTTCTATAGACACATCTCCCTCCTGGCTTCCTATAGACATATCTCCCTCCTGGCTTCCTATAGACATATCTCCCTCCTGGCTTCCTATAGACATATCTCCCTCCTGGCTTTCTATAGACACATCTCCCTCCTGGCTTCCTATAGACATATCTCCCTCCTGACTTCCTATATACATATCTCCCCCCTCCTGGCTTCCTATATACATATCTCCCTCCTGGCTTCCTATATACATATCTCCCCCCTCCTGGCTTCCTATATACATATCTCCCCCCTCCTGGCTTCCTATATACATATCTCCCCCCTCCTGGCTTCCTATATACATATCTCCCTCCTGGCTTCCTATAGACATATCTCCCTCCTGGCTTTCTATAGACACATCTCCCTCCTGGCTTCCTATAGACATATCTCTCTCCTGGCTTCCTATATACATATCCCCCCCCTCCTGGCTTCCTATATACATATCTCCCTCCTGGCTTCCTATAGACATATCTCCCTCCTGGATTCCTATAGACATATCTCCCTCCTGGCTTCCTATATACATATCTCCCCCCTCCTGGCTTCCTATATACATATCTCCCTCCTGGCTTCCTATAGACATATCTCCCTCCTGGCTTCCTATAGACATATCTCCCTCCTGGCTTTCTATAGACACATCTCCCTCCTGGCTTCCTATAGACACATCTCCCTCCTGGCTTCCTATATACATATCTCCCTCCTGGCTTCCTATATACATATCTCCCTCCTGGCTTCCTATATACATATCTCCCCCCTCCTGGCTTCCTATATACATATCTCCCTCCTGGCTTCCTATATACATATCTCCCTCCTGGCTTCCTATATACATATCTCCCTCCTGGCTTCCTATATTGCTACATGGTGTTGCAACTTTGCAGAGTCATCCACCTTGATTCCCTCCTTCTTCGTGTCCTACATGTTTCCCGAACAGGTTTCCATAATCAAGGAAAATAAAAAAGTAAATAATAAATAATTAACTTTTAAAGTTACTATGTTTCTTCCTCGTAGTTGCTGATCTTTAGTCTTCACGTCTGTGGCTCCTCTCCAAAAATAAATAACCAAGATATCAACAATAAAAATGATACAAAATAAATTATAATATAAAAAGGAATTATACCATGGTATATAAAATATATTTAAAATATATCAGGGATATTATTTTGAATAAATGGGGGGGGGGGCGCATCAAACATGATGCAACACTTCCCCCCCCTCCAGAGGTTGTCACGTCCTCGTGAATGACCTCATCCATTCTCTCATAATAAGGCTTGATTCTTGAAACATGAACTATCAGAGGGTCTTGGCCCGGATTATCTTTCGGTTCTATTAGATAATTGACACTAGACATCTTCTTTAATATTCTATATGGACCAAAATATTTTCTCAGAAGTTTCTCACACTTTCCTATTTTCCTAATTGGTGTCCAAACTGCTACTAATTCTCCTGGTTCATAGCTTCTTTCCGTGTGTTTCTTGTCATAGTTCTTTTTCATTCTTTCTTGAGTCTTCTCTGTGTTGTTGATAACTACTTTTATCGTACTTCTTTTTTATCCAAGTAATATTGATCTATTTCTTTTATTCATCTATTCTGGGGTTCACTGTCTAAAAGGAACATGGCTTCCCTTCCAAACAACAAGAAAAATGGAGAGTAGCCTGTGATTTCTTGGATCCCCGTGTGGTACACACATTACAGTGCAGTAAATATAAATATCTCAAAACTAATAAATATTTTGCTGAAATATTGTATATTTTTAATAGAAATTGTTTATTTTTAAAAAGAATCATATGCGTCTATAATAGTTTAGAATTTTGATAACAGATCGCTAATGCATCATAAAACATATAATAGACACTTCCTGACCCTGGAGTTGCGGGGGGTCCAAGAAGACCCTCTCCTGGTCTGGAGGAGGATTCTGTCAAGGTGGTGGAGCTTTCTTCTCTCATAAATCTTTGTAAATATTTCCAATTTTCATTTATTTGTTTAAAATGTAACATTGACTCGATGTCAACAAAAGTGTTTCAATCTCTAAAATCCCCCTCTCTCTCTCTCTGTGGGAGAGAACTCTCGCAGTCCACCGATGGCGGAGTCTTTCCCGCAGTGGGCGCCACCAATGAAGACCTTGTATATATATATATATATATGTCATAATATTACCCTTCCAGGAATAATAAAGTAAATCTACAGTCGACCAGAGAGAGACGTAGAGAGGAGGATGTAAAGGCCGGTCACTTGATATATCAGTCACATTCCAAGGGGCCCATTTTCGTAGAACCTCAGGACTATTTTTGGACAGTCGGGGGGTGGTGTGCGACACAAACGGTCGTTCAGCGGTGATATAACCTCGCGCTCTCCCTCTCTCTCGCTGGTTGCCTGGAATTTCTCTTCCAAACTTGTGGTTTCCTTATTTCTCTCTCCCCACATTATTATCATATTGCCGCACTGAAAGTCGACAGGATCATATCACAGAAGAGTCGACAGGATCATATCACATATATATGTTGTAATATATTCCAATATATCTATGTCTCCATGTATTGTATAAATGTATAATGTAATTGCCAAAGTGACAAATAAAATTTCGAGTGAGTGACAGTCGATGCCAGAAGGAGGAAAGAGGTCCGAAAAACAAGTCGGGTTCCTAGGTGTGCCCTTTCTTACTCAAACAGATTAGTCGGCTTTGAGACACAATGATGGACAGACCCCTCTAGACAGAGCTTCCCTACCGGCGCCGGCTACACTCACTCTTTCGCCATCTCCGTGGTGACATCTAATATGCCTCGTCCTTTTGTGTAATCCCAATCACGCCTGAACCCACTCAAATCATTGTGACCACCACGACTGCAAACCAACATGCCACACTACATTCATCCAACAGATACAACAACTGTACATTACTACAGAAATTCATCCAACAGATACAACAACTGTACATTACTACATATATATATGTATATTTCTCAATTATTTTACATATTTACATTTATTTATTCATATATTTATCATTACATAATCTTATTTACTCATATTTATGTATTTAACCTTATATAATCTTATATGAACGTTGTAATAAATCAGTTTCAATCTCAATCTCTCTGTCTCGTCCCCTCGAGGGACTGTCCCCCCCCCCCCCCCCACACTTGTGTTCCCCACATCCACCAGCTTAGTTGTGGGGGCAGCCTTCATCCGACCCGACTACTGTCTGGACTCCCCCGCCCCCGGCAGCTGCCAGGCCACCCTCCCCCGGTACTTCTACAACGCCACGACCGGCACCTGTCAGACCTTCCTGTACTCCGGCTGTGACTGCTCCCGCAACAACTTCCGCGGCCTGGACGACTGCCTCGACGTCTGCAAAGGTAAAGTACATCTTCTTGTCCCCATTGGGCCTGGAGCTACCTAGTCACATGACACATCACATGACGCCCTTACCTCCCAGAAGTTTCTAACCAATCGAGAACAGAAACCGATGAAAACTAAGGGATTTATAAATAGAAACGACATTATAGGTCACCTATGTGTAAATTAGATATAAATTTATTTGGCCTGGAACTACCTAGTCTACTGGCGTCCTTACCTCCCAGAAGACACTTTTTTTTAAATCAGAAAAAAGTGTCCAATGCGGGAATCGAACCCGGGTCGTAGTGGTCGAAAACCAAACGGTTTAACCAGCCTTCCACCGACCCCTGAGTGCAAGTAACCAAACGATGCTCTGACACACTTGTAAGTGCAAATAATCGAACTGCGTTTTTCACATGTGTAGACATGTTGTGCATTTATACATTCGCCGACTTCTACCACCAGGATTATCATGGCTATGTGTACTAGGGATAATAATAAACACATATATGATAAACGACCGAGGGACGACCATTAATGATGTCGCGGTCCTGTACCCCCATCTTAGGGAGAGTCGCGGATACCTTACCTAAACACAATTCTTGTCAAGTTCATCAACACAGTCATCGCTGGGGACACGGATTCCATAACTCTCAAGTCTGAACTCAAGACGATTCTAAGCTCCTGATAGGATCCAGACGTCCCTCGTCTGGTGTATATATTTTCTCTACTATTTTAAACTCAGTAAACTCTCTCTTGACCATTGCCTAGATGTCAATGAACTATTTTTAATTGTCAATTGTCACATACGAGAGACAGGATGTTATGGAAGAAGAAAGGCTGGTGTTACTGTAGTATCTCCATCCAGGTATCTTATCCCGCGGTTATCTCGAGGAATGGACACCAGTTGGCTGAGTTTGTTTTTTAACCTGATATGTGGTAACATCTGAGTTAATTAAGAAAAATACTTTTTTTCTTTGAATTTTTCTTAATTTATCCACCTGTTCCCCCAGTTCTATTGTTTCACTTCCAAGTTAATGTTTTGAAAATAAAGCAATCCACAAATAGATCTTTAATTAAAAATTCATATATTGGATCAAAATATAATTTATTTTGTAGAACGACTTTTGAAATTATCCCGCATGTGTTTCTTTTGAACGAAAAATCGAAATTTATTTTAAGGAGAAATAACGATTATTTCTAACCTTAGGGACGAGGTATGAAAGGATGAATTGTGAAGAGTAATGATAAACGGAAAAATAAAGTATCCAGGGATGGGAACTGCCGTTCAACATTACTCTCCACAATTCATCCTTTCATACTTCATCCTTAAGGTTAGAAATAATCGTTATTTCTCCTTAAAATAAATTTTGATTTTTAGTTTAAAAGAAACACATGCGGGATAATTGTCAAATGTCGTTCTACAAAATAAATTATTAAAAATAAAGAAGGCATCTCCTGACCACGAGCTCATGGGCTTTTTAGATGGCAGAGCGCCATCTAGTGGAGAAAAAATAAACTAAACGTTTATTTAACTTGCTCCGTGATATTTGACCAACCCAATTTCTTGATAAATCAAGAAAAGCCATCCACGAACGCATTTCGCGCTGTTGGCGCTCGTCAGCGTGGAATCAAAATTATATTTTGATCCAATAAGGCTCTTAATTAAAGATCCAAGTTGATGTTTTGAAGATTATTTGTTGGTTGAAAGTTTGTATGGAAACATGGCAGCCAATTATTTAAACAACTCCGACGTTTCAGTAACAGGGGGGGGGGGGGGGGGGACAGCTAGTCGTGGAGAATTAGATATAAAAAATGGTCGATGTGGACATATAGTCCTCCAAGTTAATGTTTTAAAAAACTTATTTAGGAAACACAATTAAAAAAATCTTTATAAGGCACAATTTGGATTATCAACATATATAGTCACGACCGTCTTTCCTCAACAATTCCTCATCGCTGTCACGGATGCGCGCGCATCATCATTATGATCATTATCATTATCTAATGATAATAATAATTATTATTATTAGTATATTATTATTATCAACATATATAGTCACGACCGTCTTTCCTCAATTCCTCATCGGCCGCTGTCACGGATGCTCGCGCATCATCATTATGATCATTATCTTCTATAGAAGCTTCTATCTTTATAATTATGTATATTTACAAAAAGTCAATTCGCTCGCGCCTCTAGTGGTGAAAATGAGGGGTAATACCAGCTGACCTAATGTACATGTAAAGTTTGGAGCGGGACGTTTCACAAGAGTGACATCCACGGCTCCAATTTATAATTGTAACAAATAGTATTTGAATAAAAACATTCAATCGGGTAAAACACGGGCGTTGCCCGGGCCATTCGTCTAGTAGATTATAAACACAAGGTAATAATACCAAATCTAAATAAATAAATAGTATGTGAAGTTTCGGTAACAGCGTTGTTGGGAAGATGGTAACAACGCTGTTACCGAAACGTTACACACTATTTATTTATTTGGATTTGGTATTATTACCTTGTGTTTAAAAAAAAAAAAAACTTTCTTTTCACCCACAGATATCATCAATATTACCAAAAAACATTTCTTATAGAAAAATGTTACAAAAGTAAAATAGTGTACTGGAAAATCAGGTGTATAAATTAATCAGGGTCAAAGGGTCATGCACTGAGCGGGCGATGCAAGTGTAACCCGTCCACATTTTGGGTGGATGTTGTTGTTGATCAGGGTCAAAAATGAATTTTATGGAGGTCTCAAAGCTCTTTAGGTCGTTGAGGTACTGCTTGTACCACGCTAATTATTTACTTCGTGGGTCACACTTCTTTTTATTCTCCAAATATACACAGCTAGCACCACGCTGATGAGGACCAACAGCCCGAAACGCGTCCGTGGTTAGCTTTTCTTGATCAATCAAGAATGGATATTTGGCCAATCCTGGAATAATTAAAAATCAACGAGAATAGTTGATATTTATTCCGATAGATGGCGCAAGTCATCAGCAACTTTCAGTTGCACGATAAGGAGAAGCCTTTTTCTTAATATATAGTAGTTATAATTTTACACAAATAAATTTCTGGCAATTTATTTGTGTAAAATTTTAACGATAGAGGGCAATAAAATTTAATTTACTAATATAGTAGTTATATTTATTTCTTTGAATAGTTTCAATTTTCGCAGATTTTTTTTGCCTCAAATTTTACTCTTTATATATTTATCATCACCAAATTGCTTTGTTTCAAAATATTGCCACGTGGAGAATTAGGGAAGACCTTCAGGATGAGACAGCAATTTATTTAAGGCAAGAACAAACTATGAAGGATAAACAAAATATAAGGAATGAGGGAAGTTTACAGAGTAGTAAAATATAAACATAAAAAATGATACTCTGTTAATACAAGTGTGGAATAATGGAGATCCACTTCGGGACGTCGGCCAGACGGCTCGGGTGACTGTAAACAAACAAGCCCCAGCGGCGCCAGCCAGCAACAAAGGAAGAGAGCACGGCCTGGTCTGCTGCTGACCAGTTGGGTGTTTTCCTCTGTCCTCTAAACATGTTTTAATAAAGTTAGTTTGAAGGAGAATTTTAACCTCTCCTTTCTGCTATTTAGTGATCTGATTTAAATCTTTGCAACAGCCCACAAAAGAATCATCACTGAGAATTCTTCTACCGAATTTCGCATCAGTGTTTTGTGAAACGTTTACCAGAATTTTCCTCATAAGGGTAAAATAATAAATACTTCTCTCGCTTTAATTATGCGTTTGTATTATTGAATTTTATTGATTTCTAATAGTAGATGTTTAGTGTTTCTAATTCAGTTGTTGATCACCTATCTGCCAGGATGTAAATATTCCCTCCAGTACCATCGCTGTAATGGTTGACAGAAAACATCCGCCAGGTGGTGCGGTGAATTAATTGACAACAGATCAATTCTATCTTTATCTGCCACGCGCTTAACCATTGCCACATTGCCATTAAAAAACCACCGGAATATATTTAGACAATAAATGACTTTCCCCACGTATTACAACATCCGTGCGACATTACGTTGTTTTTCATTAAATGATTTTATTCTTTCTCCGCCAAATGTGATACAGTACCTACCTCTACAAACCCCGCGTCCAACGTCCGGAACCTGTTGTCATTCCCCCGTAGATGAAGACCTGGCAGGCGTCCGCCGTGACGTTGTAGAAGTAGCTCGACATACAGGCCCTGTAGGATCCCCCTCAGTCGAGAGAGGGGGAAGGTATTGAAGGGAGGATGGCCATTTCCATAATCTCGGCTTGGTCCCTTTGAAACGAGCTTGTAGGAGAGAGATGCCAGGTATTACATGCTGTGAAGGAAGAAAGGGCTGTATGTCGAGACGAAGATAGATGAACGGATTTGGGGCTCAGAGAGTTGAGGGTTGGTTCAAGATGGTCAGCTTCAATCCGAGTGGGAGCGACATACGTTGGTGATTCTCGGCAAATAGGGACCGAGGTCGAATCCGGCATTGGAGTTGTTTTTTTTTTTAAACTTATAGCAACAATTATGAAAAAGGCATCTCCTTATCGTGCAACTGAAAGTTGCTGATGGCTTGCGCCATCTATCGGAATAAATATCAACTATTCTAGTTAATTTTTAATTATTCCAGAATTGGCCAAATACCCATTCTTGATTAATCAAGAAAAGCTAACCACTGACGCGTTTCGGGCTGTTGGCCTTCATCAGCGTGGTGCAAGCTGTACCTCAACGACCAAAAAAAACTGGTCATTCAGGCATCTTGAAAAAATCATGAAACGGGTAGTTAAGGCCAGAATTGCGTGAGACTTCCTTATAGCAACAAATTGTTTTAATAAGTTGAACAGCGTCACCTGGAGAATCACCAAAGGAAAATGAAGTGTCTCTTGTAGGATTGATTACTTAAACGAACCTTTTCGAGCATTTATCTCATTCAACAGTAATGTAAATGAAAATATTTTTTTTTATCGATATCTCATATAAATAAATAAATAAAAACCTACAAGAGACTGTTTATATCACGAAGAATTGCTTTAATGTCTCCTATAATTTGCATAAGTTCTACCTCACCAGTGGCCTCTCCTATAGCACAAATATGAATGTGTAGACAAGGTGTGATGTACTTATAGCAAGGTCAGTCACTATGTCGAGGTTTTGTTGACAATGGCAACTACTGGAGAGCAAACTAAAGAGTGGTAACAAAATACATGAACAGTTGTCAGCACGAAGAAATTAGCAGATAAACAATCAAAGCAGGTAAGTAGGTAGAAACACATGGAGATAAGTCGTGAGGTCACGAGCTCCCCTTATATATAGCTCCCTATAGCTCCCCTTTATATACAAACATGGCCACATTCGTCCAATGAGAAGGCGGGATAGATTGTTTCACTATCAAACAACATTTTTCCCACTAAAATCTGAGAAAAGATTTAAAAAATGCAAATATTTGTCAATATAATTTGACAACGTGATGATCGAAACGACTAGCGCGAGACCCACACGAACTTTTGTTCGCGATGATTATCATGGCCGTGTGTAGTTGGCCGTAAGTACCGATAGAACAAACTGCCGAGGTACTGGAATAGAAATAATAGAGACAATACAAATAGAAATAAGAAGAACGTTAATCCAAGCTTTCGAACATCGCTGTTCTTCTTCAGGTGTGTGGATCTAACGGTCGTTCCGTGAAATGCCTCGAGATCGGTCTCACCCTAGCTACCAACGTCCCCCTGATTTACACTTATATAACGTAGCCCAAATATATAACTTTCTTCCCGATTTACAGTACACTGCAGTGTAATGTCACTATACTGCAGTGCACTACACAATGTCAATATAATGTGCACTACACCACAGGAATTTCACTGCAGTAATGTCACTATAGTACACTACACTACAATACACTACAGGAATGTCACTGCAATACATTATACTACAGGAATCTCATTACAGAAGTGCCACTACAGTACACTACAGTAATGCCACTATAGTACAATAATGTCCCTACAATAATGCCACTACAGTAATATCACTACAGTAGAGCTGTACAGCCCAATACCGCCCGAACTCCTGCTACGAGGACCCGGAGCCCGGACTCTGCAAGGCCTACATGCCGAGCTACTTCTACAATGTCACAGCGGACGCCTGCCAGGTCTTCATCTACGGCGGCTGCCAGGGGAACGACAATAGGTTCCGGACGTTGGACGAGTGCTCCGGGATTTGTAGAGGTAGGTACCTGTAGGTACTGTAGGTGTGTAGCGATGTATTTCTGCGACTTAAGGTCTCTTCTGTGAGCCCCCGTGTTCCCACCTACGCCTTTGAGTTAGATTTTCCACGTTGGGGGACCCGACTGAGCTATGACTTTGAGGCAGTGCTTGTTCATCCTCAGTCATCTAATACTCGAACGTCCAGTTGTTAGATGTACCAGGTAGATACGGCACAGCCGAGGATCCTTCTGTCGAGCTTAGCGAACCAATGGTTCCTAGAGACATGAGATCTATATGGACAGTACACACACCACGTGTCTGACCCCCAGTGTGCGGTCCCTAGCCGCAGGCAACGCCATCTGCTACCTCCCCCCAGAGACCGGACCCTGCTTGGCCCTCTTCCCTAGGTTCTACTACGACCCTGAGTACCACATGTGCCGCAACTTCAGCTACGGCGGCTGCCAGGGCAACGACAACAACTTTGAGTCCGAGCAGGCGTGTCTGGAGAGATGCTCGGGTGAGTACGCTTATATAGACACGGCGCCGCCTGGTGGGCTGTAGCTGAACCAACGTCAAATATCTTGGTCAATCATTAGATGACATGTTTATCCTGCAACCTCCTCAGCTGATAAATAAGACTCGTTGCTGATTGGCTACTGATGAATAATGATTGTTTCTGATTGGTTGATGGAAGTTCTATGGCATCATATGTCAAAGCAACCATTTATTCCCCCAAAAAACTTAGGCGTGTTACCATGGTGTAGTGTGGGATTCGAACCTTTTCTCGAGGAAATCCCCCAAGATTCCAGTACAGTCGGACTCCAAGCACTCCCAGCTATGCAAATACCAAGTTCGATGTGTCCAGAGCCCCCGAGCTGCCCCACCACCCAGACCTGCAAGCCCGCCCCTGAGGACACGGACACGTGCTGCGACGACCTGCACTGCGGACGTGACAACGGCTACAAGTGCTGCAGGGGCCAGTGCAGGAAGGGAGTGGTTGAACGTACGTAGTGCCAGCGGGTGGGTCGGGGTAGAGTGAACACAGAACGACCCAGGAATATTTTAAACCAAGAATTCAACTGTTGTCATTACTCTACCTAACTACACACACCATCACGGCGGATAGTTAGTAGCAGCTACACTACACAGGTAGAAAAAAGTCAACTTGCAAAATGTCAGAACAGGTATAAATCCTCACTGGTGAGACTTGTGCAAATATTGCAGGACTTTTGAAGTATCATTCAATGCGGGTTTGTGTCCCGATTGCTGGCACAGTTTGCCCCCTGATACCCACGTGGGTCCAGGTCCGGGGAGGTGCCCCTCCAACCCACCCCTCCAGGTAGTGGGCGGGGTCTGCCGGGACGCCTGCCTTTCTGACGAAAACTGTGACTCCGCTTACAAATGCTGTCACACCCGCAACGGTCTGCGGTGTCTACAGGCGGAGCTACCGCCCGAAGGTAAGAGGTGCTATATGTCCCGCCCCAAGGTAGGTAGTACTAGATTTCCCGCCTCGAAGTAGGCGGTACGAGATGCCCCGCCCAAGGTGGACGGTACGAGATGTCCCGCCCTAAAGTAGGCGGTACTAGATGCCCCGACCCAAGGGGGGCGGTACTAGATGCCCCGCCCAAGGTGGACGGTACTAGATGCCCCGAACCAAGGCGGGCGGTACGAGATGCCCCGCCCTAAAGTAGGCGGTACTAGATGTCCCGCCCCAAGGGGGGCGGTACTAGATGCCCCGACCCAAGGCGGGCGGTACGAGATGCCCCGCCCTAAAGTAGGCGGTACTAGATGCCCGCCCCAAGGTAGGCGGTACTAGATACCCCGCCCTAAAGTAGGCGGTACTAGATGTCCTGCCCATCTATCTATTTCTAGTGTAATATCGTAACAGAGAAGTTTTCACGTTGCAACAGCGAGCCAACCAACAAGGAAGCTGTTTTACCCATCCCACAATGGAAACATTAAAAACCCTCAAAGAGAAACTTATCAGATGGGCGACCACTTTCCACATGATCTTTGTCAAATAACCCGCCAACCTCCAATAAGAGACCATCTCCAGTAAAGACCAGAATGTTTTTAATAGGTTACAGTCTCATTATGCTGATCATTATTTCAACGCCCCGATCTTCAGTTCTTAGCCTTCGGTTTACTTGATTGCCTCCAGATAGTCGCACTGTAATTGTATGATACTTGTATGTTTTTGTTCTTTTTACATTTCCATCTGAACTACAATGATTTGTACACCCTTGTTGTTTGTTCAGAAACAAAGTTAACCACGGCGGAGGATTACACGGAGGAGTACACGGAAGATTACGGTGAGTGTAGTGTGATTGTACTATTACAGTACGTTACAGTCCAGTTCCAATCCACACAGTTCTACAATAGTTCGCGACTGACATATTACCGGAGCAACCAAAGTTGTATTGATTCCCTCTGGTTTATCACAGGAGGGCAGGTGGGTGATAACTATAAATTTTAAATATTCACAATATTTCTGCGGAATTACAGCCAATACAAGTCTTGCATAACTTCTCTCTGTGGATGCCAACAACGAAGAGACTATATATATATATGGAGCCGACTTCGACACAGGAGGCTCCTCATCCAATGCAGTCATGGGCCAGTGTGGGAGTGCACTAGCCTGAAGATAAAAGACATCTGTTGGATCGGTGGTTCAATCAGATGCAGAATAGATTGAAATATATAAGTTTTAATATATCTCTCTCTCACGACATAGCAAGCAGCCAGAACAAGGGAAGACATAACAGGAAGTGAAGGGAAAGGTGCAGCGCCTCTAGTGGTAGTGGTTGGAAGCTCCTCAGTGCCACGTCGTCCCGTGACGTAGGCGCGCTGGAAGCCACTGTGTATTTGAAGGAAGCACACAGTTCAGCAACATCCATAGGAACATGGTTACCTTGGTTTAGGGAGTGGAATCTGGGACGGTGAGATGGGGCTATTGGGATCCTGGGATCTCTGGTCAATCAGGCAGCATAGCGACCTTACTGCACCTGACCACTGCTACTGCACAGCTGCTGCCTGTCTCCTACCTGCTGCTACTGTCAGAGAGCTCTAAAGTCACCGAGCTAATATGCTAATAGGGACATCAGAGACTTTGTTGTCCAATCAAGGACTGAAACGGCCGATATGTCCATATCCTCCCTGAGTTGCTTGGATAATGTCAACGACCTGCTATTTGACCTTTCTGGGTACCGCGCCCTTCTTTCCCGGAGGCGTAAATTTTATTTGACGCCATTTTTAACTTGCATCAAGTAGTGATTTTTGTGATTTCATGCACAACATTGTATATACGACATGTATACAGGGTGTACCAGGTAAATTGGGAATTTCAACAATGGTATTTTAACTGAATTTTTTTGCAAGTAAAAATTAAAATATCCGAATGAAATTTGACACAGTAGTAGATAAAAGGATATATTTTTTATTTATTCAATGTAGTTTCCATTATTAGCTACAACAGTCTCGAGGCGAGTGCGGAATGAAGCACAGGCCTTGGCGACGATGACCTTGTCCATTTGGGTCATCACCGTGTGAACTGCTTTCTTGACAGACTGGATGGTGGTATGAGGAGCTTTGTTGACATCTCTCTCAACAACACCCCATACATAGTAGTCGAGGGGATTGCAATCTGGAGAATTAGGGGGCCAAATATCAGGACCCCAGTGACTAGGGACGTTAAGTGTCAGCCACGATTGTGTCTTTTTTGCCTTATGGGCTGGAGCTGAGTCCTGTTGGAAGACATACTTCCTTCCTGCGGCCACCATGTCCATCCAAGGCTTCACAACGGTCTCCAGAACATTGATGTAGGTGTCAGCGTTCATCCTAAGACCCTTCTCAAAGAAATGGGGAGGCATGACATCACCTTCACTGCTGATAACGCCAAGGATCATTACGGAGGCAGGAAATTTCGTGTGCATCACGACAGGTATCTCTGAGGGGTCTTTACAGATCCAGCGATCATTCCTGGGATTTACCTTTTGGTCCACGTCAAAGTTCTTTTCGTCAGAGAAGAACCTTAGCATGCCAAAAGAGTCGTGTTTCAGGTTGTTGAGGAGGGCAGCAGCCTTTCCTTTTCTGTTATTCTTCATATTCTCAGTCAGCAACTGACCTTTCCGAAGGGCATAAGACTTGAGACCAAGGTCCTCATGGATAGTTCTGACAATTGTCATAGAGCCAACGTCCATTTCCTTGGCTATGGCCCTCATGCTCTTCCCAGGGTTTCCATCAATCTTCTCCTTGACATTTTTGACAAATTCTTCGCCTCTTACCCTGTCCGATCGACGCGAGTGCTTTTTCCTTGTAGCTATCCCCTCTTTGTTACTGTCGGCCTCATCAAACTGCTTCTTGACACGATAAATAGTGGTTTTGGGCAACTTAAGAAAATCCACTATCTCTTTGGGGCTCCTTCCGGCGCGCAGAGCAACGATGATGGCAGCTCGATTTTCAAATTCTCGGTTACTCTTCATCACTACACTGCGCACACATGTACTGTTGCATTTTACATGAATATGGCTACGTAATGAAAAAAAACAAGTTTTTAATCTCAAGTAGTTTTTGTTTTATGGACTGTCAAAATTAGTCCCAATTTACCTGGTACACCCTGTATATTAAGATATGCATATATTATTTTTCTACCATATATATGCAAATATCTACATACCACCTGAAGTTGCGTTGATGGTGAGCACAACTCCAGCTGGAGGACTGCGAGAGGACGACACGGGCTGTTACACTCAGCCAGGTGTAGTCAATACTAGACCTGTACCGTACCTGGTGCTAACAGTGTAAAGACAAATTGCAATTGGATTCTTTATTTTGAAAGCTTTCGAGCGAGATAACTCTTTCTCAGGTCTACTTTGAATTAGGGGACAAATAAGGATTATATAAAATATCTCTTATATATTACATGTCTTGGAGGAGGAATCTTTGCCATTGGTGGTGGTTGTCTACTCTAGGCTTGTTCCTATTGTGGGATTTAACCACAGGATTCCGACAATTTATTAAAAAAACATAAGACATGTCGCAACTATTTTTATTCACTTGATTAAAGGAAGCTTTCGGGAAAGCCTTTCTTCAGTTAACTAACACATTTCAATACAATATAATGCGGCTTGTGATTGTAAAACGACATTTGAAAATTATCCCGCATGTGTTTCTTTTCAACGAAAAATCAAAATTTATTTTAAGGAGAAATAATGATTATTTCTAACCTTAAAGATGAGGTATGAAAGGATGAATTGTGAAGAGTAATGATAAACGGAAAAATAAAAGTGTCCAGGGATGGGAATTCTCATCCTTTTCCCATCCATTCCCATCACAATTCATCCTTTCATAAGGTTAGAAATAATCGTTATTTCTCCTTAAAATAAATTTTGATTTTTCGTTGAAAAGAAACACAAGCGGGATAGTTTTCAAATGTCGTTTTTAAAACGTTTCAGTTAGCTGGAGATGGACTTGCCTGAAAGCTTCCTTTAATCAAGTAAATAAAAATAATTGTGGAATCTTGATTTTTTTTTGTAATTTTAGTGATTTATTTGTTTTATATTTGTATTCCTTTTAGCTGTTGTGACTTGTGATGCCATTCCCTGCAGCGTTATCCGCGCCTAAGTTCCCCTATTTGATCCACGTAGTTGTGTTGTGACTTGTGATGTTATTAAAATGTTTTCCAATTCCATTCTCTGCAGAGTTATCCACGCCTAAGTTCGCCTATTTGATCCACGTGGCTGTGTTGTGACGTAGTTTGCCCGACGTACTCTTGCGGTAACGTCACCTCCTGCGATGCAACTCTCGACCCCTGCGCCACCGCCAGCGACTGCGACTACGGTCCGTGCTGCGATGTCCCCGGCTGTGGCAGCTTCTGTGGTCTGGGCAGTGATGTCCGTGAGTTACATTTGCCATCTATCGGCGAAATATAAAAAAAAATATTTCGGTACTACGTATATGTGTTTCTCTCCCTCTTATATGTATTTATTACGATGCATTAGCGCGCCATCTGTTATCAAAATTCGAAACTATTATAGACGTGTATGATTCTTTTTAAAAATAAACTATTTCTACTGTCATTACTGTAATGAAAATATTAATGGGAGGGCCTGGCTCATCAGTGGTGAACCCTCCCAGCTATATATATATATATAATTATAAAAATAATAGTTCTATAGACCTTTTACTGCAAGGATTGAAGTTATTACACTCATAGACAAAACTTAAGAAATTGGAAAGTCTTGATGTCGCTGGTCGTCTATTTATTTATTTATTATTTTTTTTTTTGAAGGAAAACAGAGACTGTTCACACTTTGTTATCTCGTATGTCATCAATAAAGGTCACTTTAATATCTTGCAGAGTTATTGTCTCAATCCCGATATAAATGCTAAAAGGTACAACTTCCTTAAGTTTTGTCCATGAGTGTAGTTATCTCGTGTGTCTTCAATAAAGGTCACTGTAATATCTTTCAGAGTTATTGTCTCAATCCCGATATATATGCTAAAAGGTACAACTTCCTTAAGTGTTGTCCATGAGTGTAGTTATCTCGTGTGTCTTCAATAAAGGTCACTGTAATATCTTTCAGAGTTATTGTCTCAATCCCGATATATATGCTAAAAGGTACAACTTCCTTAAGTTTTGTCCATGAGTGTAGTTATCTCGTGTGTCTTCAATAAAGGTCACTGTAATATCTTTCAGAGTTATTGTCTCAATCCCGATATATATGCTAAAAGGTACAACTTCCTTAAGTTTTGTCCATGAGTGTAGTTATCTCGTGTGTCTTCAATAAAGGTCACTGTAATATCTTTCAGAGTTATTGTCTCAATCCCGATATACATGCTAAAAGGTACAACTTCCTTAAGTTTTGTCCATGAGTGTAGTTATCTCGTGTGTCTTCAATAAAGGTCACTGTAATATCTTTCAGAGTTATTGTCTCAATCCCGATATATATGCTAAAAGGTACAACTTCCTTAAGTTTTGTCCATGAGTGTAGTTATCTCGTGTGTCTTCAATAAAGGTCACTGTAATATCTTTCAGAGTTATTGTCTCAATCCCGATATATATGCTAAAAGGTACAACTTCCTTAAGTTTTGTCCATGAGTGTAGTTATCTCGTGTGTCTTCAATAAAGGTCACTGTAATATCTTTCAGAGTTATTGTCTCAATCCCGATATACCTGCTAAAAGGTACAACTTCCTTAAGTTTTGTCCATGAGTGTAGTTATCTCGTGTGTCTTCAATAAAGGTCACTGTAATATCTTTCAGAGTATTTGTCTCAATCCCGATATACCTGCTAAAAGGTACAACTTCCTTAAGTTTTGTCCATGAGTGTAGTTATCTCGTGTGTCTTCAATAAAGGTCACTGTAATATCTTTCAGAGTTATTGTCTGAATCCTGATATACATGCTAAAAGGTACAACTTCCTTAAGTTTTGTCCATGAGTGTAGTTATCTCGTGTGTCTTCAATAAAGGTCACTGTAATATCTTTCAGAGTTATTGTCTCAATCCCGATATACATGTTAAAAGGTACAACTCCCTTAAGTTTTGTCCATGAGTGTAGTTATCTCGTGTGTCTTCAATAAAGGTCACTGTAATATCTTTCAGAGTTATTATCTCAATCCCGATATATATGCTAAAAGTTACAACTTCCTTAAGTTTTGTCCATGAGTGTAGTTATCTCGTATGTCTTCAATAAAGGTCACTGTAATATCTTTCAGAGTTATTGTCTCAATCCCGATATATATGCTAAAAGGTAAAACTTCCTTAAGTTTTGTCCATTGTAGATGAGAGGGCCTGGCTCATCAGTGTTGAACCCTCTCAGTGGTTTCACCAAACTAAATCAATGAATGTCTATATGCCATAGATTGTGTAAAATTAACATTTATATTGAAAGTTTATGGGAGTATTAAGTGATAAGTTTTTTGAAACAGTGGGTCGCCGAGGACAATAAACGTTTATAAAAAGTTTGATGAAATTGTGGTACTATGGTAAATGACCACAAACACGATTGGCCAATAAATAACCAGTTTATAAAATTTCTTTAGTCAAAGTACATATTGAAATATAAGGAAGTGGGTAGTTAAGAGAAAAATTAATTAAATTAAGAACTAAATATAGTTTTAGGAATAGAAAAATGTATATATAAATTATATTTAATAAAGAATGATAAAATATCTTTTGATTTTTGATCATATTTGAGATTATGCTCTGGTAATGCAGTCGTGGCAAGAATCTTGAAAGTAAAATAATAAAAATAGTAAAGATTAGAAATAGCTTTAATTGAGAGCTTTTGGAATATATAAAAACATAATTTGATTAAAGTACTGCCTGGATTAAGGCGAGTAGAATAAGGAAAACAAAAGACCATTTACACAATGTATAAAAGCCCTGAGCCGGCCAACGGGGAACAACAAAAATGAGTTTTTATAGGGGAAGAGTGACCTCTGGCGGTCGATTTAGCAGAGTCATTTAATCTATGAAATATATTTGAAAAACATTTTTATATAACATATATATATATAAACATAAAAAGGTTTGGGAATAAATAAGCATAATATCCAATTAGCTAAGGTTTGTCTTAACAGAGCCATCTATGTATAGTTTTATAAACTATTTATCCTACAAAGTCTTGAGAATTAATACAACCTACAAGTATTGTCTGTAAACAGAGTCAAACAACATGGTGATGTGTCCCAGGGGAGGGCAGCTGTCCCCCGCCAGACAACCACATGGTGTGTGTCCGCTGCAACGACCAGTGTAACGCAGACGACGACTGCGCAGACGACAGCAAGAAGTGCTGCTCACAACCCGGGTGTGGCCAGATGTGTAAGGACGTCGTTGTTGAACAATAAAAATATTTTCACTGCTACGGTGTTGTTCCTAGAAATATGGCTCTTTTCACCAAAACTGTTATCTATGCAGTGCCTTTTACACAGATATTCATAATTTAAACATCATGATAGGATGGAGAACCAGTAATATTGTGGCGAAGAAATAATTTATTATTTAATTTAATTATTCAATGAAAATATTTGAAAAACATATTTATTATTTTACATTTGTAAAATCATCATTTAGTTACCTAGCTTGCTTGCTCGATATTCTCTAGCTGTAGATAGTTTGGTTGATAATTGTCGAATTGTCGTGGTGACGTCATCAATAAATACTTTCACATCCCCAGATATACAAAGACTTGATTTCTACACTACAAAATATCATAGAAGTTATGCAAATTAGTTTCTAATAGCCAAACTGTTTATTTTAACGTAACTTGTCATCTAGAGGAGGGGCCAGTGAGACCACAGCTGGTTTGGCCGAGTCTAAATTCCGAATGGCAAATTGTCACATTGTGTCGCGCACTTCTGGCCTTAACTACCTGTTTAATCATTTTTCAGGATGCCTGAACGACCAGTTTTTCGGTCGTTGAGGTACAGCTTGCACCACGCTGACGAGGGCCAACAGCCCGAAATGCGTACGTGGTTAGATTTTCTTGATTAATCAAGAATGGGTATTTGGGCCATTCATGTTTGAACCAGCTCTACATTTGCTGTCAGAAATGAGGAACAATATGCTCTTCTGTGATTGGCTGGTTAAATAATGCTGGGACATAGAAGCGAGCCAATGGAAGACCTTCTCATAGTCTTGTTCTTTTGTCTGATTGGTCCATTAAGGAAGGAGCGGCCATGTTTCTTCAATAGTTTTATTCAGCGACTGGCATTACACACCTGGACACATAATTAAAAATAAACGAATAGTTAATATTTATTCCGATTGATAGCGCAAACCATCATAAAAATTTCAGTTGCACAATAAGGAGATGCCTTTTTCTTAATTTATTCACCTTATCCCAGTACAATTTCAAATTTGTATTATTTTTTTTTCGCAAAATATATTTATTTATTTATTCACCAGTTGCAAACAAGACTCGCTATATCCGATCTGGATAATAAAAGAACTAAGGTGTAATATTCAATCCAAACATATGGAACCAACATCGATTCATTTTTAAAACAAAGCAAAATCATAAGCTTTTACAACTTTATCAAAGTTGCTAATATGTTAATAAAATAATCAATATTTTAATACCCAGTTCCTTCCCTATGGGAGCTGTGACCCACAGCTTGCAAATATTGTTGTTACTGACATGGATCTGACGTGCTTCTGGCAAAGATTTACTCGGAGTCTTGGAACTTTGTCCTCATTCAAAAGATATATTGTTACGTAAAAAAATGAGGAAAGACAAACTTCAGGATGACACGGCGGTTTATTTAAGTCAAGAACAAATTTTAAAATACCAGAGAAGTAATGAGGTTAGTTTACACAGAGTAACAGAATATAAATATCATAATTTCTAATCTGTTAATAAAAGAAAAAATACTTTGTTACATAGTTCCTTCCCTATGGGATCTGTGACCCACAGCATGCAAATATTGTAGTTACTGACATGGATCTGACGTGCTTCTGGCAAGGATTTCCTCGGAGTCTTGGAACTTTGTCCATAATAGCTGTATGAAAAAGTTAAAGTTGTATAAGCTTATGATTTTGCTTTGTATTAAAAATGAATCGATGTTGGTTCGATATGTTTGAATTGAATATTACACCTTAGTTCTATATATTTTATTGCTTAAAAATGAACACAACAAAACAAATAAAAAACTCACAATTGCAAAATGATTTGATAACTAACTAAGAAAAAAAAAATCAAAAATGATGATGATAAAAATTGAATATATCTGCCAGAGAAATGCTTCTATGAATTAAAAAAAATTATAATTAGAAAATTAACATATAAACTTCAAACAATAGCTCTTGGTCTTTCCTCTTGAGTCGTGAAGAATGGTTTTGTTGTCAAGTCGTCTATAGGGACATCGTCATCTTGGAAGGAAAGCTTTGACACGGCGGTGGAATCCTGGAGTCACTCTCTGAAAAAGTAGATCACAGCACCTATGACATCAAGGTCTTTTTGGCAATCTTCAGTTTGTCTTCAACCAGCATACCCTCCTTCCGCAACTTTAAAGGGAGAGGTGCCTTTATAATATGCATTATGTTTGTGGCGACCACACTTTGCTTCAGCGAGCGCGAACTAGGACAAAGCTCCACTACACACACGGGCAGTGGACGGCCTCAGCAACCGCGAGTGTCAACCTGACTACGCATGCGCAAACATCGAGACTCTGGCCACTCGTCGCAGTAAACAACAAGGCTTGCTCCAACGGCCGTTACTTCAACCGTTACTTCTTTTCTCTTTATATATTTCTGGCTTTAAATAAATTAATTTTAATTATAATTTTATCAGCGGCCTTTCCACAAGCCACACCAACACATCACGCAACCATCCCACATGTTTATCATTGCAGTGTATGTAAATATATGTGTTGATATGAACTGGTGTGATAAAAACATAAATAATAAGATTCATGTTGTCATATACTCCTGTATTTATAGTAGTTTGTACAAGAGGGATTTGTAAAACCCGAAAGCTCGGGAGAATATGTAAATAAAGCAAGAAACATATTTTTACACTCATGGACAAAACTTAAAGAGAGACCGTTTTCTTTTAATGAATATATATGAAGGAAAGGTAACAGAAAGAAGAAGGAGAGTCAGCAATAGAATATATGAACATAAACGCAACATAATAAATCAAGACAATAGATCCCTAATTTTCCAACACTGCAAAGAAACAGGCCACACTTTCGCATTAGAAGAACCCATAATACATTACAATAACATAAACAGCAAATATCAAAGGCTTATAATTGAATCTTTATTATCCAGAAAACACAATAGCATCAATAGAAAAATAGATTTGCCCGAAACATATAACACAATATATCCTAGTACCAACTAATAATATCAACAATAGTATAAGTAACTTATATGCAATAGCCAATAACCATTATAAAACTAACTTAAATATTAGAATTCCGAACCTATAAGATAATTCATAAAATATAACAAACAATAGTAAAATATGTAAATACTTTAACCAAATAAAAAACATATCTTAAGTAAAAAATAATATGCAAAAACATCCTAGTGTATATATATATATATGTGTATATATGTACATAGAATCATAATAGTTTTAGCATCAAGCGGCGTTATATTTTCTCGTTATATAGTATATGTTTCTCCTGTAGAAGGGCGGACAAGCCCGAAAGCTTGAGAAGACCAGAATAAAAGATACTCATCTCCATAAACGTTTCACTTAGATATCAGAAAGAAAAAGAGTTTAAGTAAATGAAAAAAAGTATCTTAATAAACACAATATATATATATTTTTAATTAACAAGACATATATTGGATCAAAATATCATTTATTTTACCAATATTTCAGTTGGCTGAACGCCAACCTTTATCAAGGTGTTATAACATTTTAAAGTGTGTCAACAACAAACTCAGCGCCACATCTGTTGTTGTTGACACACTTTAAAATGTTATAACACCTTGATAAAGGTTGGCGTTCAGCCAACTGAAATATTGGTAAAATAAATGATATTTTGATCCAATATATGTCTTGTTAATTAAAGATTTATTTATGGATTGCTCTATTTTCAAAACAAATTTATATACGTCCCCAGTGACTGTGTTAATGTTTGAATCAGTTCTACATTTGCTGTGAGAAATGAGGAACAACATGGCTCTGCTGTGATTGGCTGGTTAAATAATGCTGGGACATAGAAGCGAGCCAATGGGAGACCTTATCATAGTTTTGTTCTTTTGTCTGATTGGTCCATTAAAGAAGGAGCGGCCATGTTTCTTCAATAGTTTTATTCAGCGACTGGCATTACACACCTGGACACACAGACAATCACGTGATATATTTATAGAAGTTCACCACACACACAGCTTAGACAAAGACAGCGTGGAAACAGAGATGCTGATGTAACACCCGGTGGATTATGGAGACTGAGAGTGAAAAACCACTTTATTACAATGCCCATATAAGGTTATATAAGGTTAAATCAAAAATAGCATATCTTGATCACTCCTACATGAGTTTTTTAGATGGCAGAGCTCCATCTAGTGGAACAGATATCAACTAAATAACCTTTTTATTATATTTTATATTTTTATTTTTTTTTCACTCACACATAAGGTTACATTATGAAATATTAACAGTTGGAATAAGATTAAATATAAAATAAATATAATATACAGGGTGCGGTGTAGATAAGTAATGAGACTGGCCGCCGGGCGGCGCCCCAGTCGCTCGCAGTGCGTTCTCCACCTGCAGGTCACGTCGTGTGTGTGTGTGTGTGTGGGGGATCTGAGCTAACAATAGAACCGGTTCGCAGTCGCGTCGTAGCTCTGGCGCAGTGAGGGTCGAGCTTCGCGTATTACGTTGTTTGTGTGCCCGTGACACTTGCGAGTGCTCACCGCCGAACAAAAAGCAACGACGAGTGGACGTTTGCCGTGAGATGTTGAATGAATTGGAAAATAATCCAGACTTTTTAGACAACGTAGTAACAGGCGACGAATCGTGGACGTTCCAATACGACCCGGAGACGAAAGCCCAGAGCTCGGAGTGCCACACACCGGCATCCCCGCGGCCGAAGAAAGCAAGAATGTGAAAGTCTCTAGTCAAGACAATGCTGATTGTGTTTTTCGACAAGCGACAAGAAATTCACAAAGAGTTTGTCCATTAGGGGAAAACTGTTAATGCCGAATTCTACAAAGAAGTCCTTCGGCGATTGCACAAAGCCGTCAAACGGAAGCGACTGGAACTTGCTCAACGCTGGCGTCTCCCCTACTACAACGCTCCGGCACACACAGCGTTCCTAGTGACCTCCTATTTGTCCCGAATTGGAGTTGAAGTTCTGCCACAGCCACCATACAGCCCTGACATGACTCCTCCTGATTTCTTCCTATTTCCGAAGGTAAAAAGATGCCTGAAGGGTCATCGTTTCGACGATATCCCGAACATCCAACGTGCTGTCACGAAGGCACTGGCTGGGATAACTCCAACGAACTACAGTGGAGCCTATGTAGCTTGGAAAACGCGCTGGCAACGTTGTGTCGACGCCCAAGGCGAGTTCTGTAAAGAATATTAACGTTTTGTACAAATCAGATCAATAAATTTGTTTTTCTAGACTGAGTCTCATTACTTATCTACCGCAGCCTGTATATATTTATGTATGTTCAATATAGAGCAATCCATTTTTCCGAAAAGATGATAGGCGAACAGCTTCGTCGAAATATTAAAATTTAATAAATTTATTGATCCAAAATATACCCTTATATAAATATAATATATATATATATATGTTATATTCAATTTATTTTTTATGATATATAAATATTTTTTCTAATTTGACCAAAAAACAAAAAGTTTTTATTATTATTATTATTTTGTGCTGTTGTATATATAGATTTGTTTTTTTTTCTTTTGGATTGGTTAAATGTGTTTTTTTCTAATAAAGTCATTTGCCAAAAATATTATATAGTTAAATTTGTTTAAATAAAGTAAGCATATTTGCTAATAATTCAAAATCATTCTTTTTTTTAGTAAGTAAAATTTGTATTCGACAAACTAAACATCCACTTAATAACCAATATTACTTTTCTTTATTCTCTCCTTCTCCACTCGGAATATAAGATATGTACACCTATACCTCGCTTTGCGTCGGGGTTACGTTCCAAAAAAACACGACGCAAATTGAAACGACGCAAAGTGAAAATATCTGAAGGCGCAATCAAAAACAAAGGTGTTGCCATATTTTAGGAAAAAAAATGCAAAAAAAAAAATAATTAAAGACTCGAATCCAAAACAACGCAACTTCGAAAATCTAACGACGCACAGTGAAAATCAGTAAAAATTAAGCAGAGACGCAACTTCGAAAAAAACGCAAAACAAAACGACGCAAAGCGAAGTATTGGTGTATATGAATAAATAAGATTAAATAAGTATAAATATGGTGGACTATATATTGTTGCACTGGGCTGCGGCTTGGCAGACTCTTCAGCCTTGATTCTCTCCTGTGCTGGGTCTTGCATCTTACCAGAGCATGTTTCAACCATCCTACAAATTTATAAAAGGGAATAATGAGATAAGTCTACTTTATGTAGCCACCAGAATCCTTTATTTATTTTCTCACATCAAAGAGAGCAGTGAAGTCACAGTGTACCTAAATACAAATGATGATAATCTAAAAATAATCTGTTTTAAATAAATATCATAGAATATAAAAATAAATAAATATATAATTTAAATTTCAAATATATTAAAAATAATATAATAAATACGCCATTAATCATGATGTAACACTTCCCCCTCTCCAGAGGTCGTCACGTCCTCGTGAGTTACCTCATCAATTCTCTCAAAATAGGGTTTGAGTCTTGAGACATGGACAATCAATGGGTCTTGGCCAGGATTATCTTTCGGCTCAATTAAGTAATTTACGTTAGACAGCTTCTTTAATATTCGATATGGGCCAAAATATTTTCTCAATAGTTTTTCGCATTTTCCGATTTTCCTGACTGGTGTCCAAACTGCCACTAAATGTCCTGGTTCATAGATTTTCTCATTGTGTTTTTTGTCATAGTTTCTTTTCATTCTTTCCTGAGTCTTCTCTGTGTTGTTAATGACTACCTGTCTCGTCCTTGCTATTTTATCTAAGTAGTTTTCTATATATTCGTCGTAATCGTCCATGTTACTGTCCGTTGGGATATTCTCGTCGTCTAAGAGGGACATGGGTTCCCTTCCAAACAACAGGAAAAATGGAGAGTAGCCTGTGGTTTCTTGAATCGTGGTATTATACCCGTGGGTGATAAAAGGGAGGATTTCATCCCAGTTCTTTTGGTCTGTGTTCACATACATGCTGATCATATTGATTAAAGTTCTATTTAGCCGTTCCGTTAGTCCGTTAGTCTGGGGGTGGTAGCTCGTTGTGAAGCAGTGTTTCACTTTGCACATTTTCATTACCTCCTTCATCAAATTGCTAGTGAATTGTGAACCTCTATCGCTAATAAGAAATCTTGGGGCCCCGTGACGTAAAATAATATGTTCGATTAAAAATGTAGAGACTTCTTTCACGGTTGCTTCTGATACTGCCTTTGTTTCAGCATACTTGGTATAATAATCAGTCAACACAATTATCCACTTCCTTCTTCTTTTCGTTGATGGCAAGGGGCCAACAAAGTCAATTCCGATTCTTTCAAAAGGGTAGTTAGCTGGTGGAATAGGTTGTAAAAGTCCAGAAGGCAAGTGATTTGAACCTTTCCGACTTTGGCAAAGATGGCACGTCTTTACAAATTCTGAAACATCTTTCAACATGGAAGGCCAATAGTATTTATTCTTCAATCGGTAAGTGGTTCTGGCGACGCCCAGATGGCCATTCAGCATATGGTTGTGGTATTCACTCATGACTTCCTTCCTTCTCTTCTTTGGCACTACCAGCAACCATGCCCTACCTTCAGGATTTGGATTTTTCTTGTAGAGACACCCATTTTCTTCTTTGAAGTTCTGTGTAATTGAACGCTTGTTTCCACTAAGGTTCTCCTTAATATTCTCAATAAAATCATCCTTTTCGTCTATTATTTGATTCAGAAATAGTCTTTCATAATCTTCGTCCCATTCGTTTTCAGGTAAGGGTCCTCTAGATAGACCATCAGCGTCCAGATGTTTTTTACCCGATTTATGTATGATTTCGAAATTATATTCCTGAATCTTCAGTGCCCATCGTGCTAATCGGCCGGTCGGATCTTTCAGATTCTTAAGCCAGCATAGTGCGTGATGATCAGTTACGATTTTGAAGTGCCTTCCATATAGGTAGGGTCGTAACTTGGACATTGACCACACAACAGCTAGACATTCTTTTTCGGTAGTCGAATAATTTTGCTCAGGTTTGCTCAGTGTTCGACTTAAATATGAGATAACTTTTTCTTTATCGCCGAACTTTTGGACTAATGTTGCACCCAGGCCGATGTTAGATGCGTCAGTATGAATGTAAGTAATTGCATTCGGGTCAAAGTGCCCTAAGATTGGAGGATTTATCAATGCTACTTTAAGGGTTTGAAATGCTTTTTCTTGATTTTCTGTCCAGGTAAAAGGTACATTCTTTTTTATAAGACTGGTTAATGGATCGGCAATTTTTGAAAAACCTTTGATAAATTTTCTATAATATGAGCACATTCCTAAAAATGATTGAACTTCTTTTATCTTTTTGGGCCGAGGAAAATCTCTAATAGCCTTGATATTATGCTCCGCTGGTTTTATACCATGTTGATTAGTTATATGGCCAAGAATCTCCAGTTCTTCGAAAGCAAATTGGCATTTTTTGTTGTTCAATTTTAAATTAGCCTCGCGAAAACATTTTAAAACAGCTTCTATTCTTTTGAGATGTGTTGAAAAATCCGAGCTATAAATGATTACGTCATCTAGATAACATAAGCAAATTTGCCATCTAAGATTACCAAGCATATTTTCCATGTTCCTCTCAAATGTAGCAGGGGCATTGCATAGACCAAAGGGCATTACGTTGAACTCATATAGGCCATGTGCTGTAGTGAAGGCTGTCTTTTCTTTATCTTTCTCCTCAACCTCTACTTGCCAATATCCTGATTTGAGGTCAATTGCTGAAAAGTATTTGGATCCTTGAAGTGTATCCAATACTTCATCAATTCTGGGAATTGGGTAAACATCCTTCACTGTTACATCATTCAATTTTCTGTAGTCAACGCAAAATCTGTACTTACCATCTCGCTTCTTGACCAAGATTACAGGGAAGGACCATGGACTCGAGGATGGTCTAATTATGCCGTCTCTGAGCATTTCATCAATTTGTTCTTTTATGATTTCTCGCTCTTTCGCGCTCACCCTATACGGCTTGTGTTTGATCGGTTTCGCGCCTTCTGTATCGATCCGATGTTTCGCTAAGTTGGATCTTCCTAATCCCGACGAAAACAAATCCTCGTACCTTTCCAATTGTTTCAATTGCTCCTTTTCCGTATATGCTAAATTTTCGTTTATCTGAAATTGGGGTTCTTCATGCTCTTTTTGTTCACTTTCTTCCATAAGATTCACTTCGGCTGGCTGGCTTCCAAAGCACAATGTTTGGTTTTTTAATATTTTTAATGGTCGAGGGTAAGGGTTTGTTATCCAGATATATGTTTCCTTATTCACAACATTTATTAAGCTTCTCGCTAGTCGAAGTCCATTTGTTTGAAACATTTTATGGTTCTCCTCGATGATGTATTCGCCATCCTCTGCTTCTACAAATGCATTAATCAATTTAATAGAAAATTCTGGTATAATGGCATCCTTTGCACTTTTTATTTTCTTCTGTTGATATTTGATTACGTCACGATTTTCTGTCAAGTCATATTTGATTATTTCACGCTGACAATCAATTTTTGCGTTCATTTTCTTAAGAAAATCACGTCCAAGTATAAATATTCGCAAATGTGTTCTCATTATCACAAATTGATGTGTGATTGTTTTGTCCTCAAATTTTATATTTAAAATAATATTTCCTACGATATCTAATTCTTTGCCATCGGGTCCGGAGCACATTTTATCAGGATTTATTATTTCAAGACCTGTGTTAAGAGCTGTACTAAGGTCGACCACTGAAAGATCGGCGCCTGTATCAATCAAAGCTTCGCAGATACCGATTCTATCCACGTTAATGTTCATTTTATATTTGGGGTCTAACTTTTAAATTCCATTTATGGTCGACTTGCTTTGATTGACGGACTCAGGCGCGATGTTTTGTTTAAATCTTCTAATGCAGCATATCTATTCCTTGTAGGGATACTCGAGTACGGGCTATTACTTACGTCAGAGTAGAGCAGAGGTCTCGACTTCTGAGTTCCATTATCCATTCGGATTTCTTCTTCGACCTTGTCTTGTGTAACTATGGGGTCCTCTTCCACAATTCTTACAAACCTGACTCTGCAATACCGCGCTACGTGTCCTGGCTTGTTACACTTGAAACATATTGGTCTCCCGTCTTCTGTCCTATTCCTATTTGAATTTGGATTCTTATTGTATGTTTTACTTGGGTAGACCGGTTTTGGCTCAGGATTGGGAGTGTAAGATCGTCTAGGGGCAGATACCTGGGGCAGAGGCTTGTTCTGGTAATACCTCGGAGTGGGGGCCTGGGGCTTGGAGGTGTTCTGGTAGTACCTCGGAGCGGGGGCCTGTGGCTTGGAGGTGTTCTGATATGGTCTTCTGAACGACGTAGCATTCTTCCATTGCTCTTGATGATGGGGACGAGGAGAGCGTGGTCCATTATAAAGAGCTTTTGATTTTTCTGCACGTTCTTGGTAATTCTTTTCGAACAAATCCAGCTTTTTACAAATTTCTAGAAGTTCATTGGTATTTTTAGGAGGGTTTAGGTGAAGGGCAAAAGAGTATTCTTTCTTTAACCCTCCAATAACCCAGTTTATTTTAGTCTCTTCTTCCATTTGGGGGTCGACCTTGTTGCACAGTACAAGGATATCCTCTGCGAACCTGATTGCAGGTTCATTCCACTGTTGTATCCTGTTTAATCTCATCCTCATTTCTTCTTTGTTGGCGTCTGAGGCAAAATCCTCAATTAGGCGGCTCTTGAAATTTTCCCAGCTGGTGAAACTTACTTTGTGTAGGTTCAGCCAGGTTTTGGCGCTACCAATCATATTCATGGCAGCATAACGGGAGATAATGTAGTCTGCCCAATGGTACAGGAAGCCAATTTCTTCAAGAGATTCAATCCATGGGCGAGGGTCTTCTGTTCCATCATACTTGGGGATGTCGATGTTGGGATTCAGGACAACTGGGTCGGAACTAGCATCTCTACCAATTGTTGCACTGGGCTGCGGCTTGGCAGACTCTTCAGCCTTGATTCTCTCCTGTGCTGGGTCTTGCATCTTACCAGAGCGTGTTTCAACCATCCTACAAATTTATAAAAGGGAATAATGAGATAAGTCTACTTTATGTAGCCACCAGAATCCTTTATTTATTTTCTCACATCAAAGAGAGCAGTGAAGTCACAGTGTACCTAAATACAAATGATGATAATCTAAAAATAATCTGTTTTAAATAAATATCATAGAATATAAAAATAAATAAATATATAATTTAAATTTCAAATATATTAAAAATAATATAATAAATACGCCATTAATCATGATGTAACAATATATAAATCATGACATTCATTATTATCAAATAATTTCCTTTATTAAATATTTGGAACATCAGTCCGAGTTCTAGGAACGGGGCTTGAACGACAGCCAGTGTTCTAAGTCTCGTATTAAAGTTTTATCTTAGTAAAGATAAAGTAAGAGATAGACTATATGTTACAGTAATAGATGTTTAACTCTAATTTATGTAAATATATGGAAAAAAACTGGGTAACAAGATATAGTGTTGCATATAGTTCTTTATACATATATTCTATGAAAATTCGAAACTATTATAGACGCTAGGTCGCCTCTCCCGTCAAAATGGTGTCTAGATTTGACGTCTATTTTGACGGGAGAGGCGACCTTTGTCTCTTTAGATCAATATCCTCCCGGCAAAAATTTCCATCTATATTATAGACACGTTTGATTCTTTTATAAATTAAACAATTTCTACTGTCCTTACTGTAATGGAAAAATTAATAGGAGGGCCTGGCTCATACACAATGTTTTCATTGGTGGCGCCCACAGCGGGAAAGACACTGCTACCGATGGACTGCGAGAGTTCACAGAGTGGGCAGGTCGATGTGATGGCGGGTGTTACCCACCTCTCAAGACCAAGATAGAGAGAGATTGAAACTACTTTATTTCAATGTCCATATAATATTATATAAGGTTAAATACAGAATAAAATATAAATATTAGTAAATAGGATTATATAATGATAAATGTATGAAAAAATAGATATAAATGAAAAAACAATAGAAAAAAATAAAAGATAAGTGGGTCAGGTGTTGATATTAAAAATAAAGAAGGCATCTCCTGACCACGAGCACATGCGCTCTGCCATCTAAAAAGCACATGTGCTCGTTGTCAGGAGATCCCTTCTTTATTTTTAATAGATGTAAATATAAAAAAAAAGAAATATAAAAAAATATAAAATAGAGAGATATTGAATATACTTTATTAAACGTACCTACATATAAGATTATATAAGGTTAATATAGAGATACGTACCGGCGCAGAAGTCCTGACATTGTTTCCTATCGCTGAAGTTGTTCCCGTTGGAGCCACAGCCGCCGTAGATGAAGGTCTTACAGGACTTAGAACTCCTGTCGTAGTAGAAGCGAGTCAGCTTCTGGCGGCACAGTCCCATGAGACTGCCCAGGCTGCAAGTGGCCGTCTTGGTGTCCATTCCTGCGCCACACATCTGCCCCTGGCACCTCTCCCTTCAGATATGGATTCTTCTTCTTCTTTCTTATCTCCACACTGGGTGAAGTAGAATGCGTCTGCCTTTGTCATTAAGACTGGGAGCACTACTCAGTGGCAGGCCGACTTAGCTCCAAAAGAAATGGCCGCCTCTGACATGAGGAACAGACGCCATGTGCAGCCGCTCCTAACATGGATTACAAACGCTGCTCATCCTGTATCCCTGGATCAGGAGTCCTTACAGGGTACTATCAGCACGAGCACCTCAAAGCAATGATGAGGGCCAAAGACCAAAACCACGGGTTGGATTTTGTCTGGATTTTCCAAAACTTGTGTTTTGGTTCATTCTTTATCATCACTGTTGGAAGTTTTTCTTTCTTTCTTTCTCAACTGACTCATCAATTTAGGCTAAATAGGTGTTTATCCCATAGAGAATATGAAATTAAGGTTTTTACAGAAAGGAGGAAATGAAAAAAATGTATAAGCGACCAATTAGAGTCAAATCTGCATCGCGCGTGCCATCTTCATACCAGAGAACATCTTGTACTGGAGTGATGAACAAAGTGTGTTGGTTAAAGTATGTTTGAAGAGAGAGGTTCCACCTTTGGTGCACGCACACACACTACACACATATACACACTAAACACATACAAACACCACACACTAACACACTAAACACATGCACACACTAACACTGTTTGAAGTTTATATGTTAATTTAGTAATTATTCTTATTTTTAAATTAATATATAAACATATATATAAACATTTTTCTGGAGACATATTCAATTTTTATCATCATTTTATTATTGTTTTTCTTAATTATCAAATCATTTTGTAATTGTAGTTTCTTTTTTTGTTGTTGTGTTCCTTTTCAATCAATAAAATATATATAGAACTAAGGTGTAATATTCAATTCAAGTATATGGAACCAACATCGATTCATTTTTAAAACAAAGCAAAATCATAAACTTATACAACTTTCACTTTTTCATTCAAACACACTAAACACACGCACACACCATACAAAACCACACACACAGACACCATCCAACATCAGCCGGTCCGTCCTGCCCTGCCTGCGGGTTCGACGACAGCTCCTTGGGCCACCGATACTGGGGATGCCGTAACATCAGGTCCCTTGTCAGTGAGGCCTTCAGCGGGAGTCCCCTGAACTACAGGCTTGGATCTACTGGACTAAGCCTTGAATTCGACAGCCATCCTTGTGTCAGCGAAGTCATGAATCTACCGTGCAGGGGGTGGTAGCCCCCGTCATCGCCGGGAGGACACTCATGGAAGACCCCTGGCTTGATTGTGTAAATAATTATTTATTTGTTATTTCTTTAATATTAATTTGTTTTAATTGTCAAAGAATTGTCACACTCCACACAATACACACATATACGTCCCAATATCAGCCAGATGTACAGACTCACTCACCCCTACAGACCATCGTACACTCCACACAATACACACATATACGTCCCAATATCAGCCAGATGTACATACTCACTCACCCCTACAGACCATCGTACACTCCACACCATACACACATATACGTCCCAATATCAGCCAGATGTACATACTCACTCACCCCTACAGACCATCGTACACTCCACACAATACACACATATACGTCCCAATATCAGCCAGATGTACATACTCACTCACCCCTACAGACCATCGTACACTCCACACCATACACACATATACGTCCCAATATCAGCCAGATGTACAGACTCACTCACCCCTACAGACCATCGTACACTCCACACAATACACACATATACGTCCCAATATCAGCCAGATGTACAGACTCACTCACCCCTACAGACCATCGTACACTCCACACCATACACACATATACGTCCCAATATCAGCCAGATGTACAGACTCACTCACCCCTACAGACTATCATACACCCACACACATATAGATCCCAATATCAGCCAGATGTACAGACTCACTCACCCCTACAGACCATCGTACACTCCACACCATACACACATATACGTCCCAATATCAGCCAGATGTACAGACTCACTCACCCCTACAGACCATCGTACACTCCACACCATACACACATATACGTCCCAATATCAGCCAGATGTACAGACTCACTCACCCCTACAGACTATCATACACCCACACACATATAGATCCCAATATCAGCCAGATGTACAGACTCACTCACCCCTACAGACCATCGTACACTCCAGCTCGCTGTCAAAGACGTTGTTGTTCCCAGTCTCCCGGCAGTAGGTGAAAGGCTTGCACGTCCCACTCCTGGTGTCATGGTAGTACTTGTAGAGAAACCCGCGGCACCTGCCCGCTGCCTTGGGCTCCTGGCACTTGGCGGGCTGGGACCACGCCGTCACTCCTGCACGCACCAGCTTCACTCCAGGAGTGGAGCACACAATTCCCATATAGAAACATATATGAATATTCCAAACTATTATAGACGCGTATGATTCTTTTGAAAATTAAACAATTTCTACTGCCCTTACTGCAATGGAAAAATTAAAGGGAGGGCCTGGTTCATCAGTGGTGAACCATCCTAGCAGTTTCGTCAGTTTAATCTACCATGGGAGGGTTCACCACTGATGAGCCAGGCCCTCCCTTTAATTTTTACATTGCAGTAAGGGCAGTAGAAATTGTTTAATTTTCAAAATAATCATGCAGGTCTCTATAATAGTTTCAAATATTCATAGCAGATGGCGCGCTGATGTATCATAATATAAACATACATACTGTGGAATCTACCGTCCTCAGTATAGTGTGTGCCTCAGTAATGGCGCCCCAACGTGGGGTTAGGCCGGGCGTTCAATCAGACGGAGCCCCACAAGACCACACGAATAGAGGCAAATAATAAATCCAAAAGTTTTGTCTATATAATATTGAACGAATATAGCGAATACCACAATTGTAGGTTGGATTTTGATCAAGTTGTAGATTTCTTCAAACTTTTTCCAAATAGCTTATCAGACAATACTCTCCACTAATATGTTTACAGCTTTGAAAAATGCGACAGTGGGAATTCGAAACGTCAAAACAATAAACGTCTTAAAAAAGTGTTGATGAGTCTTGAGTTGATTGAGAGATTAGTGGAAAGACTAGGCAGGGAGCCGCAAGAAATATCGTCCATGAGTGTATATTGAAATAGATTAGACGTTAGTACAATACGTTGATCTCTGTCTAAATAATACTTTATTGGACTGAAAGATTCGGTTCAAAATCACTTTATTAGGTACCGCTCAACAAGAACAACCTAGTTTATGATAATTGAAACAATGAATGTGAAGGTTATTCACATATTAAACAAAATGTTAACGTCGGATTCAATCCCGGTTCATGACTGTCGGGAATCGAGGGTGTTACCCACTTGTCAATTACCAATTATTTTTATTTCCAAAGCGCTATATCCCGCAAGGGATACTTGCGCCAAACAAGGAGAAAAGTTTATTTACATAGGTTATTTACATTATTCAACGCACGAAAACACTAGAGATCCAGATTTTGTAGAAAGTTTAGAATGTATTTACAAAATGAATTGAACTTTAAATATGATTTTTTTTTATCGGAAATCAAATCGTTAAGTTCACCAACAACTAGTTCATTCTTCATTCTATAATCTTGAAATGCTGTTTTTTTTTGTCTGAAAGAGATTTGTTATTGCATTTATATATATATGTATAAGTGCATATATGAAAGTTTAATACATTTACTGTAGTGGTTTTTACTTTCCTATTTCAAAATAAAAGTTTAAAAGTTTCAAATATTTCAACTTATTTCGATTCAATTATTATTGTGGGAGCTATGCTACTGCCCTCTATGAACAAATATTATAACTGTTTAGAATACGTTTGATAAAATCTAATAACATATTTAATAAGATAAATGAATAAATTTTAAATATATATAAAATGAATATATATTTTTACTATTTTAAAATATAATATTTATTTTAACAATTTTTTTAGAAGAATTGGATATAAAAAAAATTCGTGGGCAGCAGATTGACTGTGACGGCGTTAGCAGCGTCCCTAGCGGCAGATTTAAAGTGAATGTATGTAAATATTTGTTGTAAAGAAGCTGAATGTTTTCTCTGTGAGCGATACCGCACTTATACCATGGAGAGAATATAAGAAAGTGGAAAGTTTTTCATGTCGTCGGTCGTCTGTTTTTTTATTTTTTATTTTGAAGGAGACCGAGGCAATTTTGTGCACACTTAGTTATCTCGTGTGTCTTCAATAAAGGTCACTTTAATATCTTTCAGAGTTATTGTCTGAATCCCGATATACATGCTGGAAGGTACAAATTCCTTAAGTTTTGTCCATGGGTGTACATACTGTACACGGAGATATGCAAATAAACATTGCATATGTAGTTGCATATAGTCCAATGATGCCAGACGACCATGTTGTGTTATTGCGTAATCGCTCTTCTGTCGTTTGGCAGAATTTTTATTGTTTAGATATTTCCTGAGTATTATAAAGTTACAGAGACTACCATAATTGCATATTGGATTTTGATTAATTCAAGTATTCATCAACCTTTTTATAAACGTTTATTGTCACCTGACAGCGACACACTGTCGCCCTTTCTAAAATAGATGGAAACTTATTGGTGAAGTATTGTCAATATGCAAATACAGATCGAATGGAAACAACTCGGCATAGGACAACAACTCACGTATTGCCGTTACATATGTAATTAAGGTAGTGTCTCCACAATACCTGGAAATACCATTCAGTAGATTCCTGATGTACAATCTTTATAAATTTACATAAAATATTAAATTGCCATCTGTCGTTAAAAGTTGTAATAATTATTTGTGACAATGTGTTTCTTTTCACATGTCAAATATTAGCTCTACAGGCCTTACACTGCAATGATAAAAGTTATTGAATGAGAGGGCTTGGCTCATCAGTGGTAAACCCTCTCAGCGGTTTCGCCAAATTAATCTCTCTAGAGGAAGAATTGCAGGATTTCATTGTTAGACCAAAGGTAAACGCGATGAGTTTCTTTATTGAAAAACCTGCGAGCTTTCGGACAATAACTTCCTTCAACAGGTTGTTATGTATAACAGCTTGTCGTGTTTACCTTTGGTCTCTTCCAACAGTCTTTATAAATTAACACAAAGCAATAACGCGCCATCTATACGCCATCTATATCTCGTACATATAAAATGAAAGGATTTAAAAGCACGAATGTTTCTTTTATCTATATTAATAAAATGGAAATTTCATAAGTGGACATCACTAAAAATTTTCGTTACAATGCATCAATTTCAACCAAATTTTCAACATTTATGTAAAACGAGATGGAGCAGGTTTTGCTTAACATCAAAATATATTTCCTAACATTAACATGCGTAACTTCGCTGTTATCGATTAAATACAAAAAAAATCAACAGAGTTAATTTTATTTATATATATAAATACAAAATTAAATTTCAACAGAGTAAATTTTTTTACATACTAGCTAATAATCTCAATCTAAAAAATATTCAAAACAAGCAATTTTAAGATAACACCATATGTAAAACAGTCGGCCAAGAAAACAACAACGATATTACATCTTTCTCACATATTCACACACAATCTTGATTAATAATTAAAACTAATCTTTAACATTGTTTATTATACTTCAACTTTTATTTCTACATTTGTTTTTAAATACCCAATTGTTTTATCATGTTTCTAATTTCGCCTAACAAATATACAAATTTATAGTGACCAACATATGCAAATTTTATCTTTGTTTTTATTTAACTTGATATCGTAAACATAACATCCATTGTAAGCATTTTTCTGTTCACCTTCCGTGGTTTCTCTTTTCTCTGATAGTTTTTAGGTGTAGTATATTTTCTTATTACTAGACTACAAACATTCCCTCGAGAAAAACCTGGGCGAAGCCGGGTACATCCGCTAGTACATAATACAAACTTATAATAGAAACATTCGTGCTTTTAAATCCTTTCATTTTATATGTATAGATGGCGCGTTATTGCTTTGTGTTAATTTATGCCTAACTGACCTTGTCTTTATTGTTTGCGGAAGAGCATTGCTCGATGCGAATATTTGAATGTAATTCTACTGTCCTATAAGCTTATGTCCATGGTTTTCTTGAAAACCATTTCTGAGATTCCATCCTTCAGTGCTGCGTATATAAACAGAATCGTCCAATACATTATATTGATATCTGAATCTTGATCTCTTGATATTGATCACTGAAATGATCCCTTAAAAATTTTTGAAGCCTGCGGTTCTTTAGCTGTGCTTGGTGCTGCCTTGGTTCCCTCATAAACGGCGCTCTCGCCCTCTTCTCCCCCGGGGTGCCCACTTGCCCTTCCGGCGCCTCTCCAGCCCTCTCCTTGGCCCTCCACTGCGACGGGCGCTTGGAGACTCCCAAACATGAGTCGTGCCTTAAAATGCTTACCCCAAAGCATGTAGAAGGCGGATTAATTGTTAATTCGTCCAATACATTATCTGCCTTAGAATGCTTGGCCGAAAGCATGCAGAAGGCGGTTTAATAGATCATCGTCCAATACATTAAGAGCTCTGAGAAGCGGTCTGGTGGATTAAATTGGCGAAACCGCTGGGAGGGTTCACTACTGATGAGCCAGGCCCTCCCAATATATGTATTTTTCATCGCAGTAAGGGAGTAGAAGTTTGTATTATGTATAAAAGAAACATTCGTTCTTTTAAAAAGTATTTATAAATGTTACGAGCCAAGGTATAAAATCCTAAAGTAACAACAGCTGTTGTCAGGCGGCCACTATGTAAAGAGGATCAGATTTGCATAATCACCCGTCCAGCAGGCCAGCAGCAGACAGAGCAGTGGGAAGTACATCGTGGAGGAGCTTACAGTAATGTAAATAACACATTCCGCTATACAATGTGTATGTTGCACGTGTCTTGTTGCAAACAAACAATAGAACAATGATAGTAACAGATGGAATAAGCTATTTACAGACTGCTGTAACCATTCCTTCACTCCGCTATCTCTGGAATTTTGTAGTTCTATTCAGCCACCCTGGCGTAGCTTCAAAAAGTTCGAAGTCACGTGACGGGAGATATGTAGACAATTGACAATTGACATAATTTTATTGACATCTTGTCAATACATGCAAAGTACACAGTCTGTACTATAAAAAAAAGAAAATATGGATTATATACACTATGTACAATGAATATGGCGCCTCTGCCAGCGCTGCAGATTTTGGTGGAGAATCGCCAGTGGGTCAGGGGGATATGTAGATAGGAAGACACAGATCTGTAGATTAAACTGGCGAAACCGCTGGGAGGGTTCACCACTGATGAGCGCCATGCCGACTATCTTTCAATTTTTATTCATTGCAGGACGGTAAAAAAAAAAAAAGATTTTACTTATTTATTTAAAAGATGAGTTGGGGGTTAAAATTATTTCTAATTTTCAGCAATAGACGGACCTAAGTTGCTGATGGTATTTAAACTGGTGTCAGTTGATACAAGTATTACAGTGAACTCACTGGTATACACTCGTGGGGGAACAAAACTTGAGGAAGTTTTACCATGTATATCTCAGACAATATCTTTGAAAGATATTACAGTGACCTTTATTGTAGACACACGAGATAACCAAGTGTGAACAGCCTCTGTCTCCTTCAAAAAAAAAAAAAAAAAAAAAAAACGACCGGCAACATCAAAGACTTTCCACTTCCTTGTATAATCAAAAAATATATTCAAAGCTACCGCTATCATGGAAAATTAACAAGATTTAATTGAGTGAAAGAATTGTTAAAAAATACATATGTTGAATACACAGGAAGACTTCCATAGAAACTTGAAACAAACCTTCTCTATCTGTGTGATTCCTTCAAATGAAGACAAAGGAAACAAAGCCCTGGTGTGTCCATAATGGTGTGTCTGGGGTGTGGGGTTTGGAAATAACTCAAATTATAAACAAAAATATTTTAATATTTTATTTATTTTGCAATGCTGAAGTTATATTCAATGAAAAAATTCAGTAAATATCATAAATTTGTTACATATATTATATGCAAATAAAAAATATATATAATTATATGCAAATATATATATTTGCATATGGAGTTGTATAGAAAGTGACAGAGAGAGATTCGCAGTAGAGAGTTATTAAAACCTACATCTACAGACCTTAATGTCGTGATAGAAATTATTAGATGAGAGGGCTTGGCTCATCAGTGGTAAACCCTCTTTAAGTCCATAGGTTCCCTAAACACCCCTTAGCTGCCTTCCATAGTAAATACAGGGTATAGAAGAAAAAACAAGCCAATACAATAGTAGAGTGGTCTGGATATTAATTTGGTGAAATCACCGAGAGGGTTCACTACTGATGGGACAAGCCCTCTCAACTAATAATTTTGCAGTAAGGTCTGTAGATATATATAAATATATATTGTTGCGGGAAGGTTATATTCATGTACCTAGAGAGGCACCTCTCCCTTTAATAGGTGTTGTAGCTCATTCGTTATCATCACCAGTAAAGGTTTTTACCAGGGTGATGTATAGTGCTTCGTTCTTATGTACAATTAAAGGGATAGATATGTCCAATATGCAACTATACCGATATTTCTGTAGTTCATTTGCTGGTTGGAAGTTGATTCAGAGAAAACACATCAAATAATGGTTTATTTAACTCCTCACGTTTCTGTCACTCTCTTCAGAAATCATTCCCCTGAAGAGAATAAAACGTCGGGAGTCAAAATAAACTATTGGTTGATGTGACAGTATACCTATATTGTCTATTTGACAAATCTAAGTTGCATAAAGAGATCTAAGTTGCATAGAGATCTAAGTTGCATAGAGATCTAAGTTGCATATGGAATCAAAGTTGCATAAAGAGATCTAAGTTGCATATGGAATCAAAGTTGCATATAGAGATCTATATGCAACTTTGATTCCATATGCAACTTAGATCTCTATATGCAACTTTGATTCCATATGCAACTTAGATCTCTTTATGCAACAAGATATCTAAGTTGCATATGGAATCAAAGTTGCATATAGAGATCTAAGTTGCATATGGAATCAAAGTTGCATATAGAGATCTAAGTTGCATATGGAATCAAAGTTGCATATGGAATCAAAGTTGCATAAAGAGATCTAAGTTGCATATGGAATCAAAGTTGCATATAGAGATCAAAGTTGCATAAAGAGATCTAAGTTGCATAGAAGAGACGGCGTCAGTAGCAGACGGCGATGCAGTCGTCCCGCGACAGGAAGCGGTTGGGGTTGCCGCCGCTGCCGCTGTAGATGAAGTCCTGGCAGTCCATCAGCTCGGGGTCGTAGTACCACCGGACCTCGGACTCCCCGCCGTTCCCGGGGTCCATGGGCATGTTGCATATCCCCGCCTGCACTCCTGTCACGGCACAGCTCGTCCTGCATTGAAGTTACGGGAATTTATCTCTTTTACTGTCATGCTTTCGGAAATAAGATCTTCCTCACGTTATAAAGATGTCTGCTCGAAAGCTTTAAAACCCTAAGAGAGCATCCTGCCCAGCCAGTACTTACCCAGGCCACACAGCAGGAGCACCACCACCGCCGTCCACATCATTTATGCAAATTTACCTGGAAAACACAAAACATCTCAAGTTACATATTTGAAAATAATATATTTTTAGAAAATTTATTATGGAAATGCCTGGCTCAACAGTATGTAATCCTTTACTTTGACGCATTTATACCATCTCTGTGTAATTCTAGTGGAGGAAAGATGCTATCGCTGCTGACTGAAACATGCAAAACTCTTAGTGGGTCCTTTACTGATGAGCCAGGCCTTCCAATTTGTCTATAAGTGCAGTAATAGCTGCAGAGATATTTGCCATTATGTAACAATTAGAGAGGACCACTCCCTTCCAATAGTCAGGCACGGAACAACCCGCACAACAATGGTTTATAAAGCTAACTGATATCTCAATTTATTTTGAAATATCACAAAGCAAGATTCAGAAACGGTGAGTCGAGGATAAGTGGCGTATTTTATAGGGTGGCTGATTTGCATATTAAATTTCTACCTTGCTTGCTATTGGTGCTATTTGTCCTCATTTTCATATTGGTTTAAAGTCGTATACTTAACATTGTGGTAAAATATATTGGAAAAACATTTTGGTTTATTTGCATATTAGGATTCATTGATGATCAACTTACGACGCGGATGTAGCCACGGTATGTGTAAGTAATATAAAACAACGTAGTGATCAACTTGTGGCGAGGAGGTTTGACTGTCGGAGGAGTTCTAGGGCCCCAATACAGGTTTTGTCCACAGGATGTGAGGTTGTGAGACCTTTAGCTCACCCTACTATGACCTCTTTGTCTACTATGGCATCTCTAATGATGATGATTATTAGTATTAGAAAGTCATAGTAGGAGCACAAAGCACAATTACGATGATATAAAATATTTGAAATATTCATCATAATAATTGACCGACTCCAAAATATGCAAATTAAGTTTCTATTGGGCTAACTCAGTATGGGATTTGAATAAACTATGTTTTGATCTAATATACTACACTTATAGGGTGGGATTTCTTAATGGCTTATTCAGTAGTTATGGTGGAGAAGACTAACAAACATCAATTTAGCATAAAGAAGACTATATTTGCATATTAATATGAAATTTTGAAAAAAAAAGCAGAAGACCTCGTAGACACGACCTACCAGTAGCCTCGGCAGTGTGGTCAGATGGTCCTAATTACATATTGCCAGACTATGCAATTTCCACGCCACCTGGTGTACAACATCGGTACTTCGCGGTGATATTAGAACTGTGTAAATTATGTAATAGTTTAAAACATTTAAAACTACAATCTCCATGTAAGGTAGAATTTCATGGATATTTGAGAAGGGGATGTAACCACTCCATGTAGACACCTATTGTCTAATTTTCTTCAGCAAATAAGTCAGTTCCCCTCCTTTTACTCTTTCCATGTAAAAAAACCAAAACCTTTCTTTACAATACAATATAATACGGCTTATGATTGTTAAACGACATTTTAAATACTATTCATCATGGGTTTCTTTTCAACGAAAAATCAAAATTTATTTCAAAGAGAAATAACGATTATTTCTAACCTTTTGGATGAGGTATGAAACCCTCTGGACACCTTTCTTTTTCCGTTTATCATTACTCTTCACAATTCACCCTTTCATACTTCATCCCTAAGGTTAGAAATAATCGTTATTTCTCCTTGAAATAAATTTTGATTTTTCGTTGAAAAGAAACACATGCGGGATAGTATTTCAAATGTCGTTTTAAAAAACCTTTCTTTGTTAACTACACATTTCTGTATTGAGTAAAATTAATCAGGTCTCCAGGGATCGCGTATTCTTCGTAGATCGGGAAATACGTGGTGTCGCTGGAGACCCGCTGGTGATTCTCCACCAAACTCTGCAGAGGTGGCAGAGGCGCCATGTTCATTGTACATAGTGTATATAATGCATATTATATATTTTAAAATAGTGCAGACTGTGTACTTTGCATGTATTGAAAAGATGTCAATAAAATTATGTTAATTGTCAATTGTCAAGGGATACAAGAGATTATTTTATCGAGATTTCTGTATTTTTTAGGATCTCTGGCTGTTGCTTGATAGAAACACCATCATAGCATGGTTCACTTGTAGTCAATTGGTGCATTGACAAATGTCTTGTTGTATCAAATAACGGCTTTGATTGACTTTTGCTGCTTGCCTCGCTACACTTTCATCATTTTCATGTGCAACTTTAATCTTTAACCCCCGGGAGGCCGGTGGAAGGATGTCTAAACCGTTGGTTTTCGACCTTATTGTACGACCCGGGTTCGATTCCCACATTGAACACTTTTTTTCTGATAAAAAAATGCTCCAATGGCCCCCGATTCTTGCAAAAGTCCAACCCTACCAGCGAGTGCAAGTAACCAAACAGGGCTCTGACACATTTGTAAGTGCAAAGTCGAACTGCTTTTTCACATGTATAGACATGTGGTGCACTTACAGTAAAAGCAGTCTCCAACTTCTACCCACCATGATTATCATGGCCTGTACCACGTGTACTAGGGATAAGCAAAAAAAAAAAAAACTTTAATTTTGGGGCCTAGCCTTTAAATTGGCAAATACATTTTATGGTGGGTTGTTTCGTCTGTAGCGATATAGGGATCTACTGTAGATGCTACCTAGTAGGGCTGAGCTGGCTGTGGTGGTATCCTGAGTGGAAGTCACATCGCCACTCTGAGCTACTTCCCAATCATATCCTGAGAGGATAAAAGGTAAACGTATGGCGTATACTTACAATTTCAGAGCAGCTATGTATCTACCTACAATGTAGGTACTGTCTACAGACATACGGACACCGATGATTGACATGGCTATCTAGACATGGACACATTACAGACAGTATATATGTCACATCCCACAGGATCTTTACGACACTTTTAATTCTTTATTCCAAGCAGAACTTGGATTTACAAACCGAGTAAACACATTCTTTTTACCATTTTATCGAAACAGTTCTTGTGTTTTTTAACTAGATTAACGTACAAATTTAAATTATATTTTCGTGAAAATGAAATCTAGATGGTCCTAATTACATACTGCAGACTGAGTTATGCAACTTTACTTGCCGCGCCACCTGGTGTACAACGTGTTATAATTAGAACTGTGGCAATTCTGATGGCTCCACTGAGCTTCAACATCTTACAAGAAAGAACTGCGGCTGAACTCTGCTCCAGGAATTAATCAATTTAAGGTCGTCAGTGAACAAGGAGATAAATAAAGCCTGGAGGAATCAACAACAAAATGACGGATCGCCAAGATTTCTGATCTAGAAGGGGCGTCTTTCCTCAACAAAGAGAATGACTCCCATTAGCTAAAATCTAGGAATTTCCAGATGGAAGGACCGCCCAATAGTACGCCATGATAGCTCATCGAAAGGTTTAAAAACTCACGGCCAGGATGTAAATAGTTGTTTTACAGATCAGACCGTTCCCCGAGCTCTAATTACATATTGCAGTGGAAGCTATCCAACTTGCCACGTGACCTGGTGTACAACGCCGGGGTACGTAGGGAAGACATCAGAGAGGATAACTGTAAACTGGAGTTGTCTGAGGTTTAACGTTCTACAGCTGCGGCGGCCCATCTCTGCCTGCTCCACCCTGTCATGGTGGCCAAGTTGCATACTATCTATCCAATATGTACATAATGGTAGCTTTTCCTATCTATGCAAATTAAAAAAAAAACATATTTTAAGCGCTCTACACTCAGATATATATTCATAGTCAAATATCATGTTTCTTTCTTTGTTTGTTTGCTCAACTTACGTCTGCCTACAATTTACTGCTGTGGAAGCAGGTGGAAACAAGTACTGTTGTGGTGGGAATGAGGTACGTTCACAAATGATATTTATTGATTTATCTTGTAAAACGACATTTGAAATACTATCCCGCATGTGTTTCTTTTCAACGAAAATTCACAATTTATTTCAAGGAGAAATAACGACTATCTCTAACCTTTTGGATGAGGTATGAAAGGGTGAATTGTGAAGAGTCATGATAAACGGAAAAATAAAGGTGTCCAGGAATGGGAATCGAACCCACAGTGTTTCGCTTACCGGGCAGATGCCATGTCCACTAGGCTACCCTGGACATTGATTTATCTTGTCACAGAATTATGTTGTTATCCTTTCACAGAGCTACAGGCACGGCCAGACAACACTGGTTTTACAGTCTCTGCGGCACTGGTCCTTGCAGACGAAGCACTGGGGAGGAGGACTGGGATCTGGGGGGACAGTGTGACACTCTTCCTTCTTTGTCAACAATCACAGCAGCCAAGGACGCCTGTGGAGCCTTCGCAGACATGTCGGCTGATGACATTTGATGGAGCTCTGTGGGGATAAAGAGAAAATAAAGCAAATATGTAATTGGACCGTAGAGGTATATAAGATTGTGTGGATTTTTTAAAATCAGATTTTTAAATTTAATTTTAAATTAATATAATTTTATAAAATAATCCCTTGAATCAATATTCAGTAAAATTAATAAGGCCTCCAGGTAAAAGTGTCTTTTTACTTAATATATTTACTTTTATTTTTACTTAATATAATTTTTTAAGTTTTTTTATTCGATAGTAATATTTTTTTAAAATTGCAGGTTTCGTTTCATCAAGACAATACCAAGTCACCCACACCGCCAGAATGACCAAGTAGAAATTTGGAGAACAGGATGGAGTGGAGATCTGCCTCCTTACAGTCCTGACACTGCCCCCTCCATTATGGCGGGTCGTCGAGTCGTTCAACGAGGTAGATGAGGTTTGTATATCAGTTCCTCCAAACCCAACGAAGGGTTCTCCAAGCAGATATCATTGTTAGCGCGCCGTTTGAAAGTGATGGAATTTATTTAGAGAAAAAAATTGTTGTTTTAAAGTTATTCAATCACACTGATTTTATTGATGAAACATTTACCGGGAGGAAATTGATCTATAAAAATAAAGGTCGTCTCTCCCGTCAAAATAGAAGCTAAATCTAAGTGCCATCTATTGACTGTCTCCGCAAACAAGTAGACTTGGGTTGGTGACAAAGCCAGGTTAGGATAGGTTAGCGACAGATTAGGGATACGTTGGGAATACATTAGGGACAGATTGGATACACATTGGAACTACATTAGAACAAATTAGAGACATGTTAGGGACAGATTAGAGACATATTAAGAACGGATAGCGATTCCTTAGGGATAGATTAGAGGCATATTAGGGGTACATTAGGGACAGATAAGGGATACATTAGGGACAGATAAGGAATAGATTAGAGGCAGATGAGGAATAGATTAGGGACAGATAAGGAATACAATAGGGACATAAATGGGGATGCATCAGGAACATATTAGAGAACATATTAATGTTATAGATACATCAGGATGCAAGTACATTACAATTTACATTATAACATATATAAGTACATTGTACATTAAATTTATTTCTTCTCACATCATTGTGGACGAATACTGTCAGTACATACTGGCGGGAACACAGCGGACATATGTACAGTGAGGGATAGAGGGCGGGAATGGAAGCCACCGCAGCTAGCAGAGCCGTGACTGACAGGATGGATCCTGTGTGGGAAATAGACGGATTGGATCAGCACGTGCGGCCATGTTACTGTGTGGTTGTGACATGGAACTGTAATTTAAGATAACTCTGCGCGGAGATACGCTGGCGGAATACGAAGTTTTCTCCCTGAGATTGACACCTGGATTGACAGTTTCTGCAGCCACAATAGACGTCACCACATCTCCACGACACGTACATCAATGTGCTCTGATGTAACGAGATGTGAATCAAGGAGACATCCGATGTTGTCATGTTGAAGACAGTTCTTGGACGGAGGCTTCCTAACCTGGAATATTGTGTCAACTGGTCTATACATGCTCAATGGGGAGACAGGTCCGGGGAATATGGACGCGTAGGACCTCCAGGGAAACGTCGAGCATGCTGGAACATCGCTCCAGGACATGCGACCCTTGCCGCCCCAGAATGTGACTCCAGGAAGACACTTGACAACATGACAGTCCGGCAGTGACGGCCTTGAGCCGCTGTTATCGAGGGACACGGCAGCTGCTGAGATATGTCCGACCTTCGACGTCACATCTACGACTGCATCTCATTATAACACTGGAGAATACTTAACTGACGCTCATATACACATATACATGGTGTCCCATAATAACGGAGTTAAACATTTTAAATCACATTTTATTAAACAAAAAATTGAACAAATTAACAATGCATGACAATAATGAGGATACAAGCTAGCAATGTATTCAGCTGGTTTCAAAGTGACTTCCCTTGGAGGCGATACACAGGTCCAAACGTGGCTTGAAATTTTCGGCTATGAGCCGCAAGTCTTCCGGATACAATCGGTCCCTTTCTCGGCGCAGATATCGCTTCAGCGACTTCAAACTTTGTGGCGTGTAGCACAGGTCCTGGTCTGTAAAATGGACCACACGCTGTGATCCATTGCGTTGAGATCGGGTGAGTAGGGTGGCCATTCCTCCGACATGATGAAGTCTGGAGAATGGGCCCTGCTCCAGAACATGAGTCAATTTCACCTAGTGAGCCGGCGCTGCTGGAACGTCCAATCCACATCGCCGAAGTGCTGTTGAGTCCACGGGAGTACAACGGCCTCGAGAATGTCGCGGCCATACACTTCTTGGTTGATTTTGACCCCTGATCCACGAAAACGAGGAAGCCTTGCCACTGTCGCAAATCCCGGCAGATACCATAACAGACTGCAGATATTGGCGGTGTTCGACGATGGCCGACGTGCCGGGAGCCGCAGCGGACCAGCTCCTGTCGTTTTGGTGGTTGTGCGCCTGGTGGTCGTCCGTGAAGAGGAAGCGCTCCCATCCCAGCCAGTAGTCCGATGCTTGAGTTGGTGACATCTCTCCAGCTGTACGCTCTTGTTCTTATATGTGAGGAGCTGAACTTTTTTAACTTGTACGCCTTGAGGTTGAGTTCCTTTTTTGCTATTCGATGTACCGACGACTTGCTTATGCTGGTTTAACGGGCGATTTTTCTCATGGACATCCTCGAATTGGTTGAAGTATTGGTTGATTATCTATGGTTGGCGAAGCACTTTCTTCCTCTTCCGGCACGGTCGTCTTCATGGCCAAGCTCGCTGAAGCGGTGGATGGACACAGTTTGTTGAGGCACGTTGAGCAGCCGGACAATTTCACATTGGCATTTTCTTTAAAGAAACAGCTCAATAATTGAACTACCTTTGTTTGACATTCTAAAACCACGACAAAATAAGTTAGTACAGAGTCGACATAATGGAACATAAAAACATGGAGAATCCAACAAAATATAATTTTTACGGCTCAATACTTTCGTGTCAGGATAAATTAAATATTAATTTAATAAAATATTTATCTTAACACGAAAGAGTATTGAACCGTAATAAATTAAATCATGTTTTGTCGGATTCTCCATGTTTTTATGTTCAATTATGTTAAGTTTAGACTCTGTACTAACTTATTTTGTCGTGTTTTTAGAATGTCAAACAAACGTAGTTCAAATATTGAGCTGTTTCGTCAAGGAAAACGTCAATGTGAAATTGTCCGGCTGCTCAAAGTGCCTCAACAAACTGTGTCCATCCATCGCTTCAGCGAGCTTGGCCATGAAGACCACCGTGCCGGGAGAGGAACAAAGTGCTCCGCCAACCGTAGATAATCAAAAAGTGACTTCAGCTAATTCGAGGGTGTAATGAGAAAAATCGCCCGTGAGACTGGAAAAGACAAGTCGTCGGTACATCGAATAGCGAAAAAGGAATCAACCTCAAGGCGTAAAAGCTCCAAAAAGTTTAGCCCCTCACGAATGAGAACAAGCGCGGACGGCTGGAGAGATGTAGCCAACTCAAACATCGGGCCACTGGTCAGCAATGGGAGGCACGTTCACAGACGAGAAGCTGCTCACCCTCGAGCAGGCGCACAACCACCAAAACGACAGGAGCTGGTCCGTTGAAGTTCCCGGCACGTCGGCCATCGTCGAACACCGCCAAGATCTGCAGTCGGTTATGGTATGAGCCGGGATTTTCGCCAATGGTAAGGCACCCTCGTTTCCGTGGATCAGGGGTCAAAATCAACCAAGAAGGGTATCGCCGCGACATTCTCGAGGCCGCCGTACTCCCGTGGACTCAACAGCACTTCGGGGATGTGGATTGGACGTTCCAGCAGCGCCGGCTCACAAGGTGAAAAGAACTTGGGCCATTTTCAGTATTTCATCACGTCGGCGGAATGGCCGCCCTACTCACCCGATCTCAACCCGATGGATTACAGCGTGTGATCCATTTTGCAGGCCAGAGCCTGTGCTACACGTCACAGAAGTTTGAAGTCGCTGAAGCGATATCTGCGCCGAGAATGGGACCGATTGTCGCCGGAAGACTTGCGGCTCATAGCCGAAAATTTCAAGTCACGTTTGAACCTGTGTATCGCCGCCAAGGGAGGCCACTTTGAAACCGGCTGAATAGATTGTTACTTAGTATCATATTTGTTATGTATTGTTAATTTTTTGTTCACACAATAAAATATGCCTAAAAATGTTTAACTTTGTTATTTTGGGAACCTTGTATAAATATCACCTCTCTCGTTCAAATAGACGTCGTCTATAAGACTATCTATTGTGTTGTGTAATAGCAGGAGAACGGCTGCTTCGGGAACAACTCCTGTAGCCAATGTCAAGAAAGCCTTGGTTTCACAGAACTGTAGTCGTTTTAGGCCATCACACAACTTCTACCTCACATTGGACAATTTCTTGCTGTCCCTGCTGCGATGAAAGAAAACTGTTTCGGATTTTAAAGCACAAAGCAGCGTCACAAAAATTTCGATTCCTGCCAGTGATGTAAACAAGATAGATCTGCTAGCGTTAGAAGATAGATTTCCAAGGGTCTCTCTGAAGTCCTCGAGCTCTTGTTTCCAAGGAACATACGTGGTGAGCGCTTCTCTGTCCTCAGGAACTTCATGAATGCCAGGAACAGGGGAGAGAAAGGTTTTTGTTAACGTCTCGCGGAAATCCTCCAGATAAACTTGCACTCGGCCGAGCCTCCAGTGGCTAATCATCTCTAATAATCAGCGAACATCTGCGAGGTTCCCGCGGACTTCCCCCGCACCTGACGGTCCCAGGATCTGGGTATAAAGTTCCTCGGATCGCGGACGTCTTCCACTTCCACTCAAGATGATCCTCTCCACGGTCCTCTTCGTGCTCTCCTGCGTTATCCTTGAAGGTAGGTCCATCATGGAATTCTGGTCTCTGACTGGGATTCTTTCTGTTAACTCGACTTTAGCTTTCTGATTGGACTTCTGGTCGTTAACTAGACTTCATCTCTCTGAGTTCCTGACTGGACTTTAGGTCCCTCACGGGACTTATTGTCCTTGACTAGACTTCAGGTTCCTGACTGGACTTCTCAGTCTCTCGATCATGAGACAATCCGCTGGCTGAATCCATATACGGAATCTCTCACTTAGTGGCCCATAGATGTCACCATAATCCTTTGGAATTCTAACGGCTTGCCTTTTGTTGGCGCTGAGCCTCGCTTAAGTCCGTTAATTGGACATGTTAATGCCATGATGATGATTAATAAAGTTTCCTTTGGTTTTGGACGTACATCCCTGGTCATTAGACTTCTAGTGATCCTCTGGTGTCGACTCCACTGAACTTTACTTCTTGCGGACTTTGACCATTCATTCTCTGGTCACAGCTACCTCTTCTGTGACACTGTAGGATGGAATTGGTTTGTATTTCCTTCGCCAGCTTTTGTTGTGTTCTAGTCCAGCTAGAGATAATCTAGAGCGTCTCTTACATTTATATATTCAACTCCATTCTTCCACACCGATGAAATGGTAGTCATAATTGGAAGCTTCTAGAAACATCTCGTTGTATTCCTGTAAGGCTCCAGGCTTCTTGAATTTGAAGGTTTTACTCGTGAATAATACTTGGAAGTCTCTAATGTGTAGGTGTGTGCCTGTTGCAATTTCTTTTCGTGATTTTTTATTCTACAATTTCTTCCATCGTGGCTTTCTGTTCTATCTGTGAATTCGGTGAGGATCTGACTGAACGCAAGCTACTGGAGTGTCGAATGCCGAGCATTTTGAAGTTTTACTTCTGTATTGTCAAAACGATCATTATATAAGGCTTATTTTGTGAGACAGGAGTATCTCTTCATTTTTTAGGGAAGCGAAAACACTGGTTGTGTACATTTTTCAATTGGTGGTGGCTTTTTTCGGTCAGATACAATAGCTCTGTTCAATAGAAGAATGATCTAGCTGGAACATGGCATGAAGCGTTCATCAACTCGCCAGTTCCACAGAAGCAAAGAAGAAAGTCATCCAATGTGGTCCAGCGCAAGGACGGGCCTTCTACTGCTACGAGGAGGTGCGGCCGGGCCCCTGCAAGGGCAACTTCAAGAGATTCTTCTTCAACCAGACCAGCGCCAAGTGCGAGGCCTTCGTCTACGGCGGCTGCAACGGCAACCTCAACCGCTTCCAGACCCTCGACGAATGCGAGGAAGACTGTCACGGTAGGCGATGATGGAGGCAGCTGGAAGCCTTGGATTGTCAGGGTAAAATAATCTCTTCGGTTTGAAACACTTTTTTTCCGACATGTTGGCTTCTTTGGAGCTCGGATACCTTAAATACACCTATGGAAATAGAAATGTTATTTCCAGAAGGAAATAAAGAAAAAACATGGAATTTGACTCAAGTTAACTTCTTGTGGCATGTAAGCAAAACGGAAAAAATAGTTTAAATCCATTTATAATCATTGGATCTATGAAATAGAGAGAGAGTGGGTATAAATGTATAGCAGAAAGTGAAGATCACCGCCAGTATTGAGATCAACTTTGAGTTCGGCAAAGTTTCTTGTTAGGTTTGGCATTGAAATGTCTGAATTATTTATACAACACAATATTAAATGTCTCCATTAGCGAATCCAGAATAGAACTAACTATATCAGCGAAATTTGAGAGAGAGAGAGAGAGATGAAAAGAGAGAAAAGTGGCCATAACATCGTTAGTAGCCTATCGGCCTATTTAGCCGATGCTCCTGTCCATGGTCACAATGACCTATCAAATCTTTCCTCGAACAATCCTCACTGACTCCCATCAGCTTCCAGCTGGCCCTAGAGTCGGCAATCACGCGGATGCTGTTGCGACAGAGGGCTTCCAGCCCCAGCACTGTGGCGACACCCCGGACAGCGGCCCCTGCAGGGGACTGTTCAAACGCTACTACTACAACAACAAGACCGATTCCTGCCAGGAATTTGTCTTCGGTGGCTGCGGGGGCAATCGCAACAACTTCCGTCAACTGGAGGATTGCCAGCATGAGTGCAAGCGTAGGTGCTGCTCGCAAGTTCTCCGGGGCTTATCTTGGACTCTTCGTAGCTTCCCGTCCTGTCCTTCTGTTGTTTTGTCTCCGGTGGCTTCTCTATCTTTGTTTCTTTATAGCTTCCCATCCTGTCGTTCTGTTGCTCAGCTCTTGTCTCAAGTGACGCCATATTTTTCTATCTTGAGAGTTCTTCATAACTTCCCATCCAGTCCATCGGTCCAATTTTCCTACTGCTCTATTTGTATTCATTTACACTCCAGAACTTCACCAATATTTTTATTATATGTCCCATCTAAGTCGTTTTTCCGATAATATTCAACACGTTTCGTCCCCCTCTTCCAAGTTTCTTAAAAATTCTTCATTTCCGTCTCTCAATGACGTGATCTCTTTTTTAGCCTTCTTTTGCCTTCCTCCTCTAGTGTTTGGATCGTAGCGTTCTCATGTCGTGTTCCCAAGACGTTGAATAGAGTGGTCCAACAACCCAGGGATATTTCTTCTTATATAATTGTACAAGAATTCACGTACAGTACCTGGCAGCTCTCTGCAGATGTCACTACTGCTGGTTCCTTACTGGGTCACTCGACATCCTGTAAAACTCCATCCGGATAGGTGCTCTATATTGTATCTATTATATTTATAGAGATTAGAGATGACATGATATAAACAACAAAATGTCTGTGTAAGAGGTTTATCGCCAGTATATGTAGAGAGACCTGTCCAGGTCGGGCAGCCAGCGTCAGCCGCGAGGTCTGCGCCCTGCCCCCGTTCAGCGGGCCCTGCCTGGCCTACATTCCACGGTACCACTACGACCCGGTCACCCAGACCTGCAAGCAGTTCGTCTACGGCGGCTGCCAGAGCAACGGCAACAACTTCAGGTCTGAGGCGGAGTGTCTGAGCTCCTGCAGAGGTGAGTACTGTGAGGCAGTCAGGAATGTGTGCCCCCCGTGGCTGAGTAACTACTGTAGGATCTGTGAACAACGTATTTACATAGGTACAAGAACAACTGATGTCACAGCCCTTCATATTTCTATATATGTTCTGATCTTGTACTCAGTGACTTCTCGAGTTCTTTATTTATTCGTAGCTTCCCATCCAGTCCATCAGTCCAATTCTTCAGTTTCTCTGTTCTTGTCCAGGTCTCCAGTGACGTCAAAATTTCGAGTTCTTCTCTTTATTTCTCCTTAACTTCCCATCCAGTCCTTCAGTCCAATTCTTCCTACCGTTCTCCATATTTTACCTCACACAAAGATCTCACTCCATTTGTGTCCGATCCAATTCTTCTTACAGTTTCTGACGACCGTCAACAGCTCTCTCCTCCCAATTGTGGTCGTGTTGAGTAAAAGGTGAATCTGATATCGCCAATAAGAAAGGAACCGTGTGTTGACCACGTGTGGTGTCAGCAGAAGAGAAGGAAGCGGCCCCCAGCGAAGAGCTGTGCTCCCTGCCCCCCGAGACCGGTCGCTGCCGCGGCTACTTCCCCCGCTACCACTACGACCCCAAGTCTAACACCTGCCGGCGCTTCATCTACGGCGGCTGTGGCGGTAACGACAACAACTTCAAGACTGAGGCCGAGTGCACCAAGTCCTGCGGAGGTAAGGCTCCTCACCTCGTGTCAGTAGGCTTAGATACTCGTCCTGGTAGTCATTCTAGGTATGGCACGATTCGCATGCAGAATCACCGCTGTATAAAAACAGGTGTAGCATAAACAGGTGTAGCGTATGTCGCTGTGCTAGAGAAGTTGGTGGTGTTCCCAGCCGTGGCCCTGAGCGAGGACGACACCCCGATCTGCCGCCGTCCCAAAAAGGTTGGCGACTGCAAGGCCGCCATTCCCAGGTTCTACTTCGACCGCAACACCAAGACCTGCAAGGAGTTCACCTGGGGCGGCTGTGACTCCAACGGCAACAACTTCCACAACCACGAGGAGTGCATGACGGCTTGTGAAGGTTAGTTCACGTCTGTTATCTCGCTCTCTTCTATACGGCTCCTCCCCCACTTCATGGCCTTGCCTCCATGTATGGGGAGCTCTTCCTCTGTGTGTGTTATGCCCTCATCGAGCCACACCCATTGTGTTAGGCCCCTCCCCTAGCCACGCCTCTGTGTTACGCCCCTCCCTTAGCCACGCCTCTGTGTTAGGCCCCTCCCCTAGCCACGCCCCTGTGTTACGCCCCGCCCCTAGCCACGCCCCTGTGTTACCTTTCTCCCCTAGCCACGTCCCTGTGTTATCCTCCTCTCTTAGCCACGCCCTCTGTGATACCCTCCTCTCTAGCCACGCCCTCTGTGCTACCCTCCTCTCTTAACCACGCCCTCAGTGCTACGTCCCTCTTCCTGCCACGCCCCGTATAAATCCCCGATGTCCACAGGTGAGATCCCGGTCTGCGAACGTCCCCCCCAGACCGGCATGTGCCGCGGCAACTTCCCCATGTTCTACTACGACCCCAAGACCCGCAGCTGCAAGGAGTTCGTCTACGGCGGCTGTGGCAGCAACGGCAACAACTTCGGCACCGTGGAGGAGTGTCTGGAGGCCTGCGATGGTAATCTACGGTCCTAGATGATCTGACTGACGCCTCTCTTGACCATCGTAGTTGCGTGTGAAACCCAGGGACCTGATTTTTATTATCGCTTCTGTCTTAGTAGTACAGTCACACCGCAGAAAGATGTGCTCAAGGAATGTTTTGAAAGATCTTTGATATAAATTGGTGATGATAAAATAAAGTCAAGTATTCCATGAGAAACCACGGCTTAAATCCATGACAAAACACGGCCTCTTATCAGATAATCTGTTTAGGTTGAAAGAGTTCCCATGACTCTGCCTGACATGACAGTCTCCGATAAGAGACCAACTCAAGGAGAGGCCAGATTTAACGATGTTTCCAAGCTATGGTTTCTCATGGGATAGTGCTCTACTGTATCAAGCCGAGAATTGACGCGTTCACGACACAAGAGGATGTTTTTCGCCAGGATTCAGACAACGCCTTAGTCCTATGTACACCAATCTAATCATCCTCGCCAGTGGATAATTTATTTAGATTTCTTGCGCACATTTCTGACTGACCATTGCAGAATTCTACCAGAGGGCTGACCACGGCTGGTGTTGTCCAGGTCCTATCTGGAAATAAGGAGCAGCTAAGGTAAGAATTTGTTACTTTGCTTTGATCTTTGTGTCAGTATATGTCACTCTTTGGAAATCCAGTAAATTATAGCGAATCAATATACAGATTTTATCTCTGATAAATGTGTTTGAAATTTCAAGTTTGATACAGCGGTCTGCAAAATTCAACTCTTTCGCCGGGAGAGGCGTTAGCGTGCATTGTCCGCCAGTTAACCTAGGTGTAGACTTTCTTCAGATGCGGGCATTCTTTTTTTTAACACAGTCTATCTAATAAAAAATAAATAGGAAATATAAAAAAGTTAAAACCACAATCAATTTAAACTAAATAATAGCGTTTCCTTCCCCCGATACCGTTGAATACAGAGTTACAATCCTGTTTGAACTGGAAGAATTGGTTCTGGAATCACTCGCCAACGCGTGAGTGGTCCTTGAGGAAAGGTTTATAATTCCACGCTAGCCTGTAGTCGGCAGCGAGAAGGAAGGTGTTAAGAATTAAATAATAAATTGCCCTTTTTATCACAGATAAATTAAAGTAAATTTGCATATATCATATAGGCATATAAAAAAACTTGCATATTGCCACGTGGAAAATTAGGGAAGACAATCTTCAGGATGAGACAGCAATTTATTTAAGTCAAGAACAAACTATGAAGGATAAACAAAAGATAAGGAATGAGGGAAGTTTACAGAGTAGTAAAATATAAACATAAAAAATAATACTCTGTTAATACTAGTGTAAAATAATAAATACTTGCTACAATATCTTATATATAAACATAAATGAAACGACGCTTAATTTTGATGTTAATTAAAATGTCAGTACACAGTCAGATATAGATTACTCCACTGAAATTTAATCTTTATTAATAAGGGGAAATAATTAACAAATTTATATATATTTTTATATTATTCTTCAGTTTATCAAAATTAATTTTCCTAAAATTTGTACATCAGTGCATTCCACATCCTACTGTTGGGAGTTTTCAGTAAAAATTGTGTTTGAACAATAAGTCTGTCTATATTTCAGTGTTTTGTCAGCGTGCTGCCATTGTAGTGAAGGAAGTGTACCAAGTCTGCGGCGTGTGTCCAGATTTCCCCCGGGAGAATGTAAAGAACGCATGTGTAAGATGGACTGTTGAATAAACTAAATTGATAAATGACTTTGTTGTTGATATCTTTCCTTCTCAACTCACAAGTTACTTCATGAAATGTCTGAAGATAATCCAAGATAAATTTACAAAAGTTACTATTACGGGTTATCAGACAAAAAATGGAATATACTAGGGTCTAAAGTAAATGTAACTTAATGCACAGAAAAGCGTACACTCAAAAGTACAACACCAACAACAAAGAGGGAAGTCAATGACACTCACGATTGGTAAAATAAAAAACAAAACAGTACTTATCTTTATTGTAGCGTTGGTAGGGATCGGACTCGGGTCACACCGGGATGCGAAGAGATCCCCAGACATGGAAAAATCACGTAGAAAAACACTTTAAGCGTCTCCACACCAATTCTCCACGCTCTAGGCCCTCCCTCGCATTCCCTTAGTCCCCTCTTATATACAGACATGGCCACATTCGTCCAATGACGTGAGAGATTGGTTCACTACAGACACATCTTCCCGCTAAAAACTGATCATAAAAAACTGAAAATGTTGTCAATATTATTCGACAAACCCAGCACGGCATTCTACAGAGGGCGTTCCATTTTCAAAAGAACGATTTTAGTGCGTAATTTAAAAATAATTTACAAAGGTTTTGTGCAACTTATGGTTCTCTATGTGTAAGCCTTGACGCTTAGTAACATCCCAACATCGATGTTTCCAAGAAACAAAGCTTCGTCTTATAACATTTTCATCAAAGCCATCCCAACAGTCCTTATCGACATTCCAGAGACCATCTAGCGTCTTCAGTTTTCTAGATTCAAGAAAAGTTTTCATCAAGCCAAAAACACAAATACTACGAGATACGGACATTGCTGCAGCTGTCCGCATTGCGGAACAATAAGTATTGAAAGAGAAACATCTGCAGAGTTCTCAAGGACTTCCACTACACCTGACAGTCCCAGGATCTGGGTATAAATTCCCTCGATAGCGGACGTCTAACAATTCCACTCAAGATGATCCTCCCCATTGTCTTCCTCGTGCTATCCTGCGTTATCCTCGAAGGTGGGTCCCTGACTGGTCTCTTCCCCGTCAGTCTCCCGGAAGCTATTCTACCCCAATCCTAGGTGGAAGGCGTTGAGCAAAGGGACCTGCAAAGAAAGTTGCATATGAGCTCCGTTACTTTGTGTGGTGTTCATTCGAACAATTCTATTACATAAATGGCGATATTCTACAACATGTAGATCAATTGAGCTGAAGGAAATATACACATCGAGCCCTATCTTTGTAGTATTGTTCCGACGTTGTTTCAGCTCAAGGTGTCTAAATAATATGAACGAGATAGACTGGACTCTAATGTATGCCACCAAAAAGAACTTTCTCTCCAAAGGCCGGCTCCATCCAGGTCGGGCCAGTTCTCCTGGTACCATCTTACAGGATCATCCACAGGTCACACTCTCGGAGACAACTTGTCGCTTCTTCTCGTTGCACCGCTGTTGTCGCACCCCCAACACAAGGTCTGTCATCACAGTGGGACTTCACACCGCAGCTGGTGTCGCTCCATCTTTCCCCAACTGCCCCCTGGGATCTTGACAATCATATAGGTTGTTTTACGGAAAGAAAATGGGTTATTGACAGTAGAATATCTTTGAAAAGAATGGAATGTGCCAGAAATATGGATTATCTAAAGATAGGAATATACTCTGCTGATAATCGTTTATAACAGGGTTCTATAAGGATTCTATAGCTTCAATTTTTGTGTTTCCACGATGGCCATTTTCATAATCGATTCCTGCAGAACTGAGGTCTTGAACCTGGCGTTGGTAAAGTAGTGAACAAGGTTATGGCGATTCCAAAATTTTTCTTTGATTTCCTATATTCTGGTTGATAAATTACTGGAGGTCAAGCCACACTATTGTAATTTTAACTGAAATTTTTATCTCTTTGGGCGGTTTGGGGAATCTGTGGTGAAGAGATGGTCCTAAATCCCGACTTGCGATTGGCTTGTGGCACAGGAGTTTGTTAACATGATGCAAGATAATGGAGAATTAGGTGAAAATAGTTTTTAAAAACACTTAAAATTGGACTATCTCAGACAAAAAATGGTTTTTGAAAATTCCTCTGAAAAGGACATTTCTCCATGGACTCCGGCCTTTGTCAGTCCAGTACAGATTTAAGATAATGAGGTCCGTCAGTGAACTAGTACATGGTACACGGTGTGGTGTCAGCAGGAGTGACAGCGGCCCCCAAGCTGTGCTCCCTGCCCCCCGTGACGGGCATGTGCCGTGGCTTATTCCGCCGCTTCCACTACGACTCCAAGTCCAAAACCTGCCAGCTCTTCATCTACGGCGGCTGTAAGGGCAACGCCAACAACTTCAGGACCAAGGCCCAGTGCACCAAGACCTGCGGAGGTAAGGCTCCTCAGCTCTTGTCAGTAGGGTTAGATAAACGTCCTGGTAGCTCTTATAGGTACAGCACGATCCGGAATGTAAAACAATCTCAAAAGTTACTGCATGCAGAAACACCGCTGGATCAAAACTGATGTAGTGTTATAGAAGGTCGTTTAGAATTTGGTCACAAAAAAGAACCAGTTGAAACTGGATTCTCTCTATAATAGGGACTTCTTGTGTCAATTTCTTTGTGGTTGGTACAAGAACAAGTGAAATCGTAATTATCTTCAGAGATTCTGATGCAAGTTCAACATCGAAAGGATAAAATTCGATCAAACCTAATGACATTCAGGCTGAGTAAAAAGCTAGGTGAGAAATCACATCACACAATGTAAAGTCTCCCCACGACATTGTGACCGATGTGACAGTCGAAGACCTCGCTGTTTGCTTAGAACTGCTCAATTCTCTACTGTCTTTGACAGCCACATCCATTCTGGCTGATTCCTTCCACGTTGGACCTCCAGCTAGCACATGTTGACAGATTTATCAGATATAAAGTCAAATAATGCGCTATCTATACTTGTAATTTGACACTAAAATTTGCGCGATTCTCTCTTCAATAAATAAAGCGACTCTCCACCGAGCCCTTCATCTCTATTCAATGAGGAAACACACTGGGAAGTCTGGCTGATGGGTGTTGAACCTTCTCAGTGGTTTAGTTATTAGTTCAATCTTCCAGATCGCTCTGCTCTAAAAAAGATTTGTGGTGATGTTTGTTGTTGTCCAGGTACCAACTGAAGCTGAAAAGATTTCCGCGTCCTAAGGTGAGAGGAATAAATTTATATCATTTAATCAAATTTGTCAGTGATATCTCATATTTAGCTAACCTGGGTTCTTGAATAATATTTATTTTTTCATTTAAAATGACTATATACACACATTCGTCATAATTGAAAAAGGAAGAAGGGGATAAGAATTTAATAATAAATTGACCCTTTTAATTGAAGAAAAATTGAGGGAAATTTAAATATATTATATACTAGCGGGTGTACCCGGCTCCGCCCGGGTTTTACTCGAGGGAAGTTGTTTTCTTGGCCGACTGTTTTACATATGGTGTTATCTTAAAATTGCTTGTTTTGAATATTTTTTTAGATTGAGATTATTAGCTAGTATGTAAAAAAATTAACTCTGTTGAAATTTAATTTTGTATTTTATATAAATAAAATTAACTCTGTTGATTTTTTTTTGTATTTAATCGATAACAGCGAAGTTACGCATGTTAATGTTAGGAAAAATATTTTGATGTTAAGCAAAACCTGCTCCATCTCGTTTTACATAAATGTTGAAAATTTGGTCGAAATTAATGCATTGTAACGAAAGTTTTTAGCGAACACAACTTATGAAATTTCCATTTTATTAATATAGATATGTAAATAAAACTTGTGTATATGTTATATATAAACAAAAATACATTAAAATTTCCTGTTAAATGATAATGTCTGTGCAGTCATGTATAGATAACCCTACTCAAGATACAAAAATGTTGTTAATAGGGGGACAAGGGTTAACAAATTTTAATCTATTTTTAAAATATATTATTCTTCAATTCAGCAAAATGAATTTTCCCTAAAATTTGTACATTAGTGTATTCCACATCCTACTGTTGGGAGTTTTCAGTAACAATTGTGATTGAACAATAAGTCTGTCTATATTTCAGTGTTTTGTCAGCGTGATGTAGTGAAGGAAGGCGTGTGTCCAGATTTCCCCCGGAAGAATGTAAAGAACACATGTGTAAAGTGGACTGTTGAATAAACTAAATTGATAAATGACTTTGTTGTTGGTATCTTTCCTTCTCAACTCACAAGTTGCTTCATGAAATGTCTTAAGATAAATCAAGATGACCCACCACGGCATTCTACAGAAGGCGTTCCATTTTCAAAAGAACAATTTCAGTGCGTAATTTAAAATAATTTACAGATGTTTTGTGCTATTTATAGTTCTCTATAAGTAATCCATGACGTTTAGCAACATACCTATATCGATGTTTCCAGGAAATAAGGCTTCGTCTCAGAATAATTTCATCAATGCCATCCTAACAGTCCTTTACGACTTTCCAAAGACCATCTAGCGTCTTTGGTTTCTTAGATCTAAGAACATTTTTCAGCAAGCCAAACAGACAAATATTCATAGGGGCCAATTCTGGGGATTTGACAGGGATGAACTTTAAAAGGATTTACAAAATGCAGGTTTTATCCCTTTTCTCATCAATTTATTGACGTGTTGAACGTGAATAATGACTCGTGGCTTCATCCTGGTGCAGTGACACGGATCTTAAGTCATTTGGATACAAAGTATTGGGACCTCATTGTCGAATAATGGGTCTAAGATAGTCTCTAGAAAATCTGAGACAATGGAACCTAATGGAGATCGTTTAAACGACATGAGGAATAAGAAACAACAGACAAGTCTTTGGTAGATTTGAGAATATATCTTGAAATTTGAGTCCACCTTCTTTATTGGAAGCTTCCCATTATAGCATAAACCTGCAACGATCATGAAGCCCTTTGAGAAACCTTCCTTGCATTGCTTGACCCAGTTCTGAAAAGATGTTTATTTGAGCGTAGTAAATGGCACGGGGTCGGTTGCTATCATTGAGGTAAACCCATGCCTCTTCAAGTGTAACAACATTCTTCCATTTTTCACCCGCCAGGTACTTTTAATAAAGGGCCCTGCTACAGGTCTTGTATTCCTCGATATCTTTCTTTCAGTTGGAGTTAAAGGTTTCTTCAGGTTCCTTTTTCAGAGGATAATTTTCACTTAATATTTTATAGATAACAAACTTTTCTTTTTGTTTTTCATTATGTCACTGATTGTGCACTTAGAAATAACAATATTATTTTCTTTTAAAATTTCAATAATTTAAATAAGCAAGTATTTTTTCCTCAGAAGTCAGAAGCTAACCTTCTCTCCAGCCCGCTTCAGGACTTCCACCGGACCCTCTCTCCAGCCCGCTTCAGGACTTCCACCGGACCCTCTCTCTAGCCCGCCTCAGTCATCCTATTTCGGCAATATTTCCAGTCTGATCTCTCTAATATCCCCACATTTCACCACATTCTCCTGTTTACCTTCAATAAATGTGTTTGTTTTGTCACAAAAAAGTTGTCGGGCTAAAGTTATTCTCTCCTAAATCTTCTATTGCCGGCTCATCATACATGGTGAATAAATCTTGGAGATAGCGTCGTCGGATATCTGAGATTTGAATATATCTTTGTCCCTACAATGGATTCTTGGGAAGTTTGGAAAGATCTAATGATCGGTGACTTCAAAGTCAAGAGGGGAGAAAACTTATTTGCATCTTAGAATCCCCTAAAGACGGGGTATGTTACTTTGGTCTTCTTCCAGGGACTCTCCAAGTCCGGATCTGATCACATTGGGCCAATCTCCGGTGCAGTTCACTTGTGAACCTTAGAATAGATATTCTTCAGGTGAAACTGTCCTAAGGCTGAGGTGCCTCCTCAACCAGACTCCTCCAAGGCAATCGACCCATATTCTGGAGGTAAGACTTGGTTGTCTTGGTCCAGGTGGTCCACACATGTTGTACGAGCACACACCTATCTAGAAATTGCAATCGTTTTTTTCTATGTATTCGATCATTTTATATTCTGTGGCAACGAATTCCAGGACTCGAGACACCTACTGCTGGAATGCCCACTCTTCTTCACCGCTAGACAACAGACAATGTAGTAGATCTATATCAATTTGTAAATAGCAGAGAGAATTATCATAGGTTTAACTATTTTTTTAAAAATGTATTTGTGATTATCTTTCAAACCTGAAAGGTTCGGGTTCCTAATATATATTATTGTTTCTCTTTTTATTTTTGATTACTTTTTCTTGTATAGTGTGTTTATAACTTTTTCTGTTTTAAAAAATGTAAATCGACGCAATTATCTATAGCCGGGCGTTTTGTGTGTTGAAATAAAATCATTCTATATTCGATATATTCAGTAAGCCATCAGGAGAATTAGATTCAGCTGAGAATTTGATTGCATGAGCACACACACCTGGAGGGTTTCTACAAGATACGAATTATTGCGGCTGTTTGTATTGCGGAACCTTCTGTATTGAACATCTGCGATGTCCTCACGTATATCTCCCGCACCTGGCCGACACAGGATCTGGGTATAAAATCCCTCTAGGTGAATGTCTTCCACTTCACTCAATATGATCCTCCCCATGGTCCTCTTCGTGCTTTCCTGCGCTATCCTCGAAGGTAAGGTACTTGACTGGTCTCTTCCCCGTCAAACTCCTGGAAGCTATTCTACCCATGAGGTGTAAGGCTCTGGACAAAGGGACCTGCAACAAAAGTCTCATACAGCCCCATTTCTTTGTGTGATTTTTATTCGCCCTTGAAGGATTAAATTAGCTACATGGCGATATTTTATAACAAGCATATCAATTTGACCTGAACGAAATATACACTAGGAGTCTCAAGCCTTATCTTTATAATATTGTTACGACGTACACCAGCCGACGTTGTTTGACCACAATACTTGTAGATAACAAATGGGATCCTCAGTGGATGCAGCCTAGAGCGATGTACTTTATTACAAGTTCCTCATAGTGGAATTAAGAACAAGATGGACTTGTCTCCAATGTCTTTCACCCAAAGGATATTGTCGCGGAGATAAATAAAGCAAGGGCAAGTTTGGGGATAATTAATTTATTATAAGAGGTATTTATAGGGAGAGAGAGAAAGTACAACTTACCCCAAGTTAAAGATAATCCTAATGAAAGACGTCAGCCACCCCGCCGACCAGATTCCGAGAAACCCCTCACACCCGGTGTCCAGGGATGATTGATAGGCGTCCCATGGGGCCTCTCGTGGTTGGAGCCGCTGAGCCGCTTGACAATATTTCTCGCCGAAGGCCGACTCCATCCTTGTCGGGACAATTCTCCTGGCATCGTCTTTCAGGATCCTTCCCCACAGTCTCGGATACAACTTGCCGCTTCTTCTCGTTGCACCGCAGTTGTCTCACCCCCGTACAAGAATGTTGTGTGTCAGCACTTCACTCCCCCATCAAATTGTCATGCGATACGACGGGGCACCGACATTATGCAATATACCAAGGAATATTTGAGGTTGAGAATACACTCTGTTGATAACTTTATAGAACAGGATTCTGTGGCTTCCATCTTTGAGATTTCCATGATGTCCATATTTATGATAGATTACTGTACAACTGAGGTCCTAAACATGGCGTCCACAAGTAGTCAACCAGGGTTATGGCCATTCCAATCAATTTACTTGGCTTTCCTCTATTCTGATGGATAAATTACGGGATTGTTCACAACAAATAATTGTAGTTTTGGAATGAATTTTTCCTTTTTGAGCGGTTTGGGAAACCTTTGGTGAAGATGGTCTGAAATCCCGACTTGCGAAGGGTACTGTGGCGTAGGAGTTTGCTAACATTAAAATAGATTTTTAAATGATCTGAAAAAGAACTATCTCAGACAAGGGTATTATTCAAACTCTTCTGAAAAAAAGGCATTTCACCATGGACTCGGACTATGGCCTTTCTCAGTCCAGTACAGATTTAAGATAATGAGGTTCGTCAGCGAACTAGTACATGGAGTCCCACACGGTGTGGTGTCAGCAGGAGTGACAGCGGCTCCCGAGCTGTGTTCCCTGCCCCCCGAGACGGGAATGTGCCGCGGCTACTTCCCCCGCTACCACTACGACCCAAGTTCTAACACCTGCCGGCGCTTCATCTACGGCGGCTGTGGCGGCAACTCCAACAACTTCCAGACCGAAGCTGAGTGTACCAAGACCTGCGGAAGTAAGGATCCTCAGCTCGTGTCAGTATGCTTAGATACAAGTAATGATTTTTTATTCTAGGTACTGTGAGATAATGGCTGTAGAGCGAGTCCAAAAATAACCGTATGCATAAGCACCGCTGTCTCAAAATTGGTGTAGCATTATAAAAGATCTGTTCAAATCAATAAGCTTGAGGGATGAGTATCTTCTTGCAAACAAATATATTACAAGGTTTCGGGCTCAACGGCCCTTCGACAGGTAAAACTACGCTACTGAAGTTTTTCGAATCCAATCCATATATATCCATGCTTCTTTGTATGTATATATATGGATTGGATTCTAAAAACTTCAGTAGCGTAGTTTTACCTATCGAAGGGCCGTTGAACCCGAAAGCTTGTGTGTAATATATTTGTTTGCAAGAAGATACCCATCCCTCAAGCTTATTGATTTGAACATTCTATTAAGGGATTAACCTATTAATTATAAAATATCGTTGTGATTTTTGTACATAAACCACAATGATATCTGGATTCATCATCTATACTTTCGACTTCTACGTTTCAGGATTCTTACGCACAAGAAAGGGGTAACTGGATTCTATCTTGAGATTCTAATGTGAGTGCAACATCGAGCAGATAAAATACAATGAATCCAATTGACAATCGCGATCAACAAAATGGCAGATGCGAAATCACATCACACAATGTAAAGTCTCCCTACGACATTGTGACCGATGTGACAGTCCAGGACCTCTCTGTTTGCTTAGATCTGCTCAATTCTCTAATTCTTTGACAGCAACATCCATTTTAGCTGATTCCTTCCACGTTAGATCTCCAGCCAGCACATGTTGACAGATTTATCAGATAAACACTGAAATAGTTCCTACCTACACCTGGAATTTGAAACTAAAATTTGCGCGATTCTCACTTCAATGAATAAAGCGACTCTTCACCGAGCCCTTTATCTCTATTCAATGAGGAAACACACTGGGGAAGTCTGGCTGATGAGTATTGAACCTTCTTAGAGGTTTAGTTATTAGTTAAATTTTCAGTTATCTCTGCTCTAAAAATGATTTGTCGTGATGTCTGTTGTTGTCCAGGTACCAACTGAAGCTGAAAAGATTTCTGCCCATTAAGGTAAGAGGAATAAATTTATATCATTTCAATCAAATTTGTCAGTGATATCTCATATTTAGCTAACCCGGTTTCTTGAATAATATTTATTTCATTTAAAACGACCCTATACACACATTCGTCATAATTGCATTGACATCGTGAATGATCAAGTCCTGACAGAAGGCGATAGAGCGTCAGCTATACGAGCCTATATTTGTTGTTATTCTCTTCAATGGAACGTCGATTTCCACGAGCCAGGTATTTATATAATCTCTATATTATTAGAGACAAGTGAAATCGATTTATCAACTATTGTCATAGATGCACAGTATGCAAAATTACTAGTAAAATGATATAATGATGTCTAACACACCTACCTACATATTCTCATGCCCAGCAATGGCCGCAGTCTTGCAGAAAATTGACATAGACTCAGAGCAGCAGCTTTACACACCCAAGATAGTGGACATTGCTGCTGCTGTGATAGAAATGCATGCGAACATCTGAGGCTCTTCGTTGGACACGACAACAACAACATATGATGATGTAAAAATATTAATATACAAATGCTCTATGTATAATGATGATGTACAAGGTGCCACCGAGTACAATGGAGTATCGCCAACAGCGACATTTCTTGGACGACAGAATGAACGTACATATCCTCTGTATAGACAGAGAGATGAACAGGACATGATCTACATTTCGCCATCACACACAGTTATCTACAGCACATCAGCCACAATTAACCCTCAACCACAGTTATCTACAGAATATCATCCACATCTCACCTAGCACACAGTGATCTACACGATATCAATCACCTCTCACTATATCACACATCTACAGTTATCTACAGCACATCAGCCACAATCAACCCTCAACCACAGTTATCTACAGAATATCATCCACATCTCACCTAACACACAGTGATCTACACGATATCAATCACCTCTCACTACATCACCCACTCACAGTTATCTACAGAATATCATCCACATCTCACCTAACACACAGTGATCTACACGACATCTATCACCTCTCACTACATCACACACTCACAGTTATCTACAGCACATCAGCCACAATTAACCCTCACCCACAGTTATCTACAGTAGATATACCACATCTCACCTAACACACAGTGATCTACACGACATCTATCACCTCTCACTACATCACACACTCACAGTTATCTACAGAATATCATCCACATCTCACCTAACACACAGTGATCTACACGACACCTCTCACCTCTCACTACATCACCCACTCACAGTTATCTACAGAATATCATCCACATCTCACCTAGCACACAGTGATCTACACGACACCTCTCACCTCTCACTACATCACCCACTCACAGTTATCTACAGAATATCATCCACATCTCACCTAACACACAGTGATCTACACGACACCTCTCACCTCTCACTACATCACCCACTCACAGTTATCTACAGAATATCATCCACATCTCACCTAACACACAGTGATCTACACGACATCTATCACCTCTCACTACATCACACACTCACAGTTATCTACAGGACACAGAAAGAGTGAGAAGCCCATCACACACACCAACAAGATATTTTCAGAAATGTGTATGGTTTCCCTATTCCCCCCACACCTAGTTATGTTCTGTACAATTAATGATGACTATATATAGTGTTTGTATATAGTGATTGTAAGTGCAGCCCTCACTGCTGAGTCTAACACAACGCCGTGTTTCCAGATTCCACTCCGAAGAAAGAAAATAAAGTGTGTGGAAGATAGCTGCTCAATAAAATATATTTATATCTTTGTAAAATATCACTTTTTATCCAATTTAATTGTTAGAACACTAAATGACATTTTGCACAACATGAAGCAATAAATATTTCATCGTCGTCTCATTGTTCCATATTAAGTCTATCTTGGATAACTCCACGACAACCAACGACCGCGCTCTCAACGTCCTGAGAAAGAATAAACATTTATATACCCGCAGATCTTGTAAAATCTGTTCACACCAGACTGGGGCACTACCAGCGAGATTGGACTGTAGAAATTAGAAGTTTCAGCCACTAGGTTTCTTTATTTAAAAGAGGGCGAGCTTTCAAGCTTATCCCCTTTGTCAGGACACGTTTTAAATGAGGTATCTTGTTAGTTATCGATGTTCCATCATGTATTTATAATTATAAATATTATAGAATTATAATAATTTAAGGAATTATCTCTCAAACCCCTTATTAAAATGATAGATTTACATAATCAAATAGGAATATCACAATCTGGGATATCAATAATGTGGTAATTATGTGGGAAATATGCAAAATGTACTACTGCTGATAATTATAACAAGGGATCGAATAGATTTGCATATTTCTGTTGACGTTTTATATTTGTTTATATACGAGAGGCTCACTCAAGGAATAATTTCTGAGAGTTCGTTGAACTGTTGTGGCTGATTATCTCAGACTGTTCGATATATCTAGGTAGGTAAATGGCACTGAAATTGTTTGAGTCAAAAGGCGATCCATCAAATAAGTTTATATAAAATCTGGATCTGTAAAGAAAAATAAATCTCAAAATATTTCGAGAGATTGCTCCCTCTTTATCAATTTATTGAACAGTAAACTTAATTTACAAATTCTTGTAGATCACATGAGAACAACTTTGTCATTGGTCAAAAATAATTAATGTTAATAATGCATTAAAAATTAAAATTGAACATAATAATAAAATGAAAATATTATGAAAATTAAAGGCTTTTGTGAAATTAGTAATGCAGTATTTTATATAATGTTTTGAAACAAAATGTAAGGAAATAAAAAATAGAAATAAATAAAGTTGACCGCGATTATTAGAAAAAAAAAAGTTAAAAGAGACACATAGAGGTTCGGGGATTTTCTTAATATCTATTTACACTAGCCTTTATTGATGACTCCAGGAACTTCCTCTGGTGTGAGTTACCCTTGTAAATAGTGGAAGTATTTTACCAATCTCTGGTCATAAATATATAACATTATATAAAATACTGCATTACTAATTTCACAAAAGCCTTTAATTTTCATAATATTTTTTATTTTATTATTATTATTTTAAATTTTAATTTTTAATGTATTGTTATCATTAATTATTTTTGACCAATGACAAATTTGTTTTCGTGTGATCTACAAGAATTTGTAAATTAAGTTTACTGTACAATAAATTGATAAAAAGGGAACAATCTCTCGAAATATTTGAGAATTCTTTTTTCTTTACAGATCCAGGTACGTACTTTTATATAAACTAAAATTGATATTTTGGGTGTTTTCTTCCATGGATACACTTGTCTCTATCTACATATGTAATCCTGGCATTTGACAGAATATTTCGTATTTCTGTTTTAATGAGTAACGGCCCGTCGTTGGTGATGGGGTTCCTCAATATATACCAACCATGGATTTCAGGCCATTAAAAAGATGTCTGAATCCACATTTATCCGATTAGGAGAATAATTGATGCAGTAATTTATGTGGAATTTCGGTATTGAGGGTATGTATAAATGGTAGAGAAATTATTCCTTCAAATACTGAGACTATTTCTCAGGTTGTGTCAGGATTTGTCACTAGGGTGACTTTACTAAGGTTTTGAACATAATGCTTCGTTCGGATGTATAAATAAAGGGATAGATGTCTCTTCAGGAGCATGAATAGCATGCTCTCGCATCTTTATGTTGTATTTCTCATCTATTCTTTCTGAGGTAAAGACGTATAAAGTAAAGGGTGGAATATTTAAGGGTGATCATCCAAGGAGATTTTTAAATGAATATATAAGAAGGTGTCAAGCCATTTTTGTAATGGACAATTGTGTAAAATGTTCAACAGTTTCGATTCAGGTTTTATTGAAATTAAATCATGTTATAATAATAGAGTTGTGGGTGTCCAGGATTTGTGGCTAGACTGGTATTTCACAATATAGGAACGTCATCACTTGTCCATTAATATTTCAAAATATCTATCTGACGAATTTCAACAGTACCACATGCAGCTATTGAAGGATGAAATGGGGAATCCATCAATCTGCTAAAAGAGTTAACTTTAAATGTGTATGTGCGAAATAGAGGTTTGAAACTACACTGTGTTCCAGTTCTTCAATATATACAAAAGGTCTACTTCACGAGGATCTTGATAATAAGAGAAAATTAAAAAATAGTGAACTTCCCAATGGAACGAATTTGCAACATTTTCAGTGGGTTTTGTTCTTCTTCACTCATTTACCATAAAACCCGGGTGTATTGTTGATGGAGAAGGTATATTTCTAGAGATAATTATTGGAACAAATGGTAGAGAGGAGTTATGGGAAAAGGTAATAGAGCGAGAGATGGAAAGAAATTGTCAGCAATTATTGATCTGAAGGATTCTTTAGGTACTTTCTGGTACAATTTGACCATCATCCATAGCCTGCCTAGGCAATCTGGTGGACAAGCGATGCAGGAATTGTCTTCATCTGTCTTTCTGCCATTCCGGAAACAGCTCAATTCTCTTATCAGATATTTTAGATTTGAAGAAACAAAATTCCAATAAAGTCGATTTGTTCAAGATAAGAATTGTAGCGGCTGTCTGTATTGCGGATTCCCACTCGGCCGAGCCTCCGGTAGCTAATCATCTTTATTAATCAGCGAACATCTGCGGGGTTCCCGCGGACTTCTCCTGCACCTGGTAGACCAAGGACCTGGGTATAAGTTCCCTCGATAGTGGGCGTCTTCCACTTCCACTCAAGATGATTCTCTCCGCCGTCCTCTTCGTGCTTTCCTGCGCTATCCTAGAAGGTAGGTCCGTCACTGGTCTCTTTCCCGTCAAACTCCAGGAAGCTATTCTACCCAAGAAGTATTCTTAGGTGGAAGACCTTGGACAAAGGGAGAATTACAACGAACATTCCATACAGCATCCATAATTTGTGTGGTGTTTATTCGTACTTAAAGCTTCTGTTCGTCGATTTTACAGCTCTTGATGCCCCGATGAAATAATAAGACTTATAGGAAGGTTGAATAAACTACATGGCGATGGTTTATAACATGTTCATCGAATTGAGCTGAGCGAGATTTCCACTAGGAGTCGTCAAGCCCTAACTTTGCAATATTGCTACGCCAGCCGACGTTGTTTGAGTACCATACTTGTATATAACAAGGAGGGTTCTCGGTGGATACAGCATAGCGCGATGTACTTTATTACAAGTACTTTATAATGGAATTAAGAAGGAGATAAACTTGTCTCTAATGTCCGCCACCAGAAGTAGCTTCCACATCAAAGGTCGACTCCGTCCTGGTCGGCTGGTTTTCCTGGTACCGTCTTTCAGGATTATCCACACGGTCACACTCCAGGAGACAACTTTCCGCTTGAGGATGTCGTTGCACCGCAGGAGAATGTTGTCTGTCAGCACTGTCCCTCCGTGGGACTTCACACAGCAGCTGGTGTTCGTCCATCTTTCCCTAACTCACCTACGTATCTTGAACCAGCAAATAAGTTATTTTGCGGTAAAAAAAGTGTCCGGACAATGCAATATCTTCAAAAATGTTATAATATGCCAGGAATATGTGCTATTTAAGTAAAGGAATATACTCTGTTGATAATTTATAGAGAAGAGTTCTGTATAGGGATACTGTGGCTTTAATCTTTTACTGCCATTTTGGTGATCGCTTACTGTAGGTCAGCTTGGTTCTGTCCACTCCCAGTGAACCAGGGTTGTGGCTATTCCAATAAATTTCCCTGACTATTCTGATTGTTAAATTACAGAAGTTTTTTCACCCCACTATTATAATTCTTGAAGGAATATCACATTTCTAGGCGATTTGGGAAACCTGTGTGAAGATGGTCTTAAATCCCGACTTGTGATTGCTACCGTGGCGTAGGAGTTTGTTAACATGAGGTGAGATATTGGCGTGAGGTGGAAATTGATTTTAAAAACAACTTGCAAAACTGGACTATTTCATATAAAAGTTTTTTCAGATACAACTTTAGATAAAGCGCATCTCACCATGGACCCGAGCTACGGCCTATGCCAACCAGTGCAGATTTGATGTATTGAGGTTCGTCAGTGATCTAGTACACGGAGTCCCACACTGTGTGGTGTCAGCAGGGGTGACAGCGGCCCCCGAGCTGTGCTCCCTGCCCCCCGAGACGGGCATGTGCCGCGGTTACTTCCCCCGCTACCACTACGACCCCAAGTCCAACACCTGCCGGCGCTTCATCTACGGCGGCTGTGGCGGAAACGACAACAGCTTCGAGACCGAGGCCGAGTGCACCAAGACCTGCGGAGGTAAGGCTCCTCAGCTCGTGTTAGTAGGCCTATCTGCAATTACGTTTCGTCCTGGTAGAAATTCTTAGTACTACATGATCTGGGATATAAAACAACTCCAAAAGTTACCGCATGCAGAATCACCGCTGGATCAAAACAGGTGTAGCGTATGTCGCTGTGCTAGAGAAGCTGGTGGTGTTCCCAGCCGTGGCCCTGAGCGAGGACGAGACCCCGATCTGCCGCCGTCCCCGCAAGGTTGGCGACTGCAAGGCCGCCATCCCCAGGTTCTACTTCGACCACGCCACCAAGACCTGCAAGGAGTTCACCTGGGGCGGCTGTGACTCCAACGGCAACAACTTCCACAACCACGAGGACTGCATGACGGCTTGTGAAGGTTAGTAACCTCGTGTGATGTCCCACTTTAACCCACATTGTCTCGTAACCTCACCCTCGCTCCACCCACGATCGAGGCCCCTCCCTGTGTCACGCCCCTCACTCCTCCCACTTCGCACCTAGCCCCACCCCATTGTTACAACCCCGCCCTTAGCCACACCTTCTGTGTTATGGCCCGCCTGAGTCCGCTCCCTCTCTTACACCCCACCACTAGCCACACCCCTGTGTCACGCCCCACCACTAGCCACACCCCTGTGTCACGCCCCACCACTAGCCACACCTCTGTGTCACGCCCCACCACTAGCCACACCCCTGTTAAACGCCCCACCACTAGCCACACCCCTGTGTCACGCCCCACCACTAGCCACACCTCTGTGTCACGCCCCCACCACTAGCCACACCCCTGTGTCACGCCCCACCACTAGCCACACCTCTGTGTCACGCCCCACCACTAGCCACACCTCTGTGTCACGCCCCACCACTAGCCACACCTCTGTGTCACGCCCCACCACTAGCCACACCCCTGTGTCACGTCCTACCACTAGCCACACCTCTGTGTCACGCCCCACCACTAGCCACACCCCTGTGTCACGCCCCACCACTAGCCACACCTCTGTGTCACGCCCCACCACTAGCCACACCTCTGTGTCACGCCCCACCACTAGCCACACCTCTGTGTCACGCCCCACCACTAGCCACACCCCTGTGTCACGTCCTACCACTAGCCACACCTCTGTGTCACGCCCCACCACTAGCCACACCCCTGTGTCACGTCCTACCACTAGCCACACCTCTGTGTCACGCCCCACCACTAGCCACACCCCGGTGTCACACCCCACCACTAGCCACACCTCTGTGTCACACCCCACCACTAGCCACACCCCTTGTGTTGCTCTTCGCCCCTAGCCACGCTCAGACCTCTCCCTGTGCCCACAGATGAGATCGAGGTCTGTGAACGTCCCCCCCAGACCGGCATGTGCCGCGCTTACTTCGAAAGGTTCTACTACGACCCCAAGACCCGCAGCTGCAAGAAGTTCGTCTACGGCGGCTGTGACAGCAACGGCAACAACTTCGGCAGTGTCAAAAAGTGTCTGGAGGCCTGCGTCGGTAATCTCTTGGTCCTGTAATAGCTTGGAGTTCAGAAGAACTTTCAGTCGAAACTAGGGACTCCTTTGTGTTGTTGTGCACAAAAACCAGCGAAAACTGGATTCTCTCTTGAGATTCTGATGTAAGTGCAACATCGAGCAGCGGATCAAATTCAATTAAGCCAAATAACGCCTGCGATCAGTAGAAAGCTTTCTGCTAATTCACAACCCATCATGTAAAGTCTCCCTACGACATTGTGACCGATGTGACAGTCCAGGACCTCTCTGTTTGCTTAGATCTGCTCAATTTTCTACTTTCTTTGACAGCAACATACATTCTGGTTGATTCCTGCAAGTTGGACTTCCAGCCAGCACATGTTGACAGATTCATCAGATACAAATAATTCGCCATCTATACTTACAATTCGAAACCAATTATTTTGTGAGATTCTTTCAATTATAAATAAAACAACTCTCTATATATACTGAACCATCTATTCAATGAAGAAATAGCGGGAAGGTCTGGCTGAACCCTCTCAGCTGTTCAGTCAGTTCAAACTTCCAGGTATCTCTACTATAATTGTTGTAATGTCTGTTGTTATACAGGTCCAGTCTGGGACTGAGGAGATTTCCACGTATTAAGGTATGGGAAGAATTTTCTGTCACTTTACTTTAATTTGTCATTGATATATTTTATTTAGATGGCCCTGGTTCCTTGCACATACACATATTTTCCTTTAAAAACCCCCAATACGAAGAGTCGTCAAATAGCATTGACATCGTGAGTGATCAAGTCCTGACAGAAGGCAATAGAATATCAGAGCGCCAGCTATATGAACCTAATGTTTGGGAGTTGATCTTCCAGGGAAGCCGGGTATTCATTATCTATATATTACTATAGACAACTAAAATATATTTATTATAACTATTGACAATTACATAGTTGCAAAGTATGCAAAATTATGATATGAAAAAATCAACATAAATGCTATGTACAAGGAACATGTGCCAGGTGATATCGATACAGAGTCTGATAGAATGTCGTCAACGGTCTCCAGCGACATTTCTTGGCAGACTAAATGAACAGAGAAGACAAACTTGACCGTCATATCCTCTGTATAGACATCAGCAGAGAAATGTGGGGTGTTTGATCGGTTACTATAGGAATCCACAATTACTGGCAAATTTAACCAAAGTTGGGGCTGGAAGGTTCGTTATCATAGTTTTAGCGTTATATATTTTGAAATATATATCTTACCAAGCACCTTCTATTTGTAACTATGTTTGAAGTTTCGAAAAGTTTAGGACTTATTTTTAATATTGAAATCATTTATCGTTGCAATTTCACTTTCAAAAATTCAAGTAAAAATGTAAAACTACTAGAGGAATAAACTTGCACCTACCGCACACAGTGACCCATAGATATCTACAGTACATCAGCCATACAACCGTCACCTACAGTTATCTACAGTACATCAGCCATACAACCGTCACCTACAGTTATCTACAGTACATCAGCCATACAACCGTCACCTACAGTTATCTACAGTACATCAGCCATACAACCGTCACCTACAGTTATCTACAGTACATCAGCCATACAACCGTCACCTACAGTTATCTACAGTACATCAGCCATACAACCGTCACCTACAGTTATCTACAGTACATCAGCCATACAACCGTCACCTACAGTTATCTACAGTACATCAGCCATACAACCGTCACCTACAGTTATCTACAGTACATCAGCCATACAACCGTCACCTACAGTTATCTACAGTACATCAGCCATACAACCGTCACCTACAGTTATCTACAGTACATCAGCCATACAACCGTCACCTACAGTTATCTACAGTACATCAGCCATACAACCGTCACCTACAGTTATCTACAGTACATCAGCCATACAACCGTCACCTACAGTTATCTACAGTACATCAGCCATACAACCGTCACCTACAGTTATCTACAGTACATCAGCCATACAACCGTCACCTACAGTTATCTACAGTACATCAGCCATACAACCGTCACCTACAGTTATCTACAGTACATCAGCCATACAACCGTCACCTACAGTTATCTACAGTACATCAGCCATACAACCGTCACCTACAGTTATCTACAGTACATCAGCCATACAACCGTCACCTACAGTTATCTACAGTACATCAGCCATACAACCGTCACCTACAGTTATCTACAGTACATCAGCCATACAACCGTCACCTACAGTTATCTACAGTACATCAGCCATACAACCGTCACCTACAGTTATCTACAGTACATCAGCCATACAACCGTCACCTACAGTTATCTACAGTACATCAGCCATACAACCGTCACCTACAGTTATCTACAGTACATCAGCCATACAACCGTCACCTACAGTTATCTACAGTACATCAGCCATACAACCGTCACCTACAGTTATCTACAGTACATCAGCCATACAACCGTCACCTACAGTTATCTACAGTACATCAGCCATACAACCGTCACCTACAGTTATCTACAGTACATCAGCCATACAACCGTCACCTACAGTTATCTACAGTACATCAGCCATACAACCGTCACCTACAGTTATCTACAGTACATCAGCCATACAACCGTCACCTACAGTTATCTACAGTACATCAGCCATACAACCGTCACCTACAGTTATCTACAGTACATCAGCCATACAACCGTCGCCTACAGTTATCTACAGTACATCAGCCATACAACCGTCACCTACAGTTATCTACAGTACATCAGCCATACAACCGTCACCTACAGTTATCTACAGTACATCAGCCATACAACCGTCACCTACAGTTATCTACAGGACAGTGTAAGTTAGAGGAATCAAACCAACCAGTGATTGGTAGAATTGTATGTATCCTCTCCAATCTACACACACCTACTGGTGTTCTGTACAATTAATGATGACTATAGAGTTTGTGGCATTGTGAGTCTGCTGACACCACGCCGTGTTTCCAGATTCCACTTCGACGAAAGAAAATAAAATGTGTGGAAGATGAAGTTTTTTAAATAAAATATATTTATATCTTTGTTAACATTTCCTTTTTATTTTAATAAATTGTTTGAAAACTAAATGACATTTTTCTCAACATGAATCTGGGAAAACGAGTATTTTATTATCGCATCATTAAAAAAAAAAAAACAGAAATGTTCTCCACCCCAGTGACAAATTCACCTTCCGAGAAACCATCAGATCTCCTTGAAGTTCGCAGCTTCGGGTCCAGATATCACTGACGTTAGAATGAATCAAGTAACTACAGTACATTGTACGGCGGACATTGATCTTAGACCTACTTCGTGCATAGGTTCCTCGTCACTGACTCCTTAATTGAGAAACTGGTTCTGACTTCACGGCCAATGGAGAAACTGGTTCTGACTTCACGGCCAATTGAGAAACTGGTTCTGACTTCACGGCCAATGGAGAAACTGGTTCTGACTTCACGGCCAATGGAGAAACTGGTTCTGACTTCACGGCCAATGGAGAAACTGGTTCTGACTTCACGGCCAATGGAGAAACTGGTTCTGACTTCACGGCCAATGGAGAAACTGGTTCTGACTTCACGGCCAATGGAGAAACTGGTTCTGACTTCACGGCCAATGGAGAAACTGGTTCTGACTTCACGGCCAATGGAGAAACTGGTTCTGACTTCACGGCCAATGGAGAAACTGGTTCTGACTTCACGGCCAATGGAGAAACTGGTTCTGACTTCACGGCCAATGGAGAAACTGGTTCTGACTTCACGGCCAATGGAGAAACTGGTTCTGACTTCACGGCCAATGGAGAAACTGGTTCTGACTTCACGGCCAATGGAGAAACTGGTTCTGACTTCACGGTCAATGGAGAAACTGGTTCTGACTTCACGGTCAATGGAGAAACTGGTTCTGACTTCACGGCCAATGGAGAAACTGGTTCTGACTTCACGGCCAATGGAGAAACTGGTTCTGACTTCACGGCCAATGGAGAAACTGGTTCTGACTTCACGGCCAATGGAGAAACTGGTTCTGACTTCACGGCCAATGGAGAAACTGGTTCTGACTTCATGGCCAATGGAGAAACTGGTTCTGACTTCACGGCCAATGGAGAAACTGGTTCTGACTTCACGGCCAATGGAGAAACCATTTCTTGGATAACTCCACGACAACCAAAGACCGCGCTCTCAACGACCCGAGAAAGAATAAGTATTTCCCTGCCTGCAGATCTTGTAAAAATGTTTGTATCAGATGATTTCAACAAGACATCAGCTGAGATACTATTGTAGAGACGGGTCTGTATAAATAGGAAGTTTCAGCCACTAGGTGTCTTTATTTAAAAGAGAACAAACTTCCAATATCATATCCTTTGTCGTTATAAATGTCAAGTCAATTTTCTATGTGCCCCCGTCATATTTATAATGTATTTTAAATATAAAAATGTTGTAAATTCCAAAGGAGACATTTGTCCTCCTGACATTTGACACAGAGTTTTTCTAACTTGATAAGTAACGGCCCATCTACTGGATGTGGAGTTCCTTTTATCTTATGTTTCTCCAAAATTTCTATCTATACAAATATTAACATAATAATAATAATATTAATAGTCATCTAATTTTGTCGATCTGTGGTATATATATTTACATAGTACCCAGTTACTTCCCTAACAGCTGGCAAGCCATCTCTTTCTTAGCTTCAGATTAAGGATACTATAGCTCAGCTTGACTATCGTTCCTTTTTAATCAAAAAATATTATGATGCATTAGCGCCCCATCTGTTATGAAAATTCGAAACTATTATAGACATGTATGATTCTTTTAAAAATTAAACAATTTCTACTGCCCTTATTTTTCCATTACAGTAAAGACAATAGAAATTGTTTTATTTTTAAAAGAATCATACGCGTCTATAATAGTTTCGAATTTTCATAATTAAAAAAATATTAGTGGATTCCAGAATTTTATGACTTTGATTAAATTTTTGAAAAACCATAGGATCACGTCAAATTAAACGTCAAAACTAGACGCCATCTTTGATTAAATTAATAAGCTACCTATGAATAAATTATTGTGAGGATTGCTTTCCTCCGAGTTACAGCTTCACGTTCCACCAGCAGTAATGGTCACAGAGTGCGGAGATGACCCGGTCCAGAGTCCATGTATCGAGAGGAAAGCTGTTGCAGGGATCGTTCTGTTGAACCTCCACCACTTCCCACTCGAGCGGTCCTACAGTCCGCGGGGAAATTTTCAGGGCTCGTTCAGATGACCGTTTGACCAGTGTTAGCTAAGACTGCCAGGTGGTCATGTCCGTTTAGAACACACTGCCAAATATTCAGCGGGATGCAAGGACATTACTGTCTATATCATCCCTGGTCTTCGTTGTATGGAGCCTAAATAAATTTATCTGCCAAATATTCAGGGAGTACTGGATAAGGGTTCGAGGGCTAAAGGGGGGGGAGTCCTATTGGAGCGTAGGACGGGTTTAACTAAGTCCGAACGGGAGGGCTCGGTCAGCAAACTTGCCAATGAACTCTCGGAGACGCCTGTGGGTGAATGGTCAACCCCATGGAGCCAGACCTTAATGGCGGGCGCGAGGGGCCTACCAATGGCCGCTCGGTGCATGAGATTGCATCATCCCTTCTGGCTGTGTGACGTGGTTTTTCAGCGAAAAACAGGGGATGCAAGGGCCGTTGAGCCTATATCGTCCCTGGCTTTGCCGAATTTCTATTCTGCCAAATATTTGGCGGGCGCGAGGGGCCTACCAAAGGCCGCTCGGTGCATGAGATTGCATCATTCCCTTCTGGCTGTGTGACATGGTTTTTCAGCGAAAAACAGGGGATGCAAGGGCCTTTGCTGCCTATATCGTCCCTGGCTTTGAGCCGAATTTCTCTTCTGCTAAATATTTGGAGCGTAGAACGGGTTAAGCCAAGTCCGAACGGGAGGGCACGGTCAGCAACCTTGCCATGAACTCTCGGAGACGCCTGTGGGTTGATTGGTCATCCCCATGGAGCCAGACCATAATGGCGGGCGCGAGGGTCTAAACAATGGCCGCTCGGTGCATGGAGAATACATCATTCCTTTGGTACGGTCGCTTATAGCAGCAAAGGGCATGCTACGCATGTCGGCTTGTGGACCGAAAGGTCTGGGTGGCCATCTGCTTCAAGGGTGCCAAAGAAGGTACATGGGCCAACCGGCCACATCCTGGCCACACGGCCAATAGAGTGTACGGCAGTCTCCCATAGCCATTATAGGCAAAATAAGCCCAAAAGGTAAATTTAGAGACACAGCCACTCCAAAGGACTGCTAAAACTCACCTATTGTTGGGTCTGGTTACTAAGGTAACAATGGACTTCGACCAAGAATCCCTTTGAATGGTCCCACACTCTAACATATAATTCACTGATTCCAATAAAATATATAGCGCATAATACATTTCTGTAAATATCAATACTATGGCAACGTTTCAGGAACTCCATGAACGTGAGTAGAGCGGGTGTTGCTGACTACAGTACTCGTGGGTAAACCTATGTAAATAGGATTGCCTACATATATGTCAATTTTACCTAGCGGTTTACCATTTTGATACCTCTTTACGTTGATAAAGGTTGGCGTTCATCTAACTGAAATATTAGCAAATAAATCTTCTATTCAATCCAATATATGCCTTCTATTACCTAAAATTATAATATAATGTTTCAAGCGACCGGGTGTAAATATGTAACAGTGGTGTTAAAGAATTGATTTAGATCTTCAGACTTCAGTAGGACATGGGCTGAGATGGCTGTGGCGAGACTTATTTCTTACATCGACCTACTATCAAGCTTGCGACCAATGTTCCACAAGTCACGTTCGCCATATCCCTCCGAGAAAATAAACTGGACCACGCTGTGAGCTCGGAACAACCAGCTGGTATAATGACCAAACCACGATGATGATCTCTACTTTGTTTCACACGATGATGATGATATACCCTCGATCTCTGACGTGCTTCGAGGCTGAACAAAGAAAAATCATAAATATTATAAATTTCTATTGGAAATAGAAGGATGTGGTGTGTGTGTAATGGAAATAATATGAACTGTTGAAAGTAACCATGGGTTAAAAGACATTTTCAACCTACCAATATCTTCTGGTATTTCCAAATCACCTTAATTGAGAACTAATAAAAAGTTCTCACGGCGCTCATACAACAGGCTTCTTGAAGTTTAGATCAGTGAGATTTTTTAAAGCTAAGACTTAGTCACTTTTCAACCAACAGCACTGTTATAGAATTGAGAGAGCCATAATATTTCAATATCTCCTTAACTATGAACATTTTATTTTTTAAAAATTTCTATAGAGCAAAAGAATATCAAAAAAGCTTTCAGGTGTCGAATATATATTGGCTGTAAAGTGAGTTTTAATGTCTCAAAACACAAATTTAAATATATTTTCAAAATATATATCTATTTAAAAATAATCTTCCGCTAAACTTTCATTATTTTAAATATGATTTCGAAGACTTTATACTACGCGCTAGTTGAAAATATGCTTCAGTTAATTTATAATTGTTTTAAATTTTGGAATGTGTGTGTGTGTAAGTTTACAATTTGCTTTGAAAACTCACCTATTTGTATTCGTTCAGATAATGTATTAAAATATTTTCTAAAATCTTTTAAATATTTCCATTATTTGTAAAATACACCATTTTAATCAGCAAAAATCAAAATTGAAAATCATTTTGGAATTGAAATTCAATTTTTTTTCGAATACATTTTTTAAAAATATTAAAACAAATTTTCGAATGTGTTTCAATATCTGTTTAAAAATAAAACACAGAGTAATGATTAAAAATAGTTTAACGTTGATCCTCTATGACATTTTTAGTTTTGTTGTGTTTCAAGTAATAAAATAAAAACAGCTTAGCAGCGTACAAATATCTTTATTTCTCCAAATATGTACAGCTGCTTATATTTACAAAATAACAAATGGCCTGAGCACTGCAATATTATATTTTTTACCAAAAGAGGCAATCCTTTCACTTTGTAAAAAGCTCGTATTATAGCATTTTTTATAGTATTGCTTGAATATTTGAAAAGATATTTATAATAAATAAAATATTTTAAAATAATTTCCATATATTGTGATAAAATGTTACAAATATTGCGCGCTCTAGAATATTGTTGTGAGAGATATATTTCAACTAAATTTTTTTATACAAATAATTCATTACACTTTTGACATAATATTAAAAAACACAATATATAATAGTAAAGTGATAGATGGAATAATAAAACTACACCTACCTCATAAATTTATGCGATTTTTTAACAAAAGGAACAAAGTTGACCTAAATTAAATAAAACAAAACTACTTAATATTTTTACAAAGTATTGTTCTTTGAAAATTTGATTATCTATATTTAACCTTTTTTTTCTCTTTTTTTTTTTTAATTCTCCACATATGATAAATAGAAACAACTTAAATAGAAAGATTAAATAAATTGATTGAATAAATAAATTTTGGGTGCAATGGCGTGAAGATAAAATTACGTCATGAAGAATGACGTGAGCTGGTGAAAATTAGAATCCTTTGTAATTTATATACATCCGATTGCTATAGTTTGCCAAATAAAGTGGCTGTTTTAGAAATATTTCCTTATTTTACTATTATTTATTCTTTGGCTAACTTACCATCAGAATATTTACTGGCCGAAGTATCTTTAATTTGAAGAACTATGAATGCAAACCAGGCATCCTCTATCTTTACGATTACCATTCTTGGCAGCCAATATAAAATATCGTTTTATGCTTAAATTTATAGCAAACATTTTATAGTATTGTATTTAGAAACAGTATATAAGCTTAATTTATATCATATCAAATAAACTTTGATATTTATATTTTAAACAAAAATTATTTTAAAAATTTATACGCCATAGAAAATCTCTATAAAAAAACAATCATTAAAATAATAATTTATTAATAACAGAAACTCTAATATAAAATTTGGGCATTTCATTTGTTTGTTCGTCTGGCTTATAAATAAAAACATTTCAGAAAATTTAAATATTCGATATTATAACATAGATAATATATGGTAATTAGTATAGTTTATTTTTAATTATTGCAATTCCCGAAATACAAAATTTGTCTTTCTTCTTTTTACACCTGAAGATAACCTGAAATATTATGGAAGTAATTAGAATAAATATTTTAAAATGTATTTTAAAATATTATTACTTTTAGGAATATATAGATAAATATGTAATTAATGTGCATATAAATATAAAAGAATGATTTTTCAATTTTTGAATATAATGTTATATAATTTTCTATTGTGTAATTTTTTTTTTTTGCTGTAGATAAGTTTAATAATAAAGTATACGCTGAAGAAATATCGTGTAAGTGTGTAAAAGTATATATTAGACATAGTTATTAAGTGCTTAGAAATATACGAAGGAATCTTAAGCGTGTATTTACATACATTCTTTCATAAGAATTACTTTTCTGTAAAATCTGTGAATAATATTTAAATTATTTAAATATTCGGGTACACTGTGATAATTACATTTTAAAATCAACTCTAAGCTCGCAGCGCTTCAAAGTCAAATTAACCAGGTTAGAGAGTTAATGGGGAAAATTATTAAATTAAAATTATTAATTCCAGATAGTCTCAGTCAAAAATGATTTGTCATGCAAATCACAGAAATCTGGAATATTCCTTTATTTTTATGTACTTGGTGTTGGATAAATTTGGCCTTGAGATATACTCATGCAAAAAAAAGTAAAGGAACACAATAAAAATCATTGTTTTAATTACAGAAAGATCATTAAAGGAAATTTGCATATATATTACATATTGAGCTAGTAATATGTAAATATAAAGGAAAATATTTTCGACGCTTAAAATTTTATTTTCAATGATCCTGTTTACACAATCATTTAAAATTCTAAAAAGTGATCTTTTATTTTATTTTTTTATTCAATAAAAATCATTTTATTTTTTAACCATTGAAAATCGGTATATATTGAAAAATAAACTAAATAACATAAATATAACGTATTAGTAGATAATATTAAGAAAAAGGCATCTCCTTATCGTGCAACTGATGGCTTGCGCCATCTATCGGAATAAATATCAACTATTCTCGTTGATTTTTAATTATTCCAGAATTGGCCAAATACCCATTCTTGATTAATCAAGAAAAGCTAACCACGGACGCGTTTTATTAATTAATAATCAACGAGAATAGTTGATATTTATTCCGATAGATGGCGCAAGCCATCAGCAACTTTCAGTTGCACGATAAGGAGATGCCTTTTTCTTAATTTATGCACCTTATCCCAGTACAATATTACATTTGTACTATTTTTTCACATAGTAGATAATATGTTCAATATTTTATACGGCGGAATCGTTCTTAGTGTATCGAAAACCTGGTCAAAAATCATTTTAAGGTCTAAAATTCTGTGAATAAAAATACAAAGTTTGATCATACAAGCAATAAGGAATCATCCCCTATAATAAAAAGATTGGAAACATTGATTTTAAAATGGATATATTAGAATAACAAGATGTTGTTACTTTCTCAGGTGTCGTCTGCGGTTTATTCTTCCTTTATCTGCACATCCACAACATATTTACACATTCGTCTGATACAATCAGAAAGTAATTGATCAGCAAAATATATTTCTGATATATAAGAATCACCAGTGATATATGAAAATCCTTTGTAAATGTTAATTTTTTTTTTTGCGTAAACTGTCGTTTGAAAGTCTATTTTATTCTGCAGAAAAACTCACACTATTTTTTTAAGATTCACATAAATGTATCCGTATATCAATTGCGTAAACAACATCTATCATTTATGAATTTAAATTATCTTAAAATTCTTTAGCTCTTCTTTTAATTCCTTCAAATTTTGCCTAAAAAAACAATATAGGAAATGATTTTTTAAGGTCTATATATCAATGAAAAATGGAAGAATTTTCAAATATTCCGAAGAATAATACACAAATTGAACTGTCGAAGCTACTGGAAGTGATCACCAATGATGAGCCAGGCGTTCTCATTTTTTTTTTAATATATGATAATTTTTCATAAAGATATTTCAAAATAAAGAAGAAATGTAACACTGGCTTTCGAGGCGGATTACCTCTTTCAGGAAATTAAATGAAAAATTTGCACAGAAAAAAAAAAGGCATATCCTGATCGTGCAATTAAAAGTTGCTGATGGCTTGCGCCATCTGTCGGGATAAATATCAACTAATCGTTGATTGCTAATTACTCGAGAATTTTGGTCAAATTCATTAAAATTTAACGATTAGTTTATATATAATCCGACAGGTGGCGCAAGCCATCAGCAACTTCTAGCCGCACGATCAGGAGATGTCTTAATTTATCCATCAGTTCCCAGTACAATTTGAGTTTTGGTCTATTTTTCACATGTTTTACACAGAGTTCACATTAAATCAATGAAAGAATTCAAAGAAAGAACCCGGCACGCCAATGGACAAATATCTCATTAGTTAGGATTTACATTATTAATGTGTAAAATATAAGATTTGAAAATAGAGCAATCCATAAATAAATCTTTAATTTTTGAAACTATTATATACGCGTATGATTCTTTCTAAAAATAAACAATTCCTACCTTCCTTACTGCAATGGAAAAATTAATGAGAGGGCCTGGCTCATCAGTGGTGAACCCTCCTAGCGGTTTCGCCAGTTTAATCTACCATGATGAGCCAGGCCCTCCCATTAATTTTTCCATTGCAGTAAGGACAGTAGAAATTGTTTATTTTTAAAAAGAATCATACGCGTCTATAATAGTTTCGAATTTTGATAACAGATGGCGCGCTAATGCATCATAAATATTTAAATAAAAATATATATATTGGATCAAAATATCATTTATTTTACCAATATTTCAGTTGGCTGAACGCCAACCTTTATCAAGGTGCGTCGCTTGGCTCTGCTAACTCCATTATTAAAAAACTTGGCAAAATATATACTGATATCCAACGGTGCGATATTAGGGACAAAGTGCTTGTTGATCCATGCCAAAACTGTTATTTATTCCACCCTGGACATCGGACCAGAAACTGCCCAAATATAAAGAAATGTGTAAAATGTGGAATGGAAGGACAGCATCACTGCTCCGAAATAATAAGATGCAGCAATTGCTGCAAGCACCCATATTTTAAGAACGGAAATTTAGATCATAAACCAAATACCCAAGCGTGCCCGATCTACGAAAGAGAGATTAAAAACACGATGCAGCGTACCGACTATTCAACAATTCAAGAAGAGGAGAACAAGAATTAAAACACCATTTGAATGCATATGAATGGAAGAAACACAGCTACTGATAGAATTAAAATTATGCAACAAAATGCTAGGAAAATCAATACCTGCATGAGTGAACTATTTTCATCCAAAAATTTCATAAACACAGACTTAATTCTGATTCAGGAGCCTTATAAAATAAAAGAAGATATAATTCTTCCAGGAAACAATATAATATATCATCAGGAGAACAGTCCAAATATAAATACAGCAATAATTGTTAGAAACAATGCGTTACAAATTGAACTAATAAAAGAATTCACTAACTCCTTCGCCACAACCATTACTATACAAACAGAAAGTAAGAAAATTGCTATATCAAATATTTATATTCACCCCAATTCTATGAGAAAGGAGCACGAAACATTCTTCAGATCACTAACTGAAACCTTTATAAACACGCCCCTAATTATAAGTGGTGACTTTAACGCCAGATCGCCATTATGGTACGATTCTACAAAAAATTACAATGGGCATAGATTGATCCCCATCATTGACGAAACGAACTTAATCATACATAATAATAAATCCACTACATGTCGAAAGTGTTAACTGTACATATTTCAAGCTACTACTTATAATTGCTATATGTAAAATTTGACATCGAACGTTTAATTTTAATGATTTCCAATGTTCAATTGTGTTAATTGTATATAATGTAATATATACACGCAATTATCCTAATTGTGGATATGGCGTGTCTCTCCCAACTGTTAAATAAAATAAATAAAGGTATTATAACATTTTAAAGTGTGTCAACAACAAACTCAGCGCCACATAACGTCAATAGAAATAAGTTTTAAAATAGTTTTGTTTATATTCAATAGGGAGAAACACTTTTAAATGTTATAACATCTTGATAAAGGTTGGCGTTCAGCCAACTGAAATATTGGTAAAATAAATGATATTTTGATCCAATATATATATTTTTATTTAAATATTTATTTATGGATTGCTCTATTTTCAAAATAATGATTTATATTTAATTTATTCTCTCAATTAACAGGTAATATTGTGTATCATCCTACATTTTGTCCTTCGCTACTTTCATGTAAATATGTAATTATAGTGGCCCAGTCGTGCTGACGTCATTAATAAATAATATTTTACTTTATCAATGTGTCATCCGTTACTACGTTCTACAATATGATGATGTACTAGCGCTCCATCTGTAATGAAAATTCGAAATTATTTTAGACACGTAAGATGCTTTTTGAAATTAATCAATTTCTACTGTCCTTACTGCAATAAGGAAAAATTAATGGGAGGGTATTATGCACAGTATATTAATTTTTACATTGCAGTAAGGGCAGTAGAAATTGTTTAATTTCAAAAAGAATCTTACGCGTCTATAATAGTTTCTAATTTTCATTCTACAATATATGAAGGTAATGTTATGGAGCAATGTAGGGTTGAGGACTCACTTCTTCCATGTTGCCCTGGTTCTGTAGGATGTCGTTCATGGCTTTCTGGGCTTTCTTGGAACTGCGGATCCTTTCTTGGAGGATCTGAGTGACAAAAGTTACGAGTTATCACACAAAAAACAATAAACTAGGGCCTACAGTAAGAGTAACTTAAACACAGAAAGAGTTACACTCAAGAGTACAACACCAACAACAAAAAGGGGTAAACATAAAAAAAAACACGATTTGTTAAATAAAATAAAAACAGTACTTGTATTTTATTTGCAGCGTTGATAAGGAGCGGGTTCCACAGGTATGCGAGGAGATCACCAGACAAGCACACAGAGAACGACGTCTCCACTCGAACACCACTCCACGACTCCTCACATTCCGTTTCAACCCTCTTTTATGTACAAACATGGCCACATTGGTCCAATGACGTGGGAGTTCACTTAACAAATAAACAACATTCTTCCCGCATAACTGAGAAGATTAAAACTGCTGTTTATCTAATAATTTGACATGAGAACCCAGCAGGTCTGACATCCGCCACTCTCCGTGCAACGTACGCGTTCCTGATTGCTGGGCCTCGTTGGCGTGGTGCACCGGCCGGTTCCAAAATCACTTTATTAGGTACCGCTCAACAAGAGCAACCTAGTTTATGATAATTGAAACAATGATTGTGAAGGTTATTCACATATTAAACAAAAGGTTAACGCGGGATTAAATCCCGGTTCATGACTGTCGGGAATCGAGGGTGTTACCCACTGTCCACCGACGTTTTTTTGGTGCACCCACCGGGGCACACTACACCGCGTTTCATTTCAATTCCAGACGAGGAAGTTTAAGGCGTAGACAGCGCTAAACGTGTTAAAATTATATAAGGGAGGATCAGGGTGTTTGAAAGGAAGCAGCACCTTCCGACATTTCAAATCAATGTTACTGATGCTTCGCTTCCTTCTATCGGCGAAATCCCAACTTTATGTGTGCACATTTTAGACTGTTATTTCCCGAAAAAATCTTCTGCTTTAACTCTATACACGGACAAGAATTATTTGGTCACTTTGCCTAGGACTGCGTAGGGAAATGACGCCCTTACGTTCCAGCTCTCTGAACAAAGTACTGCGACAATCTGATTTGCATACTGCATCTAACAAAGTATTGCTACAATATGATTTGCATACTGCATCTAACAAAGTATTGCTACAATATGATTTGCATACTGCATCTAACAAAGTATTGCTACAATATGATTTGCATACTGCATCTAACAAAGTATTGCTACAATATGATTTGCATACTGCTACTAACAAATTACTGCTAAAACCTGATTTGCATACTGCATATAAAAAGTACTGCTACAATCTGATTTCCATACTGCTACTAACAAATTACTGCTAAAACCTGTGTGTAACTTGCCTACTCCATATAAAAAGTACTGCTACAATCTGATTTGCATACTGCTACTAACAAATCACTGCTAAAACCTGATTTGCATACTGCATATAAAAAGTACTGCTACAATTTGATTTCCATACTGCATCTAACAAAGTACTGATAAAATCTGATTTGCATATACTGCTACCAACAAAGTATTGATTCAATCTGATTTGCATACTGACCTCCTGCCTGCGCTCCTCCGCCCGCTGCAGCTTCTCCTCCAGTTCCTGGGCCGTCACCGCGGGCGTCTGGTCCTCCAGCCGCTGCTGTGGGTGCACATAGGGACAGCTATGCAACTTGGAACTACACTTATGGACAATACTTAGGGAATTTGTACCATGTATATCGGGACAATAACTCTGAAAGATATTACAGTGACCTTTATTGAAGACACACGAGATAACTACACTTATGGACAATACTTAAGGAAGTTGTACCTTTTACAATGTATATCGGGACAATAACTCTGAAAGATATTACAGTGACCTTTATTGAAGACACACGAGATAACTACACTCATGGACAATACTTAAGGAAGTCATACATTTCAGCATGTATATCGGGATTCAGACAATAACTCTGAAAAATATTAGTGACCTTTATTGAAAACACACGAGATGAACAAAATTGTCTCTGTGTCTTCTTCAAAAAGCAGACGACTGGCGTCATTAAAATATAATATTTTCTTAAGTTTTTTTCAGATGTGTATGCAACTTGTGCAAGTTGTATTCTTTACTCTTTAGGAAATAGCAAATATCCCAGGAATGCTATCAAATACCGACATTAGGAACACCAGCTGCTGGGGAGAACAAGTTTTTCAATGTCTGGACCAACGACTGAGAGCCCATGCAGCTGGCGCTGTATTGGCGAGTTGAAACTTCCACAGTTACAGCCAATGTTCCTGGTAGAAGATGGGTATATTGATTCAATAGCTTTAGCGTTTATTTGAGCATTTCCTTCCACCGAGAAATATATGTTTGGTATTCTGAATGGAGGTTGGGAAGGATAGAACTGGAAAATGCAGTTTTGGGGGGCCACAAAGCAATGTCAAAGAAACAAGAATATGGCGGAATATGGAGGAATATGGGTTATTGGGGTAATATTGAGGAATATGGAGGAATATAGAGGAACATGGAGAGATATGGAGGAATATGGAGAGATGTGGAGAGATATGGAGTGATATGGAGGAATATGGAGAGATATGGAGGAATATGGAGAGATATGGAGGAATATGGACAGATATGGAGGAACAAGGAGGAATATAGAGGAAGGTACCTGGATCCTTTTGGGCGGGTGTTTCTTCACGATGCTCTCGGCCTGGTCGTCCAGCGTCACCTCGAAAGCCACAGGTTTGGGCAGCGTGTCTGCACGTCAGAGCGTTAGGTTGGTTGACAGAGCTGTACGTGGGACGTTATGTGGGGTTGGTCACGTTGTATTTCTTCTATCCACTTAGTTAGTCTGTTGTTGTTTTATTGTAGTAAATAATGAAGAAATATATTGCTCCACATACTGCTCTATGGTTATTGTCGCCGTGTTTGTGTATAGGATGTCCAGATCTCTGGGTAGTTCTCCGAGCTAATAACTTTGTTGAATATATTTCTTAGTTTTATTAAAATAGGTTCTGTAAGTTCCTGTAATACTTCGTTAGGTCCGAGCCAACTGCCTCACCATTGACTAATCCCGGCAGTCATTTCACCCATAGTTATTTCCCCATCTATAAATGGGTTTTTCCAACTGATTCTCGAGTTTAGATTGAAATTCCTTATTTTCTTTATTTAGTAAATTTCGGTGAAATGAAAACCTCCTTCTTCAGTATCGATATCTCCTGATATCTTTTTTCTGAGAGCTGATATAGATTTGGGATTTTGGAAGTCGTTAGAGTTCACACATGCAGAAAACTCACACTATTAAAATTTACACATTTACGAGCATCCTGGTTTTAAACATGAATTTACATAAACAGACATACCGAAATATGCGGTTTTTACTCCTTATGTAAATTTATTTTGTCGTGTCTATTTATGTTTTTTTTTATTTGTGTCACATAAAGAATTTATAAATCCACTTAAGAAAGTTTAACAGTTTTGGACCGCGAGACATATTTTGGCAGATTCCCTCTTAGCAGACGATATATAAAAAAGAATCACGTGATTTTTTAGCCGCAGACGATAAATTCCGTTTGTAAAAAATAACGACTGTGCGGGCTGTACACAGTTTTGATATGAATTTTATAAATAATTTAACATAATTTATATATTTCGCCCCTATTGTTGAGAGCTTTCGGGTATTATTCATTCTTAATCTGAAAAAGAGCATGAATCGAAAGCTCCCAATAAAATGTATTTTAAAAATAAACTTTGCGGTATGTAATTATTTACATAATTGAGACCGTGGTGTATCCCCCCCCCCCAATATTGTCAATTGTCATTTATAATATTTTTATTTGCATAGAGCGCGGGGGACATTTTTAATGGAACGCGTGTAAATTACAAGTATGAAAAAAAATGCAAATTTGCATATCTGTACCAGAAAGAGGAAATATGCAAGTATATTTCCACCGCCTAAATAGCTCAGTTGGGAGAGCGTTAGACTGAAGATCTAAAGGTCCCTGGTTCGATCCCGGGTTTCGGCATCTTTTTTTATTTATTTATTTTTTATTTTAAATATATTTATATAAAAGGGCGTACCTGGATCTGTAAAAAAAAAATATCAAAATATTTCGAGAGATTTCTCCCTCTTTATCAATTTATTGTCCTGTCAATATGTTTCAATGTGATAAAGAGAGCGCAATCTCTCGAAATATTTTAAGATTTTTTTTTCCTTAAAGATCCAGGTACGTCCTTTTATATACACTTGGATCGCCTTTTGACTCAAATTTAAATATGTTATCTTTAAAAAAATATCTCCACAACCTCAAACAGGAACAGAAAACCAATTTAGTTCCAATAAATATAGAGAAGGTTGGAAATTGATGTTTCTCAACATGTGGCTTCCTGCAGGTGCAAATATGTCTTTGAAATACGTTGAGACATCAAAGTCTTTATAGCTTTGAGATTAGTAAATCTATGGAAATATCATATTTCATTAATATACACTCATGGACAGAACTTAAGGAAGTTTTACCTTTCAGCATGTATATCTCAGACAATAACCCTTAAAGATATTACAGTGACCTTTATTGAAGACACACGAGATAACTACACTTATGGACAAAACTTAAGGAAGTTGTACCTTTTAGCATGTATATCGGGATTGAGACAATAACTCTGAAATATATTACAGTGACCTTTATTGAAGACACACGAGATAACTACACTCATGGACAAAACTTAAGGAAGTTGTACCTTTTAGCATGTATATCGGGATTGAGACAATAACTCTGAAACATATTACAGTGACCTTTATTGAAGACACACGAGATAACTACACTCATGGACAAAACTTAAGGAAGTTGTACCTTTTAGCATGTATATCGGGATTGAGACAATAACTCTGAAAGATATTACAGTGACCTTTATTGAAGACACACGAGATAACTACACTCATGGACAAATCTTAAGGAAGTTGTACCTTTCACCATGTATATCTCGATTCAGACAATAACTCTGAAAGATATTACAGTGACCTTTATTGAAGACACACGAGATAACTACACTCATGGACAAAACTTAAGGAAGTTGTACCTTTTAGCATGTATATCGGGATTCAGACAATAACTCTGAAAGATATTACAGTGACCTTTATTGAAGATACACGAGATAACTACACTCATGGACAAAACTTAAGGAAGTTGTACCTTTTAGCATATATATCAGGATTCAGACAATAACTCTGAAAGATATTACAGTGACCTTTATTGAAGACACACGAGATAACTACACTCATGGACAAAACTTAAGGAAGTTGTACCTTTTAGCATATATATCAGGATTCAGACAATAACTCTGAAAGATATTACAGTGACCTTTATTGAAGACACACGAGATAACTACACTCATGGACAAAACTTAAGGAAGTTGTACCTTTTAGCATGTATATCGGGATTGAGACAATAACTCTGAAAGATATTACAGTGACCTTTATTGAAGACACACGAGATAACTACACTCATGGACAAAACTTAAGGAAGTTGTACCTTTTAGCATGTATATCAGGATTCAGACAATAACTCTGAAAGATATTACAGTGACCTTTATTGAAGACACACGAGATAGCCAAGTGTGAACAGCCTCTGTCTCCTTTAGAAAAAAATAATAGACGACCGGCGACATTCAGAGTTATTGTCTCAATCCTGATATACATGCTAAAAGGTACAACTTCCTTAAGTTTTGTCCATGAGTGTAGTTATCTCGTGTGTCTTCAATAAAGGTCACTGTAATATCTTTCAGAGTTATTGTCTCAATCCTGATATACATGCTAAAAGGTACAACTTCCTTAAGTTTTGTCCATGAGTGTAGTTATCTCGTGTGTCTTCAATAAAGGTCACTGTAATATCTTTCAGAGTTATTGTCTCAATCCTGATATACATGCTAAAAGGTACAACTTCCTTAAGTTTTGTCCATGAGTGAAGTTATCTCGTGTGTCTTCAATAAAGGTCACTGTAATATCTTTCAGAGTTATTGTCTCAATCCTGATATACATGCTAAAAGGTACAACTTCCTTAAGTTTTGTCCATGAGTGTAGTTATCTCTCGTGTGTCTTCAATAAAGGTCACTGTAATATCTTTCAGAGTTATTGTCTCAATCCCGATATACATGCTAAAAGGTACAACTTCCTTAAGTTTTGTCCATGAGTGTAGTTATCTCGTGTGTCTTCAATAAAGGTCACTGTAATATCTTTCAGAGTTATTGTCTGAATCCCGATATACATGCTAAAAGGTACAACTTCCTTAAGTTTTGTCCATGAGTGTAGTTATCTCGTGTGTCTTCAATAAAGGTCACTGTAATATCTTTCAGAGTTATTGTCTCAATCCTGATATACATGCTAAAAGGTACAACTTCCTTAAGTTTTGTCCATGAGTGTAGTTATCTCGTGTGTCTTCAATAAAGGTCACTGTAATATCTTTCAGAGTTATTGTCTCAATCCCGATATACATGCTAAAAGGTACAACTTCCTTAAGTTTTGTCCATGAGTGTAGTTATCTCGTGTGTCTTCAATAAAGGTCACTGTAATATCTTTCAGAGTTATTGTCTCAATCCTGATATACATGCTAAAAGGTACAACTTCCTTAAGTTTTGTCCATGAGTGTAGTTATCTCTCGTGTGTCTTCAATAAAGGTCACTGTAATATCTTTCAGAGTTATTGTCTCAATCCCGATATACATGCTAAAAGGTACAACTTCCTTAAGTTTTGTCCATGAGTGTAGTTATCTCGTGTGTCTTCAATAAAGGTCACTGTAATATCTTTCAGAGTTATTGTCTCAATCCTGATATACATGCTAAAAGGTACAACTTCCTTAAGTTTTGTCCATGAGTGTAGTTATCTCGTGTGTCTTCAATAAAGGTCACTGTAATATCTTTCAGAGTTATTGTCTCAATCCCGATATACATGCTAAAAGGTACAACTTCCTTAAGTTTTGTCCATGAGTGTAGTTATCTCGTGTGTCTTCAATAAAGGTCACTGTAATATCTTTCAGAGTTATTGTCTCAATCCTGATATACATGCTAAAAGGTACAACTTCCTTAAGTTTTGTCCATGAGTGTAGTTATCTCGTGTGTCTTCAATAAAGGTCACTGTAATATCTTTCAGAGTTATTGTCTCAATCCCGATATACATGCTAAAAGGTACAACTTCCTTAAGTTTTGTCCATGAGTGTAGTTATCTCTCGTGTGTCTTCAATAAAGGTCACTGTAATATCTTTCAGAGTTATTGTCTGAATCCCGATATATATGCTAAAAGGTACAACTTCCTTAAGTTTTGTCCATGAGTGTAGTTATCTCGTGTGTCTTCAATAAAGGTCACTGTAATATCTTTCAGAGTTATTGTCTGAATCCTGATATACATGCTAAAAGGTACAACTTCCTTAAGTTTTGTCCATGAGTGTAGTTATCTCGTGTGTCTTCAATAAAGGTCACTGTAATATCTTTCAGAGTTATTGTCTCAATCCCGATATACATGCTAAAAGGTACAACTTCCTTAAGTTTTGTCCATGAGTGTAGTTATCTCGTGTGTCTTCAATAAAGGTCACTGTAATATCTTTCAGAGTTATTGTCTCAATCCCGATATACATGCTAAAAGGTACAACTTCCTTAAGTTTTGTCCATGAGTGTAGTTATCTCGTGTGTCTTCAATAAAGGTCACTGTAATATCTTTCAGAGTTATTGTCTCAATCCTGATATACATGCTAAAAGGTACAACTTCCTTAAGTTTTGTCCATGAGTGTAGTTATCTCGTGTGTCTTCAATAAAGGTCACTGTAATATCTTTCAGAGTTATTGTCTCAATCCTGATATACATGCTAAAAGGTACAACTTCCTTAAGTTTTGTCCATGAGTGTAGTTATCTCGTGTGTCTTCAATAAAGGTCACTGTAATATCTTTCAGAGTTATTGTCTCAATCCTGATATACATGCTAAAAGGTACAACTTCCTTAAGTTTTGTCCATGAGTGTAGTTATCTCGTGTGTCTTCAATAAAGGTCACTGTAATATCTTTCAGAGTTATTGTCTCAATCCCGATATACATGCTAAAAGGTACAACTTTCTTAAGTTTTGTCCATGAGTGTAGTTATCTCGTGTGTCTTCAATAAAGGTCACTGTAATATCTTTCAGAGTTATTGTCTCAATCCCGATATACATGCTAAAAGGTACAACTTCCTTAAGTTTTGTCCATGAGTGTAGTTATCTCGTGTGTCTTCAATAAAGGTCACTGTAATATCTTTCAGAGTTATTGTCTCAATCCTGATATACATGCTAAAAGGTACAACTTCCTTAAGTTTTGTCCATGAGTGTAGTTATCTCGTGTGTCTTCAATAAAGGTCACTGTAATATCTTTCAGAGTTATTGTCTCAATCCTGATATACATGCTAAAAGGTACAACTTCCTTAAGTTTTGTCCATGAGTGTAGTTATCTCGTGTGTCTTCAATAAAGGTCATGGTAATATCTTTCAGAGTTATTGTCTCAATCCCGATATACATGCTAAAAGGTACAACTTCCTTAAGTTTTGTCCATGAGTGTAGTTATCTCGTGTGTCTTCAATAAAGGTCACTGTAATATCTTTCAGAGTTATTGTCTCAATCCCGATATACATGCTAAAAGGTACAACTTCCTTAAGTTTTGTCCATGAGTGTAGTTATCTCGTGTGTCTTCAATAAAGGTCACTGTAATATCTTTCAGAGTT
>CP092873.1:90869438-90895063 GCA_030710605.1 Cordylochernes scorpioides | reverse complement strand
AAGGAAGCGCTATTAATTAGTTGAAATTCGATTGTGGTTTTTACTTTTTTATCTTTCCTATTTAATTTTTATTAGATACACTGTGTAAAAAAAAAAAGAATGCCGGCATCTGAAGAAAGTCTGCACCTAGGTTAACTGGCTGACAATGCAGGCTAGCGGCGAAAAGGTTGAGTTTTGCAGGCCGCTGTATCAAACTTGAAATTTCAAACACATTTATTAGAGATATATCCGTATACTGATTCGCTATAATTTACTGAAGTTCCAAAGAATGACATATACTGACAAAGATCAGAGCGAAGTAACAAATTCTTACCTTAGCTGCTCCTTTATTTCCAGATAGGACCTGGACAACACCAGCCGTGGTCAGCCCTCTGGTGGAATTCTGCAATGGTCAGTCAGAAATGTGCGCAAGAAATCTAAAGAAATTATCCACTGGTGAAGATAATTAGATTGGTGTACATAGGACTAAGGCGTTGTCTGAATCCTTGCGAAAGCATCCTCTTGTGTCGTGAACGCGTCAATTCTCGGCTTGATACAGTGAGCTGTCTCCCATGAGAAACCATAGCCTGGAAACATCGTTAAATCTGGGCACTCCTCGAGGTGGTCTCTTATCGGAGACTGTCATGTCAGGCTAAGTCATGGGATAGCTTTAAACCAAAACAGAATATCTGATAAGTTTGCCATGGATAGCCATGGCCGTGGCGTCTCATGGGAGACTATCACCAGCAATTTATATCAAATATCACTCAAAACATTCCTTGAGCACATCTTTCTGCGGTGTGACTGTACTACTAAGACAGAAGCGATAATAAAAATCAGTTCCCTGGGTTTCACACGCAACTACGATGGTCAAGAGAGGCGTCAGTCAGATCATCTAGGACCGTAGATTACCATCGCAGGCCTCCAGACACTCCTCCACGGTGCCGAAGTTGTTGCCGTTGCTGCCACAGCCGCCGTAGACGAACTCCTTGCAGCTGCGGGTCTTGGGGTCGTAGTAGAACATGGGGAAGTTGCCGCGGCACATGCCCGTCTGGGGGGGACGTTCGCAGACCGGGATCTCACCTGTGGACATCGGGGATTTATACGGGGCGTGGCAGGAAGAGGGACGTAGCACAGAGGGCGTGGCTAAGAGAGAAGGGTAGCACAGAGGGCGTGGCTAAGGGAGGGACGTAACATAGGGATGTGGCTAGGGGAGGATGGTAATTCAGAGGCGTGGCTAGGAGAGGAGCGTCGCGCAGGGGCGTGGCTAGGGGAGGGGCGTAACGCAGGGGCGTGGCTATGGGAGGGGCCTAACACAATGGGTGTGGCTCGATGAGGGCATAACACACACAGAGGAGGAGCTCCCTATACATGGAGGCAAGGCCATGAAGAGGGGGAGGAGCCGTATAGAAGAGAATCGAGCGAGATAACAGAGGAGAGACGTGAACTAACCTTCACAAGCCGTCATGCACTCCTCGTGGTTGTGGAAGTTGTTGCCGTTGGAGTCACAGCCGCCCCAGATGAACTCCTTGCAGGTCTTGGTGGTGCGGTCGAAGTAGAACCTGGGAATGGCGGCCTTGCAGTCGCCAACCTTTTTGGGACGGCGGCAGATCGGGGTGTCGTCCTCGCTCAGGGCCACGGCTGGGAACACCACCAACTTCTCTAGCACAGAGACATACGCTACACCAGTTTTGATCCAGCGGTGATTCTGTATGCGAATCGTGCCATACCTAGAATGTCTACCAGGACGTGTATCTAAGCCGACTGACACGAGCCTTACCTCCGCAGGACTTGGTGCACTCGGCCTCAGTCTTGAAGTTGTTGTCGTTGCCGCCACAGCCGCCGTAGATGAAGCGCCGGCAGGTGTTAGACTTGGGGTCGTAGTGGTAGCGGGGGAAGTAGCCGCGGCAGCGACCGGTCTCGGGGGGCAGGGAGCACAGCTCTTCGCTGGGGGCCGCTTCCTTCTCTTCTGCTGACACCACACGTGGTCAACACACAGTTCCTTTCTTATTGGCGATATCAGATTCATCTTTAACTCAACATGACCACAATTGGGAGAAGCGAACTGTTGACGGTCGTCAGAAACTGTAAGAAGAATTGGATCGGACAAAAATGGAGTGAGATCTTTGTGTGAGGTAAAATATAGAGAACGGTAGGAATAATTGGACTGAAGGGAGTGATGGGAAGTTAAGGAGAAATAAAGAGAAGAACTCGAAATTTTGATGTCACTGGAAACCTGGACAAGAACAGAGAAACTGAATAATTGGACTGATGGACTGGATGGAAAGCTACGAAGAAATAAAGAACTCGAGAAGTCACTGAGTACAAGATCAGAACATATATAGAAATATGAAGGGATGTGACATCAGTTGTTTTTGTACCTATGTAAATACGTTGTTCACAGATCCTACAGTAGTTACTCAGCCACGGGGGGCACACATTCCTGACTGCCTCACAGTACTCACCGCTGCAGGAGCTCAGACACTCCGCCTCGGACCTGAAGTTGTTGCCGTTGCCCTGGCAGCCGCCGTAGACGAACTGCTTGCAAGTCTGGGTGGCCGGGTCGTAGTGGTACCGTGGAATGTAGGCCAGGCAGGGCCCGCTGAACGGGGGCAGGGCGCAGACCTCGCGGCTGACGCTGGCTGCCCGACCTGGACAGGTCTCTCTACATATACTGGCGATAAACCTCTTACACAGACATTTTGTTGTTTATATCATGTCATCTCTAATCTCTATAAATATAATAGATACAATATAGAGCACCTATCCGGATGGAGTTTTACAGGATGTCGAGTGACCCAGTAAGGAACCAGCAGTAGTGACATCTGCAGAGAGCTGCCAGGTACTGTACGTGAATTCTTGTACAATTATATAAGAAGAAATATCCCTGGTGTTGGACCACTCTATTCAACGTCTTGGGAACACGACATGAGAACGCTACGATCCAAACACTAGAGGAGGAAGGCAAAAGAAGGCTAAAAAAAAGATCACGTCTTTGAGAGACGGAAATGAAGAATTTTTAAGAAACTTGGAAGAGGGGGACGAAACGTGTTGAATATTATCGGAAAAACTACTTAGATGGGACATATAATCAAAATATTGGTGAAGTTCTGGAGTGTAAAATGAATACAAATAGAGCGGTAGGAAGAATTGGACTGATGGGCTGGATGGGAACTTATGAAGAACTCTCAAGATAGAAAAATATGGCGTCACTTGAGACAAGCGCTGAGCAACAGAACGACAGGATGGGAAGCTATAAAGAAACAAAGATAGAGAAGTCACCGGAGACAAAACAACAGAAGGACAGGACGGGAAGCTACGAAGAGTCCAAGATAAGCCCCGGAGAACTGGCAGCACCTACGCTTGCACTCATGCTGGCAATCCTCCAGTTGACGGAAGTTGTTGCGATTGCCCCCGCAGCCACCGAAGACAAATTCCTGGCAGGAATCGGTCTTGTTGTTGTAGTAGTAGCGTTTGAACAATCCCCTGCAGGGGCCGCTGTCCGGGGTGTCCCCGCAGTGTTGGGGCTGGAAGCCCTCTGTCGCAACAGCATCCGCGTGATTGCCGACTCTAGGACCAGCTGGAAGCTGATGGGAGTCAGTGAGGATTGTTGGAGGAAAGATTGATTGGTCATTGTGACCATGGACAGGAGCATCGGCTAAATAGGCCGATAGGCTACTAACGATGTTATGGCCACTTATCTCTCTTTTCATCTCTCTCTCTCTCTCAAATTTCGCTGATATAGTTAATTCTATTCTGGATTCGCTAATGGAGACATTTAATATTGTGTTGTATAAATAATTCAGACATTTCAATGCCAAACCTAACAAGAAACTTTGACGAACGCAAAGTTGATCTCAATATGGCGGTGATCTTCACTTTCTGTTATACATTTATACGCACTCTCTCTCTATTTTATAGATCCAATGATTATAAATGGATTTAACCTATTTTTCCGTTTTGCTTACATGCCACAAGAAGTTAACTTGAGTCAAATTCCATGTTTTCTTCCTTTCCTTCTGGAAATAACATTTCTATTTCCATAGGTGTATTTAAGGTATCCGAGCTCCAAAGAAGCCAACATGTCGGAAAAAAAGTGTTTCTAACCGAAGCGATTATTTTACCCTGACAATCCCAGGCTTCCAGCTGCCTCCATCATCGCCTACCGTGACAGTCTTCCTCGCATTCGTCGAGGGTCTGGAAGCGGTTGAGGTTGCCGTTGCAGCCGCCGTAGACGAAGGCCTCGCACTTGGCGCTGGTCTGGTTGAAGAAGAATCTCTTGAAGTTGCCCTTGCAGGGGCCCGGTCGCACCTCCTCGTAGCAGTAGAAGGCCCGTCCTTGCACTGGACCACATTGGCTCACTAGCTGCCTTTCTTCTTTGCTTCTGTGGAACTGGTGAGTTGATGAACGCTCCATGCCATGTTCCAGCTCGATCATACTTCTATTAGACAGAGAGATGGTATCTGACCTAAAAAAGTCACCACCAATTGAAAAATGTACACGACCAGTGTTTTCGCTTCCCTAAAAAATGAAGAGATACTCCCGTCTCACAGAATAAGCCTTATATAATGATCGTTTTGACAATACAGAAGTAAAACTTCAAAATGCTCGGCATTCGACGCTCCAGTAGCTTACGTTCAGTCAGATCCTCACCGAATTCACAGATAGAACAGAAATCCACGATGGGGGAATTGTAGAATAAAAAATCACGAAAGGAAATTGCAACAGGTACACACACCTACACAAGAGAGACTTCCAAGTATTATTCACGAGTAAAACCTTCAAATTCAAGAAGCCTGGAGCCCTACAGGAATACAACGAGATGTTTCTAGAAGCTTCTAATTATGACTACCATTTCATCGGTGTGGAAGAATGGAGTTGAATATATAAATGTAAGAGACGCTCTAGATTCTCTCTAGTGGACAAGAATACAACAAAAGATGGCGAAGGAAATCTAAACCAATTCCATCCTACAGTGTCGCAGGAGAGGTAGCTGTGACCAGAGAATGAATGGTCAAAGTCCACAAGAAGTAAAGTTCAGTGGAGTCGACACCAGAGGATCACTAGAAGTCCAATTACCAGGGATGTACGTCCAAAACCAAAGAAAACTTCATTAATCATCATCATGGCATTAACATGTCCAATTAACGGACTTAAGCGCGGCTCAGCGCCAACAAGTGGTGGCATCTATGGGCCACTAAGTGAGAGATTCCGTAAATGGATTCAGCCAGCGGATTGTCTCATGATCGAGAGACTGAGAAGTCCAGCCATGAACTTGAAGTCTAGTCAAGGACAATAAGTCCAGTGAGGGACCTAAAAGTCCAGTCAGGAACCTGAAGTCTACTCAAGGACAATAAGTCCAGTGAGGGACCTAAAAGTCCAGTCAGGAACCTGAAGTCTACTCAAGGACAATAAGTCCAGTGAGGGACCTAAAAGTCCAGTCAGGAACCTGAAGTCTACTCAAGGACAATAAGTCCAGTGAGGGACCTAAAAGTCCAGTCAGGAACCTGAAGTCTACTCAAGGACAATAAGTCCAGTGAGGGACCTAAAAGTCCAGTCAGGAACCTGAAGTCTACTCAAGGACAATAAGTCCAGTGAGGGACCTAAAAGTCCAGTCAGGAACCTGAAGTCTACTCAAGGACAATAAGTCCAGTGAGGGACCTAAAAGTCCAGTCAGGAACCTGAAGTCTACTCAAGGACAATAAGTCCAGTGAGGGACCTAAAAGTCCAGTCAGGAACCTGAAGTCTACTCAAGGACAATAAGTCCAGTGAGGGACCTAAAAGTCCAGTCAGGAACCTGAAGTCTACTCAAGGACAATAAGTCCAGTGAGGGACCTAAAAGTCCAGTCAGGAACCTGAAGTCTACTCAAGGACAATAAGTCCAGTGAGGGACCTAAAAGTCCAGTCAGGAACCTGAAGTCTACTCAAGGACAATAAGTCCAGTGAGGGACCTAAAGTCCAGTCAGGAACCTGAAGTCTACTCAAGGACAATAAGTCCAGTGAGGGACCTAAAAGTCCAGTCAGGAACCTGAAGTCTACTCAAGGACAATAAGTCCAGTGAGGGACCTAAAAGTCCAGTCAGGAACCTGAAGTCTACTCAAGGACAATAAGTCCAGTGAGGGACCTAAAAGTCCAGTCAGGAACCTGAAGTCTACTCAAGGACAATAAGTCCAGTGAGGGACCTAAAGTCCAGTCAGGAACCTGAAGTCTACTCAAGGACAATAAGTCCAGTGAGGGACCTAAAAGTCCAGTCAGGAACCTGAAGTCTACTCAAGGACAATAAGTCCAGTGAGGGACCTAAAGTCCAGTCAGGAACCTGAAGTCTACTCAAGGACAATAAGTCCAGTGAGGGACCTAAAAGTCCAGTCAGGAACCTGAAGTCTACTCAAGGACAATAAGTCCAGTGAGGGACCTAAAAGTCCAGTCAGGAACCTGAAGTCTACTCAAGGACAATAAGTCCAGTGAGGGACCTAAAGTCCAGTCAGGAACCTGAAGTCTACTCAAGGACAATAAGTCCAGTGAGGGACCTAAAAGTCCAGTCAGGAACCTGAAGTCTACTCAAGGACAATAAGTCCAGTGAGGGACCTAAAAGTCCAGTCAGGAACCTGAAGTCTACTCAAGGACAATAAGTCCAGTGAGGGACCTAAAAGTCCAGTCAGGAACCTGAAGTCTACTCAAGGACAATAAGTCCAGTGAGGGACCTAAAAGTCCAGTCAGGAACCTGAAGTCTACTCAAGGACAATAAGTCCAGTGAGGGACCTAAAGTCCAGTCAGGAACCTGAAGTCTACTCAAGGACAATAAGTCCAGTGAGGGACCTAAAAGTCCAGTCAGGAACCTGAAGTCTACTCAAGGACAATAAGTCCAGTGAGGGACCTAAAGTCCAGTCAGGAACCTGAAGTCTACTCAAGGACAATAAGTCCAGTGAGGGACCTAAAAGTCCAGTCAGGAACCTGAAGTCTACTCAAGGACAATAAGTCCAGTGAGGGACCTAAAAGTCCAGTCAGGAACCTGAAGTCTACTCAAGGACAATAAGTCCAGTGAGGGACCTAAAGTCCAGTCAGGAACCTGAAGTCTACTCAAGGACAATAAGTCCAGTGAGGGACCTAAAAGTCCAGTCAGGAACCTGAAGTCTACTCAAGGACAATAAGTCCAGTGAGGGGACCTAAAAGTCCAGTCAGGAACCTGAAGTCTACTCAAGGACAATAAGTCCAGTGAGGGACCTAAAGTCCAGTCAGGAACCTGAAGTCTACTCAAGGACAATAAGTCCAGTGAGGGACCTAAAAGTCCAGTCAGGAACCTGAAGTCTACTCAAGGACAATAAGTCCAGTGAGGGACCTAAAAGTCCAGTCAGGAACCTGAAGTCTACTCAAGGACAATAAGTCCAGTGAGGGACCTAAAAGTCCAGTCAGGAACCTGAAGTCTACTCAAGGACAATAAGTCCAGTGAGGGACCTAAAAGTCCAGTCAGGAACCTGAAGTCTACTCAAGGACAATAAGTCCAGTGAGGGACCTAAAAGTCCAGTCAGGAACCTGAAGTCTACTCAAGGACAATAAGTCCAGTGAGGGACCTAAAAGTCCAGTCAGGAACCTGAAGTCTACTCAAGGACAATAAGTCCAGTGAGGGACCTAAAGTCCAGTCAGGAACCTGAAGTCTACTCAAGGACAATAAGTCCAGTGAGGGACCTAAAAGTCCAGTCAGGAACCTGAAGTCTACTCAAGGACAATAAGTCCAGTGAGGGACCTAAAAGTCCAGTCAGGAACCTGAAGTCTACTCAAGGACAATAAGTCCAGTGAGGGACCTAAAAGTCCAGTCAGGAACCTGAAGTCTACTCAAGGACAATAAGTCCAGTGAGGGACCTAAAAGTCCAGTCAGGAACCTGAAGTCTACTCAAGGACAATAAGTCCAGTGAGGGACCTAAAAGTCCAGTCAGGAACCTGAAGTCTACTCAAGGACAATAAGTCCAGTGAGGGACCTAAAAGTCCAGTCAGGAACCTGAAGTCTACTCAAGGACAATAAGTCCAGTGAGGGACCTAAAGTCCAGTCAGGAACCTGAAGTCTACTCAAGGACAATAAGTCCAGTGAGGGACCTAAAAGTCCAGTCAGGAACCTGAAGTCTACTCAAGGACAATAAGTCCAGTGAGGGACCTAAAAGTCCAGTCAGGAACCTGAAGTCTACTCAAGGACAATAAGTCCAGTGAGGGACCTAAAAGTCCAGTCAGGAACCTGAAGTCTACTCAAGGACAATAAGTCCAGTGAGGGACCTAAAAGTCCAGTCAGGAACCTGAAGTCTACTCAAGGACAATAAGTCCAGTGAGGGACCTAAAAGTCCAGTCAGGAACCTGAAGTCTACTCAAGGACAATAAGTCCAGTGAGGGACCTAAAAGTCCAGTCAGGAACCTGAAGTCTACTCAAGGACAATAAGTCCAGTGAGGGACCTAAAAGTCCAGTCAGGAACCTGAAGTCTACTCAAGGACAATAAGTCCAGTGAGGGACCTAAAAGTCCAGTCAGGAACCTGAAGTCTACTCAAGGACAATAAGTCCAGTGAGGGACCTAAAAGTCCAGTCAGGAACCTGAAGTCTACTCAAGGACAATAAGTCCAGTGAGGGACCTAAAAGTCCAGTCAGGAACCTGAAGTCTACTCAAGGACAATAAGTCCAGTGAGGGACCTAAAAGTCCAGTCAGGAACCTGAAGTCTACTCAAGGACAATAAGTCCAGTGAGGGACCTAAAAGTCCAGTCAGGAACCTGAAGTCTACTCAAGGACAATAAGTCCAGTGAGGGACCTAAAAGTCCAGTCAGGAACCTGAAGTCTACTCAAGGACAATAAGTCCAGTGAGGGACCTAAAAGTCCAGTCAGGAACCTGAAGTCTACTCAAGGACAATAAGTCCAGTGAGGGACCTAAAAGTCCAGTCAGGAACCTGAAGTCTACTCAAGGACAATAAGTCCAGTGAGGGACCTAAAAGTCCAGTCAGGAACCTGAAGTCTACTCAAGGACAATAAGTCCAGTGAGGGACCTAAAGTCCAGTCAGGAACCTGAAGTCTACTCAAGGACAATAAGTCCAGTGAGGGACCTAAAAGTCCAGTCAGGAACCTGAAGTCTACTCAAGGACAATAAGTCCAGTGAGGGACCTAAAAGTCCAGTCAGGAACCTGAAGTCTACTCAAGGACAATAAGTCCAGTGAGGGACCCTAAAAGTCCAGTCAGGGAACCTGAAGTCTACTCAAGGACAATAAGTCCAGTGAGGGACCTAAAAGTCCAGTCAGGAACCTGAAGTCTAGTCAAGGACAATAAGTCCAGTGAGGGACCTAAAAGTCCAGTCAGGAACCTGAAGTCTACTCAAGGACAAATAAGTCCCAGTGAGGGACCTAAAGTCCAGTCAGGAACCTGAAGTCTACTCAAGGGACAATAAGTCCAGTGAGGGACCTAAAAGTCCAGTCAGAACCTGAAGTCTACTCAAGGACAATAAGTCCAGTGAGGGACCTAAAAGTCCAGTCAGGAACCTGAAGTCTACTCAAGGACAATAAGTCCAGTGAGGGACCTAAAAGTCCAGTCAGGAACCTGAAGTCTACTCAAGGACAATAAGTCCAGTGAGGGACCTAAAAGTCCAGTCAGGAACCTGAAGTCTACTCAAGGACAATAAGTCCAGTGAGGGACCTAAAGTCCAGTCAGGAACCTGAAGTCTACTCAAGGACAATAAGTCCAGTGAGGGACCTAAAAGTCCAGTCAGGAACCTGAAGTCTACTCAAGGACAATAAGTCCAGTGAGGGACCTAAAAGTCCAGTCAGGAACCTGAAGTCTACTCAAGGACAATAAGTCCAGTGAGGGACCTAAAAGTCCAGTCAGGAACCTGAAGTCTACTCAAGGACAATAAGTCCAGTGAGGGACCTAAAAGTCCAGTCAGGAACCTGAAGTCTACTCAAGGACAATAAGTCCAGTGAGGGACCTAAAAGTCCAGTCAGGAACCTGAAGTCTACTCAAGGACAATAAGTCCAGTGAGGGACCTAAAAGTCCAGTCAGGAACCTGAAGTCTACTCAAGGACAATAAGTCCAGTGAGGGACCTAAAGTCCAGTCAGGAACCTGAAGTCTACTCAAGGACAATAAGTCCAGTGAGGGACCTAAAGTCCAGTCAGGAACCTGAAGTCTACTCAAGGACAATAAGTCCAGTGAGGGACCTAAAAGTCCAGTCAGGAACCTGAAGTCTACTCAAGGACAATAAGTCCAGTGAGGGACCTAAAAGTCCAGTCAGGAACCTGAAGTCTACTCAAGGACAATAAGTCCAGTGAGGGACCTAAAGTCCAGTCAGGAACCTGAAGTCTACTCAAGGACAATAAGTCCAGTGAGGGACCTAAAAGTCCAGTCAGGAACCTGAAGTCTACTCAAGGACAATAAGTCCAGTGAGGGACCTAAAAGTCCAGTCAGGAACCTGAAGTCTACTCAAGGACAATAAGTCCAGTGAGGGACCTAAAAGTCCAGTCAGGAACCTGAAGTCTACTCAAGGACAATAAGTCCAGTGAGGGACCTAAAAGTCCAGTCAGGAACCTGAAGTCTACTCAAGGACAATAAGTCCAGTGAGGGACCTAAAAGTCCAGTCAGGAACCTGAAGTCTACTCAAGGACAATAAGTCCAGTGAGGGACCTAAAAGTCCAGTCAGGAACCTGAAGTCTACTCAAGGACAATAAGTCCAGTGAGGGACCTAAAAGTCCAGTCAGGAACCTGAAGTCTACTCAAGGACAATAAGTCCAGTGAGGGACCTAAAAGTCCAGTCAGGAACCTGAAGTCTACTCAAGGACAATAAGTCCAGTGAGGGACCTAAAAGTCCAGTCAGGAACTCAAGAACCAGAAGTCCATTCAGAAAGCTAAAGTCGAGTTAACTGAAAGAAGCCCAGTCAGAGACCAGTGGTGGACCTACCTTCGAGGATAGCGCAGGAGAGCACGAAGAGGACCGTGGAGAGGATCATCTTGAGTGGAAGTGGAAGACGTCCGCGATCCGAGGAACTATATACCCAGATCCTGGGACCGTCAGGTGCAGGAGAAGTCCGCGGGAACCTCGCAGATGTTCGCTGATTATTAGAGATGATTAGCTACTGGAGGCTCGGCCGAGTGCAAGTTTATCTGGAGGATTTCCGCGAGATGTTCACAAAAACCTTTCCCTACCCTGTTCCTGGCATTCCTGAAGTTCCTGTGGTCGAAGAAACGCTCACCAAGTGTGTTCCTTGGAAACAAGAGCTCGAGGACTTCAGAGAGACCTTTGGGAATCCACCTTCTGTTGCTAACAGTTCTATCTTGCTTACATCACTGGCAAGTGAAGTGTCACTGGAGTTGAAATTATTGTGACGCTGCTTTGAGCTTTAAAATCCGAAACAGTTTTCTTTCATCGCAGCAGGGACAGCAAGAAATTGTCCAATGTGAGGTAGAAGTTGTGTGATGGCCAAAAACGACCGCAGTTCTGTGAAACTAAGGCTTTCTTGACTACGACATTGACTACAGGAGTTTCCAAAACAGCCTTTCTCCCTTCCCCTGCTATTACACAACACAATAGATAGAAATGTCTTATAGATTACGTCTAGCTTTGACGTCTATTTTAACGAGAGAGGTGATCTTTATTTTTATACAAGATTCCCAAAATAACGAAGTTAAACATTTTTAGGCATATTTTATTGAACAAAAAATTAACAATTCATAACGATTATATACTAAGTAACAATCTTTTCAGCCGGTTTCAAAGTGGCCTCCCTTGGCGGCGATACACAGGCCCAAACGTGGCTTAAAATTTGGGCCGCAAGTCCTCCGGCGACAATCGGTCCCATTCTCGGCACAGATATCGCTTCAGCGACTTCAAACTTTGTGGCGTTTAGCACAGGACTGGACCACACTCTGTAATCCATCGGTGAGTAGGGTGGCCATTCCGCCGACGTGATGAGATACTGAAAATGGCCCCTGCACCAGTCCTGAGTCCATTTCACCTTTTGAGCCGGCGCTGTAACGTCCAATCCACATCGCCCAAGTGCTGTTGAGTCCACGGGAGTACGACGGCCTCGATAATGTCGCGGAGATACATTTCTTGGTTGATTTTGATCCCTGATCCACGGAAACGAGGGAGCCTTACCATTGGCGCAAATCCCGGACCATTCCATAACCGACTGCAGATTTTGGCGGTGTTCGACGATGGCCGACGTGCCGGGAACCTCAGCGGACCAGCTCCTGTCGTTTTGGTGGTTGTGCGTCTGCTCGAGGGTGAACTGCTTCTCGTCCGTGAAGAGGATGCGCTCCCATGGCTGACCAGTGGCCCGATGCTTGATTTGGTGACATCTCTCCAGCCGTACACGCTTGTTCTCATCTGTGAGGAGCTGAACTTTTTGGAGCTGGTACGCCTTGAGGTCGAGTTATTTTTTTCGCTACTCGATGCACCGACGACTTGCCTTTTCCAGTCTCACGGCCGATTTTTCTCATTGCACCCTCGAATTGGTTAAGTATTGGTTGATTATCTATGGTTGGCGGAGCACTTTCTTCTTCTTCCGGCACGGTCGTCTTCATGGCCAAGCTCGCTGAAGCGGTGGATGGACACAGTTTGTTGAGGCACGTTGAGCAGCCGGACAATTTCACATTGACGTTTTCCTTGAAGAAACAGCTCAATAATTGAACTACGTTTGTTTGACATTCTAAAATCACGACAAAATAAGTTAGTATAGAGTCGACATCATGGAACATAAAAACATGGAGAATCCGACAAAATATATATTTTTTCGGCTCAATACTTTCGTGTCAGGATAAATTAAATATTAATTTAATAAAATATTTATCTTAACACGAAAGTATTGAACCGTAATAAATTAAATAATGTTTTGTCGGATTCTCCATGTTTTTATGTTCCATGATGTCGACTCTATACTAACTTATTTTGTCGTGATTTTAGAATGTCAAACAAACGTAGTTCAATTATTGAGCTGTTTCTTCAAAGAAAACGTCAATGTGAAATTGTCCGGCTGCTCAACGTGCCTCAACAAACTGTATCCATCCACCACTTCAGCGAGCTTGGCCATGAAGGCGACCGTGCCGGAAGAGGAAGAAAGTGCTCCTCCAACCATAGATAATCAAAAAGCGACTTCAACCAATTCGAGGATGTCCATGAGAAAAATCGCCCGTTAAACCAGCATAAGCAAGTCGTCGATACATCGAATAGCAAAAAAGGAACTCAATCTCAAGGCGTACAAGCTCCAAAAAGTTCAATTCCTCATGGATGAGAACAAGCGTGTACGGCGGGAGAGATGCCGCTAACTCAAGCATCGGGCCATTGGTCAGCCATGGGAGCGCATCCTCTTCACAGACGACCACCCGGCGCACAACCACCAAAACGACAGGTCCGCTGAGGTCCCGGCACGTCGGTCATCGTCGAACACCGCCAAAATCAGCAATATGGGCCGGGATCAGGGGTCAAAATCAACCAAGAAGTGTATCGCCGCGACATTCTCGAGGCCGTTGTACTCCCGTGGACTCAACAGCACTTCGGCGATGTGGATTGGACGTTCCAGCAGCGCCGGCTCACTAGGTGAAATTTACTCATGTTCTGGAGCAGGGCCCATTCTCCAGACTTCATCATGTCGGAGGAATGGCCACCCTACTTACCCGATCTCAATCCGATGGATTACAGCGTGTGGTCCATTTTACAGACCACGGCCTGTGCTACACTCCACAAAAGTTTGAAGTCGCTGAAGCGATATCTGCGCCGAGAATGGGACCGATTGTACCCGGAAGACTTGCGACCCATAGCCTAAAATTTCAAGTCATGTTTGGACCAAGGAAGGCCACTTTGAAACCGGCTGAATACATTGTTAGCTTTTATCCTCATTATTGTTATGTTTTATTAATTTGTTTAATTTTTTTTTTTGTTTATTAAATTATGACTATAAATGTTTAAGTCCGTTATTATGGGACACCATGTATATATGAGCGTCAGTAAGGTATTCTCCAGTGTTATAATGAGATGCAGTCGTAGATGTGACGTCGAAGGTCGGACATATCTCAGCAGCTGCCGTGTCCCTCGATAACAGCGGCTCAAGGCCGACACAGCCGGACTGTCATGTTGTCGAGTGTCTTCCTGGAGTCACATTCTGGGGCGGCAAGGGTCGCATGTCCTGGAGCGATGTTCCAGCATGCTCGAACGTTTCCCTGGAGGTCCTACGCGTCCATATTCCCCGGACCTGTCCCCCATTGAGCATGTGTAGAACCAGGTTAGGAAGCCTCCGTCCAAGAACTGTCTTCAACATGACAACATCGGATGTGTCCTTGATTCACATCCCGTTACATCCGATCACATGACGTACGTGTCGTGGAGCTGTGGTGACGTTTATTGTGGCTGCAGAAACTGTCAATCCAGGTGTCAATCTCAAGGAGCATACTTCGTATTCCGCCAGCGTATCTATGCACATAGTTATCTTAAATTACAGTTCCATGTCACCCCCACATAGTAACATGGCCGCACGTGCTGATCCAATCCGTATATTTCCCACACAGGATCCATCCTGACAGTCATGGCTCTGCTAGCTGCGGTGGGTACCTAGCTTCCATTCCCGCCCTCTATCCCTCACTTTACATATGTCTGCTGTGTTTCGGCCAGTATGTACTGACGGTATTCGCCCACAATGATGTGAAAGGGAATAAATTTAATGTATCCTGATGTATCCCTAATCTGTCTTAATATGTTCCTCATGCATCCCCATTTATGTCCCTAATGTATTCCTTATCTGTCCCTAATGTACTCCTAATATGCCTCTAATCTATCCCTAAGGAATCGCTTATCCGTTCTTAATATGTGTCTAATCTTTCCCTAATATGTCTTTAATCTGTCCCTAATGTATTCCCAACGTATCCCTAATCTGTCTCTAACCTATCCTAACCTGTCTTTGTCACCAACTCAAGTCCGCTAGTTTGCAGAGACAGTCAATAGATGGTACTTAGATTTAGCGTCTATTTTGACGGGAGAGACGACCTTTATAGATCAATTTCCTCCAGGCAAAATTGTCATCAATAAAATCAGTGTGGTTGAATAACTTTAAAACACCAATTTTTTTCTCTAAATAAATCCCATCATTTTCCTACGGCTCGCTAACAATGAGATCTGCTTGAAGAACCCTTCGTTGGGTTTGGAGGAACTGATTTACAAACCTCCTCTACCTCGTTGAACGACTCAAACCCTCGACGTCCCGCCATAATGGGAGGGGCAGTGTCAGGACTGTAGGGAGGTAGATCTCCACTCCATCCTGTTCTCCAAATTTCTACTTAGTCATTCTGGCGGGTGACTCGGTATTGTCTTGATAAAACAAAACCTGCAATATTACTATCGAATAAAAAAATTAACAAAATTATATTAATTTGAAACCTTATATACCTCTACGGTCCAATTTACATATCTGCTTTATTTTCTCTTTCTCCCCACAGAGCTCTATCAAATGTCATCAGCCGACCATGTCTGTGAAGGCTCCACAGGCGTCCTTGGCTGCTGTGATTGTTGACAAGGAAGGAAGAGTGTCACATTGTCCCCACAGATCCCGGATCTCCTCCCCAGTGCTTCGTCTGCAAGGATCAGTGCCGCAGAGACTGTAGAACCAGTGTTGTCTGGCCGTGCCTATAGCTCTGTGACAGGATAACAACATAATTCTGTAACAAGATAAATCAATAAATATCATTTGTGAACGTACCTCATTCCCACCACAACAGTACTGGTTTCCACCTGCTTCCACAGCAGTAGATTGTCTGCACACGTAAGTTGAGCAAACAAACAAAGGAAGAAACATGATATTTGACTATGTATATGTGGGAATATAGTGGTAATAATGTGGTGAGGTGAGAAATAATCACACGACGAGTTGGTAGAGCAATAATCCAGGCAGCCAGCCGAGAGAGAGCGAGCGAGAGGTTATCCGCTGAACGACTGCTTGTGTGGTCACCCCCCGACTACTGTCCAGGTGTTGACGGGCGGGTCCCTTTTTCCCCCCCTTTGGAATGTGGTCAAAATGGTCGTAAGTTAGTTGTCTTCTATCGACTACGTCTCTCTCTCTCTCTGGTCGACTGCAGATTTACTTTATTATTCCTGTAAGAGCATATATTATGACATATATATATCTTACTATAGTGTAGCGCTTAAAATATGATTTTTTTTTTCAATTTGCATAGAATGGAAAAGCTACCATTATGTACATATTGGACAGATAGTATGCAACTTGGCCACCATGACTGGGTGGAGCAGGCTGGGATGGGCTGGGGAATGTTAAACCTCAGACAACTCCAGTTTACAATTATCCTCTCTGATGTCTTCCCTGGCGTTGTACACCAGGTCACGTGGCAAGTTGCATAGCTTCCACTGCAATATGTAATTAGGGCTCCACCGCCCAGCTCGGGGAGCGGTCTGATCTGTAAAACAACTATTTACATCCTGGCTGTGCGTTCTTAAAACTTTCGATGGGCTCTCGTGGCGTATTATTGGCCTGTACTTCCATCCGGGCATATCTAGATTTTAGCCAATGGGAGGCATTGTTGGAGGAAAGACGTTCCTTCTAGATCAGGAATCTTGGCGATCCGCCATCTTTATTTATCTCCTTGTTCACTGACAATCTTATATTGAATAATTCCTGGAGCAGAGTTCAGCTGCAGTTCTTTCTTGTAGGATATTGGAGTTTTAAAGCTCAGTGGAGCCATCGGAATTGCCACAGTTCTAATTATAACACGTTGTACACCAGGTGGCGCGGTAAGTCAAGTTGCATAACTCAGTCTGCAGTATGTAATTAGGTTCATCTAGATTTCATTTTCACGAAAATAGAATTTAAATTTGTACGATGATCTAGTTAAAAGCACAAGAACTGTTTCGATAAAATATTCAAAAGAATGTGTTTACTCGGTTTGTAACTCCCAGTTCTGCTTGAAATAAAGGAATTAGAAATGTCGTAAAGATCCTATGGGATGTAACATATATACTGTCTGTAATGTGTCCATGTCTAGATAGCCATCTCAATCATCGGTGTCCGTATGTCTGTAGACAGTACCTACATTGTAGGTAGATACATAGCTGCTTGAATTGTAAGTTTACGCTATACGTTTACCTTTTATCCTCTCAGGATATGATTTGGAAGTAGCTCAGAGTGGCGATGTGACTTCCACTCAGGATACCACCACAGCCAGCCCAGCCCTACTAGGTAGCATCTACAGTAGATCCCTATATCGCTACAGACGAAACAACCCCACCATAAAATGTATTTGCCAATTTAAAGGCTAGGCCCAAAATTAAAGTTTTTTTTTTTTTTTTGCTTATCCCTAGTACACGTGGTACAGGCCATGATAATCATGGTGGGTAGAAGTTGGAGACTGCTTTTACTGTAAGTGCACCACATGTCTATACATGTAAAAAAGCAGTTCGACTTTGCACTTACAAATGTGTCAGAGCCCCGTTTGGTTACTTGTACTCGCTGATTGGGTTGGACTTTTGCAAGAATCGGGGGCCATTGGAGCATTTCTTTTATTAGAAAAAAAGTGTTTAATGTGGGAATCGAACCCGGGTCGTAGAATAAGGTCGAAAACCAACGGTTTAGACCATCCTTCCACCGGCCTCCCGGGGGTTAAAGATTAAAGTTACACATGAAAATGATGAAAGTGTAGCGAGGCAAGCAGCAAAAGTTAATCAAAGCCGTTATTTGATACAACAGGACATTTGGCAATGTACAATGTACCGAATGACTCCAAGTGAACAATGTTCTGATGATGCTTCTATCAAACAAACAGCCAGAGATCTTCAACAAACAGAAATCTTTGAAACTATTATAGACGCGTATGATTCTTTTGAAAAATAAACAATTTCTACTGTCCTTACTGCAATGGAAAAATTAATGGGAGGGCCTGGTTCACCACTGATGAGCCAGGCCCTCCCTTTAATTTTTCCATTGCAGTAAGGACAGTATAAATTGTTTATTTTTCAAAAGAATCATACGCGTCTATAATATTTTCGAATATTCATAACAGATGGCGCGCTGATGCATCATGAACAGAAATCTCGATACAATAATCCCTTGTATCCCTGGACAATTGACAATTGACATAATTTTATTGACATCTTGTCAATACATGTAAAGTACACAGTCTGCACTATTTAAAAAAAAGGATTATATACACCATGTACAAAGAATATGGCGTCTCTGCCAGCGCTGCAGAGTTTGGTGGAGAATCACCAGCAGGTCTCCAGCGACACCACGTATTTCACGATCTACGAAGAATAGGCGATCCCTGGGAACCTGATTAATTTTACTCAATATAAAAATGTGTAGTTAACAAAGAAAGGTTTTGTAAAACAACATTTGAAATACTATCCCGCATGTGTTTCTTTTCAACGAAAATTCAAAATTTATTTCAAGGAGAAATAACGATTATTTCTAACCTTTTGGATGAAGTATGAAAGGATGAATTGTGAAGAGTAATGATAAACGGAAAAATAAAAGTGTCCAGAGGGTTTCATACCTTATTCAAAAGGTTAGAAATAATCGTTATTTCTCCTTAAAATAAATTTTGAATTTTCGTTGAAAAGAAACACATGCGGGATAGTATTTCAAATGTCATTTTACAATCATAAGCCGCATTATATTATATTGTAAAGAAAGGTTTTGTTTCTTCTACAAGGAAAGAGTAAAAGATGGAAACACTGACGTATTTGCTGAAGAAAATTAGACAAAAGGTGTCTACATGGAGTGGTTACATCCTCTTCTCAAATATCCATGAAATTCTCCCTTACAGAATGTTGATTGTAATTTTAATGTTTTAAACTATTCATAATTGACACAGTTCTAATATCACCGTGAAGTATCGATGTTGTACACCAGGTGGCGTGGCAAATTGCATAGTCTGCCAATATGTAATTAGGACCATCTGACCACACTGCCGAGGCTACTGGTAGGTCGTGTCTACGAGGTCTTCTGCTTTTTTTTTTCAAAATTTCATATTTATATGCAAATATAGTCTTCTTTATGCTAAATTTATGTTTGTTAGTCTTCTCCACCAAAACTACTGAATAATCCATTAAGAAATCCCACCCTATAAGTTTAGTATTAGATCAAAAAACAGTTTATTAAATTTGCATATTTTGAAGTCGGTAAATTATTATGATGAATATATCAAAGATTTGATATTATCATAATTGTATGTGTTGTGTGTGCTCCTACTATTATTACTACTAATAATAATGATCATCATTAGAGATGCCATAGTAGACAAAGATGTCATAGTAGGGTGAGCTAAAGGTCTCCCAACCTTCCATCCGGTGTGTGGACAAAACCTGTATTGGGGCCCTAGAACTCCTCCGACAGGAAACTTCCCTCGCCACAAGTTGAGCACTACGTTGTTTTTATATTGTTACGTCGTACCCAGACGCTGTACTTTGTCTACTCAGGATGCCACAAAGATACACATGTGAGTTCGAAGGGATTGCAGCTAAAGTTAGCGCTTTATTGTATCTCACTAACAGAAGGAATACAACAGTGGGACTTGCCTTCAACCTCCCCGTCAGAGGAATCCTTGGTGCCGTGGACGTCCTCTTGTGAAGCTTCACGTTCCACACTATTCAAGTCCAGCCTGGACTTACACCGCCTTGTAGGCCGCTCCGATGTCAGGCTCTCCTGGCACCGTCTTGTAGGATCATCCACACGTCCAGAGACAAGTCGCCACGTCTACTCCTTGCCGCAGATGTCACCAGACCCTGTCCTCCCCCACACAGGAATGCTGTTTTTGACGCCTGCCACATGGCAGCGGGGGCAGCTAGAGTCCACCCCTCTTTCCCCAACTTTACTCTGGTATCTTGGCCTTGTTATCCATGTTACAATATTATTCCCACATACTGGAGCTGCGCCATAGCATAACTCCACTTCAAAAGTTTATCATCAATGAAAACCTAATATGAAAATAATAAAAAAATGTTTTTCCAATATATTAATATTTTACCACAACATTAAGTATACGACTTTAAACCAATATGTAAATGAGGACATAGCACCAATAGCAAGCAAGGCAACAATTTAATATTCAAATCAGCCACCCTATAAAACACGCCACTCATCTCGACTCACTGTTTCTGAATCTTGCTTTGTGAATTATTTTAAATAAATCGTTTTCAGTTTCCTTATAAACCATTGTTGTACGGTTTGGTTCCGTGCCTGACTATTGGAGGGGAGTGGTTCTCTCTCATTGTTACATAATGGCAAATATCTCTCCAGATGTTACTGCACTTGTAGACAAATTGGAAGACCTGGCTCATCAGTAAAGGACCCACTAAGAGTTTTGCATGTTTCAGTCAGCAGCGATAGCATCTTTCCTTCACTAGAATTACACAGAGATGGTATAAATGCGTCAAAGTAAAGGATTAAATATTGATGAGCCAGGCCATTCTATAATAAATTTGCCAGAAAAAATCAAATATGAAACGTGATGTGTTTTGTGTTTTCCAGATAAATTTGCATAAATGATGTGGACGGCGGTGGTGGTGCTCCTGCTATGTGGCCTGGGTAAGTACTGCTGGGCGGGATGCTTTCTTAGGGTTTTAAAGCTTTCGAGTAGACCTCTTTATAACGAGAGAAAGATCTTATCTCCGAAAGCATGAGTTTTACAGAGAAATTGTCGTAACTCCAATGAGGGACGAGCTGTGCCGTGGCAGGAGTGCAGGCGGGGATATGCAACATGCCCATGGACCCCGGGGACGGCGGGGAGTCCGAGGTCCGGTGGTACTACGACCTCGAGCTGATGGACTGCCAGGACTTCATCTACAGCGGCAGCGGCGGCAACCCCAACCGCTTCCTGTCGCGGGACGACTGCATCGCCGTCTGCTACTGACGCCGTCTCTTCTATGCAACTTTATCTCTATATGCAACTTTGATTTCATGTGCAACTTAGATCTCTATATGTAACTTTGATTCCATATGCAACTTAGATCTCTATATGCAACTTTGATTCCATATGCAACTTAGATCTCTATATGCAACTTTGATTCCATATGCAACTTAGATCTCTATATGCAACTTTGATTTATCAAATGAACAATATAGGTGTACTGCCACATCAACCAATAGTTTATTTTGACTCCCAACGTTTCGTTCTCTTCAGGAGAATGATTTCTGAAGAGAGTGACAGGAAGTCACAGAAATGTCAGTTGAATAAACTATTGGTTGATGTGAATCAGCTTCCAACCAACAAATGAACTTCAGAAATATCGGTATAGTTGCATATTGGACATATCTATCCCAGAAATATCGGTATAGTTGCATATTGGACATATCTATCCCAGAAATATCGGTATAGTTGCATATTGGACATATCTATCCCAGAAATATCGGTATAGTTGCATATTGGACATATCTATCCCAGAAATATCGGTATAGTTGCATATTGGACATATCTATCCCAGAAATATCGGTATAGTTGCATATTGGACATATCTATCCCAGAAATATCGGTATAGTTGCATATTGGACATATCTATCCCAGAAATATCGGTATAGTTGCATATTGGACATATCTATCCCAGAAATATCGGTATAGTTGCATATTGGACATATCTATCCCAGAAATATCGGTATAGTTGCATATTGGACATATCTATCCCAGAAATATCAGTATAGTTGCATATTGGACATATCTATCCCAGAAATATCGGTATAGTTGCATATTGGACATATCTATCCCAGAAATATCGGTATAGTTGCATATTGGACATATCTATCCCAGAAATATCAGTATAGTTGCATATTGGACATATCTATCCCAGAAATATCGGTATAGTTGCATATTGGACATATCTATCCCAGAAATATCGGTATAGTTGCATATTGGACATATCTATCCCTTTAATTGTACATCAGAACGAAGCACCATACATCACCCTGGTAAAAACCTTTACTGGTGATGATAAAGAATAAACTACAACACCTATTAAAGGGAGAGGTGCCTCTCTAGGTACATGAATATAACCCTCAATTTTATGTTGAATATATATATCTACAGACCTTACTGCAAAATTATTAGTTGAGAGGGCTTGGCTCATCAGTGGTGAACCCTCTCAGTGGTTTCACCAAATTAATATCCAGACTGCTCTACTATTGTATTGGATTATTTCTCTATAAACCCTGCATTTAGTAATGAAGGTAGTTTAGGGGTGTTTAGGGAACCTATGGACTTAAAGAGGGTTTACCACTGATGAGCCAAGCCCTCTAATCTAATAATGTCTATCAGGACAGTAAGGTCTGTAGATGTAGGTTTTAATAACTTTACGGCGACTCTCTCTGTCACTTTCTATGCAACTTCATATGGAAATATGCATATAATTATATATATTTATATTTGCATATAATATATGTAACAAATTTATGATATTTCCTTAATTTTTCATTGAATATAACTTCAGCGTTGCCAATAAATTAAAAAAGAAATAAATATTTTTGTTTATAATTTGAATTATTTCGAAACCCCACACCCCAGACATACCATTATGGACACACCAGGGCTTTGTTTCCTTTGTCTTCATTTGAAGGAATCACACAGATAGAGAAGGTTTGTTTCAAGTTTCCATGGAAGTCTTCCTGTGTAATCAACATATGTGTATTTATAACAATTATTTCACTCAATTAAATCTTGTTAATTTTCCATGATAGCAGTAGCTTTGAATATATTTTTTTATTATACAAGGAAGTGGAAAGTATTTGATGTTGCCGGTCGTCCATTTTTTTTTTTTTTTTTGAGGAGACAGAGGCTGTACACACTTGGTTATCTCGCGTGTCTACAATAAAGATCACTGTAATATCTTTCAAAGATATTGTCTGAGATATACATGGTAAAACTGCCTCAAGTTTTGTTCCCCCGTACGTGTATACCAGTGAGTTCACTGTAATACTTTTATCAAGTGACACCAGCTTAAATGTCATGAGCATCAACTTAGTGCCCTCTATCGCTGAAAATTAGAAATAATTTTAACCCAACTTATCTTTTGAATAAATAAGTAAAATCTTTTTTTTTACCGTCCTGCAATGAATAAAAATAGAAAGATAGTCGGCATGGCGCTCATCAGTGGTGAACCCTCCCAGCGGTTTCGCCAGTTTAATCTACAGATCTGTGTCTTCCTATCTACATATCCCCCTGACCCACTGGCGATTCTCCACCAAAATCTGCAGCGCTGGCAGAGGCGCCATGTTCATTGTACATAGTGTATATAATCCATATTATCTTTTTTTTTTAAATAGTACAGACTGTGTACTTTGTATGTATTGACAAGATGTCAATAAAATTATGTCAATTGTCAATTGTCTACATATTCCCCGTCACGTGACTCCAAGCCTAGACCGCTTTGAAGCTACGCCAGGGTGGGTACATAGAACTACAAAATTCCAGAGATAACAGAGTGAAGGAATGGTTACAGCAGTCTGTAAATAGCTTATTCCATCTGGTACCAACATTGTTCTATTGTTTGTTTGCAACACGTGCAACATCACACGTGCAACAACACAATATATAGCGGAATGTGTTGTTTACTTTACTGTTAGCTCCTCCACGATGTACTTCCCACTGCTCTGTCTGCTGCTAACCTGCTGGACGGGTGATTATGCAAATCTGATCCTTTTTACATAGTGGCCGCCTGGCAACAGCTGTTGTTACGTTCGGATTTTCTACCTTGGCCCGTAACTGTTGACTGTTGGAAGAGACCAAAGGTAAACACGACGAGTTGTTTTATTGAAAAAGGCTGCGAGCTTTCCGACTATGACGTTCTTCAACAGGCTGTTACACATAATAGCCTGTTGAAGGAAGGTATTATCCGAAAGCTCGCAGCCTTTGCAATAAAGAAACTCGTCAAGTCTGCCATTGGTCCAACAATGATAATTATTCCTGTTGTAATTTATAAAGACAGAAATGTCTATAGATTAATTTGGCGAAACCGCTGAGAGGGTTCATCACTGATGAGCCAAGCCCTCTCATTCAATAACTTATATCATTGCAGTGTAATGTCTCTAGAGATAATATTTGATGAAATATTTAAAAAGAAACACATTTCAAAAAATAATTATTTCAAATTTTGAGGATAGATGGTATATTATTTTTAATAAAGATTTTATATTATGAATCTTCTGAATGATATTGATGGTTCCAGGTATTGTGTAGAGACACTGCCTTATTTACACATGTAACGGTAAGACGTGAGTTGTTGTCCTATTCCAAGTTGTTTCCATTCGATCTGTATTTGCATATATTGACAATACTTCACCAATAAGTTTCCATCTATTTTTGAAAGGACGACAGCGGGTCGCTGTCAGGTGACAATAAACTTTTATAAAAAGGTTGATGAAGACTTGAATTAATCACAATCCAATATGCAATTATGGTAGTCTCTGTAACTTTAGAATTCGCAGGAAATATCTAAACAATAAAAATTCTGCCAAACGACAGAAGAGCGATTACGCAATAACACAACATGGTCGTCTGGCATCATTGGACTATATGCAACTACATATGCAATGTTTATTTGCATATCTCCGTGTACAGTATGTACACTCATGGACAAAACTTAAGGAATTTGTACCTTCCAGCATGTATATCGGGATTCAGACAATAACTCTGAAAGATATTACAGTGACCTTTATTGAAGACACACGAGATAACTAAGTGTATACAAAATTGCCTCGTTCTCCTTCAAAATAAAAAATAAAAAAACAGACGACCGACGACATGAAAAACTTTCCACTTTCTTATATTCTGTCCGTAGTATAAGTGTGGTATCGCTCATAGAGAAACCACTGAGCTTCTTTACAACAAATATTTACATGCATTCACTTTAAATCTGCCGCTAGGGGCACTGCTAACGCCGCCACAGTCAATCTGCTGCTCACGAATTTTTTTATATCCAATTATTTTTAAAAATTGTTAAAATAAATATTATATTTTAAATAATAAGAACATATATTCATTTTATATAAATTGAAAATATATTCTTTTTTCATATTGAATATGTTATTAGATTTTATCAAACGTATTCTAAACAGTTACAATATTTGTTCATAGAGGGCAGTAGCATAGCTCCCACAATAATAATTGAATCGAAATAAGTTGAAATATTTGAAACTTTTAAACTTTTATTTTGAAATAGGAAAGTAAAAACCACTACAGTAAATATATTAAACTTTCATATATGCACTTATACATATATATATAAATGCAATAACAAATCTCTTTCAGACAAAAAAAAACAGCATTTCAAGATTATAGAATGAAGAATGAACTAGTTGTTGGTGAACTTAACGATTTGAATTCCGATAAAAATCATATTTAAAGTTCAATTCATTTTGTAAATACATTCTAAACTTTCTACAAAATCTGGATCTCTAGTATTTTCATGCGTTGAATAATGTAAATAACTTATGTAAATAAACTTTTCTCCTTGTTTGGCACAAGTATCCCTTGCGGGATATAGCGCTTTGGAAATAAAATAATTGATAATTGACGAGTGGGTAACACCCTCGATTCCCGACAGTCATAAACCGGGATTGAATCCTGTGTTAACATTTTGTTTTAATATGTGAATAACCATTACATATTATTCATTGTTACAATTATCATAAACTAGGTTGTTCTTGTTGAGC
>CP092873.1:90848893-90869338 GCA_030710605.1 Cordylochernes scorpioides | reverse complement strand
CCCCCGATACCGTTGAATGCAGAGTTACAATCCTGTTTGAACTAGAAGAATTGGATCTTGAATCACTCGCCAACGCGTGAGTGGTCCCTGAGGAAAGGTTTATAATTCCACGCTAGCCTGTAGTCGGCAGCGAGAAGGAAGAGGTTAAGAATTAAACAATAAATTGCCCTTTTTATCACAGATAAATTAAAGTAAATTTGCATATATCATATAGGCATATAAAAAAAAAACTTGCATATTGCAACGTGGAAAATTAGGGAAGACAAATTTCAGGATAAGGCAGCAATTTATTTCAGGCAAGAACAAACTATGTATGATAAACAAAAGATAAGGAATGAGGGAAGATTACAGAGTAGTAAAATATAAACATAAAAAATAATACTCTGTTAATACTAGTGTAAAATAATAAATACTTGTGCTACAATATCTTATATATAAATATAAATGAAACGACGCTTAATTTTGATGTTAATTAAAATGTCAGTACACAGTCAAATATAGATTACTCCACTGAAATGACATTTTTATTAATAAGGGGAAATAATTAACAAATTTATATCTTTTTTTTTTGTTTATTATTCTTCAGTTCATCACAATTAATTTTCCCTAAAATTTGTACATCGGTGTATTTCACATCCTACTGTTGGGATTTTTCAGTAAAAGTTGTGATTGAACAATAAGTCTGTCTATATTTCAGTGTTTTATCAGCGTGCTGTAGTGAAGGAAGGCGTGTGTCCAGATTTCCCCCGGGACAATGTAAAGAACGCATGTGTAAAATGGACTGTTGAATAAACAAATTGATAAATGACTTTGTTGTTGATATCTTTCCTTCTCAACTCACAAGTTACTTCATGAAATGTCTGAAGATAATCCAAGATAAATTTACAAAAGTTACTATTACGGGTTATCATACAAAAAAAGGAATATACTAGGGCCTAAAGTAAATGTAACTTTATAGACAGAAAAGCGTAAACTCAAAAGTACAATACCAACAACAAGAAGGAAGTAAATAAAACTCACGATTGGTAAAATAAAAAACAAAACAGTACTTATCTTTATTGTAGCGTTGGTAGGGATCGGACTGTGGCCACACCGGGATGCGAAGAGATCCCCAGACACGGAAAAATCACGTAGAAAAACACTTTAAGCGTCTCCACAAAATTTCTTCTCGCTCTGGACCCTCTCGCATTCCCTTAGTCCCCTCTTATATACAAACATGGCCACATTCGTCCAATGACGTGAGAGATTGGTTCCCTAACAATCAACATTCTTCCCGTTAAAAACTGATGAGAAAAAACTGAAAATGTCAATATTATTTGACACCACGGCATTCTACAGAGGGCGTTCCATGTTCAAAAGAACAATTTTAGTTCGTAATTTAAAAAAAAAATTACAAAGGTTTTGTGCAACTTATAGTTCTCTATGTGTAAGCCTTGACGTTTAGCAACATCCCAACATCTATATTTCCAGGAAATAAGGATTCGTCTTATAACATTTTCATTAAAGCCATCCCAACAGTCCTTATCGACATTCCAGAGACCATCTAGCGTCTTCAGTTTTCTAGATTCAAGAAAAGTTTTCATCAAGCCAAAAACACAAATACTACGAGATACGGACATTGTTGCAGCTGTCTGTATTGCAGAACAATAAGTATTGAAAAAGGAACATCTGTGAGTTCTCAAGGACTTCCACTACACCTGACAGTCCCGGGATCTGGGTATAAATTCCCTCGATAGCGGACGTCTAACAATTCCACTCAAGATGATCCTCCCCATTGTCTTCCTCGTGCTATCCTGCGTTATCCTCGAAGGTGGGTCCCTGACTGGTCTCTTCCCCGTCAGTCTCCTGGAAGCTATTCTACCCCAATCCTAGGTAGAAGGCGTTGAGCAAAGGGACCTGCAAAGAAAGTTGCATATGAGCTCCGTTACTTTGTGTGGTGTTAATTCGAACAATTTTATTACGTAAATGGCGATATTCTACAACATGTAGATCAATTGAGCTGAAGGAAATATACACATCGAGCCCTATCTTTGTAGTATTGTTCCGACGTTGTTTCAGCTCAAGGTGTCTAAATAACATGAGCGAAATAGACTGGACTCTAATGTTTCCAACCAAAAGGAACTTTCTCTCCAAAGGCCGGCTCCATCCAGGTCAGGCCAGTTCTCCTGGTACCATCTTACAGGATCATCCACAGGTCACAGTTTCGGAGACAACTTGTCGCTTCTTCTCGTTGCACCGCTGTTGTCGCAACCCCACACAAGGTCTGTCAGCACAGTGGGACTTCACACCGCAGCTGGTGTCGCTCCATTTTTCTCCAACTGCCCCCTGGGATCTTGACAATAATAGAGGTCGTTTTACGGTAAGGAAGTGGGTTATCGTCATTAGAATATCTTTGAAAAGAATGGAATGTGCCAGAAATATGGGTTATCTAAAGATAGGAATATACTCTGCTGATAATCGTTTATAACAGGGTTCTATAAGGATTCTATAGCTTCAATTTTTGTGTTTCCACGATGGCCATTTTCATAATCGATTCCTGCAGAACTGAGGTCTTGAACCTGGCGTTGGTAAAGTAGTGAACAAGGTTATGGCGATTCCAAAATTTTTCTTTGATTTCCTATATTCTGGTTGATAAATTACTGGAGGTCAAGCCACACTATTGTAATTTTAACTGAAATTTTTATCTCTTTGGGCGGTTTGAGGGAATCTGTGGTGAAGAGATGGTCCTAAATCCCGACTTGCGATTGGCTTGTGGCACAGGAGTTTGCTAACATGATGCAAGATAATGGAGAATTAGGTGAAAATAGTTTTTGAAAACACTTTAAAATTGGACTATCTCAGACAAAAAATGGTTTTTTGAAAATTCCTCTGAAAAGGACATTTCTCCATGGACTCCGGCCTTTGCCAGTCCAGTACAGATTTAAGATAATGAGGTCCGTCAGTGAACTAGTACACGGTACACGGTGTGGTGTCAGCAGGAGTGACAGCGGCCCCCAAGCTGTGCTCCCTGCCCCCCGTGACGGGCATGTGCCGTGGCTTATTCCGCCGCTTCCACTACGACTCCAAGTCCAAAACCTGCCAGCTCTTCATCTACGGCGGCTGTAAGGGAAACGCCAACAACTTCAGGACCAAGGCCCAGTGCACCAAGACCTGCGGAGGTAAGGCTCCTCAGCTCTTGTCAGTAGGGTTAGATAAACGTCCTAGTAGCTCTTATAGGTACAGCACGATCCGGAATGTAAAACAACCTCAAAAGTTACTGCATGCAGAAACACCGCTGGATCAAAACTGATGTAGTGTTATAAAAGGTCGTTTAGAATTTGGTCACAAAAAAGAACCAGTTGAAACTGGATTCTCTCTATACTAGGGACTTATTGTGTCAATTTCTTTGTGGTTGGTACAAGAACAAGTGAAATCGTAATTCTCTTCAGAGATTCTGATGCAAGTTCAACATCGAAAGGATAAAATTCAATCAAACCTAATGACATTCAACTCAGTAAAGAGCTAGATGTGAAATCTCATCACACAATGTAAAGTCTCCCTACGACATTGTGACTGATGTGACAGTCAAAGACCTCGCTGTTTGCTTAGATCTCCTAAAATCTTTACTTTCCTTAACAGCAACATCCATTCTGGCTGATTCCTGCCAAGTTGGACCTCCAGCCAGCACATGTTGACAGAATCATCAGATAAACACTGAAATAGTTCCTATCTACACGTGGAATTTGAAACTAAAATTTGCGCGATTATCTCTTCAATAAATAAAGCGACTTTCCACTGAGCCTTTTATCTCTATTCAATGAGGAAACACACTGGGAAAGTCTGGCTGATGAGTATTGAACCTTCTCAGTGGTTTAGTTATTAGCTCAATCTTCCATATATCGCTCTGCTCTAAAAAAGATTTGTGGTGATGTCTGTTTTTGTCCAGGTACCAACTGAAGCTGAAAATATTTCCGCGTCCTAAGGTGAGAGGAATAAATTTATATCATTTTAATAAAATTTGTCAGTGATATCTCATATTTAGCTAACCAGGGTTCTTGAATAATATTTATTTCATTTAAAACGACTATATACAAAAATCCGTCATAATTGCAAAAGGAAGAAGAAGGTTAAGAATTTAATAATAAATTGGCCTTTTTTTGTTAAAATTGACCTTTTTAATTAAAGAAAAATTGAGGGAAATTCAAATATATCATATGACTTGTTTATATGTTATATATAAACATATGAACAAAACGACGCTAAATTTTCTTGTTAAATGATAATGTCTGTGCAGTCATGTATAGATAACCCCACTCAAAGGACAAAAATCTTGTTAATAGGGGGAAAATAGTTAACAAATTTTATTATATTTTCAATATTCTTCTTCAATTCTCTCTCTCTCACAGCAAAATGAATTTTCCCTAAAATTTGTACATCAGTGTATTCCACACCCTTCAGTTTAGAGTTTTCAGAAAAAATTGTGATTGAACAATAAGTTTGTCTATATTTCAGTGTTTTGTCAGCGTGCTGCCATTGTAGTGAAGGAAGGCGTTGTGTCCAGATTTCCCCCGGGACAATGTAAAGAACGCATGTGTAAAGTGGACTGTTGAATAAACAAAATTAATAAATGACTTTGTTGTTGGTATCTTTCCTTCTCAACTCACAAGTTACTTCAAGAAATGTCTAAAGATAATTCAAGATGAAACACCACGCCATTCTACAGAGGGGTTCCATTTTCAAAAGAACAATTTCAGTGCGTAATTTAAAATAATTTACAGATGTTTTGTGCAATTTATAGTTCTCTATAAGTAACCCATGACGTTTAGAAACATACCTACATCGATGTTTCCAGGAAATAAGGCTTCGTCTCAGAATAATTTCATCAATGCCATCCTAACAGTCCCTTTACGACTTTCCAAAGACCAGCTAGCGTCATCGGTTTCATAGATCTAAGGGAATTTTTCAGCAAGATAAACAGACAAATATTCAAAGGGGCCAAGTCTAGGGATTTGACAGGGGTGAGGTTTAAAAGGATTTACAAAATTCAGGTTTTATCCCTTTTATCATCAATTTATTGACGTGTTGAACGTGAATAATGACTCGTGGCTTCATCCTGGTGCAGTCACACGGATCTTAAGTCATTTGGATATAAAATATTGGAACCTCATTGTCGAATAATGGGTCTAAGATAAGTCTCTAGAAAAGCTTAGACAATGGAACCTAATGGAGATCGTTTAAACGATTTGAGGAATAAGCAAAAACAACAGACAAGTCTTTGGTAGATTTGAGAATATATCTTGATATTTGAGTCCACCTTCTTTATTGAAAGCTTCCCATTGTAGCAGAAACCTACAACGATCATGAAGACCTATGAGAAAACTTCCTTGCATTGATTGACCCAGTTCTGAAAGATGTTTATTTCAGAGTTAGCGTAGTAAATGGCACGGGGTTGGTTGCTATCATTGAGGTAAACCCATGCCTCTTCCAGTGTAACAACATTCTTACATTTTTCACCCGCCAGGTACTTTTAATAAAGGGCCCTGCTAAAGGTCTTGTATTCCTCGATATCTTTCTTTCAGTGGAGTTAAAGGTTTCTTCAGGTTCCTTTTTCAGAGGATAATTTTCACTTAATATTTTATAGATAACAAACTTTTCTTTTTGTTTTTCATTATGTCACTGATTGTGCACTTAGAAATAACAATATTATTTTCTTTTAAAATTTCAATAATTTAAATAAGCAAGTATTTTTTCCTCAGAAGTCAGAAGCTAACCTTCTCTCCAGCCCGCTTCAGGACTTCCACCGGACCCTCTCTCCAGCCCGCTTCAGGACTTCCACCGGACCCTCTCTCTAGCCCGCCTCAGTCATCCTATTTCGGAAATATTTCCAGTCTGATCTCTCTAATATCCCCACATTTCACCACATTCTCCTGTTTACCTTCAATAATTTTCAATTCTGTGGCAACGAATTCCAGGACTCGAGACACCTACTGCTGGAATGTCCACTCTTCTTTACCGCTAGACAACAGACAATGTTGTAGATCTATATCAATTTGTAAATAGCAGAGAGAATTATCATAGATTTAACTATTTTTGTAAATATATTTATGATTATCTTTCAAAACTGAAAGGTTCGGGTTCCTAATATATATTATTGTTTCTCTTTTTTATTTTTGATTACTTTTTCTTGTATAGTGTGTTTATAACTTTTTCTGTTTTAAAAAAATGTAAATCAACGCAATTAGCGTTTGTGTGTTGAAAAAATGAAATCATTTCATATTCGATATATTCAGTGAGCCATCAGGAGAATTAGATTCAGCTGAGAATTTGATTGCATGAGCACACACACCTGGAGGGTTTCTACAAGATACGAATTATTGCGGTGTCAGTATTGCGGAACCTTCTGTATTGAACATCTGCGATGTCCTCACGTATATCTCCCGCACCTGGCCGACACAGAATCTGGGTATAAAAACCCTCTAGGTGAATGTCCTTCACTTCCACTCAATATGATCCTCCACATGGTCCTCTTCGTGCTATCCTGCACTATCCTCGAAGGTAAGGTACCTGACTGGTCTCTTCCCCGTCAAACTCCTGGAAGCTATTCTACCCATGAGGTGTAAGGCTCTGGACAAAGGGACCTGCAACAAAAGTCTCATACAGCCCCATTTCTTTGTGTGATTTTTATTCGCCCTTGAAGGATTAAATTAGCTACATGGCGATATTTTATAACAAGCATATCAATTTGACCTGAACGAAATATACACTAGGAGTCTCAAGCCTTATCTTTATAATATTGTTACGACGCACACCAGCCGACGTTGTTTGACCACAATACTTGTAGATAACAAATGGGATCCTCAGTGGATGCAGCCTAGAGCGATGTACTTTATTACAAGTTCCTCATAGTGGAATTAAGAACAAGATGGACTTGTCTCCAATGTCTTTCACCCAAAGGATATTGTCGCGGAGATAAATAAAGCAAGGGCAAGTTTGGGGATAATTAATTTATTATAAGAGGTATTTATAGGGAGAGAGAGAAAGTACAACTTACCCCAAGTTAAAGATAATCCTAATGAAAGACGTCAGCCACCCCGCCGACCAGATTCCGAGAAACCCCTCACACCCGGTGTCCAGGGATGATTGATAGGCGTCCCATGGGGCCTCTCGTGGTTGGAGCCGCTGAGCCGCTTGACAATATTTCTCGCCGAAGGCCGACTCCATCCTTATCGGGACAATTCTCCTGGCATCGTCTTTCAGGATCCTTCCCCACAGTCTCGGATACAACTTGCCGCTTCTTCTCGTTGCACCGCAGTTGTCTCACCCCCGTACAAGAATGTTGTGTGTCAGCACTTCACTCCCCCATCAAATTGTCATGCGATACGACGGGGCACCGACATTATGCAATATACCAAGGAATATTTGAGGTTGAGAATACACTCTGTTGATAACTTTATAGAACAGGATTCTGTGGCTTCCATCTTTGAGATTTCCATGATGTCCATAATTATGATAGATTACTGTACAACTGAAGTCTGAAACATGGCGTCCACAAATAGTGAGCAAGGGTTATGGCCATTCCAATCCATTTACTTGGCTTTTCTCTATTCTGATGGATAAATTACGGTATCGTTCACAACAAATAATTGTAGTTTTGGAATGAATTTTTCCTTTTTGAGCGGTTTGGGAAACCTTTGGTGAAGATGGTCTGAAATCCCGACTTGCGAAGGGTACTGTGGTGTAGGAGTTTGCTAACATTAAAATAGATTTTTAAATGATCTGAAAAAGAACTATCTCAGACAAGGGTTTTATTCAAACTCTTCTGAAAAAAAGGCATTTCACCATGGACTCGGACTATGACCTTTCTCAGTCCAGTACAGATTTAAGATAATGAGTCCGTCAGTGATCTAGTACACGGTACACGGTGTGGTGTCAGCAGGAGTGACAGCGGCTCCCGAGCTGTGCTCCCTGCCCCCCGAGACGGGAATGTGCCGCGGCTACTTCCCCCGCTACCACTACGACCCAAGTTCCAACTCCTGCCGGCGCTTCATTTACGGCGGCTGTGGCGGCAACTCCAACAACTTCCAGACCGAAGCTGAGTGTACCAAGACCTGCGGAAGTAAGGCTCCTCAACTCGTGTCGGTCGACTTAGATACAAGAAATGATTTTTTTATTCTAGGTACTATGAGATAATGGCTGTAGAGCGAGTCCAAAAATAACCGTATGCATAAGCACCGCTGTATCAAATTTGGTGTAGCATTATAAAATATCTGTTCAAATCAATAAGCTTGAGGGATGAGTATCTTCTTGCAAACAAATATATTACAAGCTTTCAGGTTCAACGACCCTTCGACAGGTAAAACTACGCTACTGAAGTTTTTCGAATCCAATCCATATATATACATACAAAGAAGCATGGATATATATGGATTGGATTCGAAAAACTTCAGTAGCGTAGTTTTACCTGTCGAAGGGCCGTTGAACCCGAAAGCTTGTAATATATTTGTTTGCAAGAAGATACTCATCCCTCAAGCTTATTGATTTGAACATTCTATAAAGGGATTAACCTATTAATTATAAAATATCGTTGTGATTTTTGTACATAAATCACAATGATATCTGGATTCATCATCTATACTTTCGACTTCTACGTTTCAGGATTCTTACGTACAAGAAAGGGGTAACTGGATTCTATCTTGAGATTCTGCTGTGAGTGAAACATCGAGCAGATAAAATACAATGAATCCAAATGACAGTCGCGATCAGCAAAATGGCAGATGCGAAATCACATCACACAATGTAAAGTCTCCCCACGACATTGTGACCGATGTGACAGTCAAAGACCTCTCTGTTTGCTTAGAACTGCTCAATTCTCTACTGTCTTTGACAGCCACATCCATTCTGGCTGATTCCTTCCACGTTGGCCCTCCTGCCAGCAAGTATTGAGGAATTTATCAGATAAACAATGAAATAGTGCCGCGATCTACACTTGAAATTTGACACTAAAATTTGCGCGATTCTCTCTTCAATGAATAAAGCGACTCTTCACCGAGCCCTTTATCTCTATTCAATGAGGAAACACACTGGGAAGTCTGGCTGATGAGTGTTGAACCTTCTCAGTGGTTTAGTTATTAGTTCAATCTTCCAGATCGCTCTGCTCTAAAAATGATTTGTGGTGATGTTTGTTGTTGTCCAGGTACCAAATGAAGCTGAAAAGATTTCCGCGTCCTAAGGTAAGAGGAATCATTTTATATCGTTTTAATCAAATTTGTCAGTGATATCTCATATTTAGCCAACCCGGGTTCTTGAATAAAATTTATTTCATTTAAAACGACTATAAACACACATTCGTCATAATTGCATTGACATCGTGAATGATCAAGTCCTGACAGAAGGCGATAGAGCGTCAGCTATACGAGCCTATATTTGTTGTTTCTCTTCAATGGAACGTCGATTTCCACGAGCCAGGTATTCATATAAGCTCTATATTATTAGAGACAAGTGAAATCGATTGATCAACTATTGTCATAGATGCACAGTATGCAAAATTACTAGTAAAATGATATGATGATGTCTAACACCTACTCACATATTCTCATGCCCAGCAATGGCAGCAGCCTTGCAGAAAATTGACATAGACCCAGAGCAGCAGCTTTACACACCCAAGATAGTGGACATTGCTGCTGCTGTGATATAGATGCATGGGGAGATCTGAGGCTCTTCATTGGACACGACAACAACAACATATGATGATGTAAAAATATTAATATACAAATTCTATGTATATTGATGATGTACAAGGTGCCACCGATACAGAGTACAGAGGAATATCGCCAACAGGAGTCTAGCGATATTTCTTGGACGACATAATGAACGTACATCGCAAACTTCATATACTCTGTATAGACATCAACAGAGAGATTAACAGGACATGATCTACATTTCGCCATCACACACAGTTATCTACAGCACATCAGCCACATTTAACCCTCACCCACAGTTGTCTACAGTAGATATACCACATCTCACCTAACACACAGTGATCTACACGACATCAATCACCTCTCACTACATCACAGTTACCCACGGTTATCTACAGGACACAGAGAGATTTAGAAGCCCAGCACACAAACCAACAAGATATTTTCAGAAATGTGTATGGTTTCCCTATTCCACACACACCTAGTTTCTCTATAAAATTAATGATGACTATATATAGTGTTTGTATATAGTGATTGTAAGTGCAGCCCTCACTGCTGAGTCTGACACCACGCCGTGTTTCCAGATTCCACTCCGAAGAAAGAAAATAAAGTGTGTGGAAGATAGCTGCTAAATAAAATATATTTATATCTTTGTAAAATTTCCCTTTTTCGTTTAAATAAATTCTTAGAACACTAAATGACATTCTGCACAACATGAAGCAAAAAATATTTCATCGTCGTCTCATTGTTCCATATTAAGCTTATCTTGGAAGCCTCCACGACAACCAACGACCTGAGAAAGAATAAACATTTATCTACCTGCAGATCTTGTAGAATCTGTTGACATCAGACTGGGGTAGAGACTGGTCTGTAGAAATTAGAAGTTTCAGCCACTAGGTTTCTTTATTTAAAAGAGGGCGAGCTTTCAAGCTTATGCCCTTTGTCAGGCCGCGTTTTAAATAAAATATCCAGTTAGTCATCAATGTTTTGTGCCATCATATTTACATAATGTATTTATAATTATAAAACTTATTGCATACTCAAATATTTTTGAAGAAATATCAAAACCCGATGAAAATATGATGCTTTTATTATATAATCAAACAAGAATATCATAATCTGGAATATCAAAATTGAGGTAATTATGTGGGAAATATGCAAAATGTACTACTGTTGATGACAAGGGAGCGAATAGATTTGCATAATTCTGCTGACGTTTTAAATTTGCTTAGATACGAGAGGCTCACTCAAGGAATAGTTTTCTGAGAGTTCGTTGAATGTTTCTGTTGTGGCTGATTACCTCAGAATGTTCGATATATCTAGGTAGGTAAATCGCACTAAAATTGATATTTTGGGTGTTTTTTCTTCCAATGGATACACTTGTCTCTACCTACATATGTAATCCTGGCATTCAACAGAGTATTTCGTATTTCTGTCTTAATGAGTAACGGCCCTTCTACTGGAGTTGGTGATGGGGTTCCTCAATATTTGGCTCATGGCTTTCAGGCCATTAAAATATATATCTGAATCCACATTTATCCGATTAGGAGAATAATTGATTTAGTAATTTATGTGGAATTTCGGTATTGAGGGTATGTCTATTGATAAATGGTAGAGAAATTCTTCCTTCAAATACTGAGACTATTCCTCAGGTTGTGTCTGGATTTGTCACTAGTGTGACTCTATTTAGGGTGTTGAACATCCTTAGGATGTATAAATAAAGGGACAGATGTCTCTTCAGGAACATGAATATCATGATCTCGCAACTTTATGTTGTATTTCTCATCTATTCTTTCTGAGGTAAAGACGTATAAAGTAAAGGGTGGAATATTTAAGGGTTATCATCCAAGGGGATTTTTAAATGGATATATGAGAAGGTGTCAAGCCATTTTTGTAATGGATAATTGTTCAGGTTTTATTGAAATTAAATCATGTTATAATAATAGAGTTGTGGGTGTCCAGGATTTGTGGCTAGACTGGTATTTCACAATATAGGAACGTCATCACTTGTCCACTTTAATATTTCAAAATATCTATCTGACGAATTTCAACAGTACCACATGCAGCTATTGAAGGATGAAATGGGGAATCCATCAATCTGCTAAAAGAGTTAACTTTAAATGTGTATGTGTGAAATAGGCCATAGAGGTTTTAAACTACACTGTGTTCCAGTTCTTCAATATATAAAAAAGTCTACTTCACGAGGATCTTGATAATAAGAGAAAATTAAAAAATAGTGAACTACAAATGGAACGAATTTGCAACATTTTCAGTGGGTTTTGTTCTTCTTCACTCATTTACCATAAAACCCGGGTTAATTGTTGATGGAGAAGGTATATTTCTGGATATAATTATTGGAACAAAAGGTCGAGAGGAGTTGTGGGGAAAGGTGATAGAGCGTGAGGTGGAAAGAAATTGTCAGCAATTATTGGTTTGAAGGATCCTTTAGGTGATTTTGGTTTCTGATACAATTTGACCCTCGTCCATAGCCTGCCTAGGCAATGTGGTGGACAAGCAATGCAGGAATTGCCTTCATCTGTCTTTCTGGCATTCCTGAAGCAGCTCAATTCTCTTATCAGATATTTTAGATTTGAAGAAACAAAATTCCAATAAAGTCGATTTGTTCAAGATAAGAATTGTAGCGGCTGTTTGTATTGCGGATTCCCACTCGGCCGAGCCTCCAGTAGCTAATCATCTTTATTAATCAGCGAACATCTGCGGGGTTCCCGCGGACTTCTCCTGCACCTGGTAGACCAAGGACCTGGGTATAAGTTCCCTCGATAGTGGGCGTCTTCCACTTCCACTCAAGATGATTCTCTCCGCCGTCCTCTTCGTGCTCTCCTGCGCTATCCTAGAAGGTAGGTCCGTCACTGGTCTCTTCCCCGTCAAACTCCTGGAAGCTATTCTACCCATGAGATAATCATAGGTGGAAGACCTTGGACAAAGAGAGAATTACAACGAGTATTCCATACAGCATACATAATTTGTGTGGTGTTTATTCGTACTTAAAGCTTCTGTGCGTCAATTTTACAGCTCTTGATCCCCTGATGAATATTAAGACTTATAGGGTTAGATAAACTACATGGCGATGGTTTATAACATGTTCATCGAATTGAGCTAGAATTGAGCTAGAATTCCACTAGGAGTCGTCAAGCCCTAACTTTATAATATTGCTAAGTCAGCCGACGTTGTTTGAGCACCATACTTGCATATAACAAGGAGGGTTCTCGGTGGATACAGCGATGTACTTTATTACAAGTACTTTATAATGGAATTAAGAAGGAGATAAACTTGACTCTAATGTCCGCCACCAGAAGTATCTACCACGTCAAAGGTTGATTCGTCCCGGTCGGCTGGTTTTCCTGGTACCGTCTTTCAGGATCTTCCACACGGCCACACTCCCTGAGATAACTTGAAGATGTCATTGCACCGCCCCCGCAGGAGAATGTTGTCTGTCAGCACTGTCCCTCCGTGGGACTTCACACCGCAGCTGGTGTTCATCCATCTTTCCCTAACTCACCTACATATCTTGAACCAGCAAATAAGTTATTTTGCGGTAAAAGGATGGGTCACGACAATGCAATATCTTCAAAAAATGTTACAATATGCCAGGAATACAAGTGTATTCACAGGAATACTTGTATGTGCTATTTAAGTAAAGGAATATACTCTGTTGATAAGTGTATAGAGAAGGGTTCTATATAGGGATACTGTGGCTTTAATCTTTTACTGCCATTTTGGTGATCGCTTACTGTAGGTCAGCTTGGTTCTGTCCACTAGCGGTGAACCAGGGTTGTGGCTATTCCAATCCCTTTCCTTGACTATTCTGATTGTTAAATTACAGAAGTTTTTTCACCCCACTATTATAATTCTGGAAGGAATATCACATTTCTAGGCGATTTGGGAAATCTGTGTGAAGATGGTCTTAAATCCCGACTTGTGATTGGTACCGTGTCGTAGGAGTTTGTTAACATGAGGTGAGATATTGGCGTGAGGTGGAAATAGATTTTAAAAACAACCTGCACAACTGGACTATTTCATATAAAAGTTTTTTAAGATACAACTTTAGAAAAAGGGCATCTCACCATGGATCCGAGCTACGGCCTATGCCAACCAGTGCAGATTTGACGTATTGAGGTCCGTCAGTGATCTAGTACAACGAGCCCCACACGGTGTGGTGTCAGCAGGAGTGACAGCGGCCCCCGAGCTGTGCTCCCTGCCCCCCGAGACGGGCCTGTGCCGCGGCTACTTCCCCCGCTACCACTACGACCCCAAGTCCAACACCTGCCGGCGCTTCATCTACGGCGGCTGTGGCGGCAACGACAACAGCTTCGAGACCGAGGCCGAGTGCAACCAAGACCTGCGGAGGTAAGGCTCCTCAGCTCGTGTTAGTGGGCCTATCTGCAATTACGGTTCGTCCTGGTAGCAATTCTTAAAACTACATGATCTGGGATGTAAAACAACTACAAAAGTTACCGCATGCAAAAACACCGCTGGATCAAAACAGGTGTAGCGTATGTCGCTGTGCTAAAGAAGCTGGTGGTGTCCCCAGGCGTGGCCCTGAGCGAGGACGAAACCCCAATCTGCCGCCGGCCCCCGTCGGCCGGCAACTGCAAGGCCGCCATCCCCAGGTTCTACTTCGACCACACCACCAAGACCTGCAAGGAGTTCACCTGGGGCGGCTGTGACTCCAACGGCAACAACTTCCACAACCACGAGGACTGCATGACGGCTTGTGAAGGTAAGTAACCTCGTGTGACGTCCCACTTTAACCCACTTTGTCTCGTAACCTCACCCTCGCTCCACCCACGATCGAGGCCCCTCCCTGTGTCACGCTTCCTCTCTTACACCCCACCACTAGCCACACCCCTGTGTCACGCCCCACCACTAGCCACACCCCTGTGTCACGCCCCACCACTAGCCACACCCCTGTGTCACGCCCCACCACTAGCCACACCCCTGTGTCACGCCCCACCACTAGCCACACCTCTGTGTCACCGCCCCCACCACTAGCCCCATCCCTGTGTCACGCCCCACCACTAGCCACACCCCTGTGTTACGCCCCACCACTAGCCACACCTCTGTGTCACGCCCCCACCACTAGCCCCATCCCTGTGTCACGCTTCCTCTCTTACACCCCACCACTAGCCACACCCCTGTGTCACGCCCCCACCACTAGCCCCATCCCTGTGTCACGCCCTACCACTAGCCACACCCCTGTGTCACGCCCCACCTTAGCCACACCCCTTGTGTTGCTCTCCGCCCCTAGCCACGCTCAGACCTCTCCCTGTGCCACAGATGAGATCGAGGTCTGTGAACGTCCCCCCCAGACGGGCATGTGCCGCGCTTACTTCGAAAGGTTCTACTACGACCCCAAGACCCGCAGCTGCAAGAAGTTCGTCTACGGCGGCTGTGACAGCAACGGCAACAACTTCGGCAGTGTCAAAAAGTGTCTGGAGGCTTGCGTCGGTAATCTCTTGGTTCTATAATAGCTTGGAGTTCAGAATAACTTACGGTCGAAACTAGGGACTCATTTGTGTTGTGTTGTTGTGCACAAAAACCAGCGAAAACTGGATTCTCTCTTGAGATTCTGATGTAAGTGTAACATCGAGCGGCGGATCAAATTCATTTAAGCCAAATAACGCCTGCGATCGGTAGAAAGCTTTCTGCCAATTCACAGCCCATCATGTAAAGTCTCCCTACGACATTGTGACCCGATGTGACAGTCCAGGACCTCTCTGTTTGCTTAGATCTGCTCAATTCTCTACTTTCTTCGACAGCAACATCCATTCTGGCTGCCAAGTTGGACCTCCAGCCAGCACATATGTTGACATTTTTATCAGATACAAATAATTCGCCATCTTGGTTCAGTATATATAGAAAGCTGTTTTATTTATAAGTGAAAGAATCTCTCAAAAATTAATTTTAAATTGTAAGTATTTACAATTTAAAATTAATTTTTGAGAGATTCTTTCACTTATAAATAAAACAGCTTTCTATATATATACTGAACCATTTAATCAATGAAGAAATAGTGGGAAGGTCTGGCTGAAGCCTCCCAGCTGTTGAGTCAGTTCAATCCTCCAGGTAGCTCTACTATATTGTTGTAATGTCTGTTGTTGTGCAGGTCCAGTCTGGGACTGAGGAGATTTCCACGTATTAAGGTATGGGAAGAATTTTACGTCACTTTAATATAATTTGTCATTGATATCTTTTATTTAGATGATCCTGGTTCCTTGCACATACACATATTTTCCTTTAAAAACCCCCAATACAAAAAGCCGTCATAATTGCATTGACATCGTGAGTGAGCAGGTCCTGACAGAAGGCAATAGAGCGTCAGCTATACGAATGTTTGTACTTTCTCTTCAATGGGGGTTAGTTTTCCAGGGAAACCAGGTATTCATAATCTCTATATTACTATAGACAACTAATATCGATTTATTAACTATTGAAATTACATAGGTGCAAAGTATGCAAAATTATGATGATATGAAAATATAACATATAAATGCCATGTATAAGGGACATGTGCCAGGTGACATCGATACAGAGTCCGATAGAATGTCGTCAACGGTCGACATTTCTTGGCAGACTAAATGAACAGAGATCGCAAACTTGCTCGTCATATCCTCTGTATAGACATCAGTATAGAAATGTGGGGTGTTTGATCGGTTACTATAGGAATCCACAATTACTGGCAAATTTAACCAAAGTTGGGGCTGGAAGGTACGTAATAATAGTTTTAGCGTTATATATTTTGAAATATATATCTTACCAAGCACCTTCTATTTGTAACCATGTTTGAAGTTTCGAAAATTTAAGACTTATTTTTAATATTGAAATGCTTTATCGTTGCAATTTCACTTTCAAAAATCCAAGTAAAAAATGTAAAACCACTAGCCGAATAAACCTGCATCTACCCCACACAGTGACCTACAGTTATCTACAGTACATCAGCCATACAACCGTCAACTACAGTTATCTACACGACAGTGTAAGTTAGAGGAATCAAACCAACCAGTGATTGGTAGAATTGTATGTAGCCTCTCCAATCTACACACACCTACTGGTGTTCTGTACAATTAATGATGACTATAGAGTTTGTGGTATTGTAAGTCTGCTGACACCACGCAGTGTTTCCAGATTCCACTTCGACGAAAGAAAATAAAATGTGTGGAAGATGAAGTTTTTTAAATAAAATATATTTATATCTTTGTTAACATTTCCTTTTTATTTTAATAAATTGTTTGAAAACTAAATGACATTTTTCTCAACATGAATCTGGGGAAAACGAGTATTTTATTATCGCATCATTAAAAAAAAAACAGAAATGTTCTCCACCCCAGTGACAAATTCACCTTCCGAGAAACCATCAGATCTCCTTGAAGTTTTATCCTCGGGTCCAGATATCACTGACGTTAGAATGAATCAAGTAACTACAGTACATTGTACGGCGGACATTGATCTTAGACCTACTTCGTGCATAGGTTCCTCGTCACTGACTCCTTAATTGAGAAACTGGTTCTGACTTCACGGCCAATGGAGAAACTGGTTCTGACTTCACGGCCAATGGAGAAACTGGTTCTGACTTCACGGCCAATGGAGAAACTGGTTCTGACTTCACGGCCAATGGAGAAACTGGTTCTGACTTCACGGCCAATGGAGAAACTGGTTCTGACTTCACGGCCAATGGAGAAACCATTTCTTGGATAACTCCACGACAACCAAAGACCGCGCTCTCAACGACCTGAGAAAGAATAAGTATTTCCCTGCCTGCAGATCTTGTAAAAATGTTTGTATCAGAAGACTTCAACAAGACATCGGCTGGGGGTACTACTGTAGAGACGGGGCTTTATAAATAAGACGTTTCAGAAATTGTGGGCTTCTTTATTTAAAAGAGAACAAACTTCCAATATCATATCCTTTGTCAAGCCGAGTTATAAATGAGGTATTAAGTCAGTTTTCTATGTGCCCCCGTCATATTTATAATGTATTTAAAAATATAAACATGTTGTAAATTCCTATTGAGATACTTGTCCTCCTGACATTTGACACAGAGTATTTCTAACTTGATAAGTAACGGCCCATCTACTGGATGTGGAGTTCCTTTTATCTTAGGGTTCTCCAAAATTTCTACACAAATATTAACATAATATATTATTGATAGTTTTATCATTTTGTCGATTTGTGGTATATATTTACATAGTACCCAGTTACTTCCCTAACAGCTGGCAAACCATCTCTTTCTTAGCTTTAGATTAAGGATACTATAGCTCAGTTTGACTATCGTTCCTTTTCAATAAAAAAATAGTAGTGGATTCCAGAATTGACTTTGATTAAATTTTTGAAAAAACCATAGAGATCACGTCAAATAAAACGTCAAAACTAGACGGAATCTTTGATTAAATTAATAAGCGACCTATGAATAATTTATTGTGAGGATTGCTTTCCTCCGAGTTACAGCTTCACGTTCCACCAGCAGTAATGGTCACAGAGTGCGGAGATGACAGGTCCAGAGTCCATGTATCGAGAGGAAAGCTGTTGCAGGGATCGTTCTATTGAACCTCCACCACTTCCCACTCGAGCGGTCCTACAGTCCGCGGGGAAATTTTCAGGGCTCGTTCAGATGACCGTTTGACCAGTGTTAGCTAAGACTGCCAGGTGGTCATGTCCGTTTAGAACACACTGCCAAATATTTGGCGGGGAGAAGTATTCCCGCCCTCGCCATCACCCTGAGGGGAGTGGAGAGGCAACTTGAAACTCATGGGTCTTCGCTCTGTGTGTGCGTCATTGGGAGCGACCTTGCCGTTCGCGAAAATTGCACCGGGGCTAGGCCTGGTGTTGAAAAAACCAAGGGGTGCACACAGTAGTACCACCCCCCCGCCTTCGCGTTGGTTCCCCGCGTAAACCTCAGAACCTCAGAGGTCCTTGATTCGACGGCAGATTCAGGGAGTACTGTGATCAAAGGTTCGAGGGCTAAAGGGGAGGAAGTCCTGTTGGAGCTTTAGGACGGGTTTAACTAAGTCCGAACGAGAGGGCTCGGTCAGCAACCTTGCTATGAACTCTCGGAGACGCCTGTGGGTGAGTGGTCAACCCCATTGTAGCCAGACCATACTGGCGGGCGTGAGGGGCCTACCAATGGCCGCTCGGTGCATGGAGAATGCATCATTCCTTTTGGCTGTGTGGACCTAGATTACGGCGAAAGCCTGGGATGCAAGGGCCATAGAAGCCTATATCATCCCTGGCTCAGTCTTTGATTGAGCCGAATTTTTATTCTGCCAAATATTTGGCGGGCGCGAGGGGCCTACCAAAGGCCGCTCGGTGCATGAGATTGCATCATTCCCTTCTGGCTGTGTCACATGGTTTTTCAGCGAAAAACAGGGGATGCAAGGGCCTTTGCTGCCTATATCGTCCCTGGCTTTGAGCCGAATTTCTCTTCTGCCAAATATTTGGAGCGTAGGACGGGTTAAGCCAAGTCCGAACGGGAGGGCTCGGTCAGCAACCTTGCCATGAACTCTCGGAGACGCCTGTGGGTTGATTGGTCATCCCCATGGAGCCAGACCATAATGGCGGGCGCGAGGGTCTAAACAATGGCCGCTCGGTGCATGGAGAATACATCATTCCTTTGGTACGGTCGCTTATAGCAGCAAAGGGCATGCTACGCATGTCGGCTTGTGGACCGAAAGGTCTGGGTGGCCATCTGCTTCAAGGGTGCCAAAGAAGGCACATGGGCCAACCGGCCACATCCTGGCCACACGGCCAATATAGTGTACGGCAGTCTCCCATAGCCATTATAGGCAAAATAAGCCATAAGGCAAATTTAAAGACACAGCCACCACAAAGGACTGCCAAAACTCACCTATTGTTAGGTCTGGTTACTAAGGCAACAATGGACTTCGACCAAGAATCCATTTGAATGGTCCCACACTCTAACATATAATTCACTGATTCCAATAAAATATATAGCGCATAATACATTTCTGTAAATACCAATACTATGGCAACGTTTCAGGAACTCCATGAACGTGAGTAGAGCGGGTGTTGCTGACTACAGTACTCGTGGGTAAACCTATGTAAATAGGATTGCCTACATATATGTCAATTTTACCTAGCGGTTTACCATTTTGATACCTCTTTACGTTGATAAAGGTTGGCGTTCATCTAACTAAAATATTAGCAAATAAATCTTCTATTCAATCCAATATATGCCTTCTATTACCTAAAATTATAATATAATGTTTCAAGCGACCGGGTGTAAATATGTAACAGTGGTGTTAAAGAATTGATTTAGATCTTCAGACTTCAGTAGGACATGGGCTGAGATGGCTGTGGCGAGACTGATTTCTTACATCGACCTACTATCAAGCTTGCGACCAATGTTCCACAAGTCACGTTCGCCATATCCCTCCGAGAAAATAAACTGGACCACGCTGTGAGCTCGGAACAATCAGCTGGTATAATGACCAAACCACGATGATGATCTCTACTTTGTTTCACACGATGATGATGATATACCCTCGATCTCTGACGTGCTTCGAGGCTGAACAAAGAAAAATCATAAATATTATAAATTTCTATTGGAAATAGAAGGATGTGGTGTATGTGTGATGGAAATAATATGAAAACTGTTAAAAGTACCCATGGTTAAAAAAAAAAAAACATTTTCAACCTACCAATATCTTCTGGTATTTCCAAATCACCTTAACTGTGTACTAATAAAAAGTTGCCACGGCGCTCATACAACAGGCTTCTTGAAGTTTAGATC
>CP092873.1:90802503-90848793 GCA_030710605.1 Cordylochernes scorpioides | reverse complement strand
TTGTGGTTGGTACAAGAACAAGTGATATCGTAATTATCTTCAGAGATTCTGATGCAAGTTCAACATCGAAAGGATAAAATTCGATCAAACCTAATGACATTCAGGCTGAGTAAAAAGCTAGGTGAGAAATCACATCACACAATGTAAAGTCCCCCACGACATTGTGACCGATGTGACAGTCAAAGACCTCTCTGTTTGCTTAGAACTGCTCAATTCTCTACTGTCTTTGACAGCCACATCCATTCTGGCTGATTCCTTCCACGTTGGACCTCCAGCTAGCACATGTTGACAGATTTATCAGATATAAAGTCAAATAATGCGCTATCTATACTTGTAATTTGACACTAAAATTTGCGCGATTCTCTCTTCAATAAATAAAGCGACTCTCCACTGAGCCCTTCATCTCTATTCAATGAGGAAACACGCTGGAAAGTCTGGCTGATGGGTGTTGAACCTTCTCAGCGACTTAGTTCAATCTTCAGATCGCTCTGCTCTAAAAATGATTTGTCGTGATGTCTGCTGTTGTCCCAGGTACCAAATGAAATTGAAAAGATTTCCGCGTCCTAAGGTAAGAGGAATAAATTTATATCATTTCAATCAAATTTGTCAGTGATATCTCATATTTAGCTAACCTGGGTTCTTGAATAATATTTATTTTTTCATTTAAAATGACTATATAAAAAAAAATCCGTCATAATTGCAAAGGAAAGAAGAAGGGGATAAGAATTTAATAATAAATTTATCCTTTTAATTGAAGAAAAATTGAGGGAAATATAAATATTATTATATATGATATAAAACTTGTGCATATGTTATATATGATAAATAATCCATATAAAAACGAAGCTAAAATTTACTGTTAAATGATAAAGTCTGTGCAGTCATGTATAGATTACCCTACTCAAGAGACAAAAATGTTGTTAATAAGGGGGCAAGGGTTAACAAATTTTTATTAATATTTTATTCTTCAATTCAGCAAAATTAATTTTCCCTAAAAGTTGTACATCAGTGTTTTCCACATCCTACTGTTGGGAGTTTTCAGTAAAAATTGTGATTGAACAATAAGTCTGTCTATGTTTCAGTGTTTTGTCAGCGTGATGTAGTGAAGGAAGGCGTGTGTCCAGATTTCCCCCGGAAGAATGTAAAGAACACATGTGTAAAATGGACTGTTGAATAAACAAAATTGATAAATGACTTTGTTGTGATATCTTTCCTTCTCAACTCACAAGTTGCTTCATGAAATGTCTTAAGATAAATCAAGATGACCCACCACGCCATTCTACAGAAGGCGTTCCATTTTCAAAAGAACGAGTTTCGAGCGTTATTTAAAATAATTTACAGGTGTTTTTGTGCAACGTATAGTTCTCTATGTGTAAGCCTTGACGTTTAGCAACATCCCAACATCGATATTTCCAGGAAATAAGGCTTAGCATATTTTTATCAGTTCCATCCCAACAGTCCTTTACGACTTTCCAAAGAACATCTAGCTTCTTTGGTTTCTTAGATCTAAGAAATTTTTCTGCAAGCCAAACAGACAAATATTCAAAGAGGGCAATTCTAGGGATTTGTCAGGGGTGAACTTTAAAGGGATTTACAAAATGCAGGCTTTATCCCTTTTCTCATCAATTTATTGACGTGTTTAACGTGAATAATGACTCGTGGCTACATCCTGGTGCAGTCACACGGATCTTGAGTCACTTGGATACAAAATATTGGAACCTCATTGTCGAATAATGGGTCTAAGATAAGCCTCTAGAAAAGCTGAGACAATGGAACCTAATGGAGATCGTTTAAAACGACATGAGGAATAAGAAACAACAGACAAGTCTTTGGTAGATATGAGAATATATCTTGAAATTTGGGTCCACCTTCTTATTTGAAGCTTCCCATTATAGCAGAAACCTGCAACGATCATGAAGACCTTTGAAAAAACTTCTCGCATTGCTTGACCCAGTTCTGAAAGGTGTTTATTTGAGCGTAGTAAATGGCACGGGGTCGGTTGCTATCATTGAGGTAAACCCATGCCTCTTCAAGTGTAACAACATTCTTCCATTTTTCACCCGCCAGGTACTTTTAATAAAGGGCCCTGCTACAGGTCTTGCGTTCCTCGATATCTTTCTTCCAGTTGGAGTTAAAGGTTTTTTCAGGTTCCTTTTTCAGAGGATAATTTTCACTTTTAATATTTTATAGATAACAAACTTTGTTTTTCATTATGTCACTGATTGTGCACTTAGAAATAACAATATTATTTTCTTTTAAAATTTATATAATTTAAATAATCAAGTATTTTTTCCTCAGAAGTCAGAAGCTAACCTTCTCTCCAGCCCGCTTCAGGACTTCCACCGGACCCTCTCTCTAGCCCGCCTCAGTCATCCTATTTCGGCAATATTTCCAGTCTGATCCCTCTAATATCCCCACATTTCACCACATTCTCCTGTTTACCTTCAATAAATGTGTTTGTTTTTGTCACAAAAAAGTTGTCGGGCTAAAGTTATTCTCTCTTAAATCTATTGCGAGCTCATCATACATGGTGAATAAATCTTGGAGGTAGCGGCGTCGGATATCTGAGATTAAAGTATTTATATCTTTCTCCTTACAATGGATTCTTGGGAAGTTTGGAAAGGCCTAATGATCGGTGACTTCAAAGTCAAGATAGAAGAAAACTTATTTACATCTTAGAATCCCCTAAAGACGGGGTATGTTACTTTGGTCTTCTTCCAGGGACTCTCCAAGTCCGGATCTGATCACATTGGGCCAATCTCCTGTGCAGTTCACTTTGTGAACCTTAGAATAGATATTCTTCAGGTGAAACTGTCCTAAGGCTGAGGTGCCTCCTCAACCAGACTCCTCCAAGGCAATCGACCCGCAGCCATATTCTGGAGGTAAGACTTGGTTGTCTTGATCCAGGTGGTCCACACATGTTGTACGAGCACACACCTATCTAGAAATTGCAATCGTTTTTTTCTATGTATTCGATCATTTTATATTCTGTGGCAACGAATTCCAGGACTCGAGACACCTACTGCTGGAATGCCCACTCTTCTTCACCGCTAGACAACAGACAATGTTGTAGATCTATATCAATTTGTAAATAGCAGAGAGAATTATCCTAGGTTTAACTATTTTTTTAAAAATGTATTTGTGATTATCTTTCAAACCTGAAAGGTTCGGGTTCCTAATATATATTATTGTTTCTCTTTTTATTTTGATTACTTTTTCTTGTATAGTGTGTTTATAACTTTTTCTGTTTTAAAAAATGTAAATCGACGCACTTATCTATAGCCGGGCGTTTTGTGTGTTGAAATAAAATCATTCTATATTCGATATATTCAGTAAGCCATCAGGAGAATTAGATTCAGCTGAGAATTTGATTGCATGAGCACACACACCTGGAGGGTTTCTACAAGATACGAATTATTGCGGTGTCAGTATTGCGGAACCTTCTGTATTGAACATCTGCGATGTCCTCACGTATATCTCCCGCACCTGGCCGACACAGAATCTGGGTATAAAAACCCTCTAGGTGAATGTCCTTCACTTCCACTCAATATGATCCTCCACATGGTCCTCTTCGTGCTATCCTGCACTATCCTCGAAGGTAAGGTACCTGACTGGTCTCATCCCCGTCAAACTCCTGAAAGCTATTCTACCCATGAGGTGTAAGGCTCTGGACAAAGGGACCTGCAACAAAAGTCTCATACAGCCCCATTTCTTTGTGTGATTTTTATTCGCCCTTGAAGGATTAAATTAGCTACATGGCGATATTTTATAACATGCATATCAATTTGACCTGAACGAAATATACACTAGGAGTCGTCAAGCCTTATCTTTATAATATTGTTACGACGCACACCAGCCGACGTTGTGTGAGCACAATACTTGTATATAACAATTGTCGGTGAATGCAGTTTGGCGCAATGTACTTTATTACAAGTTCCTCATAGTGGAATTAAGAACAAGATGGACTTGTCTCCAATGTCTTTTACTCAAAGAAATTTTCTCGCCGATGGCCGACTCCATCCTTGTCGGACCAATTCTCCTGACACCGTCTTTCAGGATCCTTCCCACGGTCTCGGATACAACTGGCCGCTTCTTCTCGTTGCATCGCAGTTGTCTCACCCCCTCACAAGGTCTGTCAGCACAGCACTCCCCTAATCAAATTGTCATGCGATACGACGGGGCACCGACATTATGAAATATACCAAGGAATATTTGAGGTTGAGAATACACTCTGTTGATAACTTTATAGAACAGGATTCTGTGGCTTCCATCTTTGAGATTTCCATGATGTCCATAATTATGATAGATTACTGTACAACTGAAGTCTGAAACATGGCGTCCACAAATAGTGAGCAAGGGTTATGGCCATTCCAATCCATTTACTTGGCTTTTCTCTATTCTGATGGATAAATTACGGGATTGTTCACAACAAACAATTGTAGTTTTGGAATGAATGTCTCCTTTTTGAGCGGTTTGGGAAACCTTTGTGAAGATGGTCTGAAATCCCGACTTGCGAAGGGTACTGTGGCGTAGGAGTTTGCTAACATTAAAATAGATTTTTAAAATGATCTGAAAAAGTACTATCTCAGACAAGGGTTTTTTTCAACTCTTCTGAAAAAAGGCATTTCACCATGGACTCGGACTATGGCCTTTCTCAGTCCAGTACAGATACAAGATAATGAGGTCCGTCAGTGAACTAGTACATGGAGCCCCACACGGTGTGGTGTCAGCAGGAGTTACAGCGGCCTCCGAGCTGTGCTCCCTGCCCCCCGAGACGGGAATGTGCCGCGGCTACTTCCCCCGCTACCACTACGACCCCACGTCCAACTCCTGCCGGCGCTTCATCTACGGCGGCTGTGGCGGCAACTCCAACAACTTCCCGACCGAAGCCGAGTGTACCAAGACCTGCGGAGGTAAGGCTCCTCAACTCGTGTCAGTATGCTTAGATACAAGTAATGATTTTTTATTCTAGGAACTGTGAGATAATGGCTGTAGAGCGAGTCCAAATAACCGTACGCATAAACACCGCTGTATCAAAATTGGTGTAGCATTATAAAAGATCTGTTCAAATCAATAAGCTTGAGAGATGAGTATCTTCTTGCAAACAAATTTATTTCAAGCTTTCGGGCTCAACCGCCCTTCGACAGGTAAAACTACGCTACTGAAGTTTTACCTGTCGAAGGGCCGTTGAGCCCGAAAGCTTGTAATAAATTTGTTTTGCAAGAAGATACTCATCTCTCAAGCTTATTGATTTGAACATTCTATTAAGGGATTAACCACACACACACAAGCCTTTTTATTGGGGCATCCAGCCCTATACATGATTCCCCTCTACAGGATTTATCAAGGGAAGATGTTTCAAAAGTAAAAACTAGAATACAAGAGGTAATAAGGAAAAAGAAAAGAGAGAAGAAAGAAAAAAACAAACAAAAAGAAATATAACCATATATACAAAAAATAAACATACAGAGCAAAAGGAACCATACATGATTAAATATTTAAATTGAAGTACCAATGTTTAGGATATGTCAAGGTTAGGATATCATTGAGAGGGCTAGTGTGGAATCAGCCGCGTTCAATCTTCGCCTTCTTCCTCCAAGCAAACCACGGCATTCGGCGAATCCATTATTCTCCAACGGACATTGACTGCGGCCTTGTAGATTTATATAAACCGAGGGAGAGACCCTGATCAACCATCAGTGTGTTTCATCCAGCTGCAAATTTGTTGGCAGTCAGGTTGAGACCAGGGTAAGTCACCCAAAATTTCTTTCCTCTGTTTCTCTAAGCAAGAGCATCCAAATATTATATGCATAATTTCGTCTTGGATTCTGTTTTTACACAGATCGCAAGTTAGAGTCAAATCAATCTTCCAGCGCTTTGAACGATTATCTGGGAAGATCGTCCATAGGAGTCTCAGTTGTGCAAAAAATATTTTAATTGCTAGAGGAATAGTTGTGAATAAATATCGTTCTGCTGTTATTGAATTTTTTAGGTATTTGAAGTGACTGTAATGTGAAGTATTTAGGATTTTCGCCATGTCGCTTTGGATGCTTTGTTCGGTTGCTATTCGAATAATAGCAGGGATTTCAGTCAGTATTGAAGTGTAATCCGAACAACCCTTCAGGAACGAAAAACCGTTTGAGTCTAAAATGGTTGACAGGTTTTCGACAAAGGTTAAACCAGCCCTTTGATTGCTGTGTAATGTCCAGAGGTGTGACAAACAGCCCGGGGTAACCTACTCTCCTCCATTTTCATAATCCTCACCCAAAATCTCAGGACTTGTTTAGTTATGATAACTTCCTGTGATACTCGTCCACACTCCATTCTTAGCAAAAAGCCCGGGGTATACTTTGGTAAATTTAGGTAGCGTCTTTGGAAAATATTCTGAACCTGTCAACTACCTTTACTTGGTTGAGGTGCCCAGCAGATTAAGGGATTAACCTATTAATTATAAAATATCGTTGTGATTTTTATACATGAACCACAATGATATCTGGATTCACTCTATACTTTAGACTTCTACGTGTCAGGATTCTTACGTACAAGAAAGGGGTAACTGGATTCTATCTTGAGATTCTGATGTGAGTGAAACATCGAGCAGATAAAATGCAATGAATCCAAATGACAATCGCGATCAGCAAAATGGCAGATGCGAAATCACATCACACAATGTAAAGTCTCCCTACGACATTGTGACCGATGTAACAGTCCAGGACCTCTCTGTTTGCTTAGATCTGCTCAATTCTCTAATTCTTTGACAGCAACAACCATTCATGCTGATTCCCTCCACGTTGGACCTCCAGCCAGCACATGTTGACAGATTTATCAGATAAACACTGAAATAGTTCCTATTCACACTTGGAATTTGAAACTAAAATTTGCTCGATTCTCACTTCAATAAAAAAAGCAACTTTCCACCGAGTCCTAAATCTCTATTTAATGAGGAAACACACTGGGAAAGTCTGGCTGATGGGTGTTGAACCTTCTCAGAGGTTTAGTTATTAGTTCAATCTTCCAGATCGCTCTGCTCTAAAAATGATTTGTGGTGATGTCTGTTGTTGTCCAGGTACCAACTGAAGCTGAAAAGATTTCCGCGTCCTAAGGTAAGAGGAATAAATTTATATCGTTTTAATCAAATTTGTCAGTGATATCTCATATTTAGCTAACCTGGGTTCTTGAATAAAATTTATTTCATTTTAAACGACCCTATACACACATTCGTCATAATTGCATTGCCATCATGAGTGATCAAGTCCTGACAGGCAATAGAATATCAGAGCATTAGCTATAACGAGCCTATATTTGCTGTTTCTATTCAATGGAACGTCGATTTCCACGAGCCAGGTATTCATATAAGCTCTATATTATTAGAGACAAGTGAAATAGACTTATCAACTATTGTCATAGATGCACAGTATGCAAAATTACTAGTAAAATGATATGATGATGTCTAACACCTATTCACATATTCTCATGCCCAGCAATGGCCGCAGTCTTGCAGAAAATTGACATAGACCCAGAGCAGCAGCTTTACACACCCAAGATAGTGGACATTGCTGCTGCTGTGATAGAGATGCATGGGGGACATCTGAGGCTCTTCATTGGACACGACAACAACAACATATGATAATGTAAAAATATTAATATACAAATGCTGTGTATAATGATGATGTACAAGGTGCCACCGAGTACAATGGAATATCGCCAACAGCGACATTTCTTGGACGACAGAATGAACGTAAATCGCAAATTTCATATCCTCTGTATAGACAGAGAGATGAACAGGACATGATCTACATTTCGCCATCACACACAGTTATCTACAGCACATCAGCCACAATTAACCCTCAACCACAGTTATCTACAGAATATCATCCACATCTCACCTAGCACACAGTGATCTACACGATATCTATCACCTCTCACTACATCACACATCTACAGTTATCTACAGCACATCAGCCACAATCAACCCTCAACCACAGTTATCTACAGAATATCATCCACATCTCACTTAACACACAGTGATCTACACGATATCAATCACCTCTCACTACATCACCCACTCACAGTTATCTACAGAATATCATCCACATCTCACCTAACACACAGTGATCTACACGACATCTATCACCTCTCACTACATCACACACTCACAGTTATCTACAGAATATCATCCACATCTCACCTAACACACAGTGATCTACACGACATCTATCACCTCTCACTACATCACACACTCACAGTTATCTACAGCACATCAGCCACAATTAACCCTCACCCACAGTTATCTACAGTAGATATACCACATCTCACCTAACACACAGTGATCTACAACGACATCTATCACCTCTCACTACATCACACACTCACAGTTATCTACAGAATATCATCCACATCTCACCTAACACACAGTGATCTACACGACACCTCTCACTACATCACCCACTCACAGTTATCTACAGAATATCATCCACATCTCACCTAACACACAGTGATCTACACGACACCTCTCACCTCTCACTACATCACCCACTCACAGTTATCTACAGAATATCATCCACATCTCACCTAACACACAGTGATCTACACGACATCTATCACCTCTCACTACATCACCCACTCACAGTTATCTACAGAATATCATCCACATCTCACCTAACACACAGTGATCTACACGACATCTATCACCTCTCACTACATCACACACTCACAGTTATCTACAGGAAAGATAGAGTGAGAGGCCCATCACACACACCAACAAGATATTTTCAGAAATGTGTATGGTTTCCCTATTCCCCCCACACCTAGTTATGTTCTGTACAATTAATGATGACTATATATAGTGTTTGTATATAGTGATTGTAAGTGCAGCCCTCACTGCTGAGTCTAACACAACGCCGTGTTTCCAGATTCCACTCCGAAGAAAGAAAATGAAGTGTGTGGAAGATAGCTGCTCAATAAAATATATTTATATCTTTGTAAAATATCACTTTTTATCCAATTTAATTGTTAGAACACTAAATGACATTTTGCACAACATGAAGCAATAAATATTTCATCGTCGTCTCATTGTTCCATATTAAGTCTATCTTGGATAACTCCACGACAACCAACGACCGCGCTCTCAACGACCTGAGAAAGAATAAGTATTTATCTACCCGCAAATCTTGTAAAATCTGTTCACACCAGACTGGGGCACTACCAGCGAGATTGGACTGTAGAAATGAGAAGTTTCAGCCACTAGGTTTCTTTATTTAAAAGAGGGCGAGCTTTCAAGCTTATCCCCGTTGTCAGACACGTTTTAAATGAGGTATCTTGTTAGTTATCGATGTTCCATCATGTATTTATAATTATAAATATTATAGAATTATAATAATTTAAGGAATTATCTCTCAAACCCCTTATTAAAATGATAGATTTACATGATCAAATAGGAATATCACAATCTGGGATATCAATAATGTGGTAATTATGTGGGAAATATGCAAAATGTACTACTGCTGATAATTATAACAAGGGATCGAATAGATTTGCATATTTCTGTTGACGTTTTAAATTTGTTTAGATACGAGAGGCTCACTCGAGGAATAGTTTTCTGAGAGTTCGTTGAACTGTTGTGGCTGATTATCTCAGAATGTTCGATATATCTAGGTAGGTAAATGGCACTAAAATTGATTGAGTCAAAAGGCGATCCATCAAATAAATTTATATAAAACCTGGATCTGTAAAGAAAAATAAATCTCAAAATATTTCGAGAGATTGCTCCCTCTTTATCAATTTATTGTACAATAAACTTAATTTACAAATTCTTGTAGATCACATGAAAACAAATTTGTCATTGGTCAAAAATAATTAATGTTAATAATACATTAAAAATTAAAATTGAACATAATAATAAAATAAAAATATTATGAAAAATTGAAGGCTTTTGTAAAACATAGTAATGTAGTATGTTATATAATGTATTTTGAAACAAAATGTAAGGAAATAAAAATAAGAAACTGAAGTTGACTTTGATTATTAGAAAAAAAATAAGTTAAAAGAGGCACATAAGAGTCGGGGATTTCTTCCCATCTACATATTAACACTAGCTTTCATTGATACCTCCAGGAACTTCCTCTGGTGTGAGTTACCCCTGTAAATAGTGGAAGTATTTCTGGCTGATGTCGTAAATTATTATATAAAATACTGCATTACTAATTTCACAAAAGCCTTTAATTTTCATATTTTATTTTATTATTATTATTATTATTTTAAAATTATTAATGTATTATTATCATTAATTATTTTTGACCAATGACAAATTTGTTTTCGTGTGATCTACAATAATTTGTAAATTAAGTTTACTGTACAATGAATTGATAAAGAAGGAGCAATCTTTCGAAATATTTTGAGAATTTTTTTTATCTTTACAGATACAGGTACTTTTATATAAACTAAAATCGATATTTTGCGTGTTTTCTTCCATGGATACACTTGTCTCTACCTACATATGTAATCCTGGCATTCAACAGAGTATTTCGTATTTCTGTCTTAATGAGTAACGGCCTGTCTACTGGATTTGGTGATGGAGTTCCTCAATATATACCAACCATGGCTTTCAGGCCATTAAAAATATATCTGAATTCACATTTATCCGATTAGGAGAATAATTGATGCAGTAATTTTGTGTGGTCTGGAATTTCGGTATTGATGGTGTGTCTATTGAAAAATGGTAGAGAAATTCTTCCTTCAAATACACCTATCCCCCGATTTACACGGTACTTGTTTTACACGTTTTCGCTTTTACACGGTTTTCCAAATAAGTTTTTTTTTTAAATCGCACTATACTAAATGCTACTGTGATTGAACACATGCGCTGTGTACACATCTCACGAGGAATCCTGAGCTTATGTGCTGACTTGCTGCACACGCACACTGTGTCTGTATTTATCATTTTAAAAAATTTTAATTTTCGATTTACACGTTTTTCTCAGGAACGTATCTACCGTGTAAATCGGGGGATATGGGGTGTACTGCGACTACTTCTTAAGTTATGTCTGGATTTGTCACTAGTGTGACTTACTAAGGTGTTGAACATCGTTCGGAGGTATAATTAAAGGGACAGATTCCAGTTCAGGAACATGAATATCATGCTCTCGTATATTTATATGTTGTATTTCTATTTTATATTTCTTTAAAATTAGGTAGAGAAAAAAGCGTATATAAAGTTAAGAGTCTAACAATTTTGGGGCTGATCAGTTCGAGAGAATTTTTAAATGAATTTATAAGGCAGTATCAAGTCATATTAATAGGCTAATCCCCTAATACAATGTTCAAATCAATAAGTTTGAGGGATAAGTATATTTTTTGCAAATAAATTTATTTCAAGCTTTCGGGCACAACCGCCCTTCGACAGGAAAAACTTTAGTAGCGTAATATTTTTTCCTGTCGAGGGGCGGTTGTGCCCGAAAGCTTGAAATAAATTTAGTTGCAAAAAGTTACTTATCCCTCAAACTTATTGATTTGAACATCAAGCCGAATTTTTGTAATGGAAAGTTGTATAAAATGTCTAATTGTTGCGATTCAGGTTTTATTGTAAATTAATTACTGTTATAGCAATAGAGTTGTGGATGTCCAAGATTAGTGGCTAGACTGGTATTTGACAATATAGGAACATCACCCATGTAACATGTTCACTTTATTATACCCATCAGTGACGGTACCACTATTGAAGGTGGGGAATCCACCAATATTCTGATAGAGTTCACCTTCAAAGGCTGAAATAGGTCATTAAAATGTAGAGGTTTGAAACTACACTGTGTTCCAGTTCTTCAGTATAAAACAATAGTAGCACTCCACGAGGAATTAAAAAATTATGAACTAACTTCAATTGGAACGAATTTGAAAAATTTTCAGTGGGTTTTGTTCCTCTTAACTCATTTACCATAAAACCCGGGTTAATTTTTGATGGAGAAGGTATATTTTTAAAAATAATTATTGGAACAAAAAAGGTAGAGAGGAGTTTTGGGAAAAGGTAATAGAGCGTGAGATGGAAAGAAATTCTCAGAAATTATTGGTCTGAAGGATTCTTTAGGTGGTTTTGCCTTCTGATACAATTTTACCATCATCCATAGCCTGCCTAGGCAATCTGGTGGACAAGCGATGCAGGAATTGTCTTCATCTGTCTTTCTGGCATTCCTGAAACAGCTCAATTCTCTTATCAGATATTTTAGATTTGAAGAAACAAAATTCCAATAAAGTCGATTTGTTCAAGATAAGAATTGTAGCGGCTGTTTGTATTGCGGAATCCACTCGGCCGAGAATCCAGTAGCTAATCATCTTTATTAATCAGCGAACATCTGCGGGGTTCCCGCGGACTTCTCCTGCACCTGGTAGACCAAGGACCTGGGTATAAGTTCCCTCGATAGTGGACGTCTTCCACTTCCACTCAAGATGATTCTCTCCGCCGTCCTCTTCGTGCTATCCTGCGTTATCCTTGAAGGTAGGTCCGTCATTGGTCTCTTCCCCGTCAAACTCTTGGAAGCTATTCTACCCAAGAAGTATTCCTAGATGGAAGACCTTTTGGACGAAGGGAGAATTACAACGAGCATTCCATACAGCATCCAAAATTTGTGTGGTGCTTATTCGTACTTAAAGCTTCTGTTCGTCGATTTACAGCTCTTGATGCCCCGATGAAATAATAAGACTTATAGGAAGGTTGAATAAACTACATGGCGATGGTTTATAACATGTTCATCGAATTGAGCTGAGCGAGAATTACACTAGGAGTCGTCAAGCCCTAACTTTACAATATTGCTACGCCAGCCGACGTTGTTTGAGCATCATACTTGCATATAACAAGGAGGGTTCTCGGTGAATACAGCTTAGAGCGATGTACTTTATTACAAGTATCGTAAAGTAGAGGCTGCCTGGCCGGCATTCATATTTATTGAAAATAAAGATACTTCGGCCAGTAAATAATTTTATTGCCTGTGAGATTCTTGGATGCGTGGCTTGATTTTGTCGAAACGTCAAGGAAATAAAAAGATTTAATGGTCGAAGTATCTTTATTTTCAATAAATTATTACGAGTACTTTATAATGGAATTAAGAAGGAGATAAACTTGACTCTAATGTCCGCCACCAGAAGTAGCTTCCACATCAAAGGTCGACTTCGTCCCGGTCGGCTGGTTTTCCTGGCACCGTCTTTCAGGATTATCCACACGGTCACACTCCGGGAGACAACTTGAAGATGTCGTTGCACCGCCCCCGCACGAGAATGTTGTCTGTCAGCACTGTCCCTCCGTGGGACTTCACACCGCAGCCATCCATCTTTCCCTAACTCACCTACGTATCTTGAACCAGCAAATAAGTTATTTTGCGGTAAAAGGATGGGTCACGACAATGCAATATCTTCAAAAATGTTACAATATGCCAGGAATATGGGCTATTCAAGTAAAGGAACATACTCTGTTGATAATTGTATAGATAAGGGTTCTGTATAGGAATACTGTGGCTTTAATCTTTCACTGCCACATCGCTTACTGTAGGTCAGCTTGGTTCTGTCCACTAGCAGTGAACCAGGGTTGTGGCTATTCCAATCCCTTTCCCTGACTATTCTGATTGTTCAATTACAGAAGTTTTTTCACCCCACTATTATAATTCTTGAAGGAATATCACCTTTCTAGGCGGTTTGGGAAACTTGTATGAAGAAGGTATTAAATCCAGACTTGTGATTGGTACCGTGGCGTAGGAGTTTGTTAACATGAGGTGAGATATTGGCGTGAGGTGGAAATTGATTTCAAAAACAACCTGCGCAACTGGACTATTTCAGGTGAGGGTTTTTTCAGATACAACTTTGGATAAAGGGCATCTCACCATGGACCCGAGCTACGGCCTATGCCAACCAGTGCAGATGTTATGTATTGAGGTTCGTCAGTGATCTAGTACACAGCCCCACACGGTGTGGTGTCAGCAGGAGTTACAGCGGCCCCCGAGCTATGCTCCCTGCCCCCCGAGACGGGCCTGTGCCGCGGCTACTTCCCCCGCTACCACTACGACCCCAAGTCCAACACCTGCCGGCGCTTCATCTACGGCGGCTGTGGCGGCAACGACAACAGCTTCGAGACCGAGGCCGAGTGCACCAAGACCTGCGGAGGTAAGGCTGCTCAGCTCGTGTTAGTGGGCCTATCTGCAATTACGGTTCGTCCTGGTAGCAATTCTTAAAACTACATGATCTGGGATGTAAAACAACTACAAAAGTTACCGCATGCAGAAACACCGCTGGATCAAAACAGGTGTAGCGTATGTCGCTGTGCTAGAGAAGCTGGTGGTGTTCCCAGGCGTGGCCCTGAGCGAGGACGAGACCCCGATCTGCCGCCGGCCCCCGTCGGCCGGCAACTGCAAGGCCGCCATCCCCAGGTTCTACTTCGACCACACCACCAAGACCTGCAAGGAGTTCACCTGGGGCGGCTGTGACTCCAACGGCAACAACTTCCACAACCACGAGGAGTGCATGACGGCTTGTGAAGGTTAGTAACCTCGTGTGACGTCCCACTTTAACCCACTTTGTCTCGTAACCTTACCCTGTCCTCGTTCCACCCAAGATCGAGGCCCCTCCCTGTGTCACGCCCCTCACTCCTCCCACTTCGTACCTAGCCCCACCCCATTGTTACGCCCCGCCCTTAGCCACGCCCTCTGTGTTACGGCCCGCCTTAGTCACGCTCCCTCTCTACACCCCACCACTAGCCACACCCCTGTGTCACGCCCCACCACTAGCCCCATCCCTGTGTCACGCCCTACCACTAGCCACACCCCTGTGTCACGCCCCACCTTAGCCACACCCCTTGTGTTACTCTCCGCCCCTAGCCGCGCTCAGACCTCTCCCTGTGCCCACAGATGAGATCGAGGTCTGTGAACGTCCCCCCCCAGACCGGCATGTGCCGCGCTTACTTCGAAAGGTTCTACTACGACCCCAAGACCCGCAGCTGCAAGAAGTTCGTCTACGGCGGCTGTGACAGCAACGGCAACAACTTCGGCAGTGTCAAAAAGTGTCTGGAGGCCTGCGTCGGTAATCTCTTGGTCCTATAATAGCTTGGAGTTCAGAATAACTTAGGGTCGAAACTAGGGACTCCTTTGTGTTGTTGTGCACAAAAACCAGCGAAAACTGGATTCTCTCTTGAGATTCTGATGTAAGTGTAACATCGAGCAGCGGATCAAATTCAATTAAGCCAAATAACGCCTGCGATCAGTAGAAAGCTTTCTGCTAATTCACAACCCATCATGTAAAGTCTCCCTACGACATTGTGACCGATGTAACAGTCCAGGACCTCTCTGTTTGCTTAGATCTGCTCAATTTTCTACTTTCTTTGACAGCAACATACATTCTGGTTGATTCCTGCAAGTTGGACTTCCAGCCAGCACATGTTGACAGATTCATCAGATACAAATAATTCGCCATCTATACTTACAATTTGAAACCAATTATTTTGTGAGATTCTTTCAATTATAAATAAAACAACTCTCTATATATACTGAACCATCTATTCAATGAAGAAATAGCGGGAAGGTCTGGCTGAACCCTCCCAGCTGTTCAGTCAGTTCAAACTTCCAGGTAGCTCTACTATATTTGTTGTAATGTCTGTTGTTGTGCAGGTCCAGTCTGGGACTGAGGATATTTCCACGTATTAAGGTATGGGAAGAATTTTCTGTCACTTTACTTTAATTTGTCATTTATATATTTTATTTAGATGGCCCTGGTTCCTTGCACATACACATATTTTCCTTTAAAAACCCCCAATACGAAGAGTCGTCAAATAGCATTGACATCGTGAGTGATCAAGTCCTGACAGAAGGCAATAGAATATCAGAGCGCCAGCTATATGAACCTAATGTTTGGGAGTTGATCTTCCAGGGAAGCCGGGTATTCATTATCTATATATTACTATAGACAACTAAAATATATTTATTATAACTATTGACAATTACATAGTTGCAAAGTATGCAAAATTATGATATGAAAAAATCAACATAAATGCTATGTACAAGGAACATGTGCCAGGTGATATCGATACAGAGTCTGATAGAATGTCGTCAACGGTCTCCAGCGACATTTCTTGGCAGACTAAATGAACAGAGAAGACAAACTTGACCGTCATATCCTCTGTATAGACATCAGCAGAGAAATGTGGGGTGTTTGATCGGTTACTATAGGAATCCACAATTACTGGCAAATTTAACCAAAGTTGGGGCTGGAAGGTTCGTTATCATAGTTTTAGCGTTATATATTTTGAAATATATATCTTACCAAGCACCTTCTATTTGTAACTATGTTTGAAGTTTCGAAAAGTTTAGGACTTATTTTTAATATTGAAATCATTTATCGTTGCAATTTCACTTTCAAAAATTCAAGTAAAAATGTAAAACTACTAGAGGAATAAACTTGCACCTACCGCACACAGTGACCCATAGATATCTACAGTACATCAGCCATACAACCGTCACCTACAGTTATCTACAGTACATCAGCCATACAACCGTCACCTACAGTTATCTACAGTACATCAGCCATACAACCGTCACCTACAGTTATCTACAGTACATCAGCCATACAACCGTCACCTACAGTTATCTACAGTACATCAGCCATACAACCGTCACCTACAGTTATCTACAGTACATCAGCCATACAACCGTCACCTACAGTTATCTACAGTACATCAGCCATACAACCGTCACCTACAGTTATCTACAGTACATCAGCCATACAACCGTCACCTACAGTTATCTACAGTACATCAGCCATACAACCGTCACCTACAGTTATCTACAGTACATCAGCCATACAACCGTCACCTACAGTTATCTACAGTACATCAGCCATACAACCGTCACCTACAGTTATCTACAGTACATCAGCCATACAACCGTCACCTACAGTTATCTACAGTACATCAGCCATACAACCGTCACCTACAGTTATCTACAGTACATCAGCCATACAACCGTCACCTACAGTTATCTACAGTACATCAGCCATACAACCGTCACCTACAGTTATCTACAGTACATCAGCCATACAACCGTCACCTACAGTTATCTACAGTACATCAGCCATACAACCGTCACCTACAGTTATCTACAGTACATCAGCCATACAACCGTCACCTACAGTTATCTACAGTACATCAGCCATACAACCGTCACCTACAGTTATCTACAGTACATCAGCCATACAACCGTCACCTACAGTTATCTACAGTACATCAGCCATACAACCGTCACCTACAGTTATCTACAGTACATCAGCCATACAACCGTCACCTACAGTTATCTACAGTACATCAGCCATACAACCGTCACCTACAGTTATCTACAGTACATCAGCCATACAACCGTCACCTACAGTTATCTACAGTACATCAGCCATACAACCGTCACCTACAGTTATCTACAGTACATCAGCCATACAACCGTCACCTACAGTTATCTACAGTACATCAGCCATACAACCGTCACCTACAGTTATCTACAGTACATCAGCCATACAACCGTCACCTACAGTTATCTACAGTACATCAGCCATACAACCGTCACCTACAGTTATCTACAGTACATCAGCCATACAACCGTCACCTACAGTTATCTACAGTACATCAGCCATACAACCGTCACCTACAGTTATCTACAGTACATCAGCCATACAACCGTCACCTACAGTTTTCTACAGTACATCAGCCATACAACCGTCACCTACAGTTATCTACACGACAGTGTAAGTTAGAGGAATCAAACCAACCAGTGATTGGTAGAATTGTATGTAGCCTCTCCAATCTACACACACCTACTGGTGTTCTGTACAATTAATGATGACTATAGAGTTTGTGGTATTGTAAGTCTGCTGACACCACGCCGTGTTTTCAGATTCCACTTCGACGAAAGAAAATAAAATGTGTGGAAGATAAAGTTTTTTAAATAAAATATATTTATATCTTTGTTAACATTTCCTTTTATTTTAATAAATTGTTTGAAAACTAAATGACATTTTTTTCAACATGAATCTGGGAAAACGAGTATTTTATTATCGCATCATTAAAAAAAAAAAACAGAAATGTTCTCCACCCCAGTGACAAATTCACCTTCCGAGAAACCATCAGATCTCCTTGAAGTTTTATCCTCAGGTCCAGATATCACTGACGTTAGAATGAATCAAGTAACTACAGTACATTGTACGGCGGACATTGATCTTAGACCTACTTCGTGCATAGGTTCCTCGTCACTGACTCCTTAATTGAGAAACTGGTTCTGACTTCACGGCCAATGGAGAAACTGGTTCTGACTTCACGGCCAATGGAGAAACCATTTCTTGGATAACTCCACGACAACCAAAGACCGCGCTCTCAACGACCTGAGAAAGAAAAGGTATTTCCCTGCCTGCAGATCTTGTAAAAATGTTTGTATCAGAAGATTTCAACAGGATATCGGCTGAGATACTAGTGTAGAGACGGGTCTGTATAAATAGGAAGTTTCAGCCACTAGGTGTCTTTATTTAAAAGAGAACAAACTTCCAATATCATATCCTTTGTCGTTATAAATGTCAAGTCAATTTTCTATGTGCCCCCGTCATATTTATAATGTATTTAGAATTATAAAATGTTGTAAATTCCAAAGGAGACATTTGTCCTCCTGACATTTGACACAGAGTATTTCTAACTTGATAAGTAACGGCCTATCTACTGGTGATGGAGTTCCTTTTATCTTATGTTTCTCCGAAATTTCTATCTATATACAAATATTAACATAATAATAATATTGATAGTTATATAATTTTGTCGATTTGTGGTATATATTTACATAGTACCCAGTTACTTCCCAAACAGCTGGCAAGCCATCTCTTTCTTAGCTTCAGATTAAGGATGCTATAGCTCAGTTTGACTATCGTTCCTTTTCAATAAAAAAAATAGTAGTGGATTCCAGAATTGACTTTGATTACATTTTTGAAAAACCATAGGGATCACGTCAAATTAAACGTCAAAATTAGACGTAATCTTTGATTAAATTAATAAGCGACCTATGAATAAATTATTGTGAGGATTGCTTTCCTCCGAGTTACAGCTTCACGTTCCACCAGCAGTAATGGTCACAGAGTGCGGAGATGACCCGGTCCAGAGTCCATGTATCGAGAGGAAAGCTGTTGCAGGGATCGTTCTGTTGAACCTCCACCACTTCCCACTCGAGCGGTCCTACAGTCCGCGGGGAAATTTTCAGGGCTCGTTCAGATGACCGTTTGACCAGTGTTAGCTAAGACTGCCAGGTGGTCATGTCCGTTTAGAACACACTGCCAAATATTTTTTTTTTTGCGGGGAAGAAGTTTTTCCCGCCCTCTACAATCACTCTAGAGGGGAGTGAGTGTTGAGGCGTCTCTGCGTGTTGTCCTCCGTAGGGGTGCCACTGACTGACGTCCAGTGAAGCTGTAAGCTGGCCGTCTTTCCTTGGTTGTCTGAGGCGAGGCACACGTGTCTTGAAACTCTTGGGTCTTCGCTCTGTGTGTGCGTCATTGGGAGCGCCCTTGCCGTGCGCGAAAATTGCACCAGGGCTAGGCCTGGTGTTGAAAAACCAAGGGGTGCACACAGTAGTACCACCCCCCCGCCTCCGCGTTGGTTCTCCGCGTCAACCTCAGAACCTCAGAGGTCCTTGATTCGACGGCAGATTCAGGGAGTACTGGGAACTAAGGGTTCGAGGGCTAAAGGGGGGGGAGTCCTATTGGAGCGTAGGACGGGTTCTTCTAAGTCCGACGAGAGGGCTCGGTCAGCAACCTTGCCAGTGACTCTCGATGACGCCTGTGGGTGAGTGGTCAACCCCAGAGAGCCAGACCATAATGGCGGGCGCGAGGGGCCTACCAATGGCCGCTCGGTGCATGGAGAATGCATCATTCCTTCTGGCTGTGTGTGGATCTATATTTCAGCGAAAGCCTGGGATGCAAGGGCCGCTGTTGAGCCTATATCATCCCTGGCTCAGTCTGTGATTGAGCCGAATTTCTATTCTGCCAAATATTTTTCCCGCCCTCTACAATCACTCTAGAGGGGAGTGAGTGGAGAGGCGTCTCTGCGTGTTGTCCTCCGTCGGGGTGCCACTGGCTGATGTCCAGTGAAGCTGTAAGCTGGCCGTCTGCCCTTGGTTGTCTGAGGCGAGGCGCACGTGTCTTGAAACTCTTGGGTCTTCGCTCTGTGTGTGCGTCATTGGGAGCGTCCTTGCCGTGCGCACCATGAAAAACCAAGGGGTGCACACAGTAGTACCACCCCCCTGCGTTCACGACGTTCCCTGCGTAAACCTCAGTACCTCAGAGGTCCTTGATTCGACGGCAGATTCAGGGAGTACTGGATAAGGGTTCGAGGGCTAAAGGGGGGGGAGTCCTATTGGAGCGTAGGACGGGTTTAACTAAGTCCGAACGGGAGGGCTCGGTTAGCAACCTTGCCAATGAACTCTCGGAGACGCCTGTGGGTGATTGGTCAACCCCATGGAGCCAGACCTTAATGGCGGGCGCGAGGGGCCTACCAATGGCCGCTCGGTGCATGGAGAATGCATCATCCCTTCTGGCTGTGTGACGTGGTTTTTCAGCGAAAAAACAGGGGATGCAAGGGCCGTTGAGCCTATATCGTCCCTGGCTTTGCCGAATTTCTATTCTGCCAAATATTTGGCGGGCGCGAGGGGCCTACCAAAAGCCGCTCGGTGCATGAGATTGCATCATTCCCTTCTGGCTGTTTTACATGGTTTTTCAGCGAAAAACAGGGGATGCAAGGGCCTTTGCTGCCTATATCGTCCCTGGCTTTGAGCCGAATTTCTCTTCTGCCAAATATTTGGAGCGTAGGACGGGTTAAGCCAAGTCCGAACGGGAGGGCTCGGTCAGCAACCTTGCCATGAACTCTCGGAGACGCCTGTGGGTTGATTGGTCATCCCCATGGAGCCAGACCATAATGGCGGGCGCGAGGGTCTAAACAATGGCCGCTCGGTGCATGGAGAATACATCATTCCTTTGGTACGGTCGCTTATAGCAGCAAAGGGCATGCTACGCATGTCGGTTTGTGGACCGAAAGGTCTGGGTGGCCATCTGCTTCAAGGGTGCCAAAGAAGGCACATGGGCCAACCGGCCACATCCTGGCCACACGGCCAATAGAGTGTACGGCAGTCTCCCATAGCCATTATAGGCAAAATAAGCCCAAAAGGTAAATTTAGAGACACAGCCACTCCAAAGGACTGCTAAAACTCACCTATTGTTGGGTCTGGTTACTAAGGCAACAATGGACTTCGACCAAGAATCCATTTGAATGGTCCCACACTCTAACATATAATTCACTGATTCCAATAAAATATATAGCGCATAATACATTTCTGTAAATATCAATACTATGGCAACGTTTCAGGAACGCCATGGACGTGAGTAGAGCGGGTGTTGCTGACTACAGTACTCGTGGGTAAACCTATGTAAATAGGATTGCCTACATATATGTCAAATTTACCTAGCGGTTTACCATTTTGATACCTCTTTACGTTGATAAAGGTTGGCGTTCATCTAACTGAAATATTAGCAAATAAATCTTCTATTCAATCCAATATATGCCTTCTATTACCTAAAATTATAATATAATGTTTCAAGCGACCGGGTGTAAATATGTAACAGTGGTGTTAAAGAATTGATTTAGATCTTCAGACTTCAGTAGGACATGGGCTGAGATGGCTGTGACGAGACTGATTTCTTACATCGACCTACTGTCAAGCTTGCGACCAATGTTCCACAAGCCACGTTCGCCATACCTCTCCGAGAAAATAAACTGGAACACGCTGACAGCTCGGAACAACCAGCTGGTATAATGACCAAACCACGATGATGATCTCTACTTTGTTTCACACGATGATGATGATATACCCTCGATCTCTGACGTGCTTCGAGGCTGAACAAAGAAAAATCATAAATATTATAAATTTCTATTGGAAATAGAAGGATGTGGTGTATGTGTGATGGAAATAAAATGAAAACTGTTAAAAGTACCCATGGTTAAAAAAAAAAAAAAAAAAAAACATTTTCAACCTACCAATATCTTCTGGTATTTCCAAATCACCTTAACTGTGTACTAATAAAAAGTTGCCACGGCGCTCATACAACAGGCTTCTTGAAGTTTAGATCAGTGAGATTTTTTAAAGCAAAGACTTAGTCACTTTTCAACCAACAGCACTGTTATAGAATTGAGAGAGCCACAATATTTCAATATCTCCTCAACTATGAACATTTTATTTTTTTAAAAATTCTATAGAGCAAGAATAGCAAAAAACGTTCAGGTGTCGAATATATATTGGCTGTAAAATGAGTCTTAATGTCTCAAAACACAAATTAAAAAAAAAATCAAAATATATATATCGTATATTTTAAACTGTATAATAATGACACTTTTAGTATATTTAACATATCTTCCAATTAGTTAAAGCCGATACCTTATAATATCCTACCCTTCTATTAAAATGTACACTATTTCTATTTACTACCACCCCATATTTTGTATATAAACTATTTGTATTTAAACCCCCTATTTGTATGTAAAACTGAAAATGTTGACGTCAAAATAAAGATCCAAAGAGTGTTCGGTCAGCTGGTGGCAGGGACAGAGGGGAGCAAAAAAGCCAACGCCCAGCCCATGTGGGGTCCCGAAGGACATTCTTATAGAGGACCCCCCTGTAAACAGGACAGGTTTTGGCAGGGGGTCAGCAGATGGTTCTAGAGTGTGGTCATCGACAGGCGCTCCTGTCTCTCACACACTCTCTCTCTCTCTCCATGTCTCGGTGATAAGCATCCAAGTTTGTGTCATGGCCTCTACCTCTGTCCCGTGGGCTGTCCCCGATCACTCTCGGTGCTAACATCCAACCCTGCCTCTGCTTCTTGTTGTCCGCGTGTGGGAAGAACATCAACACTCGCCTCACGTACACGACTGACAGCTCATCCATACGTCGGCAGGATCACATTTGCAACAATATTACATATATCTATTTAAAAATAAATCTTCTAAACTTTCAAAAATTTAAAATATGATTTCAAAGATTTATACGGGCTAGTTGTAAAATATGCTTCAGTTAATTTATAATTGTTTTAAATCTTGGAATGTGTGTGTGTAAGTTTGCAATTTGCTTTGAAAACTCACCTATTTGTATTCATTCAGAAAATGTACTAAAATATTTTCGAAAATCTTTTAAATATTTCCATTATTTGTAAAATACACCATTTTCATCAGCAAAAATCAAAATTGAAAATCATTTTGGAATTGAAATTTAATTTTTTTCGAATACATTATTTTCTTAATATTCAAAACAATTTCGAATATGTTTAAATATCTGTTTGCAAAATAAAACACAGAGTAAGGATTAAAAATAGTTTAGCGTTGATCCTCTATGACATTTTTATTTTTGTTGTGTATTTAGGGTTACCTCGTCGTTGTTAACAAATTATTGTAACTCACATTTAATGCTTTTATGTATGTATTTATTTAGACAAAATTAATAGTATTTAATATATAGTATTTATTATAGTATTATATTTAATATAGTATAGTTAATAGTAACACAAATTTAATTATAAAGTCTAACTAACGACGCGGCCATTATTTACCGAAGCCAGAAAACAGAAGATGTATATGGATGATGATAAAAAGAATAATTATTTTGACCGGTCATTATTTAAATTATATATAATATTGACCAGTCATATGAAATATATATCAGTTGTGTTTCGAGTAATAATATAAAAACAGATTAGCAGCGTACAAATATCTTTATTTCTCCAAATATGTACAGCTGCTTATATTTACAAAATAACAAATGGCCTGAGCACTGCAATATTATATTTTTTACCAAAAGAGGCAATCCTTTCACTTTGTAAAAAGCTCGTATTATAGCATTTTTTATAGTATTGCTTGAATATTTGAAAAGATATTTATAATAAATAAAATATTTTAAAATAATTTCCATATATTGTGATAAAATGTTACAAATATTGCGCGCTCTAGAATATTGTTGTGAGAGATATATTTCAACTAAATTTTTTTATACAAATAATTCATTACACTTTTGACATAATATTAAAAAAACACAATATATAATAGTAAAGTGATAGATGGAATAATAAAACTACACCTACCTCATAAATTCATGCGATTTTAACAAAAGGAACAAAGTTGACCTAAATTAAATAAAACAAAACTACTTAATAATATTTTTACAAAGTATTGTTCTTTGAAAATTTGATTATCTATATTTAACCTTTTTTTTTCTCTCTTTTTTTTTAATTCTCCACATATGATAAATAGAAACAACTTAAATAGAAAGATGAAATAAATTGATTGAATAAATAAATTTTGGGTGCAATGGCGTGAAGATAAAATTACGTCATGAAGAATGACGTGAGCTGGTGAAAATTAGAATCCTTTGTAATTTATATACATCCGATTGCTATAGTTTGCCAAATAAAGTGGCTGTTTTAGAAATATTTCCTTATTTTACTATTATTTATTCTTTGGCTAACTTACCATCAGAATATTTACTGGCCGAAGTATCTTTAATTTGAAGAACTATGAATGCAAACCAGGCATCCTCATCTTTACGATTACCATTCTTGGCAGCCTATATAAAATATCGTTTTATGCTTGAATTTATAGCAAACATTTAATAGTATTGTATTTAGAAACAGTATATAAGCTTAATTTATATCATATCAAATAAACTTTGATATTTATATTTTAAACAAAAATTATTTTTAAAATTTATACGCCATAGAAAATCTCTATAAAAACAATCATTAAAATAATAATTTATTAATAACAGAAACTCTAATATAAAATTTGGGCATTTCATTTGTTTGTTCGTCTGGCTTATAAATAAAAACATTTCAGAAAATTTAAATATTCGATATTATAACATAGATAATATATGGTAATTAGTATAGTTTATTTTTAATTATTGCAATTCCCGAAATACAAAATTTGTCTTTCTTCTTTTTAACCCTTTAGGTGCCGGCCGTTTTCAAGGTCATTCCTGATTATTATTATCCTTCAAAAGACCTCAAACTATTCTTTAAATTATTTTTTAATGAACGCTTTTATGATTCATACAAACATATTAAACACAATGCAACAGAATATGCGCTTTAATATACAATTAATTAATTTTCATTAGATTTTTTTAAGGAGAAAAAGAGCTTCAAGTCACATCAAACCGATACATCGGCTTGTCCGGTGCTTAAAGGGTTAAACCTGAAGATAACCTGAAATATTATGGAAGTAATTAGAATAAATATTTTAAAATGTATTTTAAAATATTATTACTTTTAGGAATATATAAATAAATATGTAATTAATGTGCATATAAATATAAAAGAATGATTTTTCAATTTTTGAATATAATGTTATATAATTTTCTATTGTGTAATTTTTTTTTGCTGTAGATAAGTTTAATAATAAAGTATACACTGAAGAAATATCGTGTAAGTGTGTAAAAGTATATATTAGACATAGTTATTAAGTGCTTAGAAATATACGAAGGAATCTTAAGCGTGTATTTACATACATTCTTTCATAAGAATTACTTTTCTGTAAAATCTGTGAATAATATTTAAATTATTTAAATATTCGGGTACACTGTGATAATTACATTTTAAAATCAACTCTAAGCTCGCAGCGCTTCAAAGTCAAATTAACCAGGTTAGAGAGTTAATGGGGAAAATTATTAAATTAAAATTGTTAATTCCAGATAGTCTCAGTCAAAAATGATTTGTCATGCAAATCACAGAAATCTGGAATATTCCTTTATTTTTATGTACTTGGTGTTGGATAAATTTGGCCTTGAGATATACTCATGCAAAAAAAAGTAAAGGAACACAATAAAAATCATTGTTTTAATTACAGAAAGATCATTAAAGGAAATTTGCATATATATTACATATTGAGCTAGTAATATGTAAATATAAAGGAAAATATTTTCGACGCTTAAAATTTTATTTTCAATGATCCTGTTTACACAATCATTTAAAATTCTAAAAAGTGATCTTTTATTTTTTTTTTATTCAATAAAAATCATTTTATTTTTTAACCATTGAAAATCGGTATATATTGAAAAATAAACTAAATAACATAAATATAACGTATTAGTAGATAATATTAAGAAAAAGGCATCTCCTTATCGTGCAACTGATGGTTGCTGATGGCTTGCGCCATCTATCGGAATAAATATCAACTATTCTCGTTGATTTTTAATTATTCCAGAATTGGCCAAATACCCATTCTTGATTAATCAAGAAAAGCTAACCACGGACGCGTTTTATTAATTAATAATCAACGAGAATAGTTGATATTTATTCCGATAGATGGCGCAGGCCATCAGCAACTTTCAGTTGCACGATAAGGAGATGCCTTTTTCTTAATTTATGCACCTTATCCCAGTACAATATTACATTTGTACTATTTTTTCACATAGTAGATAATATGTTCAATATTTTATACGGCGGAATCGTTCTTAGTGTATCGAAAACCTGGTCAAAAATCATTTTAAGGTCTAAAATCTGCGAATAAAAATACAAAGTTTGATCATACAAGCAATAAGGAATCATCCCCTATAATAAAAAGATTGGAAACATTGATTTTAAAATGGATATATTAGAATAACAAGATGTTGTTACTTTCTCAGGTGTCGTCTGCGGTTTATTCTTCCTTTATCTGCACATCCACAACATATTTACACATTCGTCTGATACAATCAGAAAGTAATTGATCAGCAGAAGATATTTCTGATATATAAGATGAAAATACTTTGTTTATTTTCTTTTGGCGTAAACCGTCGTTTGAATGTTTATTTTATTCTGCAGAAAACCTCACACTATTTTTTTTAAGATTCACATAAATGTATCTGTATACGAACCGCGTAAACAACATCTACCATTTATGAATTTAAATTATCTTAAAATTCTTTAGCTTTTTTTTAATTCCTTCAATTTTTGCTTAAAAACAATTTAGAAAATGATTTTATTCTAAGATCTTCATTTCTGGCACTAATTAATGAAATATCAAAGAATAGGTATATAGCGGTGGTCCACAGGATTATATCCCGGAACACAGTGTTCTCCCCATCCCTTGTGAACTGGCGAATCCTGTATAGGGCGAGAGGCCCTAAATAAAGGCTTTGTTGCTGTTGTTGTTTATTCTAAGATCTATATCGTTTTGAAAATAGAGCAATCCATATTTAATTCATTAGAATTATATAGGTTTGTGTGTACAAAAATGTAATGCCTCGATAAAGGTTGGCGTTCAGCCAGCCGAAATATTGGCAAAATAAATATTTTAGTAAATCCAATATATGCCTTTTATTATCTAAGATCTATATATGGAAGAATTTTCAAATATTCCGAAGAATAATATACGAATTGAACTGTCGAAACTACTGGAAGTGATCACCAATGATGAGCCAGGCGTTGTCATTTTATTTTATTTTTAATATATGATAATTGTCCATAAAGATATTTCAAAATAAAGAAGAAATGTAACACTGGCTTTCGAGGCGGATTACCTCTTTCAGGAAATTAAATGAAAAATTTGCACAGAAAAAAAAAAGGCATATCCTGATCGCACGTGCAATTAAAAGTTGCTGATGGCTTGCGCCATCTGTCGGGATAAATATAAACTAATCGTTGATTGCTAATTACTCGAGAATTTTGGTCAAATTCATTAAAATTTAACTATTAGTTTATATATAATCCGGCAGGTGGCGCAAGCCATCAGCAAATTTTAGTTGCACGATCAGGAGATGTCTTAATTTATCCATCGGTTCTCAGTAGAATTTCAGTTTTGTTCTATTTTTTCACATATTTTACACAGATCTCACACGGAATTAATGAGAGAATTCAAAGAAAGAACCCGGCATGTCAATGGACAAATATCTCAGTAGTTAAGATATACAATATTGTGTATATTACGATGCACTAGCGCGCCATCTGTTATCAAATTACGAAACTATTTTAAACGCGTGATATTCTTTTTAAAATAAAACAATTTCTACTGCCCTTACTGCAATGGAAAAATTAAAGGGAGGGCCTGGCTCATCAGTGGTGAACCCTCCCATTGATGTATAAAATATATGATTTGAAAATAGAGCCATCCATAAATAAATCTTTAAATAAAAAGGCATATATTGGATCAAAATATCATTTATTTTACCAATATTTCAGTTAGCTGAACGCCAACCTTTATCAAGGTGTTATAAGTTAACACACATTAATATGTTATAATACCTTGATAAAGGTTGGTGTTCGGCCAACTGAAATATTGGTAAAATAAATGATATTTTGATCCAATATATGCCTTTTTAATTAAAAATATAAAATATGACAAAACCTTTCGCAGAACATTTGTTCAAAACATGGCTAGCTTTCGAGCTTTTGTTATTTCACGAGCCAAGGAATCAACCAGCTCGCTGACAGAATTCGCCAATTCTTTGGCTCGCGAAAGAACGAAATCTCTCCGAGATTTGAATATGTTTGTGGCGAAAGTTTTGTTATATCTTTGACGTTAGGAAGAAATAATGGAACATATGTAAATAATATAAATATTGAAAATAAGAAAGATATTTTATCCAAAATGAGAATTTTTAAATAAATAAATATATAAATTTCTCAGTTTTCAAACACATCCAATATATTGTGAGGAAATAATTGTTTATTAAAAACAAAACAGGCATATATTTACCGCTCACATGAGTTTTTGAAATCTCTGAGCGCCTTCTAAAAAGCTCGTATAAGCTGTCAGGATATGTCTGTTTTGTTTTTAATATATCAACACCTGGCCTTTTGTCTATTTTTAAATTATTTTTTGACATAATAGTTTATTTTTGAAAATAGAGCAATCCATAAATAAATCTTTAATTAAAAAGGCATATATTGGATCAAAATATCATTTATTTTACCTATATATGCCTTTTTAATTAAATAATAGCTTAATTTATTCTATCAATTAACAGATTATTGTGCGTGTATCATCATACATTTTGTCCTCTTTTATGTAAATATGTAATTGTAGTGACGTCATAAACAAATAATGTTTTACTTTATCAATGTGTCATTCGTTACTACGTTCTACAATATATTGAAGTAAATGTTATGGAGCAATGCGGGGTTGAGGACTCACTTCTTCCATGTTGCCCTGGTTCTGTAGAATGTCGTTCATGGCTTTCTGGGCTTTCTTGGAACTGCGGATCCTTTCTTGGAGGATCTGAGAACACAGCAGGTCTGACATCCGCCACTCTCCGTGCCACGTACGCGTTCCTGATTGCTGGCCCTCGTTGGCGTGGTGCACCGGCCGGTTCCAAAATCACTTTATTAGGTACCGCTCAACAAGAACAACCTAGTTTATGATAATTGTAACAATGAATGTGAAGGTTATTCACATATTAAACAAAATGTTAACGTGGAATTAAATCCCGGTTCATGACTGTCGGGAATCGAGGGTGTTACCCACTGTCCACCGACGTTTTTTTGGTGCACCCACCGGGGCACACTACACCGCGTTTCATTTCAATTCCAGACGAGGAAGTTTAAGGCGTAGACAGCGCTAAACGTGTTAAAATTATATAAGGGAGGATCAGGGTGTTTGAAAGGAAGCAGCACCTTCCGACATTTCAAATCAATGTTACTGATGCTTCGCTGCCTTCTATCGGCGAAATCCCAACTTTATGTGTGCAAATTTTAGACTGTTATTTCCCGAAAAAATCTTCTGCTTTAACTCTATACACGGACAAGAATTATTTGGTCACTTTGCCTAGGACTGCGTAGGGAAATGACGCCCTTACGTTCCAGCTCTCTGAACAAAGTACTGCGACAATCTGATTTGCATACTGCATCTAACAAAGTATTGCTACAATATGATTTGCATACTGCATCTAACAAAGTATTGCTACAATATGATTTGCATACTGCATCTAACAAAGTATTGCTACAATATGATTTGCATACTGCTACTAACAAATTACTGCTAAAACCTGATTTGCATACTGCTACTAACAAATTACTGCTAAAACCTGATTTGCATACTGCATATAAAAAGTACTGCTACTAACAAATTACTGCTAAAATCTGATTTGCATACTGCTACTAACAAATTACTGCTAAAACCTGATTTGCATACTGCATATAAAAAGTACTGCTACAATCTGATTTCCATACTGCTACTAACAAATTACTGCTAAAACCTGTGTGTAACTTGCCTACTCCATATAAAAAGTACTGCTACAATCTGATTTGCATACTGCTACTAACAAATTACTGCTAAAACCTGATTTGCATACTGCATATAAAAAGTACTGCTACAATCTGATTTCCATACTGCATCAAACAAAGTACTGATAAAATCTGATTTGCATATTGTTGCATTATGATTAATGCGCCTACTTTTAAAATTATTTATAATATTATTTTTAATATATTTAAAATTTAAATTATAAATTTATTTATTTTTATAAAACAGATTATTAATATAAAATATTATGTGCTATAAAACATTTGTATTTTGATACACTAAATACCCTACATGCTTTAAACTTGGATGTGGTAAATAAAGAGAGATTCTAGGTGCTACCTAAATTTATAGTTGTCTTATTATTGACTGGTTTAACCTTGTAAGATGGTTGAGACACGTTTTGGAAAGATGCAAGACACGTCTGAGGAGAGACTCAAGACTGAAGAATCTGCCAAACCGCAGCCCAGTGCAACAATTGGTAGAGATGCAAGTGCCGACCCAGTTGTTTTGAACCCCAACATAGACATCCCCAAATATGATGGAACAGAAGACCCTCGCCCATGGATTGAGTCCCTTGAAGAAATTGGCTTCCTGTACCACTGGGCAGAATATATTATTTCTCGCTATGCAGCCATGAACATGATTGGTAGCGCCAAAACCTGGCTGGACCTACACAAGATAAGTTTTACCAGCTGGGAACATTTCAAGAGCCGCCTAATTCAGGATTTTGGCTCAGACGCCAACAAAGAAGAATTGAAGATGAGGCTGAACAGAATGCAGCAGTGGAATGAACCTGCAATCAGGTTTGCAGAGGATATCCTGGTTCTGTGCAACAAGGTCGACCCCCAAATGGAAGAAGAGAATAAAATAAATTGGGTTATTGGAGGGTTAAAGAAAGAATACTCTTTTGCCCTCTACTTAAACCCTCCTAAGAATACCAACGAACTCCTAAGATTGTGTAAAAAGATGGATTTGTTTGAAAATAATTATCAAGAACGTATAGAAAAATCAAAGGTTCTATATAATGGACCACGCTCTCCTCGTTCCCACCATCAAGAGCAATGGAAGAACGCTCCGTCGTTCAGAAGACCAGACCAGAACACCTCCAAGCCCCAGGCCCCCGCTCCGAGGTACTACCAGAACAAGCCGCTGCCCCAGGTATCTGCCCCTAGACGATTTTACACTCCCATTCCTGAGCCAAAACCGGTCTACCCAAGGAAAACCTACAATAAGAGTCCAGATTCAAACAGGAATAGGACAGAAGACGGGAGACCAATATGTTTCAAGTGTAACAAGCCAGGACACGTAGCGCGGTATTGCAGAGTCAAGTTTGTGAGGATCGTAGAAGAGGACCCCTCAGTTTCCCAAGACAAGAGCCAAGAAAATCTTCAAATGGACGAAAGGAAAGATTATACACGGCCTCGCCTCTATGCGGATGTTTGTAATGACACACAAATGAATATTCCTACACGGAATAGATATTCCGCGTTGGAAGATTTAAACTAAGTGTCGCGCCTGATTTCTTCAATCAAAGCAAGTCGACCATAAATGGAATTAGAAAGTTGGACCCTAGGTACAAAATTAATATTAATGTGGACAAGATAGGGTTATGCGAAGCTTTGATTGATACAGGCGCCGATCTTTCAGTGGTCGACCTAAGAACAGCACTTTTTGCTGGCCGTGAAATAAATAGTCTCACTAAAACGTGTTCAGGACCCGATGGAAAAAAATTAGATATGGTAGGTAGCATTATTTTAGATTTAAAAATTGATGACACTGAATTATCCCACGAATTTGTAGTAATGGACGCGCATCTACGAACTCTTATTCTTGGACGAGATTTCCTTAAAAAAATGAATGCTAAAATTGATTGTAAACGAGAAACAATAAAATATAATTTGATGAGTAATCATGACGTAAGCAATTATGATCTAAAAAAAATAAAGAGCACTACAGATACCGTTATACCTAAACTATCTATTAAATTGATTAGGGCCTCAATAGAAGCAGAGGATGGCGAATATGTCATCGAAGAGAACAACAGAATGACTCAAACAAATGGTCTTCGATTGGCAAGAAGTTTGCTTACTGTCACGGATCAGAAAACCCAAATCTGGATAACGAACCCTTATCCTCGACCTTTAAAAATCATGAAAGACCAAACATTGGCTTATGGAAGTCTTCCTGCAGGGGTAAATTTTATAGAGAATAAAGAGAAGCAGAATGAAAATGACGAAATACAATTTCAAATAAACAAAAATTTATCATTTAAAGAACAAGAGAGGTTAAAACAAATTTTGGCCAAGTATACTGATTTGTTCTCATCGAGGTTAGGTAGGACCAGTTTGGCAAAACATCAGATTCATACAGAAGACGCAAAACCAATAAAGCACAAGCCTTACCGGGTAAGCGCTAAGGAACGAACCATCATAAAGGATCAAATAGACGAGATGCTCGAAGAAGGAATAATTAGACAATCTTCAAGTCCCTGGTCCTTTCCCGTTATATTGGTCAAAAAACGAGATGGCAAATACAGATTTTGTGTGGATTACAGGAAATTAAATGAAGTAACAGTGAAGGATGTTTATCCAATCCCAAGAATTGATGATGTAATGGATACTCTCCAAGGATCCAAGTACTTCTCAGCAATAGATCTCAAATCGGGATATTGGCAAGTCGAAATTGAAGAGAGAGACAAAGAGAAGACGGCTTTCACTACTGCACATGGGTTATATGAATTCAACGTAATGCCCTTCGGTCTATGCAACGCCCCTGCTACTTTTGAGAGGAACATGGACAATGTCCTCGGAAATCTGAGATGGCAGATTTGCCTTTGCTACCTGGACGATGTAATTATATACAGCTCGGACTTTCCAACCCACATTAAAAGACTTGAAGCTGTCCTCAGATACTTCAGCGAATCTAATTTAAAACTGAACGCCAAGAAATGCAGATTTGCTTTCGAGGAACTTGAGATCCTTGGACATATAACCAACCAAGAGGGTATAAAACCTGCCGAATATAATATCAAAGCCGTTAGAGATTTTCCTCAGCCCAAGAAGGCCAAAGAAGTACAATCATTCCTAGGAATGTGCTCATATTATAGAAAATTTATTAAAGATTTCTCATTAATCGCTGACCCATTGACCAGTCTCATCAGAAAAAATGTGCAATTTATCTGGACAGGAAAACAGGAAGAAGCGTTCCAAAACCTTAAAAAAGCTCTTATGAATCCGCCAATTTTAGATCACTTTGATCCAAATGCAGCCACCTGCATTCACACAGATGCCTCTAACATCGGCTTAGGCGCAACACTAATTCAAAATATCGGTGGCGAAGAGAAGGTAATATCATATTTGAGCCGAACCCTAAGTAAACCTGAGCAAAATTATTCAACCACCGAAAAGTAATGTTTAGCTGTAGTGTGGTCGATATCAAAATTACGGCCCTATTTATATGGAAGGCACTTTAAAATCATAACTGATCATCACGCACTATGCTGGCTTAAGAATTTAAAAGATCCGACTGGTCGATTAGCACGATGGGCACTGAAGATTCAGGAATATAATTTCGAAATTATACACAAATCGGGAAAAAAACATCTGGACGCTGATGGTCTATCTAGAGGACCCTTACCAGAAAACGAATGGGACGAGGATTATGAAAGACTATTTTTGAATCAAATAATAGACGAAAAGGATGATTTTATTGAGAATATTAAGGAGAACCTTAGTGGAAACAAGCGTTCAATTACACAGAACTTTAAAGAAGAAAATGGGTGTCTCTACAAGAAAAATCCAAATCCTGAAGGTAGAGAATGGTTGCTGGTAGTGCCAAAGAAGAGAAGGAAAGAAATCATGAGTGAATACCACAACCATATGCTGAATGGCCATCTGGGCGTCGCCAGAACCACATACCGATTGAAGAATAAATACTATTGGCCTTCCATGCTGAAAGATGTTTCCGAATTTGTAAAGACGTGCCATCTTTGCCAAAGTCGGAAAGGTTCAAATCAGTTGCCATCTGGACTTCTACAACCTATTCCCCCAGCTAACTACCCTTTTGAAAGAATCGGAATTGACTTTGTTGGCCCCTTGCCATCAACGAAAAGAAGAAGGAAATGGATAATTGTGTTGACGGATTATTATACCAAGTATGCTGAAACAAAGGCCGTACCAGAAGCGACAGTGAAAGAAGTCTCTACATTTTTAATCGAACATATATTTTTACGTCACGGGGCTCCAAGATTTCTTATCAGCGACAGAGGTTCACAATTCACTAGCAATTTGATGAAGGAGGTTATGAAAATGTGCAAAGTTAAACATTGCTTCACAACGAGCTACCACCCCCAGACTAACGGACTAACGGAACGGCTAAATAGAACTTTAATCAATATGATCAGCATGTATGTGAATACGGATCAGAAGAACTGGGACGAAATCCTTCCTTTTATCACCCACGCATATAATACCACAATTCAAGAAACCACAGGCTACTCTACATTTTTCCTGTTGTTTGGGAGGGAACCCATGTCCCTCTTAGACGACGAGAATATCCCAACGGACAGTAACATGGACGATTACGACGAATATATAGAAAACTACTTAGATAAAATAGCAAGGACGAGACAGGTAGTCATTAACAACACAGAGAAGACTCAGGAAAGAATGAAAAGAAACTATGACAAAAAACACAACGAGAGAATCTATGAACCAGGACATTTAGTGGCAGTTTGGACACCAGTCAGGAAAATCGGAAAATGTGAAAAACTATTGAGAAAATATTTTGGGCCATATCGAATATTAAAGAAGCTGTCCAGCGTAAATTACTTAATTGAGCCGAAAGATAATCCTGGCCAAGACCCATTGATTGTCCATGTCTCAAGACTCAAACCCTATTTTGAAAGAATTAATGAGGTCACTCACGAGGACGTGACGACCTCTGGAGAGGGGGAAGTGTTGCATTATGATTAATGCGCCTACTTTTAAAATTATTTATAATATTATTTTTAATATATTTAAAATTTAAATTATAAATTTATTTATTTTTATAAAACAGATTATTAATATAAAATATTATGTGCTATAAAACATTTGTATTTTGATACACTAAATACCCTACATGCTTTAAACTTGGATGTGGTAAATAAAGAGAGATTCTAGGTGCTACCTAAATTTATAGTTGTCTTATTATTGACTGGTTTAACCTTGTAAGATGGTTGAGACACGTTTTGGAAAGATGCAAGACACGTCTGAGGAGAGACTCAAGACTGAAGAATCTGCCAAACCGCAGCCCAGTGCAACAATATACTGCTACCAACAAAGTATTGATTCAATCTGATTTGCATACTGACCTCCTGCCTGCGCTCCTCCGCCCGCTGCAGCTTCTCCTCCAGCTCCTGGGCCGTCACCGCGGGCGTCTGGTCCTCCAGCCGCTGCTGTGGATGCACATAGGGACAGCTATGCAACTTGGAACTACACTTATGGACAATACTTAAGGAAGTTGTACCATGTATATCGGGACAATAACTCTGAAAGATATTACAGTGACCTTTATTGAAGACACACGAGATAACTACACTCATGGACAATACTTAAGGAAGTCATACATTTCAGCATGTATATCGGGATTCAGACAATAACTCTGAAAAATATTAGTGACCTTTATTGAAGACACACGAGATGAACAAAATTGTCTCTGTGTCTTCTTCAAAAAGCAGACGACTGGCGTCATTAAAATATAATATTTTCTTAAGTTTTGTTCAGATGTGTATGCAACTTGTGCAAGTTGTATTCTTTACTCTTTAGGAAATAGCAAATATCCCAGGAATGCTATCAAATACCGACATTAGGAACACCAGCTGCTGGGGAGAACAAGTTTTTCAATGTCTGGACCAACGACTGAGAGCATTTGCAGCTGGCGCTGTATTGGCGAGTTGAAACTTCCACAGTTACAGCCGTCGTTCCTGGTAGAAGATGGGTATATTGATTCAATTGCTTTAGCGTTTATTTGAGTAAAATCATTTCCTTCAACCGAGAAATATATGTTTGGTATTCTGAATGGAGGTTGGGAAGGATAGAACTGGAAGATGCAGTTTTGGGGGGCCACAAGACAATGTCAAAGAAACAAGAACATTGTGGAATATGGAGGAATATGGGTTATTGGGGTAATATTGAGGAATATGGAGGAATATAGAGGAACATGGAGAGATATGGAGGAATATGGAGAGATGTGGAGAGATATGGAGTGATATGGAGGAATATGGAGAGATATGGAGGAATATGGACAGATATGGAGGAACAAGGAGGAATATAGAGGAAGGTACCTGGATCCTTTTGGGCGGGTGTTTCTTCACGATGCTCTCGGCCTGGTCGTCCAGCGTCACCTCGAAAGCCACAGGTTTGGGCAGCGTGCCTGCACGTCAGAGCGTTATGTGGGGTTGACAGAGCTGTACGTGGGGTTGGTCACGTTGTCTATCTACTTAGTTAGTCTGTTGTTGTTTTATTGTAGTAAATAATGAGGAGATATATTGCTGCACATACTGCTCTAGAGTCATTGTTGCCGTGTTTATGTATAGGATGTCTCTGGGTAGTTCTCCGAGCTTATAACTTCTTAAAATATATTTATTAGTTTTATTAAAATAGGTTCTGTAAGTTCCTGTAGTAGTTCGTTAGGTCCGAGCCAACTGCCTCACCATTGGCTAATCCCGGCAGTCATTTCACCCATAGTTATTTCCCCATCTATAACTGGCTTTTTCCAACTGATCCTCGAGTTTAGATTGAAATTCCTTATTTTCTTTATTTAATTAATTTCGGTGAAATGAAAACCACCTTCCTCAGTATCGATATCTCCTGATATCTTTTTCTGAGAGCTGATTTAGATTTAGGATTGTACGAGTCGTTAGAGTTCACACGTGTAGAATTTACATATTTACAAGAATCTGGGTTTTAAAAAAGAAGTTACATAAACAGGCGCACCGAAATATGCGGTTTTTACTCCTTATGTAAATTTATTTTTTCGTGTCTATTTATGTTTTTTTTTTTTAGATTTGTGTCACGCAAAGATTTTATAAATCCGCTTAAGAAAGTTTAACACTTATGGACCGCGGAACATATCACGAGGGTTTGGCAGATTCCCTCTTGGCAGACGATATATGAAAAAAGAATCACATGATTTTTTATCCGCAGACGATAAATTCCTTTGTAAAAAATAGCGATTGTGCGGGCTATACACAGTTTTGATATGAATTTTATAAATAATCCTTATATATATAAAAGTCAGTGTATGTATGTGTGTTTGTTCCTATGTCGGCTATACACGTCCACAATACGTAACTAATTTGACTGAAATTTTAACAGTGTATCGAGTAGAATCTAAAAACCTATAGTGAAAATTTCAGGTCTCTATCCCCAATATTCGTCGAGTTATTTGCAAATTGCGATGCAAATTTTCCCTTTCGCTCGCAAGCAGCGCCTCTAGCGGTGAAGATGGGAGGTAATATTAGCTGACCTAATGTACATGTAAAACGTGTTTGAACAGGACATAGAGAAAAATCTGAAAGAGTTATTTGTCGCATTTTTAGCCAAGAAAAAAATAGAAATTGACAGGTTCTGGGCAAAAATAGTTGTTTTTTAGTCAGAAAATGATAATGACAATAATGTTGTATCATGTTTGATTATCAGATACAAAATTATATCGGGGGGAAAAATCCAAAAAGCAGAGACAACGGGTGAAGCCAGTTTATTTTTAGTATGCAGGAACAAAATTCTAACAGAAAAACATTCATTCGAGCAGAAGACACAAAGCCAGATCATCTCTTTATAAAAATATCGCTTCTCAGACACAAAGTTTGGAGCGGGACGTTTCACAAGAGCGACATCCACGGTGCCAATTTATAATTGTAACGAATAGTATTTGAATAAAAACATTTAATCGGGTAAAACCCGGGCGTTGCCCGGGTCATACGGCTCTCTCTCTCTCTTTCTCTCTCTCTAGTTTAATATAATTTATAAATTTCGCCTATCGTTGAGAGCTTGCGGGTCCTTAACCTGAAAAAGGGCATGAATCGAAAGCTCCCAATAAAATGTATTTTAAAATAAACTTTCGGTATGTGATTATTTACATAATTGAGACCGTGGTGTACCCCCCTCCCCAATATTGTCAATTTGTCATTTATAATATTTTTATTTGCATAGAGCGCGGGGGACATTTTTAATGGAATGCAGGTGAGAATACAAGTATGAACAAAGAGAGAAATGCAAATTTGCATATCTTTACCAGAAAGAGGAAATATGCAAGTATGTTGCCACCGCCGAAATAGCTCAGTTGGGAGAGCGTTAGACTGAAGATCTAAAGGTCCCTGGTTCGATCCCGGGTTTCGGCATTTTTTTTTTTTTTTAGCTTTAAATATATATTTTTAAAAATCTTTTCCCTCACAACCTTAGACAGGAACAGAAAAACAAATCAGTTCCAATAAATATAGAGAGGGTTGGAAAGAAAATTAATGTTCATCTTTCAACATGTGACTTCCTGCAGGTGCAAATATGTCTTTGAAGTACGTTGAGAGTATTTATAGCTTTGAGATTAGTAAATCTATGGAAATATTATATTTCATTAATATACACTCCTGGACAAAACTTAAGGATTATGTATATCTCAGACAATAACTCTGAAAGATATTACAGTAACCTTTATTGAAGACACACGAGATAACCGAGATATTGTCTGAATCCCAATATACATTCTAAAAGGTACAACTTCCTTTTGTTTTATGCATGAGTTAGTATACTTCCCTAAGCTTTTTTTATATTATGAATTTTGTGAAAGGTAATTTTAAAGCTGCAATATATTATTATTATATAATATATTATTTTTCAATTAAATTGTTAATTGACTAAGAAATTAATTGCTAATAAATTAATTGCAATTAAATCAATTGCAATTAATCTTTAAATTGCAATTTGCAATTAAATTAATTGAAATTAAATTAATTGCAATTAAATCAAATGCAATTAATTTTTCAATTAAATCAATTGCAATTAAATCAATTGCAATTAAATTAATTGCAATTAATTTTTAAAATTGTTTTATGAAACAATTAAAACTAACAATTAAATATGTATTAATACAGAATAAATAAAAATAACAGATTCAATGAAAGGTTTAAAAAATTACACTGCATAAAAAAAATCAATCCTTCTCATTGATGAACTATTCTTGTCACGTTAAGCCTTTTACATACGTGAATGTTTGTTTTGGTTAAGAATACATTGTTCTAGACTAGTGAAATAAAATGGCGTCGATAAACGAAATGGACGAAGACAGTAACATTCCAGTGACTTTTTCGGTTTCGGACATTAATGAGTCATTAGAAACATCTTCGCCTGTGCCACCAACTGACACCGCTGAGTGTTCGTCTTCGCAAGCGCGGCTTTACTTGCTAGATGGAACATATTTCAAATCCTTACTTGAAGAGTCCACTGGTAATAAAATCACAGCGCTTTGTTTGAAATGTCCAAGAGATGTATTAACTAAAATTAAAGGATATCATAATTGTACGTCAAACTTTTTGAGTCACCTGAAGCGAAAACACGGGCAAGAATGCATTGAAGAGTACAAAAGATATGGAAAAAAAAAAGAAATCCGAGGTAAAAACTGAGAAGTCAAATGAGAATAAATTACACAAGAACAATTCGATGAAAATATTCTGAAATATTTTATACATTCCATGATCCCATTACGTGCAGTGGAAGATCCATATTTTTCAAAAATATTCACGGACTTGGAAATATCTGAAATGGGGCTAACTCTAATGAGTCGACGTTCACTAGGACGTCGTATAGAAAACCACTATGAAACGCAAGTAGCTAAGATAAAGTCTAAACTAAAAGAAGCTTCCTATGTGTGCACAGAAATAGATATTTGGTCCAGTAAAAAGAGAAGTTTTATAGGAGTTACAGCGCACTGGATCACAAATGATCTACGTAGAGTTTCAGTGGCGTTAGCTTGTCAACGATTCAAAGGCGTCCACAGCTACAATCGACTATCCGATATCGGTGACGGATAATGGCAGCAATTTCGTAAAAGCTTTCAAAATGTTCGGTGTCAAATTGACCAATATAAATATTGTTGATGAAGTTATGCCAGACTCTCAGCCAACAGAAGCCTTTTCTGAATCAGATGTTGAAGACGACGAATCATCAAATTTAGAAGATCCTGAGCATTTACTTCCTGCCCATTTACGATGCTGTGCGCATACGTTAAGCCTTTGCGCAACTACGGACGCGAACAAACTTTTAAGCGAGCAAGACACCCCTCTGTCGCAAATGCATGCTGCAATCATGAAGAAATGTAATGCTTTGTGGAAGGCTGCAGGACGACCAAAGAGTGCTGAAATAATGCAGAATGTGTTAGGACACACGTTAAGTCGACCTGGTGAGACCAGATGGAATAGCTTGTTTGATGCCCTCCAGCAAATTTTCGATATTAAAGAAAAAAGCTTACTCTTACATAGATTATTAAACATAAAAAATGCTATCAAAGACAACGAATTCGAATACATACAAGAGTATTTGACGTGCACTTCGCCAGTGGCAGAAGCCCTCGACATAATGCAGAGTGAGACTAACGCATATTATGGGATAGTTTTGCCGTGCCTTCTTGCGCTGAGAAAAAAAATTGCTAAAAATTGAAAAGAAAAACAACTTTTCCTTTTGCAATCCGTTGGTCAAGGCATACAGAGAAAGTGTAGAGAAGAGATTTGAAAAAATGCTTGACGTCACCACTCCTGAAGCTGAAATAGCGGCTATTGCGGCATTATCCTACCCAAGATTCAAAAATAAATGGTTGACTTGTTTGAGCCCGCGGATCGTACCAAGATTCTAAAAGTTTTCAAGACCTGCATTTCCGAAAAAATAAGTGGAAATATAGTAGCAACAGTGGAAACAACAAAAAGTACCAAAGAAAACCTTTTTTTCAATTTTGACTCTGACTCCGATAGTTCAATCTCAGAAAAAAACGGATGCTCCTCCGATGCACCAATGAATAAAGCAGAACTTTTGATGCTGCATTTTTTTGCAGAGGAAAGCCAAGATTTGCAACTACTCAATAGATATCCTGAGATAAAAAGTGTTTTTATTAAATACAACACACCTTTACCATCGTCAGCTGCAGTTGAACGCCTTTTTTCTTTTGCGACAATGACAAATCTGCCAAAGAGTCACAAATTGTCGGACAGCATGTTCGAGAAGAGAGTGGAACTGAAATGTAATTTAAATTATTACAAGAAATTATAAATTATCATTGTCTATCTAATCATGCTTAATTAAAGTTATTGATGATCATTTGCATCAGTCTTTTATTTGTTGCTAACATGTGTATTTAAATAGTTCAATAGTTATATTGTACCTGCGTCCACGTCCCACACGCAGGCCTGTACAGTATATTATATACCAGTTTATTATGCACCAGTAATTTTTTTATTTGTTAGATTAATTAAATTTCTCTAAACAATTAATTAATGGTTAATTTGAAAAGTGCAATTAACAGTTAATTAATTGTTAATTAGAAAAGTACAATTAACAATTAATTGTAAAAATACAATTAACAATTGATTAATTGTTAATTGTGAAAATTACAATTAACAATTAATCAATTGTTAATCTTTAATAAATCATTTTAATTAATATTTGCCCAACACTGATATATATATAGTTTCATATTTATGTTTTTACATACTTTTCAGACTCATGGCAATCAAGCCTTCAACATATGTTTGCTATCGTTTTGTTTTCAACGGAACTTTCGTGTCGACATTTTCCTCAAGGTGTAAGTGCAGCGGTGTGGCGGTGGGTGCAGCAGCTGGGCGTCGGCTGCTCTGATATGGAAATTTGAACACCGTCAATCCCACAGCTATCTTTTGGTATTTTATAAAGAACAAATATATTTTCGCCCGTTATAGAACTCGAAAGCTCGCGGTGTTTTATAATAAAGAAGAAACATATTTATCAAAATATCAAAAACCTTTCGCAATAATGTGAAAAAATGTCACAAAAGTGGAATTGTACTCGGATCAAGGTGGATAAATTAAGAGAAAGGTATCTCCTGATCTTTCAAACTGAAAGATGCTGATGGCTTGCGCCATCTGTCGGAATAATATCAACAACTCATAGATTAACTCAAAGCAATAACGCGCCATCTATACATATAAAATAAAAGGATTTAAAAGCGCGAATGTTTCTTTTATACATAAAACAAACTTCTACTGTCCTTACTGCGATGAAAAAATATATTGGGAGGGCTTGGCTCATAAGTGGTGAACACTGCTCGAAGCAAATATTTAAATGTAATGCTACTGTCCTATAAGATTATGTCCATATAGTTTACTTGAAAACCATTTCTAAGATTCCATCCTTCAGTGTAGCATATAAAAGCAGAATGATCCAATACAGTATTAGAGCTCTGAGAAGCGGTCTGGTGGATTAAATTGGCGAAACCGCTGGGAGGGTTCACCACTGATAAGCCAAGCCCTTCCAATATATTTTTCATCGCAGTAAGGACAGTAGAAGTTTGTTTTATGTATAAAAGAAACATTCGCGCTTTTAAATCCTTTTATTTTATAACTCATAGATTATTCAGACGAATAGTTGATATTTATTCCGACAGATGGTGCAAGCCATCAGCAACTTTTATTTGAAAGATCAGGAGATGTCTTAATTTATCCACCTGTTCCCAGTACAATTCCACTTTTGTCACTTTTTTTCACATTATTGCGAAAGGTTTTGATATTTTGATAAATCGTTTTAAATAATATAAATAATTGTGTGTAATTCTCTGTGTGTGTGTGACAAGAGAGGTGAAGATCCTGAAAATTCTCGTTTATTTATAAAAAAGGAAATGTCCAGAGAATGGTGACACTCGTGCGGCCACACGTGCGCCACACACGGCGTTACCTGTGACGCCAGGCGTGTCAATGTCGAGCAGAGTGATCGACACCACGAGGGTGTTCCACAACGACGTGGAAATCTTCTCTAGACCCACATAGCGACGGGGTTGACACAATACACCAGCAATACTGTCTCAATGTGAGTTGTAATAGATCTTGATTAACGAAAAGAAAATCAAAGTTCGGCTGTGAGGATGAAAATATGATTTCTTGGGTGATAGGTCGACGTCTAGAGACCTCCATTCTCAATGGCAACCCTTGTCAAAGTTTGGTGCCATTGCTGCTAGCCTGTAGATGGACACTATAGGCCCGAGAGCTCATCTTCCAAATAAAAGTATTGTCAATTTATTGTGTCGCTTGGACACAGGACACTCCATAGAACACAGAATCAGTGAATATGAACTGGGTAATTCTGGCGTGCACCAATTTTACGATTGAATCTAAAGATGTAGAATTCAAAATATTGTAGCTTCAAGAAACACGTTGGTTATTCCGTCACTTATGCAACTGTGGGCTAATATGCAACAATGGCGATATACAAATCATCAGAGACAGTCGTGGAATGTACTAGAGAGGAGACTGAGACCTTCAGTTAGTGATTCAGTCAGTCAGTGATTCAGTCAGTCAGTCAGCCCTCAGTCAAGATACTATGACAAGCTGAGAATGTCAACTCACTTTCCTGGGAGGCCGCGCCGTTGCCCGTAGAGACCTGGGCGGTGGACTTCTTGGAAGCGGCACATCCCATGTCATCTGTACACCATGGTGTGTCATCCATATGTTTCACATCAGCATAGGTGCACATAGTCACATGTCTAAACGGTAAAATCTTCCCAATTACATGCGTGGCAAGGATAAAATACTCAGGAGATAAGTTTCTTCATTGATTTATTAAGACATCAAGCTTTCGGGCACAGCGTGGCCCTACTACAGGATCAATTGTATAAGAAAAATGATACACTATATACACGAAGAATAAATTTGCATATGTATTATTAGAAATTAGTTGTAAAATTTTGAAATAATCGGTAATACCTAGGATTTTTGTTTAAAAAGAGTTTTGTTTAAAAGTCACATGTGTCGCCAGTATATTCTTCAGTCGCATATCTCTGTATCGGCGTTCCGTCAAATGACAACATACATTCTGACATATAAGTGTGATCTTACATTTGACTTTTTTTAAATCCATTATATTGTAGCAAAGTATTTATTATTTTATCAACAGAGTATCATTTTTTTATGTTTACATTTTTTTTCTACTTTGTAATCTTCCCTCGTTGCTTATCTTTTGTTTATCATTCATAGTTTGTTCTTGCCTTGAATAAATTGCTGTCTCATCCTGAAGTTTGTCTACTCTAATTTTCTATGTGGCAATATATTTAAAATTCAATTGCATCAAATATTTAACCCTATTTGTAATTGTGTAATACATATTTCCCAAAGGCAAGACAACAACACCGGCCATATCGGGTGTTCCCAGCCAAGACAACAACACCGGCCATATCGGGTGTTCCCAGCCAAGAAAACAACACCGGCCATATCGGGTGTTCCCAGCCAAGAAAACAACACCGGCCATATCGGAACAACACCGGACATATCGGGTGTTCCCAGCCAAGACAACAACACCGGCCATATCGGAACAACACCGGCCATATCGGGTGTTCCCAGCCAAGAAAACAACACCGGCCATATCGGGTGTTCCCAGCCTAGACAACTAGGCCATATCGGGTGTTCCCAGCCTAGACAACTAGGCCATATCGGGTGTTCCCAGCCAAGACAACACCGGCCATATCGGGTGTTCCCAGCCAAGACAACACCGGCCATATCGGGTGTTCCCAGCCAAGACAACACCAGCCATATCGGGTGTTCCCAGCCAAGACAACAACACCGGCCATATCGGGTGTTACCAGCCAAGACAACAACACCGGCCATATCGGGTGTTCCCAGCCAAGACAACACCGGCCATATCGGGTGTTCCCAGCCAAGACAACACCGGCCATATCGGGTGTTCCCAGCCAAGACAACAACACCGGCCATATCGGGTGTTCCAAGACAACCCGGGCCATATCGGGTGTTCCCAGCCAAGACAACAACACCGGCCATATCGGGTGTTCCAAGACAACCCGGGCCTTATCGGGTGTTCCCAGCCAAGACAACAACACCGGCCATATCGGGTGTTACCAGCCAAGATAACACCGGCCATATCGGGTGTTACCAGCCAAGACAACACCGGCCATATCGGGAGTTACCAGCCAAGACAACACCGGCCATATCGGGTGTTCCAAGACAACCCGGGCCTTATCGGGTGTTCCCAGCCAAGACAACAACACCGGCCATATCGGGTGTTACCAGCCAAGACAACACCGGCCATATCGGGTGTTACCAGCCAAGACAACACCGGCCATATCGGGTGTTCCAAGACAACACCGGCCATATCGGGTGTTACCAGCCAAGACAACACCGGCCATATCGGGTGTTACCAGCCAAGACAACACCGGCCATATCGGGAGTTACCAGCCAAGACAACACCGGCCATATCGGGTGTTCCAAGACAACACCGGCCATTTCGGGTGTTACCAGCCAAGACAACACCGGCCATATCGGGTGTTACCAGCCAAGACAACACCGGCCATATCGGGAGTTACCAGCCAAGACAACACCGGCCATATCGGGTGTTACCAGCCAAGACAACACCGGCCATTTCGGGTGTTACCAGCCAAGACAACACCGGCCATATCGGGTGTTACCAGCCAAGACAACACCGGCCATATCGGGTGTACCCAGCCAAGACAACACCGGCCATATCGGGAGTTACCAGCCAAGACAACACCGGCCATTTCGGGTGTTCCCAGCCAAGACAACACCGGCCATATCGGGAGTTACCAGCCAAGACAACACCGGCCATATCGGGAGTTACCAGCCAAGACATCACCGGCCATATCGGGTGTTCCCAGCCAAGACAACACCGGCCATATCGGGTGTTCCAATCAATTACCGGCCACCACAGTTAGAATGCCGGCCGTGTCTCTCCAAGACAACAAACGACAGCTTT
>CP092873.1:90784288-90802403 GCA_030710605.1 Cordylochernes scorpioides | reverse complement strand
AGTGAGATTTTTTAAAGCAAAGACTTAGTCACTTTTCAACCAACAGCACTGTTATAGAATTGAGAGAGCCACAATATTTCAATACTCCACAACTATGAACATTTTATTTTTTTAAAAATTCTATAGAGCACAAGAATAGCAAAAAAACGTTCAGGTGTCGAATATATATTGGCTGTAAAATGAGTCTTAATGTCTCAAAACACAAATTAAAAAAAAAATCAAAATATATATATCGTATATTTTAAACTGTATAATAATGACACTTTTAGTATATTTAACATATCTTCCAATTAGTTAAAGCCGATACCTTATAATATCCTACCCTTCTATTAAAATGTACACTATTTCTATTTACTACCACCCCATATTTTGTATATAAACTATTTGTATTTAAACCCCCTATTTGTATGTAAAACTGAAAATGTTGACGTCAAAATAAAGATCCAAAGAGTGTTCGGTCAGCTGGTGGCAGGACAGAGGGGAGCAAAAAAGCCAACGCCCAGCCCATGTGGGGTCCCGAAGGACATTCTTATAGAGGACCCCCTGTAAACAGGACAGGTTTTGGCAGGGGGTCAGCAGATGGTTCTAGGAGGTGTCTCTCGGCAGACGGCTTCTGTCTAACACGCAGTCCCTCTCTCCATGTCTCGGGGATAAGCATCCAAGTTTGTGTCATGGCCTCTACCTCTGTCCCGTGGGCTGTCCCCGATCACTCTCGGTGCTAACATCTAGCCCTGCCTCTGCTTCTTGTTGTCCACGTGTGGGAAGAACATCAACACTCGCCTCACGTACACGACTGACAGCTCATCCATACGTCGGCAGGATCACATTTGCAACAATATTACATATATCTATTTAAAAATAATCTTCTAAACTTTCAAAAATTTAAAATATGATTTCAAAGATTTATACGGGCTAGTTGTAAAATATGCTCCAGTTAATTTATAATTGTTTTAAATCTTGGAATGTGTGTGTGTAAGTTTGCAATTTGCTTTGAAAACTCACCTATTTGTATTCATTCAGAAAATGTACTAAAATATTTTCGAAAATCTTTTAAATATTTCCATTATTTGTAAAATACACCATTTTCATCAGCAAAAATCAAAATTGAAAATCATTTTGGAATTGAAATTTAATTTTTTTCGAATACATTATTTTCTTAATATTCAAAACAATTTCGAATATGTTTAAATATCTGTTTGCAAAATAAAACACAGAGTAAGGATTAAAAATAGTTTAGCGTTGATCCTCTATGACATTTTTATTTTTGTTGTGTATTTAGGGTTACCTCGTCGTTGTTAACAAATTATTGTAACTCACATTTAATGCTTTTATGTATGTATTTATTTAGAAAAATTAATAGTATTTAATATATAGTATTTATTATAGTATTATATTTAATATAGTATAGTTAATAGTAACACAAATTTAATTATAAAGTCTAACTAACGACGCGGCCATTATTTACCGAAGCCAGAAAACAGAAGATGTATATGGATGATGATAAAAAGAATAATTATTTTGACCGGTCATTATTTAAATTATATATAATATTGACCAGTCATATGAAATATATATCAGTTGTGTTTCGAGTAATAATATAAAAACAGATTAGCAGCGTACAAATATCTTTATTTCTCCAAATATGTACAGCTGCTTATATTTACAAAATAACAAATGGCCTGAGCACTGCAATATTATATTTTTTACCAAAAGAGGCAATCCTTTCACTTTGTAAAAAGCTCGTATTATAGCATTTTTTATAGTATTGCTTGAATATTTGAAAATATATTTATAATAAATAAAATATTTTAAAATAATTTCCATATATTGTGATAAAATGTTACAAATATTGCGCGCTCTAGAATATTGTTGTGAGAGATATATTTCAACTAAATTTTTTTATACAAATAATTCATTACACTTTTGACATAATATTAAAAAACACAATATATAATAGTAAAGTGATAGATGGAATAATAAAACTACACCTACCTCATAAATTTATGCGATTTTTAACAAAAGGAACAAAGTTGACCTAAATTAAATAAAACAAAACTACTTAATAATATTTTTACAAAGTATTGTTCTTTGAAAATTTGATTATCTATATTTAACCTTTTTTTTCTCTCTTTTTTTTTTAATTCTCCACATATGATAAATAGAAACAACTTAAATAGAAAGATGAAATAAATTGATTGAATAAATAAATTTTGGGTGCAATGGCGTGAAGATAAAATTACGTCATGAGGAATGACGTGAGCTGGTGAAAATTAGAATCCTTTGTAATTTATATACATCCGATTGCTATAGTTTGCCAAATAAAGTGGCTGTTTTAGAAATATTTCCTTATTTTACTATTATTTATTCTTTGGCTAACTTACCATCAGAATATTTACTGGCCGAAGTATCTTTAATTTGAAGAACTATGAATGCAAACCAGGCATCCTCATCTTTACGATTACCATTCTTGGCAGCCTATATAAAATATCGTTTTATGCTTAAATTTATAGCAAACATTTTATAGTATTGTATTTAGAAACAGTATATAAGTTTAATTTATATCATATCAAATAAACTTTGATATTTATATTTTAAACAAAAATTATTTTTAAAATTTATACGCCATAGAAAATCTCTATAAAAACAATCATTAAAATAATAATTTATTAATAACAGAAACTCTAATATAAAATTTGGGCATTTCATTTGTTTGTTCGTCTGGCTTATAAATAAAAACATTTCAGAAAATTTAAATATTCGATATTATAACATAGATAATATATGGTAATTAGTATAGTTTATTTTTAATTATTGCAATTCCCGAAATACAAAATTTGTCTTTCTTCTTTTTAAACCTGAAGATAACCTGAAATATTATGGAAGTAATTAGAATAAATATTTTAAATGTATTTTAAAATATTATTACTTTTAGGAATATATAGATAAATATGTAATTAATGTGCATATAAATATAAAAGAATGATTTTTCAATTTTTGAATATAATGTTATATAATTTTCTATTGTGTAATTTTTTTTTTGCTGTAGATAAGTTTAATAATAAAGTATACACTGAAGAAATATCGTGTAAGTGTGTAAAAGTATATATTAGACATAGTTATTAAGTGCTTAGAAATATACGAAGGAATCTTAAGCGTGTATTTACATACATTCTTTCATAAGAATTACTTTTCTGTAAAATCTGTGAATAATATTTAAATTATTTAACTATTCGGGTACACTGTGATAATTACATTTTAAAATCAACTCTAAGCTCGCAGCGCTTCAAAGTCAAATTAACCAGGTTAGAGAGTTAATGGGGAAAATTATTAAATTAAAATTATTAATTCCAGATAGTCTCAGTCAAAAATGATTTGTCATGCAAATCACAGAAATCTGGAATATTCCTTTATTTTTATGTACTTGGTGTTGGATAAATTTGGCCTTGAGATATACTCATGCAAAAAAAAGTAAAGGAACACAATAAAAATCATTGTTTTAATTACAGAAAGATCATTAAAGGAAATTTGCATATATATTACATATTGAGCTAGTAATATGTAAATATAAAGGAAAATATTTTCGACGCTTAAAATTTTATTTTCAATGATCCTGTTTACACAATCATTTAAAATTCTAAAAAGTGATCTTTTATTTTTTTTTTATTCAATAAAAATAATTTTATTTTTTAACCATTGAAAATCGGTATATATTGAAAAATAAACTAAATAACATAAATATAACGTATTAGTAGATAATATTAAGAAAAAGGCATCTCCTTATCGTGCAACTGATGGTTGCTGATGGCTTGCGCCATCTATCGGAATAAATATCAACTATTCTCGTTGATTTTTAATTATTCCAGAATTGGCCAAATACCCATTCTTGATTAATCAAGAAAAGCTAACCACGGACGCGTTTTATTAATTAATAATCAACGAGAATAGTTGATATTTATTCCGATAGATGGCGCAGGCCATCAGCAACTTTCAGTTGCACGATAAGGAGATGCCTTTTTCTTAATTTATGCACCTTATCCCAGTACAATATTACATTTGTACTATTTTTTCACATAGTAGATAATATGTTCAATATTTTATACGGCGGAATCGTTCTTAGTGTATCGAAAACCTGGTCAAAAATCATTTTAAGGTCTAAAATCTGTGAATAAAAATACAAAGTTTGATCATACAAGCAATAAGGAATCATCCCCTATAATAAAAGATTGGAAACATTGATTTTAAAATGGATATATTAGAATAACAAGATGTTGTTACTTTCTCAGGTGTCGTCTGCGGTTTATTCTTCCTTTATCTGCACATCCACAACATATTTACACATTCGTCTGATACAATCAGAAAGTAATTGATCAGCAAAATATATTTCTGATATATAAGAATCACCAGTGATATATGAAAATCCTTTGTAAATGTTAATTTTTTTTTTGCGTAAACTGTCGTTTGAAAGTCTATTTTATTCTGCAGAAAAACTCACACTATTTTTTAAAGATTCACATAAATGTATCCGTATATCAATTGCGTAAACAACATCTATCATTTATGAATTTAAATTATCTTAAAATTCTTTAGCTCTTCTTTTAATTCCTTCAAATTTTGCCTAAAAAAACAATATAGGAAATGATTTTTTTAAGGTCTATATATCAATGAAAAATGGAAGAATTTTCAAATATTCCGCAGAATAATATACGAACTGAACTGTCTCGAAACTACTGGAAGTGATCACCGTTGATGAGCCAGGCGTTCTCATTTTATTTTATTTTTAATATATGATAATTGTTCATAAAGATATTTTATATATAAAATAAAGAAGAAATGTAACACTGGCTTTCGAGGCGGATTACCTCTTTCAGGAAATTAAATGAAAAATTTGCACAGAAAAAAAAAGGCATATCCTGATCGCACGTGCAATTAAAAGTTGCTGATGGCTTGCGCCATCTGTCGGTAAAAATATCAACTAAGCGTTGATTGCTAATTACTCGAGAATTTTGGTCAAATTCATTAAAATTTAACGATTAGTTTATATTTATTCCGACAGGTGGCGCAAGCCATCAGCAACTTTTAGTTGCACGATCAGGAGATGTCTTAATTTATCCCTCAGTTCCCAGTACAATTTCACTTTTGTAACATTTTTTACATGTTTTACACAGAGTTCACATTAAATCAATGGAATAATTCAAAGAAAGAACCCGGCATGCCAATGGACAAATATCTCAGTAGTTAGGATTCACATTATTAATGTGTAAAATATAAGATTTGAAAATAGAGCAATCCATAAATAAATCTTTAATTTTTGAAACTATTATATATATACGCGTATGATTCTTTCTAAAAATAAACAATTCCTACCTTATTAATAAAAGACAATTCGCTGAGGGAAAAGTTTCTTTTATGTATATCGGCAATACAAGCTTTCGGGTTCAACAGCCCTTCGACAGGTATAACTATGTTTATCGAATCTAATCCATATATATACATACAAAGAAGTAGGAAATATAAGACAGATATGCTAAAAAACTGATTTACATACTACAAAAATAAAAATTTGTATGTATATATATGGATTAGATTCGATAAACATAGTTATACCTGTCGAAGGGCTGTTGAACCCGAAAGCTTGTATTGCCGATATACATAAAAGAAACTTTTCCCTCAGCGAATTGTCTTTTATTAATAATTATACCGAAGGGATTATATTAGCAACGAATTCCTACCTTCCTTACTGCATGGAAAAATTAATGAGAGGGCCTGGCTCATCAGTGGTGAACCCTCCTAGCGGTTTCGCCAGTTTAATCTACCATGATGAGCCAGGCCCTCTCATTAATTTTTCCATTGCAGTAAGGACAGTAGAAATTGTTTATTTTTAAAAAGAATCATACGCGTCTATATTAGTTTCGAATTTTAATAACAGATGGCATGCTAATGCATCATAAATATTTCAATAAAAAGACATTTATTGGATCAAAATATCATTTATTTTACCAATATTTCAGTTGGCTGAAGGCCAACCTTTATCAAGGTATTATAACATTTTAAAGTGTGTCAACAACAAACTCAGCGCCACATAACGTCAATAGAAATAAGTTTTAAAATAGTTTTGTTTATATTCAATGGGGAGAAACACTTTTAAATGTTATAACATCTTGATAAAGGTTGGCGTTCAGCCAACTGAAATATTGGTAAAATAAATGATATTTTGATCCAATATATATATTTTTATTTAAATATTTATTTATGGATTGCTCTATTTTCAAAATAATTATTTAATTTATTCTCTCAATTAACAGGTAATATTGTATTCATGGTAAACGGTTTGCGGATTTCGACAATTTAGAAAGAGGGAATCATATATCGCCGCAACTCTTGCCCGAAAGCTTCCTTAATCGCGTTAATAAAAAAGAGTTGCGGCGATATACAAGGTATGTCCCATAAGTTCCCGGACTGGGCCCATAAAAAAAAAAGGTAAAAGAACCACACCTCCTTTATTTAAAAGCACCTGCGTCCTCCCATACTCCACCACGAATTCCGGTATTGGTTCCTTTTTACGTAAATTCGGCATTCGCACTCTTTACAAGTGCACACCTTCCCTTTACACCTTCCTACGACATCCAATCACAAAAAGCTCCGCCAGACGTAACCCCCAATCCCTTTCCAACGCCGTTTACAAAATTCCTTGTAACGATTGCGATTTATGCTATATTGGAGAAACAGGCCGAACAATCGCCATCAGAGCCAGTGAACACGCCCGCAACATCCGCTCGAAAGACAAAAAATCGCTCATATACCAACATATCGCCGAATCCGGACATTCCTTTAATCTCGACAATACAACCCCCGTTTATAGCGATATAGCCAATAAATACCAACGCTTAGTTCTCGAAGCCCTTGTCTCCAATACTACACCCAGCCTCAACAGAAAGATTGACCTCCCGCCCCAATATTCTGCTTTTTATTCTATACCAACAGATACACCTCCTTCGTAACTTTTAACTTTATCTTTATTCCGCTGTTTTTTATATTCTCGTTTATATTCTTATTTTTATTTTTATTCTTGCTTTTGTCTTCGCCTCTAGTTTTCCGCCTTTTTCCCTTCATCCTAGGTATGCAGATTTTCTTAAATCTATATATTGTACACTTTTAAATATTTTTATTACTGGCATGCAAATCTCAAATCTTTTTAATCTTTTATTTCTTGTTTAATATTTTTTATGCTAAACTGTCGCTTATAAATATAGCATCTCCTTCTCATTCATGTCAATACCTGATGAAGGACGGCTGACGTCCGAAAGCTCGTATACTGCTTAATAAAGAAACTTACCACGTTCCTCTTAATCTCTCTTTTTAAAAAATTTTATTAAAACTTTTCAAAGTAATCCCCCCTTGCTTCAACGCACCAGCGCCATCGTTTCTCCCAATTGTCGAAACAGTTTTTATAAGCCTCTTTTGGAATGCTCTTCAATGCTAACGGCGATTTTTCTATTATGTCATCCCTGGTGTCAAAATGTCTTCCTTTTAGAACTGCTTTAAGTTTGGGGAACAGGAAAAAGTCATTTGGTGCGATGTCTGGGAAATAGGGTGGTTGAAGTAGGATTTGTGTCCCGTGTTTCGCCAAAAAGCTAGTCATCAAGTGCGCTGTGTGAGGGCGAGCATTGTCATGGTGTAGGATCCAGCCACCATTAGTCCATTTTTCTGGCCTTTTTTTTCGAATCGCTTCCCTTAGACGGCGAAGAATGCCCAAATACATATCCTTGATAACTGTTTGGCCTGCAGGAAGATACTCGTGATGAAAAATGCCCTTTTTATCCAAAAAAGCGACCAGCAACACCTTGTTTCTGGATTTCAATAATCTGGATTTTTTGGGTCTAAGCTCACCCTGACATCTCCACTCGGCAGATTGATGCTTGGTTTCAGGATCATAGCCATAGACCCATGTCTCGTAGCCTGTGAGTATCTTGTCTTTCCATTCCGGATCCGTTCTTGTCATTTCCAACATGTCCTCACAGGTTGCAAGCCGACACAGTTTTTGCTCATTAGTGAGGAATCTTGGGATGAATTTTGCAGGAGTCTTTTTGATTTGGTTACGATCCTTCCAATCGTTGTTTTAGAGATGCCTGTGTCTTGCTCTAGCTCCAGCAAAGTGGTTCGAGGATTTTCTTTTATCAAATCGGTGATTTTTTGCACATTTTCATCAGTCCTTTGAAATTTTTGGGTGTCCTTGACGAAGATCATCTTCAATGGAAATTCTGCCAGCTTTAAATCTAGAATGCCATTCAAAAACAAGTGTTCTCTTTGGGGAATGCTTTATTAAGCATTTAAAAAGTTTCGGTTGCTGATATTTGAAGTTTAACACAAAATTCTATGCAAATCCTCTGCTTCAATTTTCGTTCCATCGTAAAATCGCCGCAGCGCTATGTGTAACCTTTAAATAAATTAGAATAACTTTGGGGCGAGTGCACGTACCGCCTCGATATTGGTACCACCGTGTAGCCAGATATTTTTTCTATAATAAACAGTCAAATTCATTTACATTTTTCATTTATTTATTTTTATGGACCCAGTCCGGGAACTTATGGGACATACCTTGTATGATTCCCTCTTTCTAGGTAATATTGTGTATCATCCTACATTTTGTCCTTCGCTACTTTCATGTAAATATGTAATTATAGTGGCCCAGTCGTGCTGACGTCATTAATAAATAATATTTTACTTTATCAATGTGTCATCCGTTACTACGTTCTACAATATGATGATGTACTAGCGCTCCATCTGTAATGAAAATTCGAAATTATTTTAGACACGTAAGATGCTTTTTGAAATTAATCAATTTCTACTCTCCTTACTGCAATATGGAAAAATTAATGGGAGGGTATTATGCACAGTATATTAAGTATATTAATTTTTACATTGCAGTAAGGGCAGTAGAAATTGTTTAATTTCAAAAAGAATCTTACGCGTCTATAATAGTTTCTAATTTTCATTCTACAATATATGAAGGTAATGTTATGGAACAATGTAGGGTTGAGGACTCACTTCTTCCATGTTGCCCTGGTTCTGTAGGATGTCGTTCATGGCTTTCTGGGCTTTCTTGGAACTGCGGATCCTTTCTTGGAGGATCTGAGTGACAAAAGTTACGGGTTATCACACAAAAAACAATAAACTAGGGCCTACAGTAAGAGTAACTTAAACACAGAAAGAGTTACACTCAAGAGTACAACACCAACAACAAAAAGGGGTAAACATAAAAAACACGATTTGTTAAATAAAATAAAAACAGTACTTATCTTTTATTTGCAGCGTTGATAAGGAGCGGGTTACACAGGTATGCGAGGAGATCACCAGACAAGCACACAGAGAACGACGTCTCCACTCGAACACCACTCCACGACTCCTCACATTCCGATTCAACCCTCTTTTATGTACAAACATGGCCACATTGGTCCAATGACGTGGGAGTTCACTTAACAAATAAACAACATTCTTCCCGCATAACTGAGAAGATTAAAACTGCTGTTTGTCAAATAATTTGACATGAGAACCCAGCAGGTCTGACATCCGCCACTCTCCGTGCCACGTACGCGTTTCTGATTGCTGGGCCTCGTTGGCGTGGTGCACCGGCCGGTTCCAAAACCACTTTATTAGGTACCGCTCAACAAGAACAACCTAGTTTATGATAATTGAAACAATGATTGTGAAGGTTATTCACATATTAAACAAAAGGTTAACGCGGGATTAAATCCCGGTTCATGACTGTCGGGAATCGAGGGTGTTACCCACTGTCCACCGACGTTTTTTTGGTGCACCCACCGGGGCACACTACACCGCGTTTCATTTCAATTCCAGACGAGGAAGTTTAAGGCGTAGACAGCGCTAAACGTGTTAAAATTATATAAGGGAGGATCAGGGTGTTTGAAAGGAAGCAGCACCTTCCGACATTTCAAATCAATGTTACTGATGCTTCGCTGCCTTCTATCGGCGAAATCCCAACTTTATGTGTGCACATTTTAGACTGTTATTTCCCGAAAAAATCTTCTGCTTTAACTCTATACACGGACAAGAATTATTTGGTCACTTTGCCTAGGACTGCGTAGGGAAATGACGCCCTTACGTTCCAGCTCTCTGAACAAAGTACTGCGACAATCTGATTTGCATACTGCATCTAACAAAGTATTGCTACAATATGATTTGCATACTGCATCTAACAAAGTATTGCTACAATATGATTTGCATACTGCATCTAACAAAGTATTGCTACAATATGATTTGCATACTGCATCTAACAAAGTATTGCTACAATATGATTTGCATACTGCTACTAACAAATTACTGCTAAAACCTGATTTGCATACTGCTACTAACAAATTACTGCTAAAACCTGATTTGCATACTGCTACTAACAAATTACTGCTAAAACCTGATTTGCATACTGCATATAAAAAGTACTGCTACAATCTGATTTCCATACTGCTACTAACAAATTACTGCTAAAATCTGATTTGCATACTGCTACTAACAAATTACTGCTAAAACCTAATTTGCATACTGCATATAAAAAGTACTGCTACAATCTGATTTCCATACTGCTACTAACAAATTACTGCTAAAACCTGTGTGTGATTTGCCTACTCCATATAAAAAGTACTGCTACAATCTGATTTGCATACTGCTACTAACAAATTACTGCTAAAACCTGATTTGCATACTGCATATAAAAAGTACTGCTACAATCTGATTTCCATACTGCATCTAACAAAGTACTGATAAAATCTGATTTGCATATACTGCTACCAACAAAGTATTGATTCAATCTGATTTGCATACTGACCTCCTGCCTGCGCTCCTCCGCCCGCTGCAGCTTCTCCTCCAGTTCCTGGGCCGTCACCGCGGGCGTCTGGTCCTCCAGCCGCTGCTGTGGATGCACATAGGGACAGCTATGCAACTTGGAACTACACTTATGGACAATACTTAAGGAAGTTGTACCATGTATATCGGGACAATAACTCTGAAAGATATTACAGTGACCTTTATTGAAGACACACGAGATAACTACACTCATGGACAATACTTAAGGAAGTTGTACCTTTTAGCATGTATATCGGGACAATACCTCTGAAAGATATTACAGTGACCTTTATTGAAGACACACGAGATAACTACACTCATGGACAATACTTAAGGAAGTCATACATTTCAGCATGTATATCGGGATTCAGACAATAACTCTGAAAAATATTAGTGACCTTTATTGAAAACACACGAGATGAACAAAATTGTCTCTGTGTCTTCTTCAAAAAGCAGACGACTGGCGTCATTAAAATATAATATTTTCTTAAGTTTTTTTCAGATGTGTATGCAACTTGTGCAAGTTGTATTCTTTACTCTTTAGGAAATAGCAAATATCCCAGGAATGCTATCAAATACCGACATTAGGAACACCAGCTGCTGGGGGAGAACAAGTCTTTGAATGTCTGGACCAATGACCCATGCAGCTGGCGCTGTATTGGCGAGTTGAAACTTCCACAGTTACAGCCGTCGTTCCTGGTAGAAGATGGGTATATTGATTCAATTGCTTTAGCGTTTATTTGAGTAAAATCATTTCCTTCCACCGAGAAATATATGTTTGGTATTCTGAATGGAGGTTGGGAAGGATAGAACTGGAAGATGCAGTTTTGGGGGGGCCACAAGGCAATGTCAAAGAAACAAGAATATGGCGGAATAGGGAGGAATATGGGTTTTATTGGGGTAATATTGAGGAATATGGAGGAATATAGAGGAATTTGGAGAGATATGGAGGAATATGGAGGAATATGGAGGAACATGGAGAGATATGGAGGAATATGGAGAGATATGGAGGAATATGGAGAGATATGGAGGAATATGGACAGATATGGAGGAACAAGGAGGAATATAGAGGAAGGTACCTGGATCCTTTTGGGCGGGTGTTTCTTCACGATGCTCTCGGCCTGGTCGTCCAGCGTCACCTCGAAGGCAACAGGTTTGGGCAGCGTGCCTGCACGTCAGAGCGTTATGTTGGTTGACAGAGCTGTACGTGGGACGTTACGTGGGATTGGTCACGTTGTCTATCTACTTAGTTAGTCTGTCGTTGTTTTATCGCAGTAAATAATTAGGAGATATATTGCTGCACACAATGCTCTAGAGTTATTGTTGCCGTGTTTATGTATAGGATGTCTCTGGGTAGTTCTCCGAGCTTATAACTTCTTAAAATATATTTCTTAGTTTTATTAAAATAGGTTCTGTAAGTTCCTGTAGTAGTTCGTTAGGTCCGAGCTAACTGCCTCACCATTGACTAATCCCGGCAGTTATTTCACCCATAGTTATTTCCTCATCTATAACTGGGTTTTCCCAACTAATCCTCGAGTTTAGATTGAAATTCCTTCTTTTCTTTATTTAGTAAATTTCAGTGAAATGAAAACCTCCTTCTTCAGTATCGATATCTCCTGATATCTTTTTCTGAGAGCTGATTTAGATTTAGGATTGTACGAGTCGTTAGAGTTCACACGTGTAGAATTTACATATTTACAAGAATCAGGGTTTTAAAAAAGAAGTTACATAAACAGGCGCACCGAAATATGCGGTTTTTACTCCTTATGTAAATTTATTTTTTCGTGTCTATTATGTTTTTTTTTTTTTTTTTTAGATTTGTGTCACGCAAAGATTTTATAAATCCGCTTAAGAAAGTTTAACACTTATGGACCGCGGAACATATCACGAGGGTTTGGCAGATTCCCTCTTGGCAGACGATATATGAAAAAAGAATCACATGATTTTTTATCCGCAGACGATAAATTCCTTTGTAAAAATAGCGATTGTGCGGGCTATACACAGTTTTGATATGAATTTTATAAATAATCCTTATATATATAAAAGTCAGTGTATGTATGTGTGTTTGTTCCTATGTCGGCTATACACGTCCACAATACGTAACTAATTTGACTGAAATTTTAACAGTGTATCGAGTAGAATCTAAAAACCTATAGTGAAAATTTCAGGTCTCTATCCCCAATATTCGTCGAGTTATTTGCAAATTGCGATGCAAATTTTCCCTTTCGCTCGCAAGCAGCGCCTCTAGCGGTGAAGATGGGAGGTAATATTAGCTGACCTAATGTACATGTAAAACGTGTTTGAACAGGACATAGAGAAAAATCTGAAAGAGTTATTTGTCGCATTTTTAGCCAAGAAAAAAATAGAAATTGACAGGTTCTGGGCAAAAATAGTTGTTTTTTAGTCAGAAAATGATAATGACAATAATGTTGTATCATGTTTGATTATCAGATACAAAATTATATCGGGGAAAAAAAAATCCAAAAAGCAGAGACAACTGGTGAAGCCAGTTTATTTTTAGTATGCAGGAACAAAATTCTAACAGAAAAACATTCATTCGAGCAGAAGACACAAAGCCAGATCATCTCTTTATAAAAATATCGCTTCTCAGACACAAAGTTTGGAGCGGGACGTTTCACAAGAGCGACATCCACGGCGCCAATTTATAATTGTAACGAATAGTATTTGAATAAAAACATTTAATCGGGTAAAATCCGGGCGTTGCCCGGGTCATTCGGCTCTCTCTCTCTCTCTTTCTCTCTCTCTAGTTTAATATAATTTATAAATTTCGCCTATCGTTGAGAGCTTGCGGGTCCTTAACCTGAAAAAGGGCATGAATCGAAAGCTCCCAATAAAATGTATTTTAAAATAAACTTTCGGTATGTGATTATTTACATAATTGAGACCGTGGTGTACCCCCCTCCCCAATATTGTCAATTTGTCATTTATAATATTTTTATTTGCATAGAGCGCGGGGGACATTTTTAATAGAATGCAGGTGAGAATACAAGTATGAACAAAGAGAAATGCAAATTTGCATATCTTTACCAGAAAGAGGAAATATGCAAGTATGTTGCCACCGCCGAAATAGCTCAGTTGGGAGAGCGTTAGACTGAAGATCTAAAGGTCCCTGGTTCGATCCCGGGTTTCGGCATTTTTTTTTTTTTTTAGCTTTAAATATATATTTTTAAAAATCTTTTCCCTCACAACCTTACACAGGAACAGAAAAACAAATCAGTTCCAATAAATATAGAGAGGGTTGGAAATAAAATTAATGTTCATCTTTCAACATGTGACTTCCTGCAGGTGCAAATATGTCTTTGAAGTACGTTGAGAGTATTTATAGCTTTGAGATTAGTAAATCTATGGAAATATTATATTTCATTAATATACACTCATGTACAGAACTTAAGGAAGTTGTACCTTTCAACATGTATATCTCAGACAATAACTCTGAAAGATATTACAGTGACCTTTATTGAAGACGCACGAGATAACCGAGATATTGTCTGAATCCCAATATACATTCTAAAAGGTACAACTTCCTTTTGTTTTATGCATGAGTTAGTATACTTCCCTAAGCTTTTTTATATTATGAATTTTGTGAAAGGTAATTTTAAAGCTGCAATATATAAGAGAGAGTATATATATATATATGTATATGTACATATATGTATATATATCAGTGTTGGGCATTAAAAAATTATTTTTCAATTAAATTGTTAATTGACTAAGAAATTAATTGCTAATAAATTAATTGCAATTAAATCAATTGCAATTAATCTTTAAATTGCAATTTGCAATTAAATTAATTGAAATTAAATTAATTGCAATTAAATCAAATGCAATTAATTTTTCAATTAAATCAATTGCAATTAAATTAATTGCAATTAATTTTTAAAATTGTTTTATGAAACAATTAAAACTAACAATTAAATATGTATTAATACAGAATAAATAAAAATAACAGATTTAATGAAAGGTTTAAAAAATTACACTGCATAAAAAAAAGCAATCCTTCTCATTGATGAACTATTCTTGTCACGTTAAGCCTTTTACATACGTGAATGTTTGTTTTGGTTAAGAATACATTGTTCTAGACTAGTGAAATAAAATGGCGTCGATAAACGAAATGGACGAAGACAGTAACATTCCAGTGACTTTTTCGGTTTCGGACATTAATGAGTCATTAGAAACATCTTCGCCTGTGACACCAACTGACACCGCCGAGTGTTCGTCTTCGCAAGCGCGGTTTTACTTGCTAGATGGAACATATTTCAAATCCTTGCTTGAAGAGTCCACTGGTAATAAAATCACAGCGCTTTGTTTGAAATGTCCAAGAGATGTATTAACTAAAATTAAAGGATATCATAATTGTACGTCAAACTTTTTGAGTCACCTGAAGCGAAAACACGGGCAAGAATGCATTGAAGAGTACAAAAGATATGTAAAAAAAAAAGAAATCCGAGGTAAAAACTGAGAAGTCAAATGAGAATAAAATTACACAAGAACAATTCGATGAAAATATTCTGAAATATTTTATATATTCCATGATCCCATTACGTGCAGTGGAAGATCCATATTTTTCAAAAATATTCACGGACTTGGAAATATCTGAAATGGGGCTAACTCTAATGAGTCGACGTTCACTAGGACGTCGTATAGAAAACCACTATGAAACGCAAGTAGCTAAGATAAAGTCGAAACTAAAAGAAGCTTCCTATGTGTGCACAGAAATAGATATTTGGTCCAGTAAAAAGAGAAGTTTTATAGGAGTTACAGCGCACTGGATCACAAATGATCTACGCAGAGTTTCAGTGGCGTTAGCTTGTCAACGATTCAAAGGCGTCCACAGCTACAATCGACTATCCGATATAATTCAAGAAATTAACGATCATTTCGACCTCAATACGAATAAAATTGTTGCATCGGTGACGGATAATGGCAGCAATTTCGTATAAAGCTTTCAAAATGTTCGGTGTCAAATTGACCAATATAAATATTGTTGATGAAGTTATGCCAGACTCTCAGCCAACAGAAGCCTTTTCTGAATCAGATGTTGAAGACGACGAATCATCAAATTTAGAAGATCCTGAGCATTTACTTCCTGCCCATTTACGATGCTGTGCGCATACGTTAAGCCTTTGCGCAACTACGGACGCGAACAAACTTTTAAGCGAGCAAGACACCCCTCTGTCGCAAATGCATGCTGCAATCATGAAGAAATGTAATGCTTTGTGGAAGGCTGCAGGACGACCAAAGAGTGCTGAAATAATGCAGAATGTGTTAGGACACACGTTAAGTCGACCTGGTGAGACCAGATGGAATAGCTTGTTTGATGCCCTCCAGCAAATTTTCGATATTAAAGAAAAAAGCTTACTCTTACATAGATTATTAAACATAAAAAATGCTATCAAAGACAACGAATTCGAATACATACAAGAGTATTTGACGTGCACTTCGCCAGTGGCAGAAGCCCTCGACATAATGCAGAGTGAGACTAACGCATATTATGGGATAGTTCTGCCGTGCTTTCTTGCGCTGAGAAAAAAAATGCTAAAAATTGAAAAGAAAAACAACTTTTCCTTTTGCAATCCGTTGGTCAAGGCATACAGAGAAAGTGTAGAGAAGAGATTTGAAAAAATGCTTAACGTCCCCACTCCTGAAGCTGAAATAGTGGCTATTGCGGCATTATCCTACCCAAGATTCAAAAATAAATGGTTGACTTGTTTTGAGCCCGCGGATCGTACCAAGATTCTAAAAGTTTTCAAGACCTGCATTTCCGAAAAAATTAGTGGAAATATAGTAGCAACAGTGGCAACAACAAAAAGTACCAAAGAAAACCTTTTTTCCAATTTTGACTCTGACTCCGATAGTTCAATCTCAGAAAAAAACGGATGCTCCTCCGATGCACCAATGAATAAAGCAGAACTTTTGATGCTGCATTTTTTTTGCAGAGGAAAGCCAAGATTTGCAACTACTCAATAGATATCCTGAGATAAAAAGTGTTTTTATTGAATACAACACACCTTTACCATCGTCAGCTGCAGTTGAACGCCTTTTTTTTTTTTGCGACAATGACAAATCTGCCAAAGAGTCACAAATTGTCGGACAGCATGTTCGAGAAGAGAGTGGTACTGAAATGTAATTTAAATTATTACAAGAAATTATAAATTATCATTGTCTATCTAATCATGCTTAATTAAAGTTATTGATGATCATTTGCATCAGTCTTTTATTTGTTGCTAACATGTGTATTTAAATAGTTCAATAGTTATATTGTACCTGCGTCCACGTCCCACGCAGGCCTGTACAGTATATTATATACCAGTTTATTATGCACCAGTAATTTTTTTATTGTTAGATTAATTAAATTTCTCTAAACAATTAATTAATGGTTAATTTGAAAAGTGCAATTAACAGTTAATTAATTGTTAATTAGAAAAGTGCAATTAACAATTAACAATTGATTAATTGTTAATTGTGAAAATTACAATTAACAATTAATCAATTGTTAATCTTTAATAAATCATTTTAATTAATATTTGCCCAACACTGATATATATATAGTTTCATATTTATGTTTTTACATACTTTTCAGACTCACGGCAATCAAGCCTTCAACATATGTTTGCTATCGTTTTGTTTTTAACGGAACTTTCGTGTCGACATTTTCCTCAAGGTGTAAGTGCAGCGGTGTGGCAGTGGGTGCAGCAGCTGGGCGTCGGCTGCGCTGATATGGAAATTTGAACACCGTCAATCCCACAGCTATCTTTTGGTATTTTATAAAGAACAAATATATTTTCGCCCGTTATAGAACTCGAAAGCTCGCGGTGTTTTATAATAAAGAAGAAACATATTTATCAAAATATCAAAAACCTTTCACAATAATGTGAAAAAATGTCACAAAAGTGGAATTGTACTCGGATCAAGGTGGATAAATTAAGAGAAAGGTATCTCCTGATCTTTCAAACTGAAAGTTGCTGATGGCTTGCACCATCTGTCGGAATAATATCAACAACTCATAGATTAACACAAAGCAATAACGCGCCATCTATACATATAAAATAAAAGGATAAAAAAGCGCGAATGTTTCTTTTATACATAAAACAAACTTCTACTGTCCTTACTGCGATGAAAAAATATATTGGGAGGGCTTGGCTCATCAGTGGTGAACCCTGCTCGAAGCAAATATTTAAATGTAATGCTACTGTCCTATAAGATTATGTCCATAGTTTACTTGAAAACCATTTCTAAGATT
>CP092873.1:90749479-90784188 GCA_030710605.1 Cordylochernes scorpioides | reverse complement strand
CCATCCTTCAGTGTAGCATATAAAAGCAGAATGATCCAATACAGTATTAGAGCTCTGAGAAGCGGTCTGGTGGATTAAATTGGCGAAACCGCTGGGAGGGTTCACCACTGATAAGCCAAGCCCTTCCAATATACACTGCGTGACATTGAAAATGGAACACCAAGAAATAGTGGCCAGAAAATTATGCAAATTTCAGGGTAGACGCGCCTAACCGAGTTATGCAAATGATGTAAAATGCGCAGCTCTCGTGCGCACATGGAGTAAGATATAAGGGGAGGAACTTGCAGAAAGGACAGTATTCGTGTCGTTATTTCTTCAAGGAAAATCATTGTAGAAATTTTGTTCTTGTGTCAAAAGACACGTGTAATAACAGAGAATGCCAGGTCATCGTAAACGGAGGCAGTTCAAGCAGACAGACGCTTTTACGAGGGGCATGGTGATCGGACTGAAAAGGGCAGATTGGTCCATACGTCAAATCGCAGCTGATACACACCTTGGTGCGTCCACGGTGCACCGACTGTGGAGAAGATGGTTGGAACAAGGAAATGTGGCAATTTATAGGAATGTCTGTGCAACCAGAGTGACGTCAGCACGTGTGGATCGGCGTATCCTTCGACAAGCAGTGGCGGCCCCACAAGCCACTTGTACCGCCATCCTGCAACATGTGCAAGACACCCTAGATCATTCCATCTCGACCAGAACCATTTCCCGTCGATTGGTTGCTAATGGCTTGCACTCATGCCGTCCGCTAAGAAGACTGCCATTGACCCCACCGAATAGGCGCCAACGTTTGGAATGGTGCCGGGCTAGATCGACGTGGATGACGGAATGGCACAGGGTCGTGTTCTCAGATGAGTCGCGTTTCTGCTTGTCCAGTGATAGTCGCCGTGTACGCGTGTGGCGTCGACGTGGAGAAAGGTCCAATCCGGCAGCAATTGTGGAACGCCCCACCGTGCGACAACGTGGAATCATGGTTTGGGGCGCAATCGCGTATGATTCCAGGTCACCTTTACTTCGTATTCAGGGCACTATGACGGCCCAACGATACGTTGATGATGTGCTGCGACCGGTGACACTCCCCTACCTTCAGGGGGTACCCAATGCCCTTTATCAGCAGGATAATGCCCGACCGCACACTGCTCGCATTAGCCAACAAGCTCTGCAAGATGTACAGATGCTTCCCTGGCCACCGTACTCTCCTGATCTCTCACCAATCGAGCACGTCTGGGACATCATTGGACGCCGTTTGCATGCCTTGCCACAGCCGCGTTCAGAAGACGAACTGTGGCAAATGGTTGAGAGGGAATGGAGAGCCATCCCTCAGGACGCCATCCGTACTCTGATTGACTCTCTACCTAGACGTGTTGCTACGTGCATCGCCGTCCGCGGTGGTCCTACTTGCTACTAAGCCGACTCCGTTCTCGCTCTGTATTATGACTATCATTTTGATCCCTGTCTCTCTCTGTCTGCCGAGTTTCATCACTTTCTGGCCACTATTTCTTGGTGTTCCATTTTCAATGTCACGCAGTGTATTTTTTCATCGCAGTAAGGACAGTAGAAGTTTGTTTTATGTATAAAAGAAACATTCGCGCTTTTAAATCCTTTTATTTTATAACTCATAGATTATTTAGACGAATAGTTGATATTTATTCCGACAGATGGTGCAAGCCATCAGCAACTTTTATTTGAAAGATCAGGAGATGTCTTAATTTATCCACCTGTTCCCAGTACAATTCCACTTTTGTAACTTTTTTTCACATTATTGCGAAAGGTTTTGATATTTTGATAAATCGTTTTAAATAATATAAATAATTGTGTGTAATTCTCTGTGTGTGTGTGTGACAAGAGAGGTGAACATCCTGAAAATTCTCGTTTATTTATAAAAAAAGGAAATGTCCAGAGAATGGTGACACTCGTGCGCCCACACGTGCGCCACACACGGCGTTACCTGTGACGCCAGGCGTGTCAATGTCGAGCAGAGTGATCGACACCACGAGGGTGTTCCACAACGACGTGGAAATCTTCTCTAGACCCACATAGCGACGGGGTTGACACAACACACCAGCAACACTGTCTCAATGTGAGTTGTAATAGATCTTGATTAACGAAAAGAAAATCAAAGTTCGGCTGTGAGGATGAAAATATGATTTCTTGGGTGATAGGTCGACGTCTAGAGACCTCCATTCTCAATGGCAACCCTTGTAAAAGTTTGGTGCCATTGCTGCTAGCCTGTAGATTGACACTATAGGCCCGAGAGCTCATCTTCCAAATAAAAGTATTGTCAATTTATTGTGTCGCTTGGACACAGGACACTCCATAGAACACAGAATCAGTGAAGATGAACTGGGTAATTCTGGCGTGCACCAATTTTGTAATTTTACGATTGAATCTAAAGATGTAGAATTCAAAATATTGTAGCTTCAAGAAACGTTGGTTATTCCGTCACGTATGCAACTGTGGGCTAATATGCAACAATGGCGATATACAAATCATCAGAGACAGTCGTGGAATGTACTAGAGAGGAGACTGAGACCTTCAGTTAGTGATTCAGTCAGTCAGTGATTCAGTCAGTCAGTGATTCAGTCAGTCAGTCAGCCCTCAGTCAAGATACTATGACAAGCTGAGAATGTCAACTCACTTTCCTGGGAGGCCGCGCCGTTGCCCGTGGAGACCTGGGCAGTGGACTTCTTGGAAGCGGCACATCCCATGTCATCTGTACACCATGGTGTGTCATCCACATGTTTCACATCAGCATAGGTGCACATAGTCACATGTGTCGACAGTTGCACATCCCATGTCATCTGTACACCATGGTGTGTCATCCACATGTTTCACATCAGCATAGGTGCACATAGTCACATGTGTCGACAGTTGCACATCCCATGTCATCTGTACACCATGGTGTGTCATCCACATGTTTCACATCAGCATAGGTGCACATAGTCACATGTGTCGACAGTTGCACATCCCATGTCATCTGTACACCATGGTGTGTCATCCACATGTTTCACATCAGCATAGGTGCACATAGTCACATGTGTCGACAGTTGCACATCCCATGTCATCTGCACACCATGGTGTGTCATCCACATGTTTCACATCAGCATAGGTGCACATAGTCACATGTGTCGACAGTTGCACATCCCATGTCATCTGTACACCATGGTGTGTCATCCACATGTTTCACATCAGCATAGGTGCACATAGTCACATGTGTCGACAGTTGCACATCCCATGTCATCTGTACACCATGGTGTGTCATCCACATGTTTCACATCAGCATAGGTGCACATAGTCACATGTGTCGACAGTTGCACATCCCATGTCATCTGCACACCATGGTGTGTCATCCACATGTTTCACATCAGCATAGGTGCACATAGTCACATGTGTCGACAGTTGCACATCCCATGTCATCTGCACACCATGGTGTGTCATCCACATGTTTCACATCAGCATAGGTGCACATAGTCACATGTGTCGACAGTTGCACATCCCATGTCATCTGCACACCATGGTGTGTCATCCACATGTTTCACATCAGCATAGGTGCACATAGTCACATGTGTCGACAGTTGCACATCCCATGTCATCTGCACACCATGGTGTGTCATCCACATGTTTCACATCAGCATAGGTGCACATAGTCACATGTGTCGACAGTTGCACATCCCATGTCATCTGCACACCATGGTGTGTCATCCACATGTTTCACATCAGCATAGGTGCACATAGTCACATGTGTCGACAGTTGCACATCCCATGTCATCTGTACACCATGGTGTGTCATCCACATGTTTCACATCAGCATAGGTGCACATAGTCACATGTGTCGACAGTTGCACATCCCATGTCATCTGTACACCATGGTGTGTCATCCATATGTTTGACATCAGCATAGGTGCACATAGTCACATGTGTCGACAGTTGCACATCCCATGTCATCTGTACACCATGGTGTGTCATCCATATGTTTGACATCAGCATAGGTGCACATAGTCACATGTGTCGACAGTTGCACATCCCATGTCATCTGTACACCATGGTGTGTCATCCATATGTTTCACATCAGCATAGGTGCACATGTGTCGACAGTTGAACATCTCTAGATAGGAGTTCCGTCAAATGACGACATCCATTCTGACATATTAGTGTCATCTTACATTTGACTTTTTCAAATCCATTATATTTTAACAAAGTATCTAATATTTTTATCAACAGAGTATCATTTTTTTATGTTTATATGTTTCTACTTTGTAATCTTCCCTCGTTGCTTATCTTTTGTTTATCATTCATAGTTTGTTCTTGCCTTGAATAAATTGCTGTCTCATCCTGAAGTTTGTCTACTCTAATTTTCTATGTGGCAATATATTTAAAATTCAATTGCATCAAATATTTAACCCTATTTGTAATTGTGTAATACATATTTCCCTATAGGCAAGACAACAACACAGGCCATATCGGGTGTTCCCAGCCAAGACAACAACATCGGCCATATCGGGTGTTCCCAGCCAAGACAACAACACCGGCCATATCGGGTGTTCCCAGCCAAGACAACAACACCGGCCATATCGTGTGTTCCCAGCCAAGACAACAACACCGGCCATATCGGGTGTTCCCAGCCAAGACAACACCGGCCATATCGGGTGTTCCCAGCCAAGACAACAACACCGGCCATATCGGGTGTTCCCAGCCAAGACAACACCGGCCATATCGGGTGTTCCCAGCCAAGACAACACCGGCCATATCGGGTGTTCCCAGCCAAGACAACACCGGCCATATCGGGTGTTCCCAGCCAAGACAACACCGGCCATATCGGGTGTTCCAAGACCACAACACCGGCCATATCGGGTGTTCCCAGCCAAGACAACACCGGCCATATCGGGTGTTACCAGCCAAGACAACACCGGCCATATCGGGTGTTACCAGCCAAGACAACAACACCGGCCATATCGGGTGTTACCAGCCAAGACAACACCGGCCATATCGTGTGTTCCCAGCCAAGACAACAACACCGGCCATATCGGGTGTTACCAGCCAAGACCACAACACCGGCCATATCGGGTGTTCCCAGCCAAGACAACACCGGCCATATCGTGTGTTCCCAGCCAAGACAACAACACCGGCCATATCGGGTGTTACCAGCCAAGACAACACCGGCCATATCGGGTGTTCCCAGCCAAGACAACACCGGCCATATCGTGTGTTCCCAGCCAAGACAACAACACCGGCCATATCGGGTGTTCCCAGCCAAGACAACACCGGCCATATCGGGTGTTCCCAGCCAAGACAACACCGGCCATATCGTGTGTTCCCAGCCAAGACAACAACACCGGCCATATCGGGTGTTCCCAGCCAAGACAACACCGGCCATATCGGGTGTTCCCAGCCAAGACAACACCGGCCATATCGTGTGTTCCCAGCCAAGACAACAACACCGGCCATATCGGGTGTACCCAGCCAAGACAACACCGGCCATATCGGGTGTTCCAATCAATTACCGGCCACCACAGTTAGAATGCCGGCCGTGTCTCTCCAAGACAACAAACGACAGCTTTGATTGTTTGTGTCTCCCAGGCAACCAGCACAGTACCTTTCACTTACTGATTTACACCGTCGCCAGCTCTCTCCGCCGCCATTGTCCACCTCCATTCTTCCACTGTCGGCCATCTTGAATATACTTCTGTAGCCACGCACTCGTCGTCTGATTCATTTTTTAAAACTCGTATAGTATTATAAAATAAATGAAGATTCCAGGGTTGAGATTCTTGTTCAACTTTTTATTTTCAAGTTTTTGGAATTGTCAGTCCTTCAACAGGAGTATCACGTTAACAACTTAATAATAAATACAATATATTTTGGATTTCATTAAGAAAAATGGTCTTTGATGTAACGATCTCAAGGAAATATTGGGCATATCTTGTGGTTGTAAACAATATATAGGTGTATGCGTGTATATGTGTGTATATATGTATATATTTTAAATTTAATGATGTAACTGTAAGTAAAATTCAAAGAATATCTCTATATGTAAATAATATTTATGAATCTTTCTAAGTCGCTTTCTGTGTATCTTTCCATGTTGAATATTTTCTTTGTTATATTTGTATGTACATTTAGCGCAAGTGTCCCTAGGGGGACATAGCGTTTTGAATTGAAATAAATAAATACATATACATTATTATTTACATATTTTAAATACTTATTATATATTGAAAGAGAATAACTCATATAGGGAGAAAATATTTTTTCGTGGTCTATTTTTCAAGATATTTTTGATATAGATTTTAATTCCCGCTTCCATATCATCTAAAATATTGTAAAAATATTGAATTTAAATTTAATATATGTTTATAAAAATATAGGAATACACTTTAAAGATATATCTGTTAAGAGTACGAAATTAATTTGCAATATGACCAGCTTTTGGTTTACATATAAACGACTAACTTTCGAACTGATTTCTTTTTCAAAGGGCTTATTTATTGGGGGGCCTTACTGTAGATAAATAGGTAGGTTGAAGGCCATACAGCTCGACTTTTGAATGTAAAATGAAAGCTAATGCCACACATTGAAAGTTTATAAACTCCTGGTTTTATTGATGTAGAATGAATTCTGAGATGAAATGAAGACACAGAGGGTCACTAAACGTCGGGAAAAACATGTCGTTGTATTTATTTAATCTTATAAATATATCTAAATTCGAAACTATTTTAAACGCGTAAGATTCGTTTTAAAATTAAACAATTTCTACTGCCCTTACTGCAATGGAAAAATTAAAGGGAGGGCCTGGCTCAACAGTGGTAAACCCTCCCAGCGGTTTCGCCAGTTTAATCTACCATACCGCTGTTATATTGCATTTTTGTTCACCATTGATGAGCCAGGCCCTCCCTTTAATTTTTCCATTGCAGTAAGGGCAGTAGAATTTTTTTTTTTTTTTTTTTTAAGAATCATACGCGTTTGAAATAGTTTCGAATTTTGATAACAGATGGCGCGCAAGTGCATCGTAATATAAATATATCTCTCTAGATAAGATTTAATTAAAATTTACATATACAGGGAACTGTGTCGCTCTAATTCCGTTTACGGGCAAAAATTCGGTTCGTTAAAATATAGTAATAATTATGCGTCGCGGTCCAACCGCAGAACGTCGCCGGTTGTCGTAGAGGATCCACGTCTCAGGTGACAATACGGCCGAGAAACGGCTCGTTCTTGTTGCGCAGAAGTAGCGCCGACGACACTTCAAAACGCTGATTTTTATGAACATCATTCAAATCGTGCGGCACCCATTTGTCGAGCTTTTTCACCTTTCCAATTTGTGTCAGATGACGAACAATTGTCGACTGATCGACGTTGAGTTCTTCGGCAACTTCTCGTGCAGTTTTGCGTGTATCCGCCTCAATTATTGCCTTTAATTGGTCGTTGTCAACCACGGACGGATGTCCACGACCCTCTTCATCTCCAAGGCTGGTATCGCCGTTGAGAAATTTTCGAACCACCTGCGGCGTTCAGAAGTAGTACCCTTGCCCCATGCGCTGATGACATTTCGAATTGTTTCCGCAGCGTTGTGGCCGAACTCATGAAGCAAAATTATGCGGATTTCCTGTTTTGAAAACATTCACAAATACATTTTTTGAGTCAAAAGGTGATCCATTAATTAAGATTATATAAAAGGGCGTACCTGGATCTGTAAAGAAAAAAAAAAACATTTTTCTCTCAAAATATTTCAAGAGATTACTCCCTTTTTATCAATTTATTGCATTGATAAAGCTAGAGCTTTATAATGATATATTAAAAATAATTAATTGCAATTATCAACGATTGAATTTGGATTTATGAAATCGGCCATTAATTAACCTAATAACAATCACTTCTTCAGCGGTAGAGGGCGCCACGTGATATAATGAAGATATTTGAAATTCAGTAATAGAGGTCGGTCTGGTAGATTAAACTGGCGAAACTGCATAGAGGGTCTACCACTGATGAGCTCCCCCTTTGAAAATAAGATTTGAGCACAAGACTACTGGAGAACTACATTTCTGACTGACATCGACGTCGCCATGTTGAATTCAGCCGATCCTGACCAATAGAATCACTGGAACTACTCTTTGTACCGTTGCCATGGCGACGGATATTTTAACCATACGATCATTATATTCCAAAGTTTCAGTTTTTCTATCGTTCGTGTTGATTGACACGTGGATCAATGAGGCACTTATATGTAAATTGAATCTATGCAAATTGGATCGCTGTGATAATAAATCTAAATTACATATTGCTACGGAAATATTTGGCAAGAAATCTCCCCGGGTTGTGTTTCTTAAATACAATTTAAATATGGCAGAGCGCCATCTAGTGGAGTAAAAGTCAACTAAACGTTGATTTAACATGTTCTATAATATTTGGCCAACACATTTACTTGATAATTCAAGAAAAGCCAACAACGTACGCGGCCCTCGTCAGCGTGGGGCAGGCTGTACGACAAACGACAAAAAAAAAAAGAGAAGAAAGTGCGACAGTCATTTGGGAAAGTCCACCAAGGAGAGGTTTCCTGTTCAATTCAATTAATATCGGATTTCTCTCTCTCGAGCTTTCGCGACTTGAAAGGCTTCTTGTGTATTATAATCCAAGATATTTACATATATTCCTATTTAATTAAAAAGACATATATTGGATCAAAATATAATTTATTTTACCAATATTTCAGTTGGCTGAACGCCAACCTTTATCAAGGTATTATAACATATTAAAGTGTTTCTCCCCATTGACTATAAGCAAAAATATTTTTAAACTTAATTCTATTGACGTTATATGTGGCGCTGAGTTTGTTGTTGACACACATTAAATATGTTATAATACCTTGATAAAGGTTGGCGTTCAGCCAACTGAAATATTGGTAAAATAAATGATAGTTTGATCCAATATATGTCTTTTTATTTGAAGATTTATCTATGGATTGCTCTATTTTCAAAAATATATTACTCTCTGTGTTATATGTTTAGCCTTATTTAGGTAAAAATACATCTCTTGTAAATGGATCTTTGTTTCTAATAAACAGCGGTCCCAAGTTGCATAGATTTTAATGTCAACCATCCTCCTGTAAAAGACAGTCAAGGACCGAAATCGTGAGATGTCTGAAGATTTATCCAAGTGATGAGTTGCCCGCACAAGGGATTATTGCGACCAAGATGTCCGTTGCTAGGAGACCACGGCAAACGATAGAGAAATTGCATAAGATTGCTCCCAAAATATGCAACTCTGTTTAAGTATGCAAATACTGTGTCGACGCCAGGCTGGGACTATTTTCTAACTTCTGTTTGACACCGTAAAACAAATATAAACAACGGGAGTGTCTCCTCTGGGACAAGACAACTATTAGACGAAGTGACAAGGACAGTGACAAAAATAAATGACAGGCTTCAAGGACGCCAGTGACAATCAATGGTTCCATTTTATAGATTTGGGATTGAAATCATTTCATAAGTTTCGTCTGTCATCGACTGGATTGGAACATTTGTCTAATGGAACCTCCGCGGGCAGCTTCTCGTCACCCTCAGCAGCTTGGGCACTTCTCCCGGGAATCCTGTTACATTTTCTTTGCAAGAATTCTTGACAAAAACACATTTCGAAAATAAATAAGATATAATTCTGAATTAAACATAAATATACAAATCAATATTTCTCAGAGGATTTAAACACCGAGAATAACGATCCACTTACCGTCTCCAGCTATCCACTCTATTTGCATATTCGCCTGGCCCTAACTGCTATCGGGGTTGCCACGATATTCGACAGAACAACAAATCTCTATCCCAATAGTGACCTTTGCCAAGTTGTAACTTAATGTTGTGTGATCTATTCAGAGACACTCAGTGATTGTGACGACACAAACAATTTTGACCATTGACCTTTCCTAAGTTTTCCATCGACCAAGAGAAAGTTCGAGGCGCCACATTGTGTCAATCCCAAGGTCGGCCCAACAAACTTTAATGGTTCGTTGTTACGTAACTCACTTTTCACAATTTCTCATTTATGTGGAAATTAGAGGAGTGGTGTCTCTTCATCGTGCAAAAAAAAAACAATGCTGATGACTTGCGCCATCTATCAGAAACAATATTAACCAATCGGTGAATTATATTTATTCTGGAATATTGACAAATTTCTTTCAATGACAAATCAATAGAAATCTCAGTGAGGTTTGGATCTATATAGGATCTAAGCAGAGAAAGTTATGCAAATTGCTTAGGTACGAAAATTATTAGGTTTTGTGTATTTTAAAATGTGAATTATTTGATACCACAATTGGGCGTGTTGAACAAACAAGTTTCATCTTAATTAAGAATGGGGTCATGGGTCAATTATAGTGGGAAACCGGCCAACCACCAACAGAAAAAAGTAGCAATGGAATCTCGAAAAAACATGTTCGAAACAGCCTTGTCTCCCCATCAAATATATTCTCCACTAACAATAAAAATAGGCTAATGTCTTTCAGTCAGCCAGTCAACCAGCCAGTCAACCAGTCAGTCAGTCAACCAGCCAGTTAACCAGTCAGTCAACCAGCCAGTCAACCAGCCAGTCAGTCAACCAGTCAGTCAGCCAGCCAGTCAACCAGTCAGTTAACCAGTCAGTCAGTCAACCAGTCAACCAGTCAGTCAACCAGCCAGTCAACCAGTCAACCAGTCAGTCAGTCAACCAGCCAGTTAACCAGTCAGTCAGTCAACCAGTCAGTCAACCAGTCAGTCAGTCAACCAGCCAGTTAACCAGTCAGTCAGTCAACCAGTCAACCAGTCAGTCAGTCAACCAGCCAGTTAACTAGTCAGTCAGTCAACCAGTCAGTCAACCAGTCAGTCAACCAGCCAGTCAACCAGTCAGTCAGTCAACCAGCCAGTTAACCAGTCAGTCAGTCAACCAGTCAGTCAACCAGTCAGTCTACCAGTCAGTCAGTCAACCAGCCAGTTAACCAGTCAGTCAGTCAACCAGTCAACCAGTCAGTCAACCAGTCAGTCAGTCAACCAGCCAGTCAACCAGTCAGCCAGTCAGTTAACCAGTCAGCCAGTCAGTCAACCAGTCAGTCAACCAGCCAGTAAACCAGCCAGTCAGTCAACCAGCCAGTAAACCAGCCAGTTAACCAGTCAGTCACCCAGCCAGTCAACCAGCCAGTCAGTCAACCAGTCAGCCAGTCAGTTAACCAGCCAGTCAACCAGTCAGTCAGTCAACCAGTCAGCCAGCCAGCCAGTCAACCAGTCAGTCAGCCAGCCAGTCAACCAGCCAGTCAGTCAACCAGTCAGTGAACCAGTCAGTCAGTCAACCAGTCAGCCAGTCAGTCAGCCAGCCAGTCAACCAGTCAGTCACCCAGCCAGTCAACCAGCCAGTCAGTCAACCAGTCAGCCAGTCAGTTAACCAGCCAGTCAACCAGTCAGTCAGTCAACCAGTCAGCCAGCCAGCCAGTCAACCAGTCAGTCAGCCAGCCAGTCAACCAGCCAGTCAGTCAACCAGTCAGTCAGTCAACCAGTCAGTCAGCCAGCCAGTCAACCAGTCAGTCAGCCAGCCAGTCAACCAGCCAGTCAGTCAACCAGTCAGCCAGTCAACCAGTCAGTCAACCAGCCAGTCAACCAGTCAGTCAGCCAGTCAACCAGTCAGTCAACCAGCCTGTTAACCAGTCAGTCAGCCAGCCAGTCAACCAGCCAGTCAGTCAGCCAGCCAGTCAGTCAGCCAGCCAGTCAACCAGTCAGCCAGTCAGTTAACCAGTCAGCCAGTCAGTCAACCAGTCAGTCAACCAGTCAGTCAGTCAGTCAACCAGTCAGTCAACTAGTCAGTCAGTCAACCAGTCAGCCAGTCAGTCAGCCAGCCAGTCAACCAGTCAACCAGTCAGCCAGTCAGTCAGCCAGCCAGTCAACCAGTCAGTCAACCAGCCAGTCAACCAGTCAGTCAGTCAACCAGCCAGTTAACCAGTCAGTCAGCCAGCCAGTCAATCAGCCAGTCAGTCAGCCAGCCAGTCAAGCAGTCAGCCAGTCTGTTAACCAGCCAGTCAACCAGTCAGTCAACCAGTCAGTCAACCAGTCAGTCAACCAGCCAGTCAGTCAACCAGCCAGTAAACCAGCCAGTTAACCAGTCAGTCAACCAGCCAGTCAACCAGCCAGTCAACCAGCCAGTTAACCAGTCAGTCAACCAGCCAGTAAACCAGTCAGCCAGTCAGTTAACCAGCCAGTCAACCAGTCAGTCAACCAGTCAGTCAACCAGCCAGTAAACCAGCCAGTCAGTCAACCAGCCAGTAAACCAGCCAGTTAACCAGTCAGTCAACCAGCCAGTAAACCAGCCAGTCAACCAGTCAGTCAACCAGTCAGTCAACCAGCCAGTAAACCAGCCAGTCAGTCAACCAGCCAGTAAACCAGCCAGTAAACCAGCCAGTTAACCAGTCAGTCAACCAGTCAGTCAACCAGCCAGTCAACCAGTCAGTCAACCAGCCAGTCAACCAGACAGTTAACCAGTCAGTCAACCAGCCAGTCAACCAGTCAGTCAACCAGTCAGTCAACCAGTCAGTCAACCAGCCAGTAAACCAGCCAGTCAGTCAACCAGCCAGTCAGTTAACCAGCCAGTAAACCAGCCAGTTAACCAGTCAGTCAACCAGCCAGTAAACCAGTCAGTCAACCAGCCAGTAAACCAGCCAGTTAAGCAGTCAGTCAACCAGCCAGTCAACAAGCCAGTCAACCAGTCAGTCAACCAGCCAGTCAACCAGCCAGTTAACCAGTCAGTCAACCAGCCAGTAAACCAGCCAGTCAACCAGTCAGTCAACCAGCCAGTCAACCAGCCAGTCAACCAGCCAGTTAACCAGTCAGTCAACCAGGCAGTCAACCAGCCAGTCAACCAGCCAGTCAACCAGTCAGTCAACCAGCCAGTCAACCAGCCAGTCAACCAGTCAGTCAACCAGCCAGTCAACCAGCCAGTCAACCAGCCAGTCAACCAGCCAGACAACCAGCCAGTCAACCAGCCAGTCAACCAGCCAGTCAACCAGTCAGTCAACCAGCCAGTCAACCAGCCAGTCAGTTAACCAGTCAGTCAACCAGCCAGTCAACCAGCCAGTCAGTTAACCAGTCAGTCAACCAGTCGGTCAACCAGTCAGTCAACCAGCCAGTCAACCAGCCAGTCAGTCAACCTGACAGGCAGCCAGTCAGACAACCAGCCAGCCAGTAAACCAGACAGTCAGCCAGTCCGTCAACCAGCCAGTCAACCAGTCAGTCAACCAGCCAGTTAGACAACCAGCCAGTCAGTTAACGAGCCAGTTAACCAGCCAGCCAGTCAGCCAGTCAGACAACCAGCCAGTTAACCAGCCAGTAGTTAACCAGACAGTCAGCCAGACAACCAGCCAGTCAGCCAGGTGAGGTCAGACTGTCCATAGATTCCGTGACTCATCACCAACATTTATCGATCTAATTAATTGACATTTCCCTGCGTAAACAATGGCCACCGCCCAATCGCTTCCGGGTCGAAAATGTTTTTATTGTTATTCGCACTTCCTGTTAGGTGTTGTTATTCGTGTTGTCAGGGTAGGCTGCAGACGTGATTTGCATAACACCCCCTTACGATATTTGCATATCTCCCTTCTATATACATATTTGATATGCTGATGTGTGGACAGAGCTGTGAATACTGCGCTACCTTCCAATATCCCCAACACAGCTCCGACTCTCAAGAAGTCATCTGAGTTTAACTTTCCAAGCTTCTTCGCTGGTTTTATGGTTTTCCAATATCTATTGGAGTGTTTCAAATAATTATAAAGTTATATGTATGTGTTGAGACAACTTATTAAAATCAGTACAATATATTAATACTATGTTTTGTACAACATGCACCTTTGAAAAGACACTAGAATACTTGCTTTTATATTTAAAAAAAAAAAAAACTTAAAATATAAAAAACAAAAATCAAATCTTCATACCGGACAATCAAGTGATTTCGACCAAACGTAGCCTAGACAGTTCCCCATAATTTAAAACAACGAAGATATTTCCGGCCAAACGATGGATGGCCAGACGTCTGCAGTAAATGAAATTTGGACTTTCCATGGTCACATTTTTTCAGATTCTTTAGAAGTTATTGTGTGGTGAATCAATTTGACAATTCACACCATCATGGAACCCTCCATTTACATACATTTACACCACAGTTGCATATGTCCGATAGAAAAAGTTAAAAATTAATAATTGTGTGTTAAAGGTTCATTTTTTAAAACTCAACGAAGAGTCAAGTTTTCAATTTGAATTTGAAATTGAAAAATGTGTTTTTTTTAATCAACAACGGGATTGGGATTGTCCTGTGAACAACGGGATTGGAATTGTTGGGTCAACAACGGGATTGGGATTGTTCGTAAAAAAAGTGGATTGGGATTGTTGGTTAAAAAACGGGATTGGGATTGTTGGTTAAAAAACGGGATTGGGATTGTTGGTTAAAAAACGGGATTGAGATTGTTGGTTGGTTAAAAAACGGGATTGGGATTGTTGGTTAAAAAACGGGATTGGGATTGTTGGTTAAAAATCGGGATTGGGATTGTTGGTTAAAAAACGGGATTGAGATTGTTGGTTGGTTAAAAAACGGGATTGGGATTGTTGGTTAAAAAAACGGGATTGGGATTGTTGGTAAAAAAAAACGGGATTGGGATTGTTGGGTCAACAAAGGGATTGGGATTGTTGGTAAAAAAACGGGATTGGGATTGTTGGTTAAAAAACGGGATTGGGATTGTTGGTAAAAAAAAGGGATTGGGATTGTTGGTAAAAAAAAACGGGATTGGGATTGTTGGTAAAAAAAAAACGGGATTGGGATTGTTGGTTAAAAAAATGGGATTGGGATTGTTGGTTCAACAACGGCATTGGGATTGTTGGTAGAAAAACGGGATTGGGATTGTTGGTAAAACAACGGGATTGGGATTGTTGGGTCAACAACGGGATTGGGATTGTTGGGACAACAACGGGATTGTTGGTTAAAAAACGGGATTGGGATTGTTGGGTCAACAAATGGATTGGGATTGTTGGTTCAACAACGGGATTGGGATTGTTGGTAAAACAATGGAATTGGGATTGTTGGGTCAACAACGGGATTGGGATTGTTGGTAAAAAAAACGGGATTGGGATTGTTGGTAAAAAAAAACGGGATTGGGATTGTTGGTAAAAAAAAACGGGATTGGGATTGTTGGGTCAACAAAAGGATTGGGATTGTTGGTTCAACAACGGGATTGGGATTGTTGGTAAAACAATGGAATTGGGATTGTTGGTTCAACAACGGAATTGGGATTGTTGGGTCAACAACTTCGGCCTTAGCGGACCTGGCAAGACGCTCCGAAGAGATAAGACTAAAGATGCTCCCAAGAGAACACTAAAGATGTTGCCAAGATGTCGGCCATCAACTAGGGGAGTTCCACAACACTTCGTGGTATTCTCACACCAGTGTCAGTGGCACACCTCGCAGAGTTTAATCCTTTCAATCCAGTCTTCAAATGAAACCAAAAACCGCCAAAGTTCACTCCTTCAAAAGTCCAACTCCGTCAGAATAACTTTGTGGATCCTAATGAAACCGGAGTGTCGCCCCAGGTGCACTTTCAGTACTGGCTGGGTCACAGGGAGAACTACAGGGGAACGTGACGGGCACGAAACTGATGAAGAAGGTGATTTCAGTCGTGTGGGGAAGTAGAAACTTCCAGTACATCATAGCGTCGTAGTCCACACAGTGGAGTGATACATCTCCTGACGGGGCAACTGATGGCCAGCTATCACCAACATCATCAAATTGTCAAATACCGTCGGCAACATGCAGTTACGTATTCATGGGAGATTCTGTCCTCTCCGAACTTCTCAGACCCGGATGTGTGGCCCAGTGCGGTAAGGTAAATATACTAGTTTAAAATGACAATGCAGTGATGGCACGTGCAGTGCAGTAATTGGAGGTACAGTAACTGGAAGGTGTAATACAGTGGTGGAACGCACAGTATAACTACTGGAAGACTACTACTGGTAGAGTACAGTAATTAGAACCCGCAGTACAGTGGAGGCATCTACAGTACAGTAATTGATAGGTACAGTACAGTAACTGAGTTACAGTATAGTAAGTGGAAGGAGCAGTAGCGGGAGAACATACCGGTGGCAGCGCCCGTGACGGTCGATCGGAACTGCGCGCCGCTCCTCCTGGCGCACGTGACGTCCCGGTGCACGTTACAGCGGACGTTTTGGACAGTTTCTGGATTCTTGAAATCCTTGGCTGGTAGTGGACGTTTTGGTCGGTTTCTGGATTCTTGAAATCCTTGGCTGGTAGTGGACGTTTTGGTCGGTTTCTGGATTCTTGAAATCCTTGGCTGGTAGTGGACGTTTTGGTCGGTTTCTGGATTCTTGAAATCCTTGGCTGGTAGTGGACGTTTTGGTCGGTTTCTGGATTCTTGAAATCCTTGGCTGGTAGTGGACGTTTTGGTCGGTTTCTGGATTCTTGAAATCCTTGGCTGGTAGTGGACGTTTTGGTCGGTTTCTGGATTCTTGAAATCCTTGGCTGGTAGTGGACGTTTTGGTCGGTTTCTGGATTCATGATATCCTTGGCTGGTAGCTATAGAATTGGTCAGTTTCTGGATTTTTGAATTTCTTGGATGGTAGTAGACGTATTGTCAGTTTCTGGATTCTTGAAGTTCTTGGATGGTAGTGGACGTTTTGGTCGGTTTCTGGATTCATGAAATCCTTGGCTGGTAGTGGACGTTTTGGTCGGTTTCTGGATTCATGATATCCTTGGCTGGTAGCTATAGAATTGGTCAGTTTATGGATTTTTGAATTTCTTGGATGGTAGTAGACGTATTGTCAGTTTCTGGATTCTTGAAGTTCTTGGATGGTAGTGGACGTTTTGTCAGTTTCTGGATTCTTGAAGTTCTTGGATGGTAGTGGACGTTTTGGTCAATTTCTGGATTCTTGAAGTTCTTGGATGGTAGTAGACGTTTTGGTCAGTTTCTGGATTCTTGAAGTTCTTGGATGGTAGTAGACGTTTTGGTCAGTTTCTGGATTCTTGAAGTTCTTGGATGGTAGTAGACGTTTTGGTCAGTTTCTGGATTCTTGAAGTTCTTGGATGGTAGTAGACGTTTTGGTCAGTTTCTGGATTCTTGAAGTTCTTGGATGGTAGTGGACGTTTTGGTCAGTTTCTGGATTCTTGAAGTTCTTGGATGGTAGTAGACGTTTTGGTCAGTTTCTGGATTCTTGAAGTTCTTGGATGGTAGCGGACGTTTTGGTCAGTTTCTGGATTCTTGAAGTTCTTGGATGGTAGTGGACGTTTTGGTCAGTTTCTGGATTCTTGAAGTTCTTGGATGGTAGTGGACGTTTTGGTCAGTTTCTGGATTCTTGAAGTTCTTGGATGGTAGTGGACGTTTTGGTCAGTTTCTGGATTCTTGAAGTTCTTGGATGGTAGTGGACGTTTTGGTCAGTTTCTGGATTCTTGAAGTTCTTGGATGGTAGTGGACGTTTTGGTCAGTTTCTGGATTCTTGAAGTTCTTGGATGGTAGTGGACGTTTTGGTCAGTTTCTGGATTCTTGAAGTTCTTGGATGGTAGTGGACGTTTTGGTCAGTTTCTGGATTCTTGAAGTTCTTGGATGGCAGTGGACGTTTTGGTCAGTTTCTGGATTCTTGAAGTTCTTGGATGGTAGTGGACGTTTTGGTCAGTTTCTGGATTCTTGAAGTTCTTGGATGGTAGTGGACGTTTTGGTCAGTTTCTGGATTCTTGAAGTTCTTGGATGGTAGTGGACGTTTTGGTCAGTTTCTGGATTCTTGAAGTTCTTGGATGGTAGTGGACGTTTTGGTCAGTTTCTGGATTCTTGAAGTTCTTGGATGGTAGTGGACGTTTTGGTCAGTTTCTGGATTCTTGAAGTTCTTGGATGGTAGTGGACGTTTTGGTCAGTTTCTGGATTCTTGAAGTTCTTGGATGGTAGTGGACGTTTTGGTCAGTTTCTGGATTCTTGAAGTTCTTGGATGGTAGTGGACGTTTTGGTCAGTTTCTGGATTCTTGAAGTTCTTGGATGGTAGTGGACGTATTGGTCAGTTTCTGGATTCTTGAAGTTCTTGGATGTCAGTGGACGTTTTGGTCAGTTTCTGGATTCTTGAAGTTCTTGGATGGCAGTGGACGTTTTGGTCAGTTTCTGGATTCTTGAAGTTCTTGGATGGCAGTGGACGTTTTGGTCAGTTTCTGGATTCTTGAAGTTCTTGGATGGTAGTGGACGTTTTGGTCAGTTTCTGGATTCTTGAAGTTCTTGGATGTCAGTGGACGTTTTGGTCAGTTTCTGGATTCTTGAAGTTCTTGGATGGCAGTGGACGTTTTGGTCAGTTTCTGGATTCTTGAAGTTCTTGGATGGTAGTGGACGTTTTGGTCAGTTTCTGGATTCTTGAAGTTCTTGGATGGTAGTGGACGTATTGGTCAGTTTCTGGATTCTTGAAGTTCATGGATGGTAGTGGACGAATAGTCAGTTACTGTATTCTTGAAGTTCTTGGATGGTAGTGGACGTATTGTCAGTTTCTGGATTCTTGAAGTTCTTGGATGGTAGTGGACGAATTGGTCAGTTTCTGGATTCTTGGTGTTATTGGATAGTAGCTAGAGTATTGGTCAGTTTCTGGATTCTTTAAGTTCTTGGGTGGTAGCTAGAGTATTGGTCAGTTTCTGGATTCTTGAAGTTCTTGGATGGTAGTGGACGTATTGGTCAGTTTCTGGATTCTTGATGTTCTTGGATGGTAGCTAGAGCATTGGTCAGTTTCTGGATTATTGAAGTTCTTGGATGGTAGCTAGAGCATTGGTCAGTTTCTAGATTCTTGAAGTTCTTGGATGGTAGCTAGAGCATTGGTCAGTTTCTGGATTCTTGAAGTTCTTGGATGGTAGCTAGAGCATTGGTCAGTTTCTGGATTCTTGAAGTTCTTGTATGGTAGCTAGAGCATTGGTCAGTTTCTGGATTCTTGAAGTTCTTGGATGGTAGCTAGAGCATTGGTCAGTTTCTGGATTCTTGAAGTTCTTGGATGGTAGTGGACGAATTGGTCAGTTTCTGGATTTTTTAAATTCTTGGATGGTAGCTACAGCATTGGTCAGTTTCTGGATTCTTGAAGTTCTTGGATGGTAGCTAGAGCATTGGTCAGTTTCTGGATTCTTGAAGTTCTTGGATGGTAGCTAGAGCATTGGTCAGTTTCTGGATTCTTGAAGTTCTTGGATGGTAGCTAGAGCATTGGTCAGTTTCTGGATTCTTGAAGTTCTTGGATGGTAGCTAGAGCATTGGTCAGTTTCTGGATTCTTGAAGTTCTTGGATGGTAGTGGACGTATTGGTCAATTTCTGGATTCTTGAAGTTCTTGGGTGGTAGCTAGAGCATTGATCAGTTTCTGGATTCTTGAAGTTCTTGGATGGTAGTGGACGTATTGGTCAATTTCTGGATTCTTGAAGTTCTCGGGTGGTAGCTAGAGCATTGGTCAGTTTCTGGATTCTTGAAGTTCTCGGGTGGTAGCTAGAGCATTGGTCAGTTTCTGGATTCTTGAAGTTCTCGGGTGGTAGCTAGAGCATTGGTCAGTTTCTGGATTCTTGAAGTTCTTGGGTGGTAGCTAGAGCATTGGTCAGTTTCTGGATTCTTGAAGGACTTGGCTGATATCAGACGTACAGTCGTCGTGTCTCTCCATTCACCAACACGACTGTGTGGCCAAATAAGGGGTTTATAGCGTACACGAGATAAGGTACAAGATTAACTTGTTTAACTGGTTCAGGACTATCGCCTTAACAACGGTATTTATATCTTACAAAATCACAATTAATAACTATGCAAAATAGCTTAACAAACAACTATGCAAAATATAATAAACCTATGCTAATACACAACAGGATGTTTTGGTAAGTTTCTGGTTACTTAGGTTTTTCGGATTCTTGAAGTTCTTGGAGTCATGAAGTTCTTGGTAGTGTCCATCCGGCTTCTCCAGTCTACCTACCCAGGGTACGTGTCTATCTATATAAGTCGTGTGGGTCAATGGGTGTAAATGGCTGAAATTAACCGATCAAAAAATATAATTAGTTTGTCATCTTTATACACACTGATATCAAAATACGAAACTATTATAGGCGCGTATAATTCTCTTAAAAGTAAAACAATTTCTACTGCCCTTACTGCAATGGAAAAATTATTGGGAGGGCCTGGCTCAACAGTGGTGAACACTCCCAGCGGTTTCGCCAGTTTAATCTACCATGAGAGGGTTCACCACTGATGAGTCAGGCCCTCCCATTATTTTTTTTTCCATTGCAGTAAGGGCAGTATAAATTGTTTATTTTTAAAAAGAATCATACGCATCTATAATAGTTTCGTATTTTGATAACAGATGGCGCGCTGATGCATCTTTATACACACTGATATCGACCAATTATACATTTTTATTTAATCAGATTCTTTTTTGCCGCAAAATATATTCTTGTGTTTCCTATAATTTAAATATATTTTAAAAATATATAATGTGTCTGTAAAAATTAGACACAATACAAAATTTTATTTAATTAATTATATGGCACAATTTAGATTATAAATTAAAATCTTTGTTTTTAATTAATTAAATTTTTAGAAATTAAATCCAAACGATTCATATATTCATAGAAAGGTTGTTTTTGATAAATATTAAAATATTTTGACCATACACCTCACGTAAATGTCAGAAGTACCAATTCATTAGTTGTGATTGTATCGACCGATTGTTCGCACGCTTGTTTGCTTAATGGCCACCAAACGATCAATTTCAATATGGCGATTTGGCTTTATCTTGCAGACGATTGTGTACAAATATTCTTTTCTTCTTCTATATATTATTCAGTTAATATTAATAATATATTAAAATATGTTTAATATTTTATATATTTAAATATATTGTGCAATATTTTTATCGAATATTTTTCATTTTCTATATTATACGCTCATTTAATTTTTGCTTTTTGTTGTTGTTGAAATCTATATTTGTGTCAAATCTTAAATTTCCATATTTACACGCTACGTCTGAAGTGCTCGTATTTGCATAACATTAAACAGACAAATATTTGAAAAGGTGAAATAGAAGGTTTTTGGTATTTTAAATGACCAAAAGGCCATGGCCTGAAAAGTCAAAGAAGCATTTAAATATGTCGGTGCGCCATCTTTTGGGATAACCATCAACTAAAGCTTGATTCATTCCGAGAGGTGTTGTTTCACCAACGATACCTGGGGAACCAATGTGCTCAAGAATCAACCTTTGGTTCACATTTATTCGAATAGAAGGCACTCTTCTATCTTTTTATTAACTTTTGACCGTTTAGGAAATGTCTTTTTCTTCAAATATACTCATGGACAAAACTTAAGGAAGTCGTGCCTTTTAGCATGTATATCGGGATTGAGACAATAACTCTGAAAGATATTACAGTGACCTTTATTGAAGACACACGAGATAACATGCATTCATGGACAAAACTTAAGGAAGTTGTACCTTTCAGCATGTATATCAGGATTCAGACAATAACTCTGAAGGATATTACAGTGACCTTTATTGAAGACACACGAGATAACTACACTCATGGACAAAACTTAAGGAAGTCGTGCCTTTTAGCATGTATATCAGGATTCAGACAATAACTCTGAAAGATATTACAGTGACCTTTATTGAAGACACACGAGATAACTACACTCATGGACAAAACTTAAGGAAGTCGTGCCTTTTACCATGTATATCGGGACAATAACTCTGAAAGATATTACAGTGACCTTTATTGAAGACACACGAGATAACCAAGTGTGAACAACTTCTGTCCTCTTCTAAAAAACAGACGTCCGGCGACATCAGGCCGGTGAAATGTTGGGTTTGAAAACTGTCTCTCATCTCAGCCACTCGGCGTCACAGCCCGGGTGACCTCTGACGTCACTGACCTCTAGCCGGGTTGTTCCCTTAAATAACCTCGCAGGGTCTTTGTTTTCAAGCATCGGTGGTTCAGTGGTAGAATGCTCGCCTGCCACGCGGGCGGCCCGGGTTCGATTCCCGGCCGATGCATTTTTTTTTTTTCATGTTTTCATACACCAATTTGTAACATTTAGAATCTTTTTTTTTTTTAATGGTAAAATAAACGATAACAACAACAAAAAAAAAAACTATTACGTTTCCAAATAATTTTGAAATAAATGTGAATACATAGGTCATTATCTGTCCATAACTACTTCTGCCAAGAATTCCTCCAAAGTACCACCGGCTATATAAAGCAGAATACAGTAGTGTATGGTAGATTAAACTGGCGAAACCGCTGGAATGGGTTCACATTGATGAGCCAGGCTCTCTCAATAATATCCATCGCAGTAAGGGAAATATAAAGTTGTTTTATTTGTGAAAAGAATCAAGTAACGCTATTCTAATAAGTGGTTGACGTATTCAAATAAGAATAAAGCCACAAGATCTAATACAGGGTAATAACAGACCAATATTAACCAAAGTTAAGAAAGATGTGTAAATAAGAAAAGAGGTTAATTACCAATGTGTGCAATCCTAACCTTTAGAGTGTACAGAAGAGTCGCCAATTATCCAAAAAACAAAATGTTGAACAATCATCTCTAAACACAAGGTAATAAGACCAAATAAATAAATAGTGTGTGACGTTTCGGTAAAAGCGTTGTTACTGAAACATAATTTATTAGGTTTTATTATCTTGTGTTTCTAATCCAAATTGTACCTTATTAAGAGAATAAAGCTTTTTTTAACATTCAAATGAATGTCGCCAAAATGCCATTAAAATTTACTTTTTTTTATTTGATAAAATATCAGATCTTGCAGCACGCTCGGAAACAAAGGAGATTTCGTTGTGTAAAAATTAAAACAAGAAAAATATAATCAATTTTGAAATGCTTTCGTTTAAAATTTTCAGCATTGATTTGATACCTCTGTAAACAATCGTATTACATAATTAAGCGTTGTTCTCATGTAACAACGTTTATATTTGAAATATTTTATTTAAAAAGACATATCCTGACTCCATTCAATATGAGCATTTAGATGGCAGAGCGTTATATCAATTGGAACAAAAATCAACTAATGGCGTCTAGTTTTTGACGTCTATTTTGAGACGGGAGAGGTGACCTTTATAAATTAACTTGTTCCGTGATATTTAGCCAACCTATTTTCTTGATAAATTAATAAAAAGCCAACCGCGATTTTATCAAGAAAATGGTTCGCCAAATATCTTGGAACAAGTCAAATCAACATTTAGTTGATTTTTGTTCCACTAGATGGCGCTCTGCGATCTAAAATGTTCATGTAAGCGTGGTCAGGATGTTTTTTTTTTTTTTTTTTTAAATACCAGCAGCCGACTTTTTTTCTTATTTTCCCTTCTTTTTTACATATTATAACAATTATTCTGGCAATATGTTTCTTATTATCAAATATTATCTCTACAGACCTTACACTGCAATGGTACATTTATTAGATGAGATGGATGTTTGTCAATAATGGAACCGCTGAGAGGGTTCACCACTGATGAGCCAAGCAATTTTATCATTGTAGTAAGGTCTGTAGAGAAATTATTTAATTATATTGAGGCGAAGAAATAATTTATTATTTAATTTAATTATTCAATGAAAATATTTGGAAACAGATTTAATTTACACAATCAATGTCCCATATACTAGATGACTGCCCGCTGTACAAATTCAATGGAGGAATCTCCAATCTCCATTCTGTCACCCCGGAAGCCCTGAACTGGCTGAAGGCCTTGCCTCTCAGACTTTAATGACCGATATGTCCTCACTTCTTTTTTCTAGATTTAATTCATTTTGTCTCCTCTCTAATTGTAAATACGCTGCTGTATCACCTCATAAGCATAAATAAATATAAAATGATTATTGAAATATTTCTGTGCGTGCTTACTCAAGATTCTCTAGCTGTAGATAGTTTTGTTGATAATTGTCGACTTGTCGTGGTGACGTCATCAATAAATACTTTCACATCCCCAGATATACAAAGACTCTACGCTACAATATAAACATTTTGATAAAAAAAAATACAAGTTATAAATTTGTGGTATATACAGTAAATGTTTCCCAATGAATAATTCTCTTCAACAAATGTTATGTATTATGTTTGTGTCTTAATTTATAAAGTGAAATGATTTGAAAAGTTAAACTTTGAAACACTAAATGATAATTAATTAATTAATTAAAAGATCGACTTGCATCATCCCATACTCTACCCATAGTATCAACATCTCTAGACACTTAAAAAACAAGTACGGAATCCGCACCTATTATACCAACACTCCCAAATTAGAAACAATAGTTAGAAACCCCATCACCAGAAATAGTTTTCCCATTACCCTGCCATATCTTACAAACTCCGTGTATTCCTTAAAATGCTCAGATTGCAACAGTTTGTATATAGGAGAGACAGGCCGAAGAATTAAGGATAGGATAGACGAACACCACAGAAACATCAGAAACAGTGAACCTAGATCTCTCATAGTGCAACACATTAGACAGACAGGACATTCTTCCGATACCTCTCACCCACAGGCATATTACTCAGGAATCAAGAGCAAATACAAAAGATTGGTCGTCGAGGCGTTACTCTCTTTAAGACATAATAGTATTAATAGACACATAGACATCCCTGATATATATAAAGCAATATTGCCATAGTGTACCTTAGGGGACCATTGCAAGTACGTTTTATTTTGGATTGTTTTACTCATGCAGCCTTAAATTGAATCGTGTCTTAATCGTGAAGCTTCTTTTGAATTTCTTCTTGGCATGCTCAGGGCACGCGGATATTTCTTACTATTGTTTTTCTCACTGGTTTGCTAACATGTTTATTTTTCTTGTAAATATGATAATTTTTCTCAAAATGGATATGAATATATGATGCAAGATTCTCTTCAGATATGATGTCCTGTAGAAGGGTTATTGACCCGAAAGCTTGGCTTTATTAAAACTTATAAGAAACGCATCCTCGTTCGCTTTAAATCTATCACTAAATGATAATATGAAATAAAAATAAACGATAGCAATACGTTTCTTTATAAAGAATAAATATTTATTTTTATTTCATACTTTATAGCAATTATTCTGTCTATTTACAAATGATAATATGTAAATAGAGTACACACATCTTGGATAATTCGACAACGTCTTTAATTCCAATATTTACCTTGGTCCCTGGAATTTCCTATGAATAGAATTCCCGTTTTGAATTCGAATTTCTAGACAATTCGATTTTTTTTTTGTCCTTTGGGCTTCGAAATTTTCATGTTGGACTGTATTGACAAAATCAATTGGAATCTCCATGACCACTGAGTGTGATGATACAATAAATAACATTTTTTAAAGCAGAATTCGTCTGGCAAACATTCAGTAGGGGAGAAGCCGGGTCAATGTCGAGTCAGTATGTAATATTTATCATAATTTTACAGCATTAAAATATATTTTTTAAAATGATTGTTCATTGTCTTATTTCTTTATTTGAAAAAAATCAAATGCTGCACATGACTGGTACAGAGCAGGAGGAACAATTCTGTCCTCCCAAGAGAACAACAGTCTTTGATTTCCAGACTTAAGTCTGGTCATCTACAGACAATGACTTTCCAGAATGGTTGCAAGGTTTTTCCACTATGTACTAAGTGTCAGCCTGTAACCCCAAACCATATCATTGACTGTATTGGCTCATCCATTGATGAGCTCTACTCATCCCCAGCAGACACCATCAACAAGCTTTACAAGCTTGATACCTTAATATGATTGAGTGGAGATAAGAAAGAAGAAGAAGAAGATTATTTGAATAGCTTATATGTTAATCTATATATATTCATCTACCTATATGCAACAATGGTATTGTTGGAGAAGAGAAATAAATATATCTGTACAATATGGTGGATTCAGTAGGGAGTGGCTCCGTAGATATTGTTTAACAGATGTTCGTTATGCAAACTTTCACCCGGCTGAAACAAACGGGGCGAAGCCGAGTATATAATTCATAATTATAACGAATAGCGTTTGAATAAAAACATTTTTACACATCGGGGGAAATGTCCTCGGGTACACCCCGTCATTCGGCTGGTACATCATAAATCTACCAGGGCAGTTACAGGAATGGTCAAATTTTCCCAAAATGTATGAGGCACGCCACCAACCAACTCACGTGACATATAGGCTGTTGAAGCAGACGACACTTCAGACAACGTCTACTGCATCGGCTGTCTGCAGACGAACAAAGGAAGCAATAATTTCTGACCAAACGACTATCAAATTGCGAGCAGAAGATCGGTGTCAATAGTTCGATTGGAATTCGATTTTTTGGTCCCTGGCACCGCTGCTGTCGATAACCCAATGGGATCCTCCCACCTGGCCCTTTGTGCTGGAAGTTCTTGTGAACACCGCGGGGAGAAAACACGGAACGTTCTCCTATATATATGTTTCATTTGTGTGCTATATACAAATAACCTGGCTTCGCCCGGGTTCTGTGCCCGGATGAATGTTTGCATAACCTCAACTCTGTTTTAACAAATTATTGTCATTGTTTTATAGAAATGGTTTTTTAATTTTTCTTTCGACGTCTCAAGGCTTAATTGATGCACAAGTTGTCAAGAAGAAAGCTATGAGACGAAATAAAGTATTTTAAAAAGTGTCGAAATAACTCATGAAGAACTCAATTATAAACCCAACCAACAAAATGGTGTTTCACTAGTTATTGTATCATTAGGCGGAGTAGCAATATGTAGCGGTAGGTTTCAAAACTCCAGGATATGCAAATCAGCCTGGAATCTGACCGATCGGGAAGTTTGGAACTGCCGGCTCCTCCCAGACCTGGCATCTCTGTATGGTGAAGTGTGTGAATTTATAATACAACTGTGCGCATCTTTCTCTAACGTTTCCGTCTGAAAGTTATTCCCAGGTTATGAGCTGACAGAATGCAGGCAACAACTATTGTGTTGGTGGAATCCTCTTTGTGCGCAGGATTCATAGTTGACAGACGAGATTATTGAAGACACACGAGATAACCAAATGTGAACAAAATTGCCTATCTGTGTCTCCTTCAAAAAAAAAAAAAAAAAAAACAGACCACCGGTGACATCAGAGACTTTCCACTTCTTTTTAGTTTTGTTCATTAGAATATATTAATAATTTACGGGGGACAAAATATACAAAACTAAATTATAGTTAATTCAAAATAAAAACTATATTATAATAAGCAATTAATTTTATAAATTTAAAATCCCGCATTGGGCACTTTTTTCTGATTTAAAAAAAAAATGCTCCAATGGCCCCCGATTCTTGCAAAAGTTCAACCCTACCAGCGAGTGCAAGTAACCAAACAGGGCTCTGGCACATTTGTAAGTACAAAGTCGAACTGCATTTCACATGTGTAGACATGTGGTGCACTTACAGTAAAAGCAGTCGCCTTCTACCCACCATGATTATCATGGCCTGTACCACATGTACTAGGGATAAGCAAAAAAATAATAATAATAAATAAAAATTAAAAAGTCGCTCAGAGAAAGTTTTTATCAAAATTTGTTGATGGTCATCTAAAGTCCAGAACGTGTTGTGAACAAACAAAATTGAGATATAACGGAGCAATTCAGCGATAAACTGGACAACGTCCTCCCCGCTGACCCACTCAGGGTAAAAAAACATTGCGCTCTTTCTGATATGCCGGGTTACAGAGCTCAGAGCTTCCTTGAAGCCTGGTAAAATGGAAATCTCTAACCTTGTTGTTTATCAGGTTTCATGGATTGTCTAGAGCTTTGTGCCCTGGGCCTGACAAAATTTACTATTTACGGGAAAACACACAAAGTGGCAATAAACTAGGGTCTACAGTAATGGTAACTAAACACACAAAAAGCATACACTCAAGAGTACATCAACAAAAAAGAGGTAAGTAATAACTCACAATTTGTTAAATAAAAAAACAGTACTTATCTTTATTGTTGCTTTGGTAGGGATCGGACCGGGGTTACACAGGGAATGCGAAGAGATCATCAGACAAACACGCAGAGAACACTATAAGCGTCTCTACACAAAACTTTTCACCACACTGCCCCCACGCATTTTTTTATTTATTTCTTCTCAATTTACAGGTGTTACATTCAAGCACAGCTCGCGAGTCACCTTGTCCTGGCTATTTACACATGGCGTGGAGTAGAGGTGGTCCCCCAAGACCTTGCAGGAGGGCAGCTGTTGGGCGATGAGCTCTTAACTAAGTGTCAGGGCCGGGTCGTCGGAATCGGGGATTGATATCTCCTTTATTTTGTAGAATATCTTGTATGGTTGGATTATTTGAATTTTGCATTTGAAGGTATAATTTCTTAACGGAAGTTTGGTACATATCTTCTAGATCGGGTTGGTTCAAGTCCTCCTTCAGTATCTTGTTTGATAGGTTGAATGGAGCTCCTATACTTGTCCGAAGGCAGATTCTCATAAATGCGTTTATCCTATTTTTGTCTGTGGTTGTAATATATTTGCACCAAACTGGGAGTGCGTATGTTACTATCGGGAGGATACAACTTCTGTATAGAGTAAACTTGCGCATTCCCTTCAACCCCCTTTATATATATTATATACAAACATGGCGTCCAATTAGAATGCTCGAGGTTTACTTATCTGATAAAAACAACGTTCTTCGCACTAAAGAAATAAGATAAGAGTGCAAATATTTGTCAATATAATTTGACAGGCCATCAGAAAGAGCGCAGTTTTCTACCCCAGGTGGGCTAGCAGGAATGGGACGACATTGTCCAGTTTGTCATTTAATATTTTCCGTTTTAAACAAGAAATCTTAATTTTTCTTTGTTGACAATTCTTCCTGGACATTGTGAGACGGACAATAAAAACGCCGTTACGATAAAACTTTTTGTGGGCGACTTTTTTAAATTTATATATTTAAATACTCTTTGTATATAATAAATATTTTATTTTTTCATATATATTTTGATTTTAATTAATTAATTGTTCCCACAGAGTATATGTTTGTGAGATCACAAGTAAATAGGCGCTAACCGTTAGAAGAAAATTTTCCTTTGTTTACTAAGTTATATTTTGTTCTCTCTCTTGTAAATCAATAATGTTTGATTTAACTTCTCGGAATCAGGTGCGCTATCGGGGCCCAGTCGTTGAGGTGCGCGATCGGGGCCCAGTAGTTGAGGTGCGCGATCGGGGCCCAGTAGTTGAGGTGCGCTATCGGGGCCCAGTCGTTGAGGTTCGCTATCGGGGCCCAGTCGTTGAGGTGCGCGATCGGGGCCCAGTAGTTGAGGTGCGCGATCGGGGCCCAGTCGTTGAGGTTCGCTATCGGGGCCCAGTCGTTGAGGTGCGCGATCGGGGCCCAGTCGTTGAGGTGCGCGATCGGGGCCCAGTAGTTGAGGTGCGCGATCGGGGCCCAGTCGTTGAGGTTCGCTATCGGGGCCCAGTCGTTGAGGTGCGCGATCGGGGCCCAGTCGTTGAGGGTGCGCTATCGGGGCCCAGTAGTTGAGGTGCGCGATCGGGGCCCAGTCGTTGAGGTGCGCTATCGGGGCCTAGTAGTTTAGGTGCGCGATCGGGGCCCAGTCGTTGAGGTGCGCGATCGGGGCCCAGTCGTTGAGGTGCGCTATCGGGGCCCAGTAGTTGAGGTGCGCGATCGGGGCCCAGTAGTTGAGGTGCGCGATCGGGGCCCAGTCGTTGAGGTGCGCGATCGGGGCCCAGTCGTTGAGGTGCGCTATCGGGGCCTAGTAGTTTAGGTGCGCGATCGGGGCCCAGTCGTTGAGGTGCGCGATCGGGGCCCAGTCGTTGAGGTGCGCTATCGGGGCCCAGTAGTTGAGGTGCGCGATCGGGGCCCAGTAGTTGAGGTGCGCGATCGGGGCCCAGTCGTTGAGGTGCGCTATCGGGGCCCAGTCGTTGAGGTGCGCGATCGGGGCCCAGTCGTTGAGGTGCGCTATCGGGGCCCAGTAGTTGAGGTGCGCGATCGGGGACCAGTTAAGTATTTAAAAAAATAATATAGCTATGATTTCAAAATGGCCATTTTTCAACTTTAATTAAATTTCAATTATTTTATATATTTTGCGAAATTTTATATTCACAAAACTCGTTTATAATAATAATAAATTTTTATAACGTTGAATTTTCCTAAAATTTCAAATGGAAATGAATTCAAATTAACAAAAATGAAAAATGTTGACTTTGCTTAGACTTTTTAAAGATACTGATTCTAAGAAGATTTAACAAACATTACTTTTATTGATTTACAAGAGAGAGAACAAATTTAAAGAAATTATAACAATTGTAAACAAACAAACTTCTATTCTTCTACGTGCTGTTAGCGCCTATTTACTTGTGATCTTACACAATACTCTGTGGGAACAATTAATTAATTAAACTTAAAATATATATACAACAAAAAATATGTTATTCACAGCCTCAAATGTTCGCATTTAATTTTTTTTTAAAACTATATTTATAGCTTTGATATTTTAAAATGTAATTTGAAACTTTAAAAGGTCTTTAAAACTATTTTTATAGGCATTGTGTTTTTAAGTTTCGCCTGAAATTAAAATGGTATTATATTTGTATACAAAAGAAACACTTTGACAATTTTATATAAAATAAAACTTCTATTTTTATAAAATATGTGCTTGACAAAACTAATGTCCTAAAGGTGTAAAACTTTTATATGTGCGCAAAAATCTCAAATGTCCTTAATAAATCAAAAATGTAGATTACATATTTTTAAATGCAATATGTTAATAATGGAATATTTATTTTCATATAAATTATATTTGTTTTTATAAACGACAATTTTTTATTTTATTTTGTAAAATACACATAGGCCTTTATTATGAATTTTAAACGACCTTTTATATTTAAACAAAAGACTTTAAAAATTAATTTTTGTTGTTCAAAAGTAGTAAATTGTGCTTTAAAAGAGAAAATAAAAGGTGGGAGAAGAGAAATGCACAATAATTTGAATTAAGTTAAATTTATAACCATTAAATTTATTGGGATTGTATTTATTTTTTAATAATTTCATCACAAATATTATTCAAAATGTAATTATTAAAAAAAGAAACACATTGCCAGTAAATTTGATTGTTACAAATGTGGTTCGTACAGTGCTGTAGTCGTAAAATTAGCATAGGGTATACGCTTAAGAATTCGTTTTCCGTTTTTCGTTAAAGGAGGCTTGTTTGATTATTAATTTGAATATAGTTGATATATTTTTCCCAAGAAATTTTTACTAAATGAATGAAATATTTTGTGTGAATTGTTAATTTGAAAATTTTTTGCAATTTTTCAGTACAATTTTTATCATCATTTTTTTTTTTTACTATTACAAAGAAAGAAAATAATAAATTTTTAATAAAAAATTTGAACAAAATCATAGGGTATACGCTATTTTTAAGTAAAACCACTAGGTATACGCTATCTAAATTTTAAAAGCATAGGGTATACGGCGTATACCCCCGTATACCCTCCACTACAGCACTGGGTTCGTATTTTAAGAAATTTGTAAGAAAGACATTAACATGATGCATAGCGCGCCATCTGGTATAGGAAATTTAAACTATTTTTGTTGCCTATCATTCTTTTTAAAATAAAATGAAAAGAAGGTATATTAAAGTGTTGAATAAAAATTTAATGTTATATTAAATAACACATAAAAATAAAAATAAGTTTTCAAAACAATAATTAATTTTTAAAATGTATTTATTCAAATGCATATTTAGAATTTTTATATTAAATAATTACATTTTACAACTTCAAGTGAATCTTTTAAATAATAAAAATATTTAGAACTCAAAAATTAAATATTCAAAAATAATATCACTTTTTTTTTACTTATATATTTAGAAATATCTAATTTTTATTAGCGAAGCGGAACAATTTAAAATAATAAAAATATGTGGGCCATTTTTTAAAAATGTAGTTTTACAGTTCAGGCTGACTAAAGATACAAAGTTACAAAATATAATATATACATTTAGAGTGTTGTAAATTTAAACTATTTATATAACGCGGTTGTTTCTTTTATATTAAAACAACTTTCTGCTGCCCTTATTACAATGTTATATTATTTTATCATTGCAGTAAGGACAGGAGAAAATTGTTTTAATATAAAAGAAACATACGACGCTTCATAAATAGTTCAAATTATCGATAACAGATGGCGCTCTAATGCAACATACTTTGGTTGTTATTTATTTTGTGTTTATCTGAATTACAAATCCTTTATTGTGTTCCACGTGAAGGATAAAATATTTGAACCTATTCATTTATACGATGCATTTGTGCGCCATCTTTAATTCTTTGTGTTAATTTACCATTGCAGTAAGGGCACGCAGTAGAAAATTATTTAATTACAAATAATAATTATTATGTGTGATTATAATCACACATGTATAAAATAGTTTTAATATTTCTTATATTTATTATTATTATTCTAAATTGTCTTTTTCAACGTCTGCCAAACAGAAATCTAACTGTAATGGTAAAAAACGTGTGAACAAAATTGTCTCTGTCTCTTTAAAAAAATAAAAATAAATAAATAAATAAGACAGACGACCGGCTACATCAAAGACTTTCCACTTCCTTAATTTTCGTCCATGAGTGTATACAATTGGCAGATTATTGATCAAAGATGACCGTTCTAGCTGACCCAGCCGTGCTGCCGAACCTCTCCTTGAATCGCTAATCTTGCCACAAGTGGCCATCAGCCAGGATCCGATCTCTGCTTCTCGAATGGCCAGACCTCTTCGGCAGCACGGATGCGTCAGCTAGAACGGCCCATCTTTGATCGAGAATCGGTCAATTGTATACATTCATGGACAAAAATTAAGAAAGTGGAAAGTCTTTGATGTAAGTCGGTCGTCTTTAAGGTCGTCTTTTTTGAGGAGACAGAGACAATTTTGTTCACACGTTTTTTTTTACCATTACAGTTAGATTTCTGTTTGATAGGCAATGAAAAAAGTCAATTTTTAATAATAATAATAATATAAATAAATATAAGAAATATTGAAACTATTTTAGACGCGTGGGATTATTTTTTAAATTAAATAATTTTCTACCGTTCTCTGTATTTTATTTGATTATTTTGCTGTAGAGCATTTTGTAACCGAACTCCTGATCATCATTCCGTGGAGCCTCTACGCTGGCAGGGTTGCCACATGGAATATTTTTAATTAAACAACAAGTCGGTAAAGTGCCCCAGGGAATCCAAGTCAGTGTCCAGGAACACTCTCAGGATGGCTACGTCCACTCTGGTCCACTGCGCAGCCACACAACTCCTACTGAACTTTCCTATTTTAAAAGAAATCACAAAAATCGAATTCTAAATCAATTATATAGAAGACTAGCCGAATGACCCGGGCAACGCCCAGGTTTTACCCGATTAAATGTTTTTATTCAAATACTATTCGTTACAATTATAAATTGGCGCCGTGGATGTCACTCTTGCGAAACGTCCCGCTCCAAACTTTGTGTCTGAGAAGCGATATTTTTATAAAGAGATGATCTGGCTTTGTGTTTTCTGCTCGAATGATTTTTTTTTTCTGTTAGAATTTTGTTCCTGCACACTAAAAATGAACTGGCTTCACCCGTGGTCTCTGCTCTTTGGAATTTTTCCCGATATAATTTTGTATCTGATAATCAAATGATGATACAGCAGTATTGTCATCATCATTTTCTGACTAAAAAAAAAAAAAACTATTTTTGCCCAAAACCTATCAATTTCAATTTTTCTTGGCTAAAAATGCGACAAATATCCCTTCCATATTTTTCTCTATGTCCTGTTAAAACCCCTTTTTACATGTACATTAGGTCAGCTGATATTACCTTCCATCTTCACCGCTAGAGGCGCTGCTTGCGAGCGAAAGGGCAAATTTGCAACGCAATTTGCAAATAACTCAACGAATATTCGAAATTTTCACTATAAGTTTTTTTAGATTCTACTCTATATACTGTTAAAATTTCAGTCAGATTAGTAACTATTGTGGACGTGTATAGCCGACATAGGAACAAACACACATACATACAATGACTTTTATATATATAGGGATAATTTCTCACAATTAATTATAATTTTTATTTATTTGGGATGAGTCAACCTTCTTACTGATGTACACTCATAGATAAAACTTGAAGAAGTAGAAAGTCTTTGCTGCGTCGGTCGTTTTTTTTTTTTTTTTTGAAGGAGACAGAGGCTGTTCACACTTAGTTATCTCGTGTGTCTTCAATAAAATTCACTAATATCTTTCAGTTATTATCCCGATATACACGCTGTATATGTACATGCTAAAAGGTACAACTTCCTTAAGTTTTATCTCCATGTGTATACGCCAGTGAACACGGTATCAGCCAACAAAGGGAAATGACCGTGGAACGCCATAGAACGGCTCCGTGGTGAGCCCAGGGGACCGGCACAATCCCTCCGTTGACGTCACAAACATCATGGCGCCATTGTCTACAGTAGCTCCCTAGTGGCCTGACATTGCGCTATAACGTCCTGTCCCAGCCCGGCCTCTGCAAAGAGTCCCTGAACATCATACCTGCGGTTGGGACTCTCCGCGTTCCCCGGACCTATCCCCTATTGAGCACGTGTAGCTGAAACCTCAGTTGACACCACGTTCCGTATATTTGAAGCGCCAAGACACGCCGGTCTTCCACATCATTCGCTGCCGGATTGTCTCGCAGGATGAGCAGGAAAATGTCAACGTGTCCTGGAGCTCTGACTGT